>OX411312.1:55489018-56689018 GCA_948150685.1 Rhaphigaster nebulosa
TTAACAACAATGCCCACTATTTAACAAAAATCTTTTTACAGATATTAAAATCTGCTTAGATACTACTACAATAATTATGTACCATAAATTGTACCAATATTTTCAGAAAATCTTGTTTTACAATTAGAATAATTTAAAGAAAAATCTCGCATGAAACAGGGTCCTTGGTGTTTGATGTATGATATCCCGAAGGTGTTTTTTAATTTAATTTTTTATTAAACTAACCAAATTTAAATAAACTAATAAACTGCTGGTTAACAATTTCTCATTGTTTTAAAAAGGTTATTGACCTTTTGCTGTTGTTGAACAAATATCCTTTTCAATTTAACTCCATCCAATATTCAGCATTTTTTAACTTTTTTTTAAAATCAATTGTGTTCAATTCATGAGATTGAATAGCATACCATGAAAATCTTTTTTCCGAACTATAAATGAAAAAACTTCATCGAAAACATCTGATATTCCTCTCCCAAGTTAACAGTTGTTTTTGTTATTACGACTTGTTTACTAAATGAAAAAAACGTTGGTATTTCCTCAGTTAATGTAAATTTCAATTTTATTATTTAGATTTGTTCTTTTGGAAAAGAGGTTTTTGACGAATTGTGGTATTGGAACTGATAAAAAGTACCATTTTACTCAAAAAATTCATTTCCATTCCTTTAGAGGTAAAGGGTGTTACCTTTGGAGGTAGGGTAAATTTTGAGTGCCTTAAAAAATAGTAGTTTAAAAAAAGTAGCTTAAAAAAACAGCATTAAATTTTTACCATAAGTCTTTCGTTCCAAATATGTGGGCATATATTCTCAGAGCTAAATTAGATGTATACATAGTGATAAAAACAAAAAATAACGTTGTAAATAACACACTACGGTTTAGTATTTTCAAATCGTTACATCTATATCCAAAAAAATAAAAATTAAAGTATTTAGATTTTTTTATTTGTTTTTATTTTTATTTATTTTTTGGCTTGGTATATTAATTAGAAAACACTTTATGTTTTTCTTCTATCTTACTGAGCCATTAATATTAATGACCGAGATATAGGCTATGAAACCTTTAATCGGAGGCCATTTTGAAACGACGATGGTAATGTCGAGTTCCGAGGTTCATCAGGTACAGTAACCTGCGACTAGTACCAAATCCACAAAAAATCGGCCAGGTTTTGGAGAAAAGATGTAGGCAGCTGACGGACTTTTTTTTCCGATTTTTATACTCGATTTATGTAGCTTTAAACGTATAACCTCGAATTTAGAGAATTATAATTTTTTTTTTGGTCAATTATAAATTTTTATTGTTAAAAATAACAAACCATAATTAAAACAAGAATAGAACGTAAATAAATAAATATAGTTAGTATGAGAAATAAGAGTACATTTTTACTTGCATTATACAATTCTCGCTATTATTTATTTTCATCATTATTCATTTAATATTAATTTGTTTTCTTGTATATTTATTCTTTGCTTTTTATTTGTTTCTATTATTTTGTATATACCTCTCTGAAACGAGTATATTTTAGTCCTGAAGTTGGCGCGCATATTCGGGCCGAAACGTAGGCTTGTAATAAAAAATTAACTTAAAGTTTTGTTTTTTAAAAATCACTTTAATTACCTGAACATCTATGATCCTATCATTCTTGCGTCATAAATAAATGTGACATCTTTACCCCAGAGGTCCCAGACTAGGGCCTCTTGTAAATGGTTCTTTTTCCTATTGTAAACATTTATTTTTATTGTTTGTTTTTTTATGTTAATTACTTTTCAAATATTAAATAAAGTAATAACTTAAACTAGTATGTTGTTTATTTCTGTTTATAACCTCAGAAGTTCTCAGAAAATTTATTTTATAAGTTCTCAGAAAATAAATTCTCTAATATGGAAGACCCTCATTTCGTAAAGTACTGTGGTCCTCCACTTGGCTGATGATGTATAATGATATATTTAATTTACTATTATGATTCGGTCGACGGCTTTTGCTGAAGTTCATCACGTTGCGATGTTGGGAGGCGTAACAGATACGGCCTGTCAAACGTTGTAGATTCTAGATTCGCTATAAACCAGGCAACGTTTTGATTATCATCGGTCACTTCTCAGCATCGTGCAGCCTTCATGTTAGACTTTATTTATTTATTTCCTGAAATTTTATTCCCATTTTTATTGCCTTTTTTCATTTTTATTTTTAATGATCCGCAACTTGCCCTGGTAAACGTCCATATTAGGTATCACTAACAATGTTCACGTCCTAACCTAATGCTATAGTTAAAGGCTATTACTCAAATTGGAAGGTAAAATCATTTGTGCAGGTAGCTTGGAGCATTAGAACAGGTAAATACCCCTTTAGCTTCGGCAGTCTCTTGCAGACGTTATTTCCTCTTGGAGCCTCTGGGTAATAAGAAATAATTATAGGTAATTAATTAATTTCCATGATATTATCTTATCTTGCATTGAAATGAAAGTAGAAATTATAATTTAAAAAAAAAAAAATGGAATAAATAATTTTCCGCCCTCTTTACGTCAGTGATGTCTTAACATTTTTTGTAAATCTGCATATAAGTAAATTGGCTTACTAATGAAAAAAACTGTTACATTCTTCTGTGTATAAGGGCCGGTTTCGATTATTTTAATTTTTTTTTGTTAGTGTTTTATTTCTTTTATCTTACAGTTTCATGCGTAATTATTGTTTTACTTTATAATAATACGCTTATTGGTTACTTTAACATGGAAGCTTCAGACTTAAAGACGTATTTCGTCAAAATGCAACTGCAATTCCAGCACTTTCTGATGGCGCAACTGATTCGTCACTTTACTACAGGCTGTATCAACCGAAATACTACCGAAAAATAACAAAAACAAAAAATCGGATTTTTCACATTCGTTAGTTTGACAAGGGACCGGCGATATTAATCAATTATAACAAATTGTATCCGCTTTCCCAAAATTTATCTTGTACAAACTTCGCAAAATTAAAAAGCGCTGCAAATGATTACACTTTGGTTTGTTATTACCAAATAATTATATTTAAAAAAAATTTAATTATTTGAATTTCGAAAATATCTAAGAAAACATTTTTTTTTCTTTTAGATTATACGTATCTTGAAACTTAAAAATTCATTTTTTTTTAAATAGTAGTTAAACCAAAATAGTTAGGTTTTTTTTTATGCTTCCAAAACACTATATTTTTCCTTGATTTTTATGAATGCCTGAGATATGGATGTATGAAACATCTAATCGACCACCAAACGGCTGATGGTGATGTCAAGTTCCGAGGATCATTCGTGGGTAAACTGTGAATTTGATATCAATTAAAAAAAACCGGGTCACTAGTCTCGGAGAAAAGCCGCGGATGGACTTTTTTTTTATTTTATTAAATTGTTGGATTCTACATATCTTGATCCGTAAAATCACAAATTTTGAGAGAGGATGGGAGATTAAAATTGGTATTTTTTCTTGTCGATTGCGAAAGGTTTATTATTGAAAATAATAAACTCTGTCCAATAGTAGATCCAACCCTAGATGGATTTATCAAGATAAAACAATAATACATTTAATGATTTTATGAATTATTAAAACAAAATAAAAGGCGAAAAATAGAAGCAAATTTCTCTTGTTCAACATGCAATGTACTTGAAGCATAATTTTGATTTAATACACAATACTCACATATTTAATTTTAATATTATCTAATAATTAACCTTTAATGCTTGGCAATATAATTAACGATCGCCAGTAAATTCTTATACGTACTACTGTTTTTTTTTTGTTTATTATTTTTAATAATGATCCTTTGCAATTGACCAAAAAAAAAATATTACTCCTCTCCCCAAAAATTGAGGCTTTACGTACTTATCTCCCAGACTACAGGGCCGAACTTTTTCAGATTTGGCACCGAAGTCTCAGGGCATCCCAGGATGATCCTCGAAACTCGACATTACCATCCGCCTTTTTTTTCTAAATATGATATTATTGCTATTAGACTGTATCTCTTTTTAAAAGAAATAGTTGTTTAAACATATTTATATTCACTAAATGTTGTGTTGTAACAGTTAAAGAATTTATGATTGTCAAAACATTTTTCAACTTGAAGGAGTCAGGTTTTTTATGGGTCACCTTGTAACGAACGCTCTTCGCGTTTTTGATTAATGTTGACTAAATGTTCTGTTGTAATAGTTAAAGAATTTATGATTGTCAAAACAATTTTCAACTTGAAGGCGTCAGGCTTTTGATGGTTCAACTTGTAACGAACGCTCTTCGCAATCAAAGCATTTAATCCGCTATCTGGCTTGTCAGCAGCCAGGCAGCAATTTTTTATCGCTGCCCAACTGCATGCTTGTCAAGCTTAGCAACTCAGCTGTGATATTCGTCTACCAAGTACGATACATTATTCTTTAGCGATTTTCCGAAAGGATTTAAAATAGCTTAAATTTCAGGCTTACAAAAAAACAATAAAAAAAAAACGGTGTTATCCGGTTCTAGTTTTATTTATATATGTGTGTATATATATATATATATATATATATATATATATATATATATATATATATGATAAAAATTAAGTGTTCACATTTGAATGCCATGAACTGAATATTAAAAATAAAATCAAACTTAAAAAAAAGTAAAAACAAAATAGTAAGGTAAATATGTAAAGATAAGAAATAAACAGGAGTGAGAAAAATAACAAATAAGACAAAGGGCTAATTAAAGGTGAAAATATCTATCATAGAAAACTAAAAAAACATAAAATTGCAAATTATATAATAAAATAATTAAATCAATAGTATGTAATAATAAATTAAATATAAATCAAATATATTAAATAAATAAATAATAATAATAAATTATTATTAATTATTATTAATAATAATAAATAAATAAATAAATTAAATATAAATCAAATATATTAATATAAATGCAGTATTATTATCTTCGGTTCCCGTTCACTTCATTAATCTCCCAGAAAGTTTTTTTAATTTCTGTTTTAAGTACTTTTATTGTATAAAATTAAAAAACTAACTCACGTTCTCTACAGACTAGTAATACAACTAAATGGTCACCCTTCTTTTATGGAAATGATAAAACTGAATGAAGACTCTCCTCAAAGAGGTGATTATTATATTCGCATTTTTTTTTTTTTTAAGGATCTCTCGTGTGTTGTGACTGCTTCTAACTACTCCCTGGCGTGTTCATCTAAGGAACGAAAGGAATGTGGATATCGAAAAAATGTAGCTTTTATATATATATATATATATATATATATATATATATATATATATATATATATAGTTTTCGAATATATCAAAATATTAGTTCGATTTATCTAGAAAAAAAATATCGATATTTCGGGCCTGGTATGTTTTTAACCCTCCGCCTTTGAAAGAAATTCATTGATATTTTTGTCCGATAGTTTTAACTCGATACATCGTGATATCGATATTAAAATTTGAGTATTGGATATCTATATTTTTTCCAAAAAAGAATTAAGTAAACAAAATATACACACACACACACACATATATATATATATATATATATATATATATATATATATATATATATATATATATATATATAAATCTCTATAGGTTTCGGTCTTGTCATTATTGATTCAATTGTGATTTTCTTCCTTCTTAACATACATTTTTTTTATGTTAAGCAATTTAAATCATTTGTTTCTACTTCTTAGTAAGAGACTTTTAGTAATGCATTCAACATTTATTTTCTTCCTTCTTTTTTAATTAAAAAAAAATACGTTTAAGCAATTTAATTGATGTTTTATCTAGTCCCTATTATGTATTTTTTTTGTGATAAGTTATTTATGAATATTTAATTCTTGCTTTAAAGCTATTACAAATCTAAGACTGGTTAATTTATATTGCCATATCCTTCAATTCAATGAAAAAAATACTCTTCTGCTTTCAAAGATTAAAAGCCCGAAATATGGATATTTTTCATTGGTATATCGAACTACTATTTCGATATATTTGAAAACTCTCGATAAGATATATATATATATATATATATATATATATAAATTTTTTCTTTGTTCGATATTTATATCCCTAACCAGAAATCGTTAAGATGGCTGACTTGAACGCAGCCACTATAGGCAGTAATACGAACACACCATACCACAAGTTTTTTCGGTTCATTGTTTGTGGAACCCGCCATTCTTTGTTAATTTTTTTATTTATTTTTTTGGAGAGAGTGAAGTTGGGAAATATCGGTTTTCGATAATCCAATTTTTAAATCTATATGATGATATATCGGATAAAACCTATCGTACACAGATATATTGATGTTTTTCCAAAATCCCTGATAGAACGGCTGCGGTTGAGTTTGGAAGGTTGTAATTATTTAGAAATGGACCTCGATATTGGAACAATTAATTTCATTGTATGAAAAATGAAATAAAATAAAATTTTAGTACCTACGTCCGCCATTTTTTCTCAAGATAGCTGATTTTTTGCTAAAAAGTTTAATTTGGCTAAGAATCATTTTACGGTAAGCAGACAAAATGTCTAGGTTTTTGATTTTCCGCCATTTTGTTTTAAGATAGCGGATGGCAGGTTGATGTTGCTTAAAACCTTAAGAAAAAGCCTAAATAAGTTCAACCGTTTTCTCGTTAAAAGCAGCCAAAAAAGCCTTATTTATAAATGATATTTTATTTATAAGATTTGAGCAGATTTTTATTACGCGATTTTTATATCCCTCTCTTGTAACACAATCTTTTATAAGTGGGAGAAGATAAGGCTTGAAAAGAAGCGGATAGGTCTCCAGAAATGGGCAAGGTCTTGTAGCCCTCCGGTCTGAGCGACTCCATTCCCTTCTTGGTCATATGAGATTTATTTTGCGGTGACGCGGTGGACGATAAAAAAAGAGGGTGTCAGTCGTTGGAATGCCTAGCTGATCGTCGCGACGTATCTTGTTCATATTAAACACGTCGTTAAACGAATAACGAATAAATTCTCAGCTTCTCATTTTTGTATTTTCCAGGCGACCTTTTGTTTTTACTTTGGGCCATAATATAATAATTTGGGTCCATATATCCATCAAGTCCATATATAGGCAAACAGCTTAAGGAAGAATCTTGTGGGCGGAGCTTAGGCCGCGAGGTTACGCTCAAGGAGGATAAATCCTTCTCCCTTTTATAATAACTTCAGACAGCTGTCTTGTCAATATGCAATCTTTATATATATATATATATATATATATATATATATATATATATATATATATATATATATATATTTATATTTATATATTTTACATTTTTATTTGTTTTACTCGTTTGTATTAATTCGTATGTTGATTGTTATTTCAATAACAAAAGGTTATTCTTAGGCGCATGTGCCTAATAAGGTTCTTCCTTAAGTTGTTTATCCATAATTTTCTTATCAACTTTTCCTTATACTTCTGTTTTACATTTGATGTCACCGAACAGACCATGCTCTGCATACCCTAGCTATTTTCCTTATTAAACACCTATTTTTGCAAACCATCTCTTTTGAAGACATCCAAAATTGAAGAAAGGATGTCATAAAATTATTGACATCTTTTTGATGTTTGTTATATTGAAAATGACTAAGTTTAGAAATCATAGTTTTCTTCATACTAGAAAGAAGAAATTCATAATAACTATGAGTTTTAATTAGCATATTTTCGGCACACTATCAAAACCTACTATGTCCAATTTTTCTACCTTAGGGGTTTCTTCATATAGATTTCTGATCTTTCACCTTAGTTATCTTCTGGAAAAACCATGTATGTCTGTCACAGCTAGCTCATTCATTAGCTGCGACATTGACATAAGTGGATTTCCCAAGATATTACAAAGGTGAAGAAATAATGAATACAAATCACAAAATCCCTAAAGCAGAAAATTTAGACTTCGGAGGTTTTAATGGGTCGGCAATATGTATTTTACTTATTTATAAAAAAAAAAAAACTAAAGCAATTATAAAACTTACAAATAAACAATGTAGTGCAATAGTTCTTACAGTCCAGTTTTATTTGCACAATATTGACAAACTAAATAATTAAATATATATATATATATATATATATATATATATATATATATATATTAAGATTATATATTTTTTTAAATAATGTAATTTAAACTAAAATTTCATTTCTTTTTTTTTCAGGTGAGGGTATGCTATGCTACTGTGTTCGGCATTGCCCCGGTGGCGAAGAGAATGGTACTTGCATCGCACGACCTGGATCGCAGTGCTTTGCTGCTGTAGAGGAGAGCTACAACCCCGAAACCAACAGCTATGAACCAGAGACCTATTATGGGTGTCTTCCTCCTGACGAGAGTGGGTTTATGCAGGTAATTTTTCAAATTTTTTTTTATTTTTTTAATGAAAAGTCAAAAAGAAAAGAAATATGTGTATCTGTCTATATAAATCTGTACATCTCTCTATATAAATCTATACATCAGAGGTTAACTGTTGTAACATTTTCCAAGTTTTACAAGAGAGTAAAAATAAGTTTCTGATCGAATTGTATTATTTGTTTTGGATAATGTACAATATTTTTATTTTAAGTTTTGCACATTTTACTACCCTTTTAGCTTATTTACAAAACTGTGCTCAGAAAATATGGCCAGAATAATACGAATACAATAGTAAAATCAAAATTGGACTTAAGATAGTTTACCTTTGACATACAGAAATATGGTTATACACAAATAAATATACTTTGAATTAAATAAAAAAAAGTTATTGGAATATTTACAGTATGAACAAACACCTGATGTAAAGTATCACTGTTTCACGTTCGTTATAGTCCGATATATATTTCATAATGTTATTAATAACATTTTATCCAAATGTTTGTTTAACATATTTTACTTAAATGTTTCAGTGCAAGGGTCATCTGGTTCCTCATTACATCGGTAAGTCAATAGAGTGTTGCAATTCATCCGACTTATGCAACAAATTCTTGACACCGATGTACCGCCCTCGGCCAACGTTACCTCCGCCACCTCCTATCTCTCTTCAGGAAGCAGCGCCATATATTGCTCTCTTGGTTTCTCTTACTTTTTGCCTAGTCGTCTTCCTTGTGATGGTCGCCTGTCTGTGTGTGAGGTAGGTTTAATAATTACAATTTAAGATTGTTTTAAAGCTTTTAATAGTTAAATAAATTCGAAATTACTAAGTAAACAAAAGCTCTTAAACCTAAGTTTGCACTTAATGTTTCCTAAAGCATGAATCACCCGAATTAGAGTTGGAATGAAGTTCTGAAAAGTCTGTAGGCTTAGAATGCTAGCATTGATCATTTGGTTTCGAAGTAATGTATGATATAGTGCCACTTCAGAGCAGAGCTATCCTATCTCCAAAGGTTTTTTCTGTTTTTTATCCCTTAAGATAGTTCAGACTACTACGGCTTGTATGCAGAAATAGTCTTATCTCTTTACATAATACCTAAGCTAGAAAGTCAAAAATTTTATTAATACATTCATATTACGAAACAATAAAACAAAAAGTAAAATCTCCTTTAAAATTTAATTTTTGAAGTTAATCTGCCTCTACTCCGAAGTGGTCATACCAATTTTGATCTTTAATGTTAGTTTCATTAAAGTTTTTTTCTATTCAGTACATAATTTAAAGTACTTTTATATTACATCAGACTGTTTCATGTTATAATTTTAATTTCAACTGCAGTTTATCAAAAGTTTTATATAAATGTTTATGTGTTGTTGTTCTCAGGTGTAGGAAAAAAGAAGAAAGTGGTAAATTGTATTTAGTGGAAGGTTCTCGAGACGCTTATCTGACTTCATCTCATACCCTACAAGACCTTATTGATCAGAGTTCTGGATCCGGTTCTGGCCTGCCTTTACTCGTAAGATCACTTTTTATGTATATAATTGTATAATACGCTTTCTGTAGTATTAGTATTTTTTTCACTGGTTTGCAAATATATACCCTCATCCCTCGGATTTCCACAGTTAGAGTAATTTATATTTACATGGTTTGTTTGGCACTCTTCCTCAGATTTGCACTGTCTTCACGCGGTTTTCAATCGTAATGAGAAGCCAAGTTCCAAGATTACTGACCTTAGTTTTTTAAGAAAAACTAAATTTATTCATGTGTCATAATTTCTGATATTTTTTCTTGTTCTTGTGTTTTTTTTGTGCTCATACTCTTCGTTTATTGAATGGTATATTTATCTGTAGTATGTTGTAGTATGTGAATAGTTGTATGTATATATTGTCTTGTCCGTGCACTCCCCTTGTCAGGTTGGAGATCCCTGATGTGGCTCCAACTATGGAGAACAAAACAGACCAGGAGATCCTAGAGCTTCTCTCTCAACTGTGTCATTAGTATAAAAGACCGTGTTGTATAAATATTTTTTTCATAAAAACATTTGGGCTCGAATGGCTTAGATGCTCTATGTTGGAGAATTTATAATAAAGTTATAGGTTGTATAGTGGTATGTTTTCCTACCGTCTAGTGTTAATTAATCAAAATTTATATATTTGAGTTGTAACGTATTTAATGAGGGTTATAAATTGTTTCCCCAACTCTTATTTCCCAGATTTAAATAATTGTCAACACCTGAAATTTCTGATAAGGTATTAAACAAGAATAACAAAATGCATACAAATCAAGAACTTTTATGTATCCTCATTCTTCATTACTATACCTACAAATTAATGTTTCTTTAATTTATTTATTTTTTGCCCTTCAGTTTTTCAAATAACATAATCAATGATCAATGCTCCATTTTTTTTTTTTAATGTTCTTTTATTGTTATTAATATTTTAGTATTTTTTTTTTAAATATTTTTATTGATGCAAAATTTATGATGTAATAGGTTATATGAGCTTACCTAGTCTTGAGCCTACGCCAGTTCATTGACAATGAGAACCCTGTTAGCCAATTTTATCATTGACTGTATCTATTGTTAGTAAAGTGTTTATATTCAGCTTATCACTAAATCCATTTCTATTTATGTCGCTTCCCACATATGTGGTATCACTTGTTTTATGTATGAGCCCTATGACATCTTCTCCTTTAATTTGGTATTAGTTCTACAGTCGTAGTAATATGAATAACAGGGTGGGTCATTCACAATGTTTATTGATTTTAAAAGCTGTTAGTCGTTTAAAGGTATATTTTTATTCTATATTTTATTGAATCTCTCATTCTCTCTTTGATTTATTTATAATTAAAAGGAAAATTATTTCAGGTTCAACGGACAATTGCTAAACAGATCCAGATGGTACACTCAGTCGGGAAGGGTCGCTATGGTGAAGTCTGGCTTGCAAGATGGAGAGGAGAAAAAGTTGCTGTCAAAGTGTTTTTTACGACTGAGGAGGCTTCATGGTTCAGGGAAACCGAGATTTACCAGTCGGTCCTCATGCGTCATGATAATATACTTGGTAAGTGTTCAGACATTATATTGCTCCTTTTTTCTTAACATATGTTTTATTTGGAAGTAGAGTGCCATATTAGGAAAAAGTGGAATTTTACAGGAAAAGTATTTGAAGGTCTATTTAGGTTTATTGCTCTCTTTAACGCAGTGATAAAATATCTATTCGGACATTTTGTTAGTCAATGCTATTTACCTTTTTTGCTTAATTAATAAAGTTAATCTTCATTTTTTTTATTATTTAAACATGAATCGTGACTTTTATTGTGGCAGCTGTTCATAAAAAAACTAAAATAATTTGTTATTTTGTATCGATGATTATAATCGAGAAAGAGATGGTCCGGATGGCGGTCAAAAATAAAATAGTAGTTACTATTTATTTAATGACGACATTTGATTCTCTTCTTACTTGTCTAAGATTGAGATGCCCTGATGAAGACCTACAATCTGGGTCGAAACATTGCCATTTTAAATAAATTGTAATCACTATTTTATTTCATACTTGACCGCCACCTGGACCATCTTATTCTTGATTATATCCATCAATACACAATAGTAATTTATTTTAGTTTTTTTATGAACAGCTGCCACAAATAGATGTTTAAATAATAAAAAAATGAAGATTAACTTTTTTATTTAAGTAAGAAAAGTAAATAGCATTAACTAACAAAATGTCAGACTTGATGTTTTATCACTGAGTTAGGGACAGCAATAAATCGCCACTACGGTAAATATTAAAACTAAAAATCTGGCATTTTATCTCAAAGAAATATACATTAATGGCAGCTTTTCAAGGGGTAAAAAAAGAGGAATACAACTTTTCTTATTGTGGTACTCTTCTTCCAAACAAACGATATCTAGGTTTATAAATCTTTCATTATAGTATACAGCAGAAATTTTTGACAATACTTTATCTTAATCTTTAGAAAAACCTTATGAAAATATCATTTTTCCCTCCCTTTAGGGTTTATTGCTGCTGATATCAAAGGGACTGGTTCTTGGACACAGATGTTGCTTATTACTGATTACCACGAGCGAGGATCTTTGTATGACATTTTACGATCAACTGTCATCGAACCAGAAGGCTTGCAGAAGCTTGCCCGTTCTGCTGCTGCTGGAGTTGCTCATTTGCATACAGAAATTTTTGGAACTCGGGGAAAACCTGGTATTGCTCATAGAGATATAAAATCAAGAAATATTCTCGTCAAAAGAAATGGGGAATGTGCTATTGCTGACTTTGGTCTTGCTGTGAGATTTATCAGGTACCACTCTAGCCTTACTATATTTAATAGTGCTTTACGTAGATTTTTTTAAATTTAATTTTATTTTATTTTAGTGAAACTAATGAGATAGATATAACACCGAACACCAGAGTGGGAACCAGAAGATACATGGCTCCTGAGGTTTTGGATGAATCTTTAGATACAAAATCATTCGATGCTTTTAAAATGGCAGACATATATGCTTTAAGCCTTGTTTTCTGGGAAATGTGCAGGTATATAAAATTAATACATATTTATAAACTTAGATTGTATTTTTTTTAAAAATGTCAGTAAATGGTTTTTGAATTGGACATTAAATTTATTCTTAATGTCTACAGGAATAAAAATAAATAGTAGTATATCTTTTAAATTTTATCTCAATTACTGGCGAACAAGTTTTCTTTTGAAAAAGGAGATGGTCCAGTTGACGGTCAAGAATAAAATAAAATAGTAGTTACTATTTCTTTAATGCCGACATTTGATCTTCTTCCTACTTGTCTAGGGTTGAGATGCCTTGATGAAGACCTACAATCTGGGTCAAAACGTTGGCATTTTAAATAAATCGTGACCACTATTTAATTTTATGCTTGACCGCCACCTGGTCCATCTTATTCTTGAAATAAATTTTCATTACGGTAAATATTAAAACTAAAAATCTGAAATTTTGTCACAAAGAGATATGCACGAATGACAGCTTTCCAAGCAAAAAAAAAAAAAGAAAGGAATACAACTTTTCGTATTGTGGTACATCTTCAAAACAAATGATATTTAGGTTATATAAATTTTTAAATAGAAAAAAAAAATAATTTGGATGAAAATTTGATTTGTAAATAGAAGAGATTCCCATTTTATAGCCAGCTATTTAAACTAATCGCTGACCTTTATCCAAAAAATAATAAATAAAAATAAAGAACGTTGAGAAGGAATTATTTATAAGTATAAAAAAATTATACATTCTTATACAATTATACAGAAAGTCCACACGCTCCTGACTAAAATTATTAATTAAATTTTTTTAATTAGTTTTTTTAACACCTTTTAGATATTACATCATTGCCGCTGTGAAAACTTTCCTGTCAAAAACACGATTTTACAATACTAAACGAAAAACTGATTTAGAAGCAATTTTATAAACTAAAATTATATATAAAAAAAAAAAAATTATAAACTCTGAAACTACCTTTGTCTTGGAAATGTTTCATGAGTAATTTTTAGTGATAACTACTACGATTGTGATAAACACTTAACAATAAGAGAATTATTTTTGATCTTACAATTTTTTAACACAAGTGCTTTTCACCAACACTTCAGAAATTAAATCTTGTTTCTAATTAATTTAAAATCACCCAGCTGATTTTTGGTCTCGTAAGAGAATTCACAGTGGCTTTGACAATTTGTTATTTAGGTTCAACCAGTTCTCAGTTTATGTACTGAATTTATTATAATAGAATCCATGTTTTCTGAACTTTTAATTATAGTATTGTAAATACTGAAAAGTCAACTTGTTTGTTTTAAGTATATGCTTTCAAAATAACTATTATATTTACTAATATATTATTACTATATTTTAATGGTATTTTCATAATTTTAGGAGATGTGTAACAAGTGGAAGTTGTGAAAAATGGGGACTCGAGGCAGACGAATATGCTCTTCCTTATCACGATGTTGTTCCCAGCGATCCATCATTTGATGATATGCATCTTGCGATTTGTGTCAAGGGTATCAGGCCACATATACCATCCCGCTGGCAGAATTGTCAGGTACGAATAGTGAATAGTTTCTATTAAGTTTTCGATTATCTCAAAATTCAAGAGGAGATTGATTCCTAATAGATTTATATAGTCATTGGGTGGTTTACATGGGCATGGGTCTTCCATTTAGACTTTTCTCAGTGTTTGACCAATCTTCTATGAAAGAAGATGTTTCTAAAGTGGAAAACAGAATATCATATATAGTCATACCCCGCTTTGCACGACCCCTTTTAGTGTGAACCTTTTTTTTCTTTTTTATTAGTAGATATTTGTAATAAGTATTATCCGTGAATATTAATAATTAACAGACATTGAATTATATAGCTTTCATCATTTTTCATTGCCACTTGTTTGTTAGACCTGGGAATTTTCTGGAGCTACTTATAGAAAGCATTTCCCCATTCTATGGATTCTTTTAAACAATAGGATTTACTTTTCTTTCTCTTCAGTTTGAAGAATTCTGTCTTGTTAAAATGTGAAAATATGGGCTGGTAAAGTGTTAATTAAAATTAAAACGTAAATCGTTAGCGTTAGAACATTAGAATGGAAATTTTAAGCCGTTTAGAGACGGGTGTTGGTACCTCAAACATCTATCGTGATTTTAATTTCTCAGAGTCAATCGTACAATATCAAAAAAACAAAGAAAAAATTGTGCTTTCCAGCCAGTCCACGGGAACATCTACTGTTGCTACAAAAGTAAATCGATCTAGATTCTCTGTGCATGGAAAAAAATAGAACATCACCTGTCAGTTTGGATTGAAGATACGAACCAGCAGCGAATGCCTTTAAGCCAAACTGTAATTATGGCTAAAGCTAAGTCCCTGTTTTACGACATCAAACGAGAGGAGGAAAAGGTTCGACCATTGAGTTCAATTCAGTTCATTTCAAATATCGTTCAGATCTTGATAGCCTTCAACTTCAAGGAGAATCAACCAGTGCTGATATGTAAGCAGCCGATGAGTATCTCTCTACATTTAAGTATTTGGTGAACAGCCGAAGTTATCACTCTAATCTGGTTCTCAATGGGGATGAGACGGGGCTGTTTTGGAAAAAATTATGTTAATACACTTTTATTTCTAATTATAAGAATGAGCGACTAAGGATCGGCTTTCACTTCTTTTGGGGAAGTTAGACTATTATAGACTCCAAGCTATTGGGGTTGGAGAGTTAAAAAATAGGAAACCCTGCTTAGTGCAATTTTCCTTTTATACGAATTGCCGAGGAACTTGTCACTTGGGTTAAGTAACGTGTGACTGTAGCAAAATTTTATTTAACTAAGTAAATTGCCAAAATATTGCCGAATGCGGTATACTTTGTTGCATACTCAATTTACTGCCTGAAAACCGTTAGAGATGTTCATAAAGTGGCTTTACATGATTGGTTTTCTCATGAGTTTTAAACAGCGGTTGAAAACTTAAGGAAAAACCAATCTTGTATTCATGAAAACCATTGGTTTTGCTGGTATTCCATGAGATCTGTCGAGGACAAAAAAATAACCCACATGCTGGAACAATATTCAAAACTAACCCCTTCCTTTTCTTTGCTATTCTGAACATTATCGATTCGATTTTGATCAAAGTTTAGTTTCCTCACCAAATCAAATCCAAAAATATGAATTTTAGATATAAGCTTAAAATAAATTAATTTTTTTCTCTAAAATGGCCTTTAAACTGTGAACATTTATTTTATTATCAATTATTATTTATTTTTCTATCTGGTCTGGATGGAAATTTAAATTAGATTTTGAATTAATTATTACCAATTATTTTATATAAATTAGAAATAAATAAGTCAATTAAATAAATTAAATTAATTAAAAATAAATCAATAAATTAAAATAAATCCTAGCTGGATTGATGATTTCAAGGAGAGTATCGGTATTAGTGCCAAACCAGTGTTTTTTCCACACCATTTTTCATCATTCACAAAGAGTTTAAGTATTGACAAGAAAACCAGTCGTGTAAGGCCACCCATGATAAGGGTTCTCAAGCAAAAAAAAAATGTTTAAAACTTCTAAAATATATTCAGACTTTTAGAAAATCCTGTTTTCTATTTTTTATTATATTCATAATTTTTAGAATATTAAATATGTCTTATTTATCATTTTATAAATAACATAAAAAATTAAGTCAGTGCTGATACCTTTTTTTTTTCTTTTTTGGAAATCATTTCAACTATATCTCTTTAAGGGTGATTTTTGTTAAAAAAATCATGCTGATTTCCTTGTATATATATTTTTTTTCAGCAGTGTTTTCTTTGTTCCTATTTACTAAAGTTTTTGATTATTTATTCACAGGTGACTTCTGTGCTATCAAAGATCATGCAAGAATGTTGGCATGCAAATCCAGCCGTTCGCCTCACAGCCTTGCGAGTGAAGAAAACTCTTTATAAATTAGATCCAGATCCATCGATAAAAATTATATAGTGTCCAGTAATATTTAATATAATATACTCATTAATTTGGCCATTGTAAAGTGTTCACAAATCCATTAATTTATTGTAAATATATATTTTTTTTAAATGAGAAAGAATGATGGTTGTCTGTTCTTTAAAATAATAGGTGTTTATTTATTATAAATTTTATGTTCACACTGTTGAATATTCATGTTCTATTATAGATAATGTACAAATAACAAACGGCTTGTATATAAATTTATTTTTATAAATTAATCACTAAACATGTGAAAGTTACAAAAGAAACAAAAAAAAACTTTCAATGATGTGGCCTTGTTCTCATTTTTATCCATAGTTCCTTTTTTGTGTAATAATTAGAATGTCATATAATTTTAATTCTATCGATTGAAGTGCCATTCATTTTGTCTAATCAGGATTCACTATTTACCTGAAACAATAACTTTCTCAATTTGTACTTACATGGTTTAAGATTTTGGAAAACTGGCCCTTTAAACAAATAGCTATATTTGTTAAAACTGAAGTTGACTAATTTATTATTTTTATTGTGGCCTGCTATTATTGTATGTACCTTATTAATTTTCATTTAATTTTGTGTATATATATTAGTAATTTTTTTTTTCATATTATGTACAGATATTGTATACATAGTGTATTATAATTATTTGATACTTAATTTTAATTATTATATTATTGTAAATACTCAATGTTTCATAGTAAGACTGAAATTAAAATATTATGTATATTTTAAGGAAAAGTTGTACATTATGATGTTTCTTACATTTTAGAAATGCTCATATTGGAGGTAAAAGCTTGCCATAAAATCAATTAAGTTAATTGAATGAATGATTCAGTCATGGGTTAAATTCATGATTGAGTTTCCTTCATAGTATTTTTAGAAATAACGTGAATGTTTCTCTTATCGTCGATAAATAATTTAAGAAACATTATCTAATGTAGTTTTTAGGAGATGTAAATATTGTGAGATACTAAAAAAATATTTGAATTGAACTCAGTTATAACCTGTGCCAATTAGAATTAAGATATATATTGTTTTTATCTTACTTCAGTTTTGAACTAAAGCCAATTTAGGAATACATCATGGCCCATTGTTGAAATGAGGTTTTCCTGATTTTTCTTTCTTTCTTTTTTTTTTTTTTGTTACTGTACAGTAATATGTCAATTGATAATATAATTGCCTTGACTCATGAGGACTGAATTGTTTAATGAAATAGTACTGCACTAATTGTTAAAATGTACAATAAAATAATTCACTTTATATAGTTCTTCAATGTCTATTATCCTTGATTGAAAGTGAACTAGAATTCTTGAGTAGGCTATCTTCATTATTCAGAACCAGTAAAGTCTCTAACTCTATTTTATTTTTTTTTATTTGGGGTTTAACGTCCTTACCAACTCCAGTTAAGGCTGGCAGAACAGATAATCAACCTATTCTAGCTAGAGTAGAAGGCTCGAGATTCATTCCGTAAGTCCACCACAAAATAAATTTTAACCCACCCAAATTGGATTCGAACCTGTGCCGATTCAGACTTGAGAATGCTGAGGAAATGCCTTAACAATCAGCCTCAATATGTCTCACTGCCAGTGCTGTAATAATTCAAACCTTCTGAATTAACTTTAAATTATTTTTTATTCAAATAGTTTCAGTCTTAAACAAAAATGAATGATTCCTGGCCACATTGTCTAATTCCTTGGCCCTTAATAATAAAAAAATTAACCTTCTATGCAAAACTGATTAAAGACTTGAAAACAGAATTAATTGTGGCACCTTTACCCGTTCAATACTGTGTCCTTATTACTGAACTTATCGAGCAACCTGCACAATAAACGAAAAACTTCGGCTTTCACTATTACTGCTTTTTAGCATAAACTACTTTCCTTTTTTTTTAAATGTTAGTTAAAAATATTACAAAAAAAACCTTTATTGTTTTTTCACTAAAATTAAATTTATTATTTTTTTACTAATTAAATTTTCCAGAATATTCCGAAACGGTCACCTGCTCCTGGTCTTTTAATCCTTCATGATATACTGAATGGGCCTGTAAAGCTTCTCTGAATTTCTCTGACAGGAGAGCACTAAGACAAAATAAATATTAAAGGAAATGAGCGCACCGGCACGCTCTCCGTCGTTGAGAAGGGGCAAGGAAAATGCAATGGTGCGTGCTCTTAGTAGGATTAATGCGCATTGTAATCTATGAAGTATAGCAAATTCTGACAAGTGTTTAAACACTCTTTGCAAATAGGAACAGTTGACAATATTCATACATGCGTGTCTAATTGTCATAGTAATTCAAAATAGGTGCAGTTTTGTGTTTATGATAGGGAAAATAGGTTTGTAATATGTATATAAGTAATCAATATCAATGAAAAACTTGGTGTTAAAATTAATTAATGTAAGCAACATTACTGAGAGTAATATTCCATATTGACGAGTATAGTTTTTAATTTATTCTACTTGTGTACTGGGGGAAATAAAGATAACTAATAAAAAAAGGATATGGGTGTTATAATTTTCAGTCAAACAAGAAAAAAAATCAATGGAGCTTTTATCTAAGACCCACATGTGAGAATTCTGAGATCTGTGATGTGATGTGAGAGATCTGTTAGGCATGATTTATATCAGTTGCCAATCATATTTCTTCAATTTAACAAAAATTACAAATTTTATATCATAATTTACAGATTGTACAAAAGTTTATTTACAAGATTAATATGCTTATTATTCTTGATGCTATGTGAATTCATTACAAAATAGCTTGGCTGAAAAGTCTTCAAGGTGTTAGTAAGCTCTTGGAAGCTGGCTATAGCCCTGGGTATTTGTCAGTCCTAATGTCAGCAGACTAAGTTTTTAGCAACTGGCGAGTCTATAGTTTTACATGTGTTTGAAATAGATCATAACTAATGTAAAATCATTGACATATCCAACTTTTTGAATTTTTTTGGACATTATTACAGATTTTCACGTTTTTGCAGAAAATTTAATGTTCTTTAAAATTGGCAATGACAAACACTCACCCTAAATGAAATAAATCGTATCTAATGTAATACCACTAGCATATCCAACTTTTTGAATTTTTTTGGGCATTATTGCAAATTTTCACGTTTTTGCAGAAAATTTAACGTTATTTAAAATTGGTAATGGCAAATATTTACCCTAAATGCACTGTAAGCTGGAAAACTGAAAAAACAACTTTTTCTTACCGGTTTTTCAAGATGGCCTAAAACGCACAAGAGGTCCAAAACTTGGATTTTTCACAATGGAGTCAATGCACGAAACATACCTGAAAATTAAAATTACTCCATATTTTGGAAACCAAATTGATATATCTTCTTGGTTATAATGCCAATTGTCGGTGATCGGGCGATTGCCAATGTTGAGAGGTGTACTTGATCAAATTAAAAAAAAATTATGCTCAATGTACGCAGAATTTGATGCTTTAGAACTTTTAGAAGTTTTTCTCGTATAGTACTCATTTCCAATCTGCAGACTCATACCATGCTTTCAACAAAATCATCGTTTTTTACCATGGTTTTTGACCACATCAGTTAACAAAATTATTATTTTGTTGTACTCATTAGACGCAGAATTTGATTTTCTTTAACTTAATATATTACAACTTTTTCGATAGAATGCACCGTTCAGAAATTGTAGGTGAAAAACCAAAATAAGTCCTAAAATTGCGACTTTTTTGGCCGCCATTTTGAGACATGCTCGTTTTGAGTTGACTGACAAATGCAAATTGAATATTGAGGATGGATATTTGACTGAAAGTTTTCTTCAAATATTTCAGCAAACTTCGCCTCGAATGTTCGAACTAACTAATGTACTAACTCGTACCTAGTACTAACTAGAGTGGAAGTGTCAAGATTCATTTCTTAGGACCACCGCCAAATAAATATTCACTGTCTGAGGTGGGAGTCAAACCCACAACGTTCCGAACCGGGCTCTCTGGGACCCTGGCCCCAAAGTGCTAAGCCATCACGGCCTCTAACTTACCTCCATATAAAATACGTAATAGTTAACTATAGATGCCCTCCTTTCCCGTTGTGATATAAACTATTATGCGTTATGTCATACGTTATGGCGGCCACTGATGATCACTCCAAATAGAACACGGAACACTGAATTGGAACAGCTGGAATACTTTGAGTTAATACAATTTCAAAGGCCCCACTGACTCCATTCCACTGTTCCATTTTTTACCGACAGCTGGTGATTTATTCTCACGTAAACATGCATTAATGGGGCTATACATAGTAGCTCTACAATAGCAATAACGTTAAATAATTTAATCTTGTGGCTCTCTCTAAAAAATATTTAAAAAAATAGTGGACCTTTTATACATGTTATAAATTATAAATTCACTAAAAATGTTTATTTACTTATAATTAACACTTATTAGTATTTTCTAACAAAATTATTAGCAAAAAAAAATCTGATGTGGACAGCACATGACTTCCTTGTACGCCTATTCAAATAAAGTACTCTTTTCGGCTCACCAATTTTAACCAAAATCTAGTAAATACATTCATATTGATGTAAAAGTCCTATTTACCAAATTTGAAATGTTTTACATTATATTTTAAATCCAGCCACTCCATATAGGATTTCACACTCGCGTTGTTCCACGTTCCATTTGGCGTGGAGTGATTGGATTGATCGTCAGTGACCCTCTTTAACGGTGCTACAGCAGTTTCGTACACCACCCGTGCTAAAAATCAATAAGTGTCATTGTGCAATCTATCTGAGTCCGAGGGTTCTTTACTACCAATAATTATTTATTGATTTTTTTTCAAAAGAAAAAGTTGAAATTTGATAGTTTTTATGAAATGTTTTAAGATATTGAACTTTTAAACTTTATCAATTTCAGCATCAATAATAAATTTAATCTACTTTAGTGAAATTCAAAGGTACAACTATAGACTAGGGACGGTTTATCACTTGTTCATTCCTAGGTCACCCGACCGTTGCCGGACTAGCATACTCTAGCGTCATTTGTACTAACTAACTGCTTTGCATTCAATTGTAGCATTCGTATTCATTGGAATTATTAAAATTGTTCCTGCTTTAATTAGATATTACTTAAAATCATTAGTGCTGTCGACTTCCGCTCATTATGTTAGCCCCAAAACTAAACTAAACATCAACGAATCTTTTTCAGTTGAGGTCGGGGCCTTACCGTAAATTCAATTATTACTGCTTTAATTAGATCACAGCTATCGACTTCCGCTCGCTACGCTCGCTCAAAAGATAAATAAACCCCAAAAGTTCCTTTTCAGTTGAGGTCGTGTCCTTACCGTAATTTAAAATATCACTCCTTTAAATTATTACAAAAATTGCCCAGATCACCGGAAGTCGACAGCACTAGTAATTTTAAATAATATCTAATTAAAGCAGGAACAATTTTTATAATTCCAATGAATACGAATGTTACAATTGAATGCAAAGCAGTTAGTTAGCACAAATGACGCTAGTGTATGCTGGTCCGGCAACGTTCGGGTGAAATCGGAATGAACAATTGTTAACGCACACCTAGTCTATAGTTGTACCTTGGTTTATTTTTATAGACAGTAAGCCGACAAGAAGACAGATATAATATAATATTTTTACTAAATCGATGAAGAAGAAAACACTTTAGCCGCAATTCACTTCTCCAAGGAGATTTAAATAAAGCAAGTTAACTCATGTATGTTAAAGTTGCTAATTTGCATTTCTCATATCTATTTGGAATTGTGTTTCACTGTGTGTCTATTTTTTTGGCTATCAGTAAAAATTAAAATAGAAATAACCATAAGTACCGGATTTTACATCTTTATTTATTAATGTAAACATATAAAGCAGTCAAAGGACTTTTTTTTTCTTTTGATTTCAAAACTACCGTATTTATTCAGGCCACGAAGATTCAAGAATTGTTGAGAGACTACAAAAAGAAATATGTTAATTTTAACTACAGGTGTTTTAAGAGTAATTAAATGAATCATTCAATCAACAAAATAGAATATAAAACCAATTAATTCGAAAAATAACCATGCATCGTTGTAAACCGTTCCTTACGCCTGCTTTTAAGCAAATGCTTATTAAGAAAGAATTGAGCATGACAAGTACCCAGAGTCGGGAAAAAGATAACCACCCTGAATCATGGTTTGAAGAACCTGGTGCCGATACAAAGAGTGCAAAAAATCGTCTGTACCTAGCAACAAAATAGTAATAACAGTTTTTGTTTTGATTTTTATATGCTATTTTGGTGTTATTTTCTATCACCTCACTTACAAGAACTTAAATAGAGACCATCTATCTCTAACGCTAATAATATTAATATACTTTCATAGTTAATTAAATTTATAATGGCGGTGATGTAGATGACCATGGATCCAACCAGGCAGAAGATGGTTGGTGGTGCAGTCTAGAAGGAAACACACAGCAAAGTATAATACTAATCTAGTCTTTGCGGACGTTTCAGGACTAAGCAAAATATGATACAACTGTAAAAGAAATGAAGGATACATATAAATATAGTAAGAAATACAAGATATAACATGAAACAATGAAATAGTCTATACCCATACATAGAAATATATGAAAAATTGAAGCAACATGTGATAAGAAAATTATGTATATATGATGTATAAAAATTTCATATTTTTATCAAATTTTATTGCAATTTTCATATTTCATGTATATATAATTTTCATGTAATTTTATGTGTTATGAATGTTTTGATCAATTCAAACCAGTGTCCATGGGAGGGTCCAACAGCATCTTTCTGTACTTTTTTTGTGAGGACTTATAACTGTTTTATTGGTTATCTTGCTAAGGTTTCAGTGTTAGTCAAAAAGTTTTAACAGGTAAATACACCATAAAAGTGCCTCAAAGTGCATTTTTGAGATTCTTAATCTCCAAGTCGGGGTGGAGATGGTCCCAACATGGTTCAATTTCTCCGAAGACCTCCACTGGTTTGAATCACTGATTTAAACAAATTGAATGATTAATTGTTTGATAATCTCTCAGGTATTTCCTACTATAGCGCAGAGGTTGCACTGGAGCACTGATAGATCGCACCACTCACGAGTTAAAATCGCTTTAGCTACTGGATCACATTATTTGGATTTATTTTATATTAGTACTGTATTTAGTTAAATTCTTGTAGTTACGTTTGTTTATTTTTATTATATTTATTTTATTGTAATTTGATTATTATTTATACCCAGTATCTAACACTTTAGCAATCTCCTAAAAAGACTGCTAAAGAATTTTATAATTTTAATACTGAATAGTCTGCTTTATAACCTTTGTAACTGTCATAAAGATTTTATTAAAGATAAATTTGGCTAACGACTCGGCTTATTTTCGGACTCCTATTTTGCTTTATCAAACTACTTTTATAGCGTAAAATGCTTAACTATTATAACTGCATATATCCTTCGTTTCTTTTATGGTTGTGTCTTGTTTTGCTTAGCCTTAATTGTGTCCGAAACGTCGGCATACATTAAAGCAGCATTATACTTAGGTTCTTTTTTGATGGTACAATCAAGTATCTTCCATTAAATCTTTTATTAAATCAATGAGTATTAAATCAAATTACATTTAAGAAATTATAAAAAAAAAAATATTCTGGTACTGATTAAATGATTATTTATAAAATATTTATTTATACTTCATTATTTTACAAAATTTGCTACTTCACTGCAAAACATCTAGCGAATTTGTTTTCTTCGAGTTGCTTGTTAATGCGCCTTGATTTGAAATTTGTACTATTAGTGAAGCAGAAGATCTCTAGCCCACTTTCTTTTTAGCCTGCGTCGACCAGCTAACAGAGAGGAGGGAGGTGATTGAACAAGTGGATTGCGTTGAATGTGAGCTGACGAGTGAAATGTCTTGGATATAAAATTTTACTGTTGAAATGTTCACGTCGTTGTGTACGTTGTCATTTAAAATAAACCAAGGTGCTTTAACAATTTTTCGAATAAATTTGGATTGTGTTGTATATATTTTTTTTTATGTGGGCATGTTTTGCTCCGCATATCCAAATATTTCTTAATTAAGAGCTATAAATTAGTCATCAAGAGAGGATTTGTACTCCAGAAAGTGTGAAATGTGATTTTATCGTCTTGTCTTTTTAATATTATGTTCCATACGATTCTTTTGTCCAAGTATAGTCTTCATCAATTCTTTTTCCAATTGTGAAACCACTTTTCATAATCAAATAAATGCTTCTGAACGACAAAAGATGCTATATACGGACTTCTGAGGAAAGAAAGAATTGCTGTATCGTCAGCGAAGCTACAGATAATGGTGCAATGGTACTCAGGTACATCAGAGGTTTAAAGGGGTTTCTAAAAATAGAAGAGAAGGCTTAAAAAAACTACTTTATGGTTCGTTCCCATGTTGAGGAAAGCAGGAAATAGAAGAATCGACGGAAATACAAAAAAAACAGTCAAGAAAGAAAGATTGAAGATATTAAGTTGATTATTGGAAACTTAAAAGTAGTAAATATTTCATTCCACAGCGTAAAGTTTTTTAACATTAAATGTATTATATATATAATTACCTACATATTTCAGTGACGTATATTGTCGGGGACACCTCCTGCATGTAGTACAGATGGCAGCTTTGTACCCGGATTCCAAAAGTTTTGTTGACAAAAAAATGAAATTCCCTGCCGCTATGGTAAGTACGAACTTGTCTGTTATTAAATTAAACCTTTAAAATTACAGGGATTTAGATTAGAAGAATAAATAGATGTCATCTTGTTAGAATTTTTACATGAAGGCATCTTTTTGTTCTCCAAATTTATATTTATTGCTTTTTATTTCTTTAATTGGATCGGGGTCACGAAATTTGGCAATGCTGTCATTTGTTTTCGGGTAGCCTAGTACAGCTTTGGCATTTTTGAATAATTATTGTCGAAATCAATAAATGTCCTTACATCCTCAAGAACCGGAAATTTGACGAGGTCTATCTTGAAGGAAGTATGCATATCCTCGTCAAGTCGATATGAACGGATGACCCGTTCGTTATTTGTCGTCAGGTTAACCCTGATGACAGTCTACAATTTAGGCCGATACGTTGGCACACATCCAAGCAGTATATTACCTTACTATATGTTTATTACCTCTATAGATATTAATAATTAAATTCAAATATTATACCTGGAGTAATTATACTTTCTGGCTTGAAAAATCAAAAACCGAATAGCAGAGAATAACAAAATAACAGGCCAATTCTGGCCTCATCAAGGCTGAGAACCACAACATCACATTAATACAGACCGACCAGAGATAGTAAATCACTCTTAATGTATTGTTTGATCTTTTATTTTTGTCTCTTACCTATTAAGTAGTCGACCGCATGGTCTATTGGTTTCGGTTATACCCTATACTGTAACCTTTGTTATCAATTCTGTATTAATAAGTTTGGCTATCTCATCGTTCGATATTAGTACCGCAGTCAGCCAGTACTGTATCACCGCATAGTATACTTGTACAGCACACTACAGCTCCTCCTTACAAAAGACTAAGGCCATCTACAGTACACACCCTAGCGTCCCCTTTCCGAGAGGTGGGCCCAGAATAACATGGGAGCAGAGTATTAAGAACCTTAGCTAACGTAAGAAGAACCTCAGCTAGAAAGAGAGAAGAAGATTAGTTGTGAAGACAGGGATATATGGAGACGGCTGTGTTAGCAGGAACCTCACGCCATGCGATAAAGAGGAACAGGTGATGATGATGATGATGAATAAGTTCAGTGTTTTGTGATAATCTTCTTCTTTTTTTTTGTTCCTTTTTTATTACTATATTTTTTTTTAATGAAAAATGATTGGACAATTGAGAATTACCTTCAACTGAAGAAAACGCAGTAAAGTATTAAAGCTTGTCGGATCCCTCCAAGAAAATCTGTTGAGAATGGGCGAATTTCCATTGCATACGCTCGACCTCAACTGAAAAGGATCCTTTGGCGTTTTGTTTATCTCTTGAGCGAGCGTAGCGAGCGTAAGTCGACAATTGTGAAATTATGACAATTAAAAGAGTAATAATTCCAATGAATTTGGTTTTGAACGCCAACGCATAAATTCAAATTTTTAGAATTTTTTTTTTAAATAAAAAATTTTTATGATTAATTGTCATTTTTTAACGCTTCAACATAAATAAGAACAAAACACGGTGTCATATATACCAAACAAAATATGGTGTCACAACTATAGTAAATGTTGTCGACCACTTTTACTGTATACGTATTTTATTTTATATTTTATTTTTATGTACTTCATTTTTATTTATATTTTATGGACAATACAGAGTGCCGATTCAAAACGCGGTAGTTCTTAATAAAAAATATCTGATGTGGACAACACATGACTTCCTTGTACGCCTATTAAACTATAAATCGGTGGCTCATCATTTGGTTACTAATTTCCGAAGATCGCAGTAACTCAAAAACGACACGGCGTCGCGACATCCATATATTGACACACACACACAAATAGGGAGGAAAACCAATATTTTACACTCAATTTTAACACTTAAAACAAGTAATAAAAATGTTTAAGTGGATTGGAAACCAAATTGTGTTTGTAACCTTTATTACCGAAACATATGATTTATGTATTTAATTTAAATATAATTTTTGATGTAAGCTTCTTATGACCTTCAAGTAAAGCACCCTTTTCGGATCACTAATTTTAATCAAATTTTGTAAATACATTCTTATCGATATAAAAGTCCTATTTACCAAATTTCAGATGTTTTACATTATATTTTAATATAATTGATGAAAGTAAATATGACCTTCTGAAAGCTTATGATATTTTACCTTCAAGTAAAGTACCGCTTCCGGTTTTCCAATTTCGACCAAAATCTAGTATGTTATTTAAATTAATATATAAGTTATAAATACTAAATTTGAGAATTTTTGTATAGTATTTTAATATATTTTTTGATGAAAATTCGTAATGATCTTCAAGTGAAGTACCACTTCCGGTAATCATACAATGACCAAAAAGGGAGGTTCACAACTAGATTATACAATAATCCTAGATACAAACTTTTAACTGTCTACGGCTAACCGGTTTTGAGTTATGCGAGATACTTACGAACGTACGTTCAGACGTGACGACGAAACTAGTCAAAATGGATTCAGGGATGGTCAAAATCACAATACAACAAATCACAATACTTCCTTTACTGCGTACAAGGAAGTAAAAATCACTCTTTTGCCTAATCTTCAAACGCTCTCTTTCTAAGGGTAAGCTCTTAGATAAACAAACTGAAGAATAAAAATTGCATTGTTGGGTTAACATCGTGCCTCTTATATTTCAGATTTTAGATCATTTTGACAAGTTTTATGTTGATTGTGAAGAACAACCAAATCGGGAATTTATTAGGGATTTCGTAAATACCAACTTTGAGGATGCCAATGAATTAGAGGTATGTCCATAAAAGCTTTCATGTTAGCCACTTTTTAAATGTTTTGGTTATTCTGCTAATAATTACAACCTTTAAGAAAATTACACCTCAAAATGGAAAACTGTTTTGTTGATTTTTATACCGTTTTTTTAATTTTCTAATTCATTTAATTATGTATTTTATTTTAATCGTTAGTAAATATTCTACCTCATCTAATGACGCAACATTTGAAATAAAACTTTAATAAGTTTCAAAGCGGTTTAATATTCAATTGCAAGAAGTAATTCATCGCAGATCCAATATTCCTGGGATTCCTATTATTATGGATTTGTTTTATTAAATGTTTCATATTGATTTTGATAACTTAATTGGATTAAAAATTTCAGGGTTATGATCCACCCGATTGGGTGCCCTATCCGAGCATTTTGAAAAATATTGCCGATGTCCATTTGAGGAATTGGGCGTCTGAACTTAATAGTATTTGGAAAAACCTCACAAGAAAACATACAGAAGAAGTAGTGAAAAACCAAGAACTTTTTTCTTCTGTGGTTGTACCGAACGGGTAATGTATATTTCTCATATTGTGGTGTCAACCTATAGTTTAATCAGATAACATGAAAGAAATATCTATTTTGTGACGAAGAAGAAATAGTAGCTAAAAAATAATAAAAATTGAATATTTCTCAGTTTATATACTTTTTAGTATTACCTTAATATGAAAGAAAATACCTTTCTCTGCTTAGTGTAAAGAAACAGTCATAAATAGAAATGAAAATATTAAAAAATCGTATGGAAGTAATTAGCTATTGTTTTAATTAATTAATTTCAATAAATTATTTTTAAGGTTTTTTAAACATTTCCATTGTTCAAATAATTTTATAGCAATTAATTTCACATCGAAGGGTTCCTCTAATATTAGTTACATAAGGTTTTAGAAAATTAAACTACTCTCTTGAAAATACTACGTTATGAACGATTATAGCATCCACTTTCAAACCGCGAACGGATTTTGTTTTATTATTTTCAATAATAGACCTTTGTAATCAACCAAGAATTTTTTTTTAACCCCTTTTAAGATTTGAAGTTTACGTTCAAGATACGTAGAAATCAAATATCGAATAAATAAAAAATCCGTCCGTCCAAAATTTGGTTTTTGTTATGATCAATCGAAAGGTGATAAAATTCTCTTCAAAATAAAAAAACAATTAAATCGGACCAGTGTTAGCTGAGATATAGCGTAATGAACTTTGTACAGTAATTCTCCGGTGCTACAGGTCAGGCGTGGCTCTAGGCCTCCGGACTTAACAACTATGGGCGCCTGGCTTCCTTGCATCTTTTTATCTACTTCATCGTTCGTTGGATTATTTTTCCACTTACTTCAGCTTCCTGGTCTTTCCTTTTTCTTTTCCCACTGAAGTGCACCTTCACGTTTTCCTCTGTACCATTTCACCCTCTGATTACATGTCCTAACCATTTCAACCTACTTGCTTTGGCACAGTTTCTTCTTAACACTCTCAGTTCGACACTCTTACGGTGATTATCTTGGGATAAGTTTCAGATTTCTGTTCCATAGTCTCCTACTGGTTAACTGATTTGTTTAACTTGTTAGATATATTTTATCAAGTATTCTGCATATGTTCCTTTCCCGAAACATTCCAATTTTTCGGAATACTATTTGGAATTAATATACCATCGTTTTTTTTCCTTGTCGATTACAAAGGTTCATTACTGAAGATAATAAACCGATTTTAGACCCATCTCCAACCTCACAAATTTAGCAAAACCTCTAGAATAAATTGAGAATAGTTCATTCTCAACGCACCTCCTTCCTTGAGCAAAATGCTTTCCTTAATCCTTTCCAATCAGGTTTTCCGTTCTGGTTATTCCACACAATCGGCTTTGCTAAAAATTCCCAAGATCTCTATTCCTCTATAGACAAACAGAAAATCACAATCCTTATCCTCTTTGATTTTTCAAAAGCCTTTGACTCTGTTGATCATACTATTCTCCTCTCCAAACTACATGACATTTCCCTATTAAATAGTGCTTTAAACTGGTTCCAGTCATTCCTGTCTCTCCGCTCCCAAGCAGTCAGTAACCCAACAGACCGTTGGGAACAACAGTTGGGAATACTTCTCTCTCGATGTGTTCCCCAGGGATCATCTCTCTCACTGACCTTATTTTCCATCTATAGAAATGACCATCCCAAATCTATCAGCTACTCCCAATATCATTTGTATGCAGATGACCTACAAATATACATATCCTTTGACAGTTTCGACATGTTCGAGGCGTCTCGTAAGCTCGTAAGAAGATATAGATAGCATTAACCGATGGGCTTCAGAAAATAAGTTGAGCCTGAATCCGGCGAAAACTAAAGTTAACAGATATTTGTATTGGTTTTAAATTATAGTAATTCTTTGAGCTACCACAAATTTCGCAGTTTGAGGTAAGTTCCCAAATCTCAAATTTCTCATATTTTGGGTTTTCAAATTAGGGATGTTGTAAAAATATTGATATTTTAAAAGAAATGTAAGTTTTTTTTTGTCATTAATTCGATATATCGTGGCATCGATAGTAAAATTTGAGCATCGAAAACAATAAAACAAGCAAACAAAAAATAAAATGTCATCAAGGACGGATTTTGAATTGGCAGCATTACAGTCCTACAATTTCTGAAATTGTCCAGAAGTGCCTCATTCTGCCGGCATCTTCAGCATCAGTGGAAAGAGTGGCTTCAATATTGAATATTTCGGTACCAGACAATCGAAGCCGCCTCAATGGTGAGCACATCCAAATGAGAGTATTTTTAAACTCTTTGCCTGAAAAATATTAGTTTATTCTTTTATTTTTTTCTATTTTAGTAATAAGTTTTTTCTTTTATGGTTTTTAATGAAAGTGTTAAAATTGTCTGTTATTTTTCAGTTATTATTAATTCAATTTTGATTTTCTTCCTTATTTTTTCATATCTTTATGTTGAGCAATTTAATTTATCTTTCTCTAGTTCTTAGTAATAAGTCTTTTTAATAATAAATGTTAATACTTTTATAGGTTATAGTTTGTTTTGTTTTTTATTGACAAATGTTTCTTGTAATAAATAAATATTTAATTGTTGCTATTAACATTACTGAAAGTCTAAGACTTATTAAATTGCATTATTCTATCCTTCAATTCAATATAAATCCTCGTTCCCTTTTTCTTCATTCAGAGATTAAAAATATCCAGACCCGATGTATCGAAATATTTATATTTTGTATTGATATTGCATAGCGGGGATGCAATCTGCCCGACACGGCCCGTAAGCCAGGGATGGCAGCCGGTCTAAGGGCAGGTGACCCCGACAGAAAACCCCTGGTCCTCCAGGTTGGGTTTTTTTTTTATCAGGCCCCTAACCACCCTGTTAGTGAAAAAAATTAGCAAAGCTAAATTAAGTCACAAAAAGGAAAAGCCGGACGGAAATAATGGTAAACGGACTGGAAATGGAAAAGAACATTACAAATCGAGACCTGGAATATGCAGACTCTCTCGAAGTAAAAAGCAGAGGTGTTCGCCGGGGATGGAGAAGTCGAAACACGACATCGTCGTTTTGATAGAAACAAAGATGGAAGGGAGAGGTAAGGAAAGGATCGGGAATTTGATTCACATTTGGAGTGGAGTGGATAAAGGCAAGCGGGCTAGGGCAGGTGTCTCCATTGTGATCCGATGGAAACACAAACTATGCCTAAGCTTCTATGAGATGGTCTCTGAAAGGATAATAAGATTGGATGTGAGAATATTTGGCTACAATGTTTCAATTCTGGGAATCTACAGTCCAGATAACAATAAATTGAGCGCCGAATAGGGCGTTTTCGAGGATGTTCTCAGAGACAATTTAGAAAATATTAGAAAGACCAAGTGTTTATGGTATAATGGGTGATATGAATGCCCGAGTTGGAATGGAAGCAAAAGGAAATCCGGTAGAAAGTACATGCGGGGAGGAGGATATCTGCGAGGAATTTGATCTAAGAGTACAAAACAGTTTCTTCCAACAAAGAAAGGAGCTTCAGTTCACTTGGAGTACACCGGGATTCAGACCTTCCATTTTAGATTACTGTATTACGAAGCAGCATAGATTCTTACCAGTAGCGGATGTAAGAGTCATACGAGGCATGGAAGTGGTAGTGACCACTTTTTTTTAAGAGTCAAATGCGTAGCACTGTGAAAAAAAAAAAAAAAAACGGCATTGAAGCAAGCCAAATCCACACACTTAAATGTACGTAAGTATAAGCTTCCCCTGCTTAATGAAGTAAGCATAAGAAATCTCTACAAATGCCGCCTGGAAGCCAATAGGAACAATAATTGAGGCAGTAATGCCGTAGAGGTTTACGAGCACATTAAGAAATGTATCCTCGAAGCAGCTAGTGAAACCTTAGGGGAGATAGAAACTAATCCTCCAAAAGAATAGTGGAACGTGGAAAAAGAAGAAATGGTAAATAAGAAGAACAGAAAAAGATAGTTATTTTCAATTACTGATTATGTAGTGAAAGCCAAGAAGATTAGAGAGAATACCGAAACCTAAACACACAGGTAAAGCGTACTGTCGCAGAAAGCAAGAACCAAGCATGGGAAGCCTGTTGCAGGAGGATTGATAATATCCTAGGCTATAATAACCTTGTTTATGATTTATGTATAACTGGCAGTAAAGTAGGAGAGTGCGCGTTGCGAAGGAAAAGGCTTAGACATCAACGGACATATGCTATTTTCCAATTTCTTTGCCGACGACAAAGCAGTCGCGTATAAAAGAGATGGTCTGGAAGAAGCGCTGAAGGCCCTGGAAGAAGAATACAGCCTGTGGGATCAACAAATAAATTTTGATAACACCGAACACCTGGCAGTAAACTGCAAAGAGGCCACGGACCTTCAGATTAACGGGAAGATATGCAAGTGGATAGACTCCTTTGAATACCTGGGGTCAACAATAGATGGGAATGACACGTCAGAACCCGTAGTTAGGAGAGGAATTGGTCTGGTAAGAGGGGTGACTAGAATGTTGCACCCAGATCTTGGGAACACGGTCATCTGACAATAAAAGGCAGATTTTTAGAAGTGTTGTTGAGCCCTCCCTCAGCTACGCAGCAGAGACCTGGACACTTAACCCAGGACTCTACTCCAAATACAAGCAGCAAAGATGGATTTCTGGAGGAGATGCCCGAGGATTACCCGCCTGGATAGAGTAGATTAGAGGCAGGCTGGTTGTGACCGAAGGAGTTACGGAGAGGATTGGAAGGAACAGGCTGCGATGGTATGGGTACTGCCAGCGGATGCCAGAACGTAGGTGGCCGAAGAGACTTCTGCTGTGGGAATAGCCAGGGAGATGGAGAAGAGGAAGACGCCGAAACCAGTGAAAGGACTGCGTGGAGGAGGAGATAGCCGGTAGGGGACTTGAGGAGGAGGACTGATGGGATAGAGAGAAGTGGAGGGACGCTCTGACTTAACCAGGCAGTAAATTGAGGGAAAAGACCTGCAAAAGTAAAAGTGTATTGGTACATCGAAATACTATTCCAATAAATTTGAAAAATATCGATACGTTATATACCTATATATCAATATTTGTGTTGGGTATTTACATCCCTAATACACCCTACTCCCTCTAGGATGACATCCTCGAAACCAAGATCCCCTCATTCGACTTTTTTTTCTGTTATTAAGAATATCGTTATGTTCATGATAAAATCTGATTGCTATTTCAGATTCGTTGTACCAGGAGGCAGATTTAGAGAATTATATTATTGGGATACCTATTGGATAGTAAATGGGCTCCTTATCTGCGATATGATAGCATCAGCACGAGGTATTTACATTTTTTTCTTGCGAATAAGTTTTCGAGCCCCCTTTAGCCACTTTTTTTCAATAAGCAAAACTAATTCAAGTTAATTAAAATTAATAGTTTTCTAATAATCTATCCAACTCTTAGTATGCCACAACTATCGCCCTTCCCCACCTCCTCTCCTCTACACTATGCCACTTTAACAATAATTATTTCCAGTGTCGTATGCAGAGGGAGAGGGGATCAGGGGAATATATCCCAAATGTACAAATAAATTTAATTTCATTACCCAACTACATAAGATTTGCATTTTGAGAAATATTTTTCGTAATTTTAGCAGCAGTTTTTGTTCCAATTTTCATGTTTATCCTTAAATCTTACTCCAAATTTGGCGATTATGTACATTTAGGTGATTATTTGCTTTCTTTATATTAAATCCCTTCCTCTCCCAAAAAAACTTTAAATCCTTCCCGAAAAAGGATTCTGGGTACGCCCCTGATTATTTCTATATAGTAATGGCGCTTGCTTTTTAAAATATTTTTCCTCTTTTATATATATTACTTTTTCATCCCACAAAGAGAATTGAAACATTTTTTTATATATATAAAAAAATTAAGAATAAACAATTTAAAAAGCTACTGGCGGGTCACATGCAGATTTCGAATCTGCGTGCCTTGGGACTTTATATGTTGCTAGCAGGCTCGGATAGTTGTGGATGGATCGGCCTCAAACACTTACGTACCCTCCTCCCCCCTACCAAAAAAAAAGTCCCAAACCGTTAAATCGGGAGAGCTAAAGCAGTGTTGCCAGATAAGTACTATATTTCTCCCCTGAAACTCTCTAAATTTTCCTCTAAATTCACCAATTTTAACCCTAAACTTATCTGAATTTTTCTCTAAAACCACTAACTTTAACCCTAAATATTTAATTCTTTTTTTTCTATTAGTATAACCAAAATTACTCCCTATTATAAGAGAGGAATAAATGATGAGAAAAATAAAAAATGCCCCATAGGGTGAATAGAACCATAAATCTAGGAGGAAAATCTCCAAACTGGCAACACTGAGCTAAAGGGCTAAAGAATATCCCCGTTCCAAGAAATTAATGTTCACGGGAATTTAGTGTTTAGAATTTAGAAATACATATATATATATATATATATATATATATATATATATATATATATATATATATATATATATATATATATATATATATATATTATATATATTATATATAATATATTATATATTATATATATATATATATATATATATATATATATATATATATATATATATATATACCTATATATATATTGTAGGCCAGATGGCTATTCTTGTACTTTATGTTTAAACATAAAAAATTAATTCTTTAATAAATAATTTAATTTGGAAATCATCCAGTTTCACTTTCATACCTTGTAGAATAAGTATACAATAACTTATCTCGCTACTTTTTAAACCAAGGTATTTAAATTTTCTACATCGATATACTCGTATGCTGCCCTAAAAGTTCTGTAAGATATGATCATTCAAAAGAATCGTTATAATACATACTGCGAAAAGAAAAAAAAATAAACTTCAAGAGTAACTAATGGTAGTTTTCGATATAATGAAGTTGTCAGAGAACAAGTTGTATTTTGCAGTCCCCCGACAAACCCAACTTGGTCCGTCTCTGTCCGCCGACTTACCACCGTCGGAGTCTTGAAACCACCGGCATTTTTTTTACAGTATTAGAAAAAATTTAAGAATCTGAATTGAGATTCGTCACTTCTCCATGAATTTCGCTTTGTTTTGACACCTCGTTTGTCAAAATCCATCGCTCCTGAGAGCCGTAAAAGGGATCAACAGTACTAAATTAATATTTAGCGATTTCGAGATTGAAATATAAGATGATTAAAAAACTTGTAAAACAAATAGTATTATCTTCTTTTTTTTTTTTTTTTAAGCCTCTAGAGAAAAAACCCTTTAAACAGAAATAAATAAATTGTTCTTGTTTTTTATTGACTATATATATATATATATATATATATACACACATATATTTGATAGGAATGGTTGAAAATCTCCTACATCTTGTTGCTACCATCGGTCATGTCCCTAATGGTGGTCGAATATATTATGAAGAAAGGACCCAACCACCATTACTCACTCAAATGGTTGAATCTTATTACAAATATACTTTTGATTTGGAATTCATTGCCTCGAACATAAACGTAAGTCTGCATATTACTTGTCAATTAACATAAGAAACTATTATATCCAAAACTATTAGTACTTTTAATGGGTAGAAACAATATTTTAATATATATATTTATATATATATATATATATATATATATATATATATATATATATATATAACTGTTTTATTTTTCCTTCATGTTATTCTTAAGGGACCTAGTCCCAGAATAAAGTTCTTTTATCTATTTATCTATCTATATATATATATATATTAAGTGGTTTATTATGATCTTATCACCATTGAGGAAACGTGCTCATGGTGTGAGCAGAAGTAGTTTGGCACGGTTCCATCCATCCTAAAAACATAAAATCCATTTCGCTCGGTTCTGTTTCATAAGTAACCCCGAATGTTTTTAGGACGGGTTGGATTTTAAGACTGAGTTAGTTGAAATGAATGATTTTTTTTTTCTGGATTTGGGAACTCTATATGTAAAGTGTTAAATAAATGAGATCACAACAAAAATAATTTACCAGCCTGGTTTACTCCTTGCGTAGTAAGGTAAGGTGCCCGAAATCCGTCCCGTCGCCTAAATTCGTCTCCCAAGTTATCTGGCGTTGACAGTATTGCTACCTCATGAATAACTCATGAAATGATTCATTACCGTCCAGTTGATTGTTGATAGTAAAATAATTGTGAGGTTTGTGTTTTGGCAGTATTCTCCATCTTTCAAGTATTCCGGTGCATCAAGGAAAGATATTCTTTATTTTATTTTATTTTATGTTCAAATTGGCCGAGACCCATACCTTTACTCGTTAAGCTAGGAAAAGCTCTGACATTCTTTTCATAAGTCGGGCCATAAATTCGTCCCCAACAAGGTTTTTCAACTCGTCTCAAGACAAACGAGGAGAAAACTGGGTTAAATGTACGACATGTTTCAAATTGTGTCACGAACTGTGTGCATCCTTATCAAAAGTAGAAACATTTGTTTGTGATTTTCGTTTGGATGGATAATTAGTCATATTTTTTAATAGCAAAATCAAAAATGAAAAAGTATCTTAATGTATGTAAATAAATTTAATGTTATTTGAATTTATTTAAATTTCTCTGACTTCAAATAAATAGTTAATTGTGAATTTGATTAGGACCACATTTTTAAAATTTTAATATCATTTACATTATCATAATTATCTTGATATAATTTCCATACTCCTAATTCTTCATTCTAGTAGTTATTATAATTAATAGTTTTCACTATGTGTTTTATTATATCTTTTATATCAGTCATTATCTTTCTTTCAATTTTTTCACAATATTTTAATTCTCTTTATTTACATCATATATTTATATATTTTTCTTTATTTCTTATTATTAGATTATCATTAACAGATTTTTCTTAGTTGGGTGGCCCTCCCTCCAAAAAAAAGAGGAGCTGCTCTATTCCATAAACGAATACCTAAAATTATATCTAAAATAGAATGAAGAAAATGCAGACTCTTGATAGCATGACAAAAAGTTGCCCCATTATTAATAACTAGAAAATTAAATAAAAAATAATTATTAATATTTCTATTATTTCATAAATTATTTTTGGAAGATTGGAAGGAATTAATCAAACACCATTACGTAAAAAAATAGGATATTCATCAATTAATCATTTAGGATGATTATTAGCTGTTAATAAATCTATAAATTTTTTTTACTACATCTCGATTATTTATTTCATCATTACAACGTCACAGTCGATTAAACAACATCAATATTTTTTTTATTACTGTTGTTGGTACTGTCACCGCTGTTATCTCTGTTGTTATCTTGTTTCTTTCTTAGCCCTAATGATGGCTTAAAACTATTAGGCCGAAACGTCGGGACACAATATTATACGTTTTTTCTTGTTCGTGTGTTTCTTTATTGACCAAACCCACGGTCAACCATTCTTTCACCATTTAAATTTTAATACTTAGGCAATTGTTGTTTTTGTTTACTCAGAGGAAAGATTACTTAGTTCTGTCCAATAATGATGCCAGCATTTGTTGGTATAGAACGGAACTACTTGTATATTGATTTTTAGGGAATTTTTAACTATAGATTATTGGGCATCTTCCCTTAATAATTTTTATTGCAGTCATTTTGTTTCTTATAATTAAAATTAATCTTTTTTCAGTTGTTAGATAAAGAAATGGATTTTTGGTTAAGAACGAGGACAGTCAATATCATGAAACATAACATCCAGTATACACTGTTCAGGTATTACGCCGCAGACCCTGGACCGCGTCCGGAATCATACAGGTTATTTACAAATATTTAAAAAATATTTATACCTGCATTGAAGTTTAAACTGGATTTAAAACTGAAGTATTAATTTTATTTTAATTAATAAAGTAAAATTAATTCTTCAATTAATAAAGCAAAATTAATAAAACAGAGAAGACCTTCATTCTGCAATAATGGCAGAGAATCCAGAAAAAAAACAAGAACGCTATACATCAATAAAAACAGCTGCTGAATCCGGTTGGGATTTTTCAACTAGATGGTTTATCCTTAACGGTGAAAATAAAGGTAACATAAACTTATTCACCAATTAATCGTGTATTATTCAAGATGTCTTCTAAAACGAGCTTCTTCGTAGATTACTAAATTGCAAAAAAATATAGTTGCGGAATGATAATAATTAATTATACTAAAATAATTTTTTTTTTTGTGCATTCTATGTTGTCACAACATAGTCTACACTAGTTACATTAACAGTAAACCATTTAGCGATTTTCCGTTGATTGACGAAGCATATGCGGTGAGAACCCTTCAAAAAGATGTCTTCAATTTCCAACAAAAGAAAATTCAGACTATCTATTTCTAAAGAAAATAAATGTTTGAAAACGATTAACTATTTTCAAAATATTATTAATATTAAATATGAGCCGTTTTCATTGAAAGTGGAATAAGTCCATTTTATATTATATGGAGATATTTAAGGGTTTGGTATTTGAATGGTTTGAAAAATATTGGTATATATTAATACGCTCATTTTATGTTTCTTTTTAATGTTAAACTGATTTAAGTTTATTATGTAATCGTTTTTAAAGTATTAGTTAAAAGATATTTATACTTTTAATACCTCAAATGGAATTACACTACTTTCAAAGTCAACGAATTGTGAAAATCATGCATTTATGTACTATTAAATATGAGATTTCAATTGAATCAAACCAATTTGTTTATGATGTTTTTATTAAATATGCAAGAAAACAGCAAAATAAACAGGTTTTATTTCAATATTTTTTCAGATAATGCGATTTAATTAAATACTTTAATTGCAACTTTGTATTAATATGTGCTATTTTTAATTTTTTGTTTTGTATTTTTTTATTTTATTTCTAGTCATTAAGATGATTTCTATAAAATAATTATAATACACTATTAAAATTATTAAAATGTAGAAGGAAATGTATGAATATAAGAGTTTGTTTTATAAATACCTACCTGAATCACTGTCCAATTCTAAGGTGACATCCATTTTGAATATTATGTAATGTAAAATTCACACTTGTTATGAAATTAACGATTAGTAATTTTAGAGTTAATCGTACTTATTTATTTCAAGTTTAGTTAACAAATAGATCACACTACTTATTTATATACTCAACAATAAACGCGAGAGGTACCTACATTCCAGTGAACGAACGAAAATTTTTATGTCATTAACAGAGTTGCCACACATATAAAAATGAAGTATAGAAATTATGCAGTATAATTTTTGAACCAAATATTATGTCTTGGCGTAAAGTGGATTTACTCCACTTTCAAAGTACCTAATTATATTCATGATCTCATTGCTACGTCAATTTATATTGAAAAAATACTGAAAATTTTTAAGGAATTTTTTTTTGAAATTTTTATAAATAATAAGCTCCTAGTAGATTTCATTCATTATCATTAACTAAACTTTTGTCGAAAATGGATTTACACCAATTTCAAAGACAAACGGCTCATATATTATTTAATTTTTCTTTTTTAATTGACTGGTTACACTGGTCTACAAAACAGAACTATTTTTCTTTCACAATAATAAAAATAACTGATTCTAGAAGTAATTTTCATGTTTAATTCCAATATCATTTCAGTTTTTCCCCAACCAGGTAGGAGTTTTGTGTGATATTCATTTGATTTTTTTATAATTTACTCATTCTGACTTACCTAGAAAGTGATAGATAGTGATTTTCGGGCATATTTCGCATCTCGAACATCTCTCTTCTTGTTCCAACAGTAGTCAGCCAGCATATTACAACTCCACCTTGCCTTGGTATCTCTTTTCCATTATAGAAATTTGCTGATGAAAACGCTCCTCACTGTACTCATCGCTGACAGCTCCAAGATTTTCCGGGAAGAGGTCTAAGTGAGAGTGCAAGAAGGGAATTTTTAAAGACATGTTATATCCAGTAGCTTTATAAGATCTTAGAAGATCAGCCACTATGCCACGGTAGTTTTCTGCTTTATGTTTTCCAAGGAATTTGCTACATACCTTTTTGAAAGAATGCCAGGCTGCTTTTTTCAGTGGATTTAACAGTCCTTCAAAATGTTCATTATCCATTAATGACCTTATTTGTGATCCTATAAAAATTCTTTCAGTTTAGCATCACTGACCTAGACGAATTTCGATTTCAAGTACAAGAATCCATCAGGAAGTTTATCCATAGCTTTGACGATATTTTTCATTAGTCCAATGAAATATAAATCTAATATGCAATGGAGGTAAATATATTTGTTTAGGATTCATTAAAAGATCATATGACACATTTTTCTGGACAGAGATAACGATGGACTATAATGAAAACCTCGATTCTCAAAAAAAATCTTAAATAACTTTTATATGTTATTAGATGGATAAGCTCGTATCTCACAATACTCGAGTGTCGAAAAAAGTAATCTTACTCGTCCTGTGCTCTTTAGGCTAAGAATCTAACCTTGAATCTTTCTCAGTAGCCATTTTTAGTTAGCCACTTCAGGCTATCGATAAGAGATTCACGTTTAGGCCATGATTTTCTAACGTAGGGAGACTTTCTCTACTTTCGCATAAAAAACAGACAAATTTGGTGAATCCAGGTTGCAAACCAAGCAATAAAGTAATTACCTTTAAACTAGTTTCATATTTTCATGTCTCTTTAGGTTACATTAAAAGGTTCCTATGGCAGGTCAAAGAGAACGCTAAAATCAGATTTTAAAAAGTGGCTGTCACAGGCAAACTATGCCTGATGGAAAAATTCTGACTGCATATCTGAATTCAAGATGAAAAAATGCACCAGAGTCATTAATCAGATTTTTGTGGAGAAAAACTTGTCGATCAGTGTTATTAATGAAGTAACCTATTTTTCCCGTTTGGTAATACTAATATTTCGCTAATCCAGACACCCTTGATTTCGATTATTTCGGATTAGCGAGAGTCTAGTGCATGCAGTACTGTCCCCGAAGAAATTCATTAAAATATATAGGTCATATTTCTTTACCTTTTTCAGTTTTTTTCTAATGTTCTTCCAATGCTTTATTAATAATTGTATGTGATAAAAATTAAGCAGGGGTGTTTTTTTATTTCGTAAAACGCTAGAATAAATGTAAAGTTTAAAGAATATTTCAGGAAATTTGAGCAACATGCAAACTCATCGGATCGTTCCAGTCGACCTAAACGCCTTTATGCATAAAAATTTTACATTGCTTCATACGTGGTACGAAAAACTGAGAAATAAAGGCATGGCGAGAAAGTACAAGATTTTGGGGAAGGAACTATTGACTGCCATCGAAAACGTGAGAACATAAAACCATTACTTATATTTTATAAACATATAATCATATATATATATATTTATTATTATTATTTCTTACCTGTTTATTTTCAGGTATTATGGGATGAAGAAGAAGGGATATGGTTAGATTACGATTTAGAAAACGACATACCTAGAGATTATTTTTATATGTCAAACTTCACTCCTCTTTGGACAAAATCTTACTCATTTCATCCAGAAGAGATAACCAAGAAAGTCATTAATTATATGGTTAAATTTAATTTAGATCGTTACACAGGTGAATCTATTTTTATATTGTATTATATGGATGTATTATACAAATATATGTATCACAGAATAGATCCCATCACAAGATGGCCCTACACCATCGGTTTTTTCATTAATTTTGAAAGATGGTTCGACACGACATACAGTGAATTTTTCGAATTGGAATTAGTCTGCGTGCCAAACCGACGGTTTTCCTCCCCTGTATTTTCCATCGTTCAAACCGACGATTCGGTTGGATGAAAAAAACCGATCGTATAGGACCACCTTAACACTTTTTGAAACTGAAAGAAAAAATGAAAGAGTAAGAATTGCGCGGTAGTTATGGGATAAAAAAAAAACACAGGTAACTTCTTACTATGTTATTTAAAATAGCAGACACTGTTATTTTCAAGAAAAATGGGAAGTTTAAATAACTTAACGGCAAATTTGACTTTAAATTACCAGTTTAGTAATTATGTGCATACAAAATTGGCTAGTTTAAAAAAAAATAAAAAATCCTAACCGCTAAGCAAAATAAAATAACCGAATTCTAAGAAAACAAACAGTAATATTGAAATAATTGTTCCCCAGAACATGTTAGCGCAGGGGACAACTTGCCCCGGGCTCTGTGGCTCAAGGGATCTCCGGTTCTCCAGCTTCGACTTTATTTTTTCGTTCCTAGAAATATTTCCGAGAATTCTAAAAAAGTAATAGCTATAACAATAATTATCTACTAAAAAGAGGAAGAAATAAAAAAATAGATATTTTAGGCCTGAAATATCATTTTCTATTTCAAAAATAAAATAAATTGACTTTTTTTTTTTTTAATTTTGTTTTATTTAATGTTTTTATTTAATATACTGATGCAGTTTAGAAATTAGATTCAATTTATTTCACTTGTTGTTATGTGTGTCAAAGTGGCATGAAATATTGTGTCAAATGAAAATTCACAAACAATAATTATGTAAGCTTCAGAGCAGAAGTAGCTTATCTCCAAAAATTAAATTTTACACGAGAGGTTTTTTTTATCACTTTTTGTTTTATCGTTTCATAATATGAATGTATTAACAAAAAATTTAAATTTCTAGCTGAAGTATTATAGAGATTTGCTACTTCTGCATTGAAGTAATACCCTGAACTACCTTAAGTTATAAAAAAAAAAAACATATTTGGAATTAGAATAGTTACCCTCTGAAGCGGCGAAATATTTTTTTAGTTGATTTTGAAGCGATTAATTTTTTATCATGTGGATAAGATTATTTATTGAACAGTTGCACAAATTGCATTTTATATTGATAAACTTTTAATATTTACAACTTGTAAATTGTGGTTTATTACATATTTTACATTGATGGTTCATTGCATTTACTTGAAAAGTAATAAATTTATAAAAATTTGAGAAATGCAAAAAGTGTTGTTCTATGTAACCGCCCTCTCCCCCTTCCACGAGATGTAGTGGCCTCATGGCCATTTCGCCCCGGATCTCAGTACTTCTTACTAAGCTTAGAAAGCAAAAAAACAAGAGTTAACATTCACGTTTATGGTGGCTACAAGACTCAACAAATACCAGTTATTTCTCATAAACCTTTTTGCCAAAACAAACGCTTCTTCATAATTCAAGTAGTTTGATCAGTTACAAGTAGTGGGGTAACTGGATTTTTTGCGCCTGGGTGCGAACGCAGGAAAAGTGTTCCCCTCCTCCCATTGACATGTATATACAGTGAAGAGAGAAAAAAAGGGCGCAAGAGAAGGAGAATATGTTTTTATCCCATAAAAAACAAAAATTAATCATCAATATTTAAAAAATGAAATTGATTACAGTAAACCGGAATAATAAAGAAAGTATAATCTTATTTTATGCCCGATCCGTACGAAGGCGACACTAAAAACAAAAACCTTCTTGGAGTAGTTTGGAAACAGCTGTATTAGAAAAGAGACGAAGGAGGAAAGTAGTTGTGTTGGTGAGAGGCAAGCGATGGTGCTGCGCCAGTGGCCTGGTTTCTGCAGTTCATTCAGTTTTAGAATATCCTAAAACAAACAAAGGAGGTAACGCGGTGTAATAAAAAAATTAGATCATAAGAATTCATTTACCGCCGCATTCATTTTTCTATTGGTTCTTTGAGCTGCATTCATCTTTCATCCTTTATTAAACTATTGAGTTCCTTTCTGTAAAATTGATAAAAAAAACGGAATTTGTAGTCTTCTCTCTGATATTGCCTTTTTTTATTTATTATTTATTTTTTTTTTTTTGGCGCCCTGCTCATACTACACGCACTACTGTTCCCATTCAAGTTACTCCAGTGGTTACAAGCACTAAGCTGAGTTGGCCCTGTCTCGGTGGATGCTATTGTCTGAGGGCGAAGACTTTATTTATAGATTAACTAACTCAATAACTGTACGTTGTACGATAAAAAAGGAGATAACTACTCGTTAAATTTCTTCTACAGGAGGATTTCCGAGTTCGACGGAGTACTCCGGAGAACAGTGGGACTTCCCCAACGCCTGGCCACCACTTCAGGCATTCCTGATCCAGGGCCTGAACAGGATAGGTACCTACGAAGCCTCAGAAGTGGCATTTTACTTTGCTGATAAATATATTCACTCTAATTACAAAGGATTCAAGGAATTAGGCGTAATGTTTGAAAAGGTAAATTCAGTCTTAAAGTTTATCTCATAGTTCAATGATATTTCTATATCGACTCAGCTTTTCAGAGGAATAAGATTAAAAAATGACATTTTTAAAAAGATAATATATGTGCTATGTTATATCATCGAATGATAATGAACTGGGCAAATAACGTACAATATGGCGTTCATTGTAAAAGTTTCAGCTTTATTATACATACAGTATCTCACAAAAACATTCGTAATTTTCCTCTTTCTATTTTAACTTCAAGTCAAGTCCTAAAATTAAACTTGATGTGAACGAAATGTTTTATAATCATTTTGTTTAATTGTATTTAAAAAAGAACACCACTTTTCAATAAAAAATATAATACTTATTGACACAACAATTTTATCAAATTTATAAATAAATTTAAGTCACAAAATTATTCTTAATATTCGTTCTGCTTAAAATTTTTGATCATTTCAAATTTTAAATATTTTGTATGATAGTCTTTGTAGTGAAGAACGACTTTATTAGGCATAGATTTAATCAAGTTACGATTATAATTACGGGAAATTTGTGTCCATTCATTGACCAAAAACCTCTTCAACGTAATATCATTTTTACGAATTTTTAACATCAATTATACCCATACATTCACACCAGGGTTGAGATCAGGTGATCGAAGAGATGTTTCTATCATTTTAGGGCAATCCATTATTTCCATTATTCTGACCATAAATATGTTCCCCACTCCAATTTTCGCAAAACAACCCCAAACCATTACCGATCCGCCTAATGTTTAAAAGTTGACCAATTGTTCTTAGAAAAGAGTTCCGTGTTGGGCCTAATCCACATTATTTTCCGTCTGACCAAACTTTCGGGGTACTGTTAAACATGGAGAAGATTCGGTAATGGCTTGGAGTTGTTTAGAAAAAAAAAATATTGAAAAGTTATGTATCTTTATTTAAATACCATTAAACAAAATTAATTTAAAACATTTCACTCATTTTACATTCGTTTTTAGGACTTGAAGTTAAAATAGAAAGAGGAAAATTACGAATATTTGTGTGACAATGAATTATACAGTCATAAGCAAATCAAAATATGACGGAGGATTCTTAATCTGACTTCCCGATAACCTTCTATAACAGTCATGGATAAAACGCATGTCAATTTCTTTATATTGTTTTTTTTTAATATATTGCTAGATATTAATATCCAGTCTTTCTTGGAAGGCTGATATAATATACCATATATATATATATAGTGATGGACTTTAATACCGATTTAATTCCAGCTGTTCCTCATTTACTACAAACAAATCTGGTGCGGTGCGCGCGTCACACACCTTTCCCTTACCACTCTTGAATAATAATCTTTTAAACATAAGTTTAAATAGTTCAATATTTGAAATAAACTCAGCAGCATTCACGTCTTCTCTCACAAAAGTACAATAGAATAGTATTTTAGACAATGTTAGTATAACTATGAGTACATTTTATATTTTAGGTTTGTCAAGCGGAAAATATATTTAAAAAAGTTTCTTCCATGGAAGTTTCATTAAGTTTCCATGGAAACATTTTGGTTCCATTAAATAATATAAAAGCAGAAATTATTAAGTTAATTTCTACTATTATATTCTTACATTACATTAGTATTGAGCGTATTGTTGACAATAGGTTAAAGGCTTGGTGGGAGGACGTTCAGTCGTATCCGTCTCCTTTCGGACGCGTTCGGCTTTCCATCTAGGGTCTTGTAGTCTGTATAAGATACGCTGTATGTTTGCTAATACTGGCCCGATTTCGATGATTCCTTTTTTGTTTTTTAGATAATTTAATTACCTTGCATATGATTTTAAATAGAATTTATCATAAAATGCATATTAAAGTTGAAGTTATGCTAAAATTAAATTTTCTTTTAGCTATAACTTTTTCCTCTGCATTTTCTCGGTGATATACTAAATGTACGAAAAGTTAAAGAACTTTAAGGAGAACACATTAGGCAAGTTTTATCAAAATCGTTAGAGACGTTTATGATAAAATTGCGAACAAGTGTAAAATCGATGAAATAATTGACACTTCCAGTTAGTCTAATACGCTCTATCTTTGCTAATATTGGTCCGATATCGATTATTCCTTTTTTATTTTTTAGAAAATTTTATTACCTTTCATATGATTAGATACATTATTTACCATAAAATATATACTTTTCGAGTTATACGCAAATAAAATATTCTTTTCATCATAACTTGTTTCCCTGCATTTCCTCGGTGATGTGCTGGATGCATGAAAAGTTCAAGGGCTTTATGAAGAATAATTTAGGCAAGTTTCATCGAAACTGTTGGAGCCGTTTTCGAGAAAATTCTAATAAAGTGTAAAATCGATTATATAAAGTGGCACTTCCGGTCAGTCGATTCTGACGAAAAAGTTGCTGTATCATCAAATGCTCGTGCCTACCTTAAATGCGTAATTTCAGTATCGTACAACGTTAGCAATCGTTTAGTAAATAACCAATTAATATAACAACTGGTTAATTTTAAGTAAGAGTACAGTAATTAACGCTCAAGATCTTTACATAATTAATTAAATGATAAAACTTATTTATTTTTGTCTACATATTTGTAGTATGACTCATTACTAGTTGGAAGAACTGGCGATGGCGGTGAATATGACGCTCAGGAAGGCTTTGGTTGGACTAATGGCGTAGTTTTCGAAATCTTACAGATATGGGGTGATCGTCTCAGAGCCTATGATACTAAATGTAAATATTAATTTGAATATTTATTTTCCATCATTCCATTCAAATAATCTAAAAATGATTTCTCTGCAAAAGGAACACACGAGCTCGAGTGTCTTTTTCGCACCTAACGCATCAAATTAATTAATTGCCGATTTATCATATGCATAGGTATCTTCAAAATAATTTAAGTAGAAGTAATAAATCGACATTATATCTGCAAAACATCGTAAGCCCCATTTTTATTTTAAAAAATAAAGGCATTACATCTCTAAAGTAAGTGCGTTATTTTTACTCAAACAGTAGTAGATCGGCATTTTACTGAGTAAGTACTCATAAAGAGGAGCACATTCTCAGCTTTATTCACTTAGAAAGGTGGACAAGTATTCCGAATCATCAACGCATATTTGGAGCAGGAGCTATACACTTTGCAAGTGTTCATTTGTGTAACTTCTCACATCTAATCGGAGTATCTGCGCAGTTTTTTTTTTTAGGAATGAGCACGTGCTTAATTTTATTCACTTCACATAATTTAAGCAGAGCAGGACGGCTGTCCGACGCACAGTTGGCTGAAACGAGGAAAACGTGATCGTAATTATTCCAGCGCACATGTCGAACCTCTTAGCCTTGGGAATGGAATTTTTTCATTAATTATTAACAAATTGAGCTGTTTATAAAAAAAAATAATCATAATAATGTTTTCCTTATCTACCCAAAAGATGAAGTGCTTGGTGGAAGAGCACGTTGGAGCTAGGGTCTCAGAGTGCCCGGTTCGAAACGTTCTGGGTCCGACTCCCTCCTGGTTCAGTTAATATTTATTTCGCGGCAGTCCCGAAAAATAAATCTTGATATTCCCACGCTGGTTAGTATGCAGCGATGGCCTGAGGTTAGGTTCCAGAAATTGGTAAAAAGGACCACAAGGCAGACTTTCCTGACTATTTCCCTGGACTAATTGCAATATCTACCTGAAATAGTACCTCGGTAAGAAACGTGCCCAAAAAGAAAACCTTTAACTGGGGAGACTATCAATTTATTGGAACTTTTCATAAAAACATGCGTGTTTCAATCGAAAAAAAAAATGCTGGAATGTATTGGTAAATGTAATTTTTTAACTTAAAAAAATAATAAAAATTGTGAATACTATATTATATAATTTCTACGACTTTCGGAAGTTAAAATTACTAAATTAAATTTTTTTTTTTTTTTTTATGAACAAACACAATTTCCCTCAATATATCTTTATTATTTTTATAACATCAACATTTCTTACGCAAAACAAACCAACGTTTCGAAATTTTCTTTCATCCTCTGGTTTTTTTTTCTTTCTTTCTTAATTATGCTCTGGTTTTTTTCTTATATAAAATAGTTGGCAGTAATTCCCTAAAGTCTGTTTTTCCATTAGTAAATTATTTCGTCTATTATGTCCAACATTTTTTTAAAATCATGCTATGACTTAATGGTTCAGTGGGACATCGATATAAGTCATACAGACATCCCTGGTGTAATAATGATTTCCATATAAAAAAAATTCCATTAAAATAATTGGTTTAAAGAATGACATTTCAGTAAGCATAAAATCTTTGAACTTTATGAAGCTATATTATCTATACTGAGAAGCTTACTGGGAATAGGTGAATTAAATAAAACTGAGCATGTATCATTCTTCAAAAAAACTAAGCAGGCCGAGGTGAATAAATAGAAATTATACAATAAAATACTTAAATACTCCATTATTATTTATTTAAAGCAGATTTTCGTTCAAAAATATTTTTTTTTATTATTATTTTACAATCCTTTACATTGTAAAAAAAAAAAAAATAAATATAACAATTAATTATTATTTTACTAAGCTAAACCTTAATGATCTAATTTATGATCTAATCTTTCGTAGACAACATTTTACAGAACAGAGTACCTGCTCACATTGCATGAATTCTCACTTTTCATTCACTTAGAAAGGTGAGCAGGTACTCCAAATTAATAATCAATCCATATTTGTGGAGCACGTGTTTCATCCACTTAGTAAAATAATAATTAAAAGAATTGTAAAATAATAATAAATAAAAATAGTTTGAACGAAAATAGTTATCCCAACAACGAAGGATATATTGATCACGTTTTCGGCTTTTCAGCCTACTGCGTGACGATCTAAAGACATCATAGTGCATAACTGCTAATTATTGGGGTACATTCTTCAACCATATTCCATTATTGTAGAACCTGACATTGTTATGCTCTATAAGAAGGTTTAGCTTGATAATAACTTAGGCAACTTATTGTCTCGAAATAATTTACTATTGTTCAAAATATTGATTTCTAAAATGGGTTAAGATCAAACAGAAACATGATTTTATGATAAAATAGTTAAATATTTTATTTAGAGGTAAGTAGTGTTTTGAATTTATTGTTTTATTAACCTAGGCTCTCTGTCTAGCTAAATGCTATCCAAGCGATAAAATAGTGTTTGGAAGTTGGTGCTTTAAAGTATTGATCCGACTTATATGAAAGTTGTATAAAGGTTTGAGGGTTCAATGAGGGTTCCTTGTTGCCAGATCTACTGTCCTTATCAGATGAAACATGGAATCTGTTTTTTCTCAATACGTCAATCTAATTATGCATGATAAGTCAGGCGATTAGACATTGATATGATTCATATTTGTTGACCAGAACGGAGGCTTCAAAATAATTTCCGATATAATAAGTTAGGAATAGTATACAAAATGAAGCTTGAATTTCAATTTAAATATTGTACAGTTATTGAATAAATAAATATTGTTGTATTGCTAAATATTGAGTCAAGCTTGAAAGTCACATAATACCTGGATTGTTACAGATTCTGTTTTGTTTTTAGCACGTCTTTACATATCAAAACTGAAGGAAGGAAATGAATACTAGCATGATAACTTACATACTTTATTGTTATCTTTGTTTGCATCTATCTCCATAATAATTTTAGATGTTCCTTATTTTTCTATAGCTCCTTAAATTAATTCTTGGGCTTTAATGTCTTATTCCTTGGCATATTTTGTTTCTGTCTAAGACTGGTTTATTGCTTATGATTGATAACTATCCTAGTTGGTAATCATTTCAAGTCAGTCAAATTGAGTTATTCATATTGATATTGATTTTGCAAGATTCATATGTTGATTCGTTTCAAAGTATCAGTCTTGTTTGAATATCCCACAATATTAATCTGTCTTGGGTAATAATCTCGAAAACATGATGTGAACTATTTAGTTATCATTTAGATCCATTTTAGTTGCACAGTGCTGTGTCAGGTTTAAAATATATACATATATATATATATATATATATATATATATATTAAATCTAAATACAATAATTTTTCCTATTATAAATCATTCACCTTTCCTTAGAACAATGAAGTTGGCGCAGGTGAAGAAGTAAAAATTTATTCCTCGAATTTCCAGTCGTCATTTTTTAAACATTCTTAATAAATCAATTTTTGATTAAGCATCAGGTTCTGTAGATGAAAAATCATTTGATTTGAAGGAATGTTTTCTATATTCTTTTTTATGAAAATAATAAAATAAAAAAAAAAAAAAACAATGATAATCACTGAATGGGAGTTCTCTGCATTTTTTCTTTTACTTTGGACATCGGTTTGCTTATGGTGGAACAATTTTAGTTCAAACGTTAAAATATATTATATATAAAATATATATAATGCTTGTGTCATTTATCAATGCAACTTTAACACGGATTCTTAATTTATATGTAATTTATTAACTTCTAATTACTATTTGTATACAAAAATATGTTAATTTCTCAATAACCTCTTACTTGATTCCCTGGAATAATATTTCTAGTATGTATTTTGTTAAAATGAATTAAATTCAACAAATGTATTATCTGCTTCAATATATCAAGTCAATATTTAATGTAAAGATGAACGATGTAAGAAAGATGGATACACCTAACAACGCTTCTTTTTTTCGCCATGTGTTATCATCGTTTAGTTCACAGAAGTTAATATCTTTAAAATCAGTTAAAAATGAATAAATGATCAAATAGAAATTAATATTTTTATTCATAAAGATCTTTTTATATAAAAAAAATTATCAAAAGAAAAAATGTTTATTGTATCTATTGTAATACCAATTATCTTAAAAGGTTAATAAATCATTTAAATTTCTATTCCTGGTCAATACCACAGGTTTTGAAATCAGTTCTGGTTTTTATTACTTTTTATACCATCTACGTATTGAATCATTTACTTGTAATTATTTGTTGTAGTTGCACCTCGACTGATCCCAAAGCAGAGTTAACATTTGAAAAACAAAGATTAAACCTAAAAACGATGTTAAGAAGAAATCACGTTCAAAAATGTTTTGTTTTTTAATAAATGATTTTTATACATTCCTTTGCTTTCTTATTACCAAAATAATGCACTCCATTCATAATTTGTATTTTTTAAAGCTTTATTTATTGATCTAATCGTAATTTTACATCTGTAAGTATAAGATTTATTAGAAGGGGAGCAGAGAGAGGATTAGAAACAGATACCATTAGAAATGGTTTCCTTGAAGAAGAATGTATTTAGTTCTCTCAAGATCACTCATAATTGATGTTCCATCAAGCATCTCACAGTCCATTTGTGGAAGGATACCATGAGTTAAAAAAAAAAAAAAAAATTCTGACCCTGCTTAAATATTTTTCCATATCAAGAGAAAAATGAATGGATGTTTGATTAAAATACTGAAAAATAGCATGACTTAAAAAGTTTATGAAATTGGAGAGGCAGTCTAAGATGGTAAAGAGCATTGATTCAAGATAAACAAGAAGTTTTCCAAAATAAAAAAATAATCAGAAGAGAAAAAAGGTTTGGCAGATATCAGGGTTTATGCTCCAGATTGTACTGGCATAATACTGTCATTCCATAAAGAAGTATATGTCGTATGGGCTTTGGAAATATAAGCATTATAGAAAGAAAGAAGAATATATTACTATATCAAGATTTTTTTTTATTAATTATGCATCAACAGAAATTTATTTCAAAAATCTACCATTGCTAGCATCTACCAACACCAAATGAATGTGTTATACAAATTGTATGCCTTTGATTTTTCTGTATAGAGCTTTATTTTACAAGTATTGCTATGAATTTATTTACATCTATTGTATTCTATATAAATTCTATTTTTTTTTTTAAATAAAAACCTTTCTTGGAACAGCTAATTTTATTTTGCATTACAATTTGTTTACTCTACTAATGAATTTATAATCAGATCACTATAATATAATAAAAAAAATAATTGATAAGGCTACCCAATTGATATGTATCAATTAATTGCAATTAAATGCTAGTTGACCATAGTTATCAAAACAGTAGTAGTTATTTTTAATTTTTTTATATAAGTTCATTGTTCCGCAATTATTATAAACAAAAATTACACATTGTTTTGAAAATGACACCATCTTTTTGACCACTTTCATAAATGCTATAGATGATTCTAGAATAAATGTTATAATATGTATAGAATATATGAGTATAGAATCAAGGATAAATGTTTTAATATGTTAAAAAATGATACTATAATTCCATCATTTTTAAAAAAATTTAAATAATAAATACACAATCCATGTAATATGTTTAAATATGGCACAGTAAGTTGTAGACTGAAAACAACACAATAAATAAAAATTAATAGATAGAACATGAATTGGTAAATGAATTCCTAAGATACAATTTTAGTACATAAGGGAAAATAAATGTTTTATGATTTTCAAATCCATAAATAAAATTTTAAAATATTTGGTGACATGAAGTATATAAGCAGAAGTTTTATTTTTTGTTTAAAATAATAATTTTTTTGAATTTAACGTTTAACTATAATTTTAAGATTATATTCGTCTTGATATCTAATAAATAAAGTTCGTAACTGGAAAGAACGATAGACATTAAATTAGAGAAGAGACGCTTAGAAGAGAGAGAGGGAGTAGAATCCAGGATCAATGACCTTAGTCATGAAAATGAAAAACAAATATTTATATAGTTTTTCAGTGATAAAACAAAATAATAAATTAATACAATGAACAAAAATAATAATTTAATTTTTACAGTTGTTATAGAAATTAAAACTGTTGATTCACTATATGATATATACACATGTGTTTCATATATTGTTCTTTAAATAAGTTTCAAATACCTCATTTTTCTTATTTTTAAAGTTTTCTATAGTTTATACTTGCTTAACTTAATGATTTGGATAAACAAATGATATTTTTCGAACAAATCAATAAGAACAAAGTTTTTACTATCAAGCAGCTTTTGAAAGCTGAAAGGAGCGCTTGGTGACGATTCTTCGGCCATTTTCCCAAGCCAAGACCCGGGTTACAGATCGTTCTTGTCTAGCTGTGCGGTTAAGTAAGTTTTTAACATGTTATTTTGTTTTTAACGTTTTGTTTTTATATTACGAAATTAAGTTTTTATCGTACCATAGAATAATGTATGTGATATTTTGTATCAGTGTCTCAATTTGTCGGAATAGTTATTGTCAGGGAGTTGCCAAGTAGCGTCTGTATTAGCGTCACATTTTTCAGAATCATTTTCTATTCTACTATTGCTTGAGTTTCTTTCACCATTGGATTTTTAATTGTTATTAATTTGCTTTGTACTTTTTTATTGATGGATTTGCTGTATATTGTTTTGTTACTACATCTACCCCTAAATTGCTACATAGAATTGAGGCTATTTTATCCAATTTAAGTGCTGCATACTTAAGTTTATGTGATTAAATATTAGTTTTGGTTCCTAAAGTCTTTCTAGTCACTAGTTTTTCTTAAGTTAAATGTTGATTTAATTATGCATTTACATTAATTTATGTACCTAAAGTTGAGGGTGAGGTAGCTTATTTATTCTTTGTATATTTGAATGTCATCAGTAATTTGGCATTTTGATGAGTTATTGTACTGTTACTAGCTTATTTAACTTCCATAACTTTATTATTACTTAGTGTAAGCCTGGAAAATTATGTGATCAGACATTTATTTTATTTAGTTTTTATGACCTTGAAGCATTACAATTTGTACATGGAATGAAAAAAAAATGGTTGTTTGTCTTTGATTTAAAATAATATTGATTTTTCAATGCTTTTAATTACTTTTTTTTTTTATTTCTCCCATCCTTTTTAATCCGTCTTATTATTGTTTAATTAATTTTTATGTTATTGTGGGATTTTCTCACAGTAGGAAACTATTGAATTCTAATGGAATCCTAAATTGAATAAGATTTATTCATCGGTTTCTAAAAGTTGTAAGGGAAATGGAAGCTGCAGGGTTATTTAAATTTTTAAAGTAATTATCATTTGTTTCTGTTGATAATAGTTTTTCTTGTTCTTTTAAATTTTGTTAGATATTTTTAGTTCTGTTAATTAGGTATTACCAATTATGACTTAGTACATGACTTTTATTATATTCATTTATGGTTCATGTTAATTTTGAATAAGTTTAATGAATCTTTATGGTTTATATTCATGTTAACAATTTTATTATATTCATCAAGTTTATCATGTATTAACATGCTTGATTTTATTGTATGTTCAAAAGCTTTGAATTTAAATTGTTGTATGCTTACTACTAACTTATGAGGGGAAAAAATCTAATTAAACAATTTTTTTTTAAATATTTTTTTTTACTCCTGCTCAAAAGAAATGTTTATTGATATCTTTAATTAGGTATTACCAATTATGACTTAGTACATGACTTTTATTATATTCATTTATGGTTCATGTTAATTTTGAATAAGTTTAATGAATCTTTATGGTTTATATTCATGTTAACAATTTTATTATATTCATCAAGTTTATCATGTATTAACATGCTTGATTTTATTGTATGTTCAAAAGCTTTGAATTTAAATTGTTGTATGCTTACTACTAACTTATGAGGGGAAAAAATCTAATTAAACAATTTTTTTTTAAATATTTTTTTTTACTCCTGCTCAAAAGAAATGTTTATTGATATCTTTAATTAGGTATTATCAATTATGACTTAGTACATGACTTTTATTATATTCATTTATGGTTCATGTTAATTTTGAATAAGTTTAATGAATCTTTATGGTTTATATTCATGTTAACAATTTTATTATATTCATCAAGTTTATCATGTATTAACATGCTTGATTTTATTGTATGTTCAAAAGCTTTGAATTTAAATTGTTGTATGCTTACTACTAACTTATGAGGGGAAAAAATCTAATTAAACAATTTTTTTTTAAATATTTTTTTTTACTCCTGCTCAAAAGAAATGTTTATTGATATCTTTAAAAGGTCCATAGTGAACATTGAGTTCACTGATAGTTGTGTGAGGACCTAACTCAAGGCAATAATCCTGTTGAGTTGATTTTATGGGCACGTTCATTTAACCAATTTACTATTTGTGTACAAATAAATAGTCATCAAAACTATAAATTGATAATTTTTTATTTTATGTGCTATTCCTTAGTTAATATAATTTTCTCTCTTAAATTATTTAATTATACGATGGTTGTTCACTCCAAAGTTTCTTGAGTTTAAGATATTAATATGTTTAGTTTTTATAATTTTTTTTCTTTTTTCAACTTGATGTTAATTTTGAAGACTAAGAGCATATTTACAGTCTTTCGTGCCATCTAAGTTTACAATTTCATGGTGTTTTTTAAAAATGTATGATCATACATGAAGTTCTTTAAGCATTTTTAACAATCTAGTTTTAAAATAAATAATAGTGAATATTAATGATGATAAAATACTAAAAAGCTATATACAAAATAATTTATTGATTGTATCTAAAATTTTAATTTTCTGTCTTCTTTTTGTCTTCTGCTTCAATTCTTCTCTATGATAAGAGACTTTGAAATCAAAGGATTCCAGAAGCTTGGTAAATTGAAATAAGTTCTTACTTTTTTAAGTTTTATTGATTGCTTCTTCATTGTAATTAAATTACAAAATTTTAAATTAATTAAAATTTTTGTAATATTGCCTAGCGATTGTTGTAAATATTTCCTTTGCTGACTTAAAATTTAAATATGCCTAGATTTTTATTGTGGTCAAAAGTTCAACATCAACTAAACATAATATAGCTTTTTCTGATTTAATAGCTTGTGATTATCTTGAATTTAAAGTGGAACATCTATTTATTAGTCTTGGATTCTGTTTGCTTGTTTAGTAAAATAATGTTGTTTTTTTTCAATTTAATTGCTATTTTCTACCTCATCACCTTATTGCATTGGCGTTTACACAACGAATAACTCTAGTTCGAATGTTATTTTAGTTAGTGTGTGTTATCTCTTAATTCAATTTGTTATTGTTCTTTTCTGAAGTTATGACTGGACTTGGATAATTAGAAGATGAAAGGTCCATAGGAACATTGATACCACTGTCATCGCTTTTATTAGTCTGAGAAAAAAAAGGTGTTTAATATGTATGTCCAATATTAAAACAATTCAGAAAAACAAAACTTCAGCTTTTATTTAAGCTCTTTAAATATTTACAAGTAAAGGTATATTATAATATATAATAATTACAGTAAAGGTTTGTAGTTTAATAAATACATGTATGTTCAATTACATCGTGCAGTAAACTCATACATAAGTTTTTGAAGGAAAAAAAGTGATATTTTTGTTGTTTTTTAAAGTTTTTTATTCAAACAATATGCATCACATTTATTAAGATATTGAAAAATAGAGGAGTCATTCAGAATTTCGTTGCCCTTGTAACGACTGTAATTCCTTAATGTAGTCTATGACTTTGATTATAGTAGGCATTGGTTTCTCATCATATAGAATGTTTTCTTCTTCATCTGAAGACAGCAGGGCGGTAACTAATGTGTTGACGACCTGTCAAAATGTATCTTAACTCTTCTTTTTACAAATTACTCATACAAAACATCAGTTTCATTTATCACTTCTTCCAAGTTTTCGGCAGTAGGCATAATCTTATCATTTTTGTGAAGTCCGTCCCTGAAGTGCAACAAGACAAAACCAGGCCTTTTTAAAACTGTTTACAATAGTTTTGGTTTCACTTACTATGCAGGATTTATCTACAGTTGATTCGCGATAATCCGACAGTTACGGAACTGAGAGGATGTCGGATTACCAAAGGTAGACTTTTTAAAATTGAATTTAGGACTTCTTAGGCTAGAAAATTTAAGATTTTTTTTTTTTGTATAAATATTGAGTACTGTACCTACTATCCTACGTATATTATTACAATGCATATTGAGTACATATTTTATGGCCATTGGGTATTAAAAAAAAAAAATAATACAGTTTTACAACTTCATTTCAATTTATTATTGTATAAAAATAGCGTATTTATCGCTTAGAGAATCTGTAATTGTTTTTTTCTTTCGTATTGGAAAACAAATCTTAAAAAAACTTCTTTAGTAACCCATGTTTGGCTTTGGCTTTTGTAGGTCACTGGAATAGATTCAATTTTTATGTTTTTAAATGCCCATGGGTATTTAGAATTGCCCACAGCTAAGAGATTCAACATATGGCTTCCAGCGGCATTTGCATACACCATTAACGTGATATGTCTTTTTGAAGTTTCCTTCCTAAAACTTTTTCTTCCTTGATTACAAAACCTTTTGTTGGGAGTTGCCACCAGTTAAAGCCTGTTTCATTGGCATTATACATTTGTTGGGACGTAGGGCTTAGTTCGTCGATTTTGGTGTTTAATCTTAAACAAATTGAAAAACTTCAGTCTCGTCAGCTGATGGTATTTTTCTGCTCATCTGTAAGAAACGAATGCCTTGCAGCTTCTTTTCTTCTTGATTTTTCAAACCAACCATTGCTGGCACAATAATCATCTTTGTTCGTCATTTCACGATAAAAAAAGTTGGGCTTTCCCTTACCAAATATACAGAGCTTCAACTCAAGGGTTTGTGCTCATGCGAAGGATTTTTCTCATAGTCATCTCCTACAGTTTTTATAAATTGCTCTGTTTTACTCCTATTTTTTACTATGTCGTAAACGGTAGGTCACTCAATATCAAAAGCTTTAGAAATGGAAGTTGAAGTTTCACCATGGTCATACCTTTTAATAATTTCCCATTTATCAGTAAGAGTTATAGTTTTATGATTGTTTAGCATTTCCACTTGTGTTCCCCATGATATAACACTTTGCAACACAAAAATTACAACAGAATAATTAGTCCATGTAGCAGAATTCAAATTGACTTATAACATAAAAGTAGTACCCTCAATAACACATTTATTACTGGTATGAGGAATGGAACAGACGGAAGGAGGCGCCTGTCGCGACAAGTGTGTGTCCCTATCTGGAGCAAGCGCAGTGCTGACGTCCGACGCTGCATCGGACTACCGAGCGTTTCAGACTCAATTATTGGATTTTCCTGAGTCTACTGTATTTGTAGTTTTTTCTCTAGAATAACATATCGACGTTGATTTTTTTGAAAAAGGCTTGAGCACCAGAAATTCGAAATTTATATTTCGTAAAATAATGACGTAAAAACCACCTCCATCGATTCGTGCTCATGATATATTGAAAAAAAAAATGGAAATTGTCTAACAATCGAATATTGATGACGTAAGTACCAAATACGAACGACACTCAGCCGTTAACTCTGGCCTTAACCAGTGCTAGAATCCTTTAAAATATTGTGTAACTATAAAGATTTTGTCAGGTTAAAAAAACTCCTACTTTATACAAAAAAAAATATATTGTTCTCAAAAATTTAAAATTGTTACATATGTTTCCTGTAAAGTTCGCTAAATGGCGCTTACGCCTTTTTCTAAAAATGATTTTGATATGTATTAAGAGTTCACTTAATTCATCCAAATATAAATCGAAGTACAGGAGAGTTTTTTTCAATAGAAAAACCAATGGATCGACAGAAAAGTTCGGATTATCCAAGCACGACTATTGGATTCTAGATTTTATTTATTGATCTTTTTATTATAAAAGCAATGACCTCTTGTTTGATTGATGTTAATTCTAAAATTATTTTTTATTTTGCGATTTGTAGTCCAAGAAACAAAGCATTTCCAAAACACAAAAGGTCAGGTAGTTTTGATTTTTTGTAATACTGTTAAGGTTTAGATTGACATTAAAAATTTAAATATGCGGCATCCGACTTAAAGTTTATTTTATTCATGAAAAACTTAAATTTTTGTTTATTTTTCATTCTATGCTCGATATCTTGGGAGCGATATCTCAGGAGTTATAAAAATACCTAATATAAATCATACTTCAATAACTGAATTGATAATCAATTATTAATAATTGAATCATTTTGAAATTGCAAAAAGCCATCTTAAAGGCCCCCTCTCTCCTGCCTGACCGTTATCCCTTCCACCACCACTAACATCTCATTAGTGGTACTAGGCTCCTCCTTAACCGTAGATAAGCTGCAATACTTCTCATTATTTTAACACCCAGTATTTATTATTATTATATAATTATTTATATTATATTCAGTATTCTAGCTTTTTAAATGGATATAAATAAGTTAAAGATACCCTTATTTATCTACCTCGAACAGCTGCTACTTATTTGTTATTTTATTTTTTAAATCTAAGTTATTCCATCATTTAAAACCAATTTTATATAACTGACACCACCCTAAATATTCACAAACAGAATTAATTAAATTTAATGAAAAATATCTAGTGTGTCCACTCGCACGACTTTTCTTACCGCTTTGAGTGATTGTCTAAAATAATAATTGTTTGCAATATCTTCTCTAATTTTAATCCGATTAAGATTTTTATTTATTTCTTCAGCTTAGTAGTAGGCATAACTGCTCAAATTTTTGCAACTTTACTCTACCTTAGAAATCAGACTACACGACTTATTGATTATTGGTCCTCTCAAGGTTACTAATGTTTATGTGTCTTGTGTACTATTTAATACTGTCTTATTAATGCATAGATAATACTTTTTTTAAACTATAGCTCGCCCTCTGTTAGTTTGCACTCCGAGGGCGAACTTTTGCAGCAATTAGTTGAAACTAAGTTTCTATTTTTTCTTTACTCTCGGAATTTATTTACAAATATATGCATACATTACAAGATAACAATACCATCTTGTAATATATTTTTATATTAGTCATTTGTTTTGTAAATAAAATCCGAAGGTAAAGGAAAAAAAGAAGTTAGTTTCAAATTAGTGCTGCATGAGTTTGCCCTCTGTATGCCATCTAACTGTGGTCAAGCTATAGTCAATTACGTTATCTTTGAGCCTATTAGCCTGAAATTTGTTGTTAAACTTAAAAAGGGATACATTAATTCTGACTGAAAATTTTTTCTTTTAAGTATAATCCTGAAAATGTTAAAAAAAAATTTTATTCTAAAGTATTTACATTAGTTTATATTTTTTTTAGAGCATCAAAATGCCTGTCAGCAGCGTGGGCACTTTTAAAATATTTGTTGGAAATCTTTCCGACACTACAAAAACACCAGACATCAAGCCTCTGTTTGAAAAGTATGGAAAGGTTGTCGAATGTGATGTTGTGAAGAACTATGGTTTTGTGGTAAGTTTGGCAATTTTTTATCATTGGCATTTGTTAATATATCATCGGTTTATTGCACAGTCACTAAGTACACTTTTGATAGATTTAAACGTTCGAGTACCTACTTTTGAATCATTGAAATCAAACTTTATTATTGATATTGTTGAAAGGTTTTTTGTCTCTTCCATTGTAACCTAAATTTAATCGTGTTTTGAGTTGGTTTTAAATGGCCATTGTGATAAAGGTGTCAACTTTTAACCTAACAAAATTGTAACATCATTTTTAAGATGAGAAAAGTATATATCGCCACTTCAGAGCAGAGCTTATCCCATCTTCTAATTTAGCTTTTTCCGTTTTTTATCTCTTGAGGATTCTACTGCGGATTTGATGCCGAACTAGTCTATACTTATAATACCTAAGCTAGAAAATCAAAATTTTTGTTTATTCGTATTATCAAATGATAAAACCAAAAGTAATAAATTTTATTTTTGTAGCTAATTCTACTCTGAAGCAGTGATATAATTGTATTTATTTTTAAATGTACCATAGGATCATTTATAAATTGTTTGTGAGGAGGATAAAAAACCGGAGGAGGTATGAGACCACTTGTTAGACCCGTGCATCATTTTTGTCAACCGTTAAAATAAAATAATAATGTTATTTTTATTTATACTATTGTATTTTCGTTAGGTTTCAAGCTTTTACAGTAGATGGATAGTTTTTTTTTTTTTCGACGTTCTAGCGACGGTCTCTCAGCAGTTAGCTGGTATTTCAACCAGTTGTTTGTAATTGTTTTTCATCTAAGTACGGAAGTTTGATTTAGAAATATGTTGTAAATAATAAAAAGATAAATAGGTGGGTCACTCGCGTTTTTTTGCAGAAAAAAACTTCATGGGATAATTTTTTTTATTTAATAAAATTGGTATACTTGTTATTCCAATAATAAAAAAATAATCAATCCGGCCCCAACTATCGATTTCATCTGACCTAGTTAGCTGTCGAGATGAGACACAAGTTGGAGGCTCCGTACTGAAGGGGTTAAAATGTATGTGATAGATTTAAACCAAACATGAAAATTCAGGTTTTTCTATAAGACAAAATTATAAATTCTATATTTTTATTGAGATTCATTTGCATTATTTATATTTAACCATATTATAGCTTATAAGGGATAAGAAAGATTAAATATTACCAATTAGGAAAAAGGAAATATCATATTAAAAATGTTTATTAATTAGCAGAGAACTTAAACATTAATTTAAATTATATAATAAATAATCTTAAATAAAATTTTAAATAAAAGAAATAAAATTTTTAATTAGGTAAAAAAAATTTAACTCTGGTTTATTTTAATCAATAATGGCCAATGTATCGCACCCATCGTGGAATACTGTAACATCTCAAAAAAGTAGTATTTGAGAAATGGATTTCCTACGGTCTTCCACGGACGCATCTAGTGTAATACCTCCCATCCAAATCTGTAACTACCCTTATCTTTTACTAACAAATTATCTATACTTTAGCATGGTCTTTCCCACATAATTTCCACACCTTCCTGAATCGAATACCGTCACCAACTCGAAATCTCGATTTTTTGAGATGTTACAGTATTCCACAACGGTGCGATATGTTTATTTATATTGATGATATTCGATTGTTTCATATTAGTAAATTTCATGTACTTATGTTATGTTACGAAAAAATTTCTTTTAATCATAATCCTTTTGGTGAAATTACTTAATGATCTGAATCATCATTTTTAATATTCAAAAAAACTTTTTAGCATATGGAAAATGAAGAATCTGGACGAGATGCTATCCAGAATCTTAATGGATACTTGATTAATGGGCAACCGATGAAAGTAGAAGCTGCTACCAGTCGAAAAGGCCCTAATACACCTACCACTAAGATGTTTGTGGGGAATTTAGCTGATGGGGTCAAAGCAGCTCAAGTGAGAGCTTTGTTTTCCAAGTATGGTACTGTTGTCGAATGCGACATTGTCAGAAACTATGGATTCGTTGTAAGTTATATTTTTGTTAATTCTCTTTAAAAACTACTATTCAATTAATATTACTTCTTTTGATAAAACTAACTTGGTTTATAATGAATTGTTTAGTTAGACGGATTATACATTTTTTTTGCAGCATATTGCTTCAGCAGATGTCAATAATGTTATTAAAGAACTAGATGGATTTGAATTAGAGGGTCAGGCCATGAAGGTGCAAGTTTCTACTAGCAGAGTACGCCAAAGACCAGGAATGGGTGATCCAGAACAATGTTATAGGTATTTAATCTTCCCTTATATTTTAGCCGTTTTTGCACTGAAGGGGGACAATCTGTTTATGAAAATATATGTATATATATATATGTCTTAACTGTTCAGCTTCAGTGTGCATTCGGCTCTAGATTATAACTAAATTTCTAGGGGATAAACCTTATTAAATGCGATCAATTTTGTTTTTCTTAAGGTGCGGGAGAGGTGGGCATTGGTCGAAGGAGTGTCCTAAAGCCGGAGGGTAGGTTTTCAAATAAACACGCGATTTGAACGCGCCGTTGTATTAGTCAATATAGTGTGTTTTTAAATTTTATTTCTTCTTTTTTATAGTTACTGATTTATATTTGTATGTATTTTTTTTTCAGACCAGGTATTGGCCCTGACAGATTTAGAGGAGACAGGTTTGGAGGTCCAAGGGATCCCTATCCTCCACCACCACCACCTCCTTTCCTAAGAGACAGGTTGATGGGTGGCGAGCCACCTTTCGGTGGAAAACCCAAGGTATGAATTCTCAAAAGAATATTATGAAAAGTTCAAATTATTGTGTCCTTTAGTTTTGTCTTAAAGTATAATGTGTTAGTGTTTAATTATGGCTATCTCTTTCAACTATTTAAATTTTGGTCATACACAATCAGTATAAGCTACAATGTATATATTTTTATCTTTCAGGAGAGTTACTATGATCGATTTTATGAGAGGCCTCCAGTTAGAGGATTTGATGATGATAGGGACTATGAAAGAAGGTTCCAACCTCCTCTACCTCCACCGCCACCAATGGGCAGAGATATGTTACCCCCCGCCAAGATCAAGAGGTGGTGATTACCTTCCTCCACCACCTCTGTCTCGCCCTAGGGAACCACCAATGGGCTTGGGCAGCAGAGGTTTTGATAGGCCAGACTACATGTTCTCTCGCAGGTCACCTCCTCTCTCAAAACCTCCATATGGGTAACTCTTTCTCTTAGGAGATTGACCCCTTTTAACTAACATAGATTAGCTTCCTTTAAATTATGCTGCTTTCTGCTAACTAACTTAGTTTAGATTTAGACACTTAATGCTATCCTTTTATCCTAATTAAGTATTCCACTATACCAACCTGATGCATGATCCTCATGTACTTGTAATTTTAATTTGCATGAGCATAAATAATCCTGCGTCATAAAACTTACCTATCCTAGCGTTCTAATCTTATCAATTCATTTTTATTTCTTTTTGAGATTTAATGATATAAGTGCTAATGTAAATTGTCAGTACACTTTTACTAATTCAGTAATTCATTTCTTCTTTACTAATTCAGTAGTTCATTTCTTCTGTACCTCCAAGCCTTTATCAGCAGGGAATTCTAAAGCTTAATGAATTTAATATATTATATCCATCTTTAAATATGTAATGATCAATTTTTTAATTTTATCTTTAGACACGTAGTTCTTTTTTTTTATATTAAGAAAATATTAAAACATTAGTTCAAATCTACTGTTAAAAGTTTATTTAATCAATTTAAATTAAAAGATAACAGACCAATATTAATCTCATATACATTTAGTATTAAAAACTTCATTAGCTTATAATATATTATTATATTTTATTTGTTTTTAACCTTATTTAACAAATTGAGTTTGAAAATATTTGGCTATTTTCAAACTATATACTATTGTGCCGCCTACACTCAATTATAAACTTACTACTAAAAGCAATACTTTCTAATGAACTTTCACATTTTCTTTTATTGGCACATTGGTTTGGTCCTTTTCTATTGATGACATGGCATTTCTATTAAGGGGCACGATTGACTAACTTCATAGTTATTAGTCAAGTATGGCCATCAAGAGAAAATATAAGAGAACAAAACCAATGTGCTAAAAAGAAAAAAATGTTAATGTTCAGCACATTCAAAATTTAAAAACAAATAAAATATATATAATAATTTCCAATTATTAGGAATGATCAATAGATCATGATCCAATTATTTATGAAAAACAACTTCCCATGGCAATTAACTTTATTATTAAGAAAACATTTTTATAATACTGTCATCGACGTTACGAAGTCCTTCTTCGTCTTCAGGATGCTTATACTGTGCCCTCCCCATGTCCCCACATCTATATAATTCTATTTTGCCCAATAATTACTTCTTACATTATGCAATATTCAGGAGAGTGACTCTACCTGCACACCAGTAGTGTGACTGGGACATGCAGGTATTAACTCCCCAGAATATTGTATAATGCAACAAATAATTACTAGACAAAGTAAAATTGCATGAATGTGGGGATACGGGGAGGACAGTGTGTATCTTTAAAGAGAATAAGCGTCCTACAAGAAAGTATTTTGAAACAATGACAGTTTTATAAAAATTGTGGGATTAATATTAATCTATAATTGCCTGACTACGGCAAAGCCACAAGGAGGTTAATGTGCTTCACTAGCTTAAACGCTATTAGGTTTTATTTATTTATTATTTTTTTAAGCGAACTGATCAAGTTTGGCTCCAAATACTCATGATTCCGTTAGTTTTTTCTGACATTTTGAGTTCAAAATAATGAAGAAATAAGTATTAAATGTGTGTGATCTGTCCATTTGAGGGTATCTTAACTGTTTTTTGAGCTAACTGCGCGACTAGTTTTTAAGTTTAATGGCTCAAATTACTCAGTGAATGTCCGGAATGTTTTGAAACATTGTGAGCTAAAAATATTGGCCCCTTGCAAGTACATCCCGTCCTATTCTTCATCTCTGCATGTCAAAATTCAGAAAACTCTTTTCGTCTATGGTTGTAAACATAAAATATTAAATTGATTTATTAAGTAAAGAAGAGTTATTATTTTCATTATATATTTTTTTATTGTGGATTATTTTAGTTTTTTAAAGCATTATTATTATACCATTTAAGTGGACATGCAAGTACATTCTGTCCCTTAAAACGAATAGGGTTATTAGATATAAAAGTTATTCCTGAAGTCTGGGTTTTTATTAATCTTTTAATTTTATTTGATTAAATTTATCAAATTAATTAGAATCCCATTAGATAATTAGCAATGATAATATTGTTGATCACAAAAAAAGAATAGGTTTCTTTTATATTGGATTGGTTCATATTTTAGAAAATTAACCAGAACCCGCACAATTTTGCAGATATATAGATTAACTGCGAGTCTGTTGTTTGAAAAATTCTCAGTTAACACCTGATTTTATGCAAAGGCATTTCTTTTTTAAAATCTTATGAAGAGAGAATTAGTCCTATTTTAAGCAGTTAAAAAACATTTTGTTTGATTTTGGTAATTGTTCAGATTAGCCTCACTGTTTTGACCCAGACTACTTACTAAAAGCAAAAACTGATAAAAGTATGTTACAGCCCTTAAATTGATTTTTTCCTTTTTATATTAATTAGATATCAAAATCGACCTTTTAATAAAGTTAACAAAAAAAAAAAACTATTACAATATACATAAAGTTTTTCTTGTTAGAGTCCATCTAAATTGAATTCACTGTAAGGAGCTTTCATAATCCTCTCTCCCTCCACTACAGTGCCTTCAACAAACTTAAAACCCCCCTCTTACTTTTATAATTTTCATTACTCCTAGTCTTGAGTTTTTTAAAAGTATTTTTTCATTTTATTTCTGATCAGTAAACCCAAAAAATCGAAAGGGGTAGTGCGAGTGGAGGGGATTGCAAGGAAGGACACATTGTGCTAGTGCCTACCCCCCATCTCTATTCCCATAGCCTCACTGCCAAACTCAAGTTAGACAATAATAGCTTTCAATATATTTTGAAGTTAATTATAAAATTGAAATCAGAACTTGTGCCAGGCTGTAATGTGGTTGAACCAAAATGCTTTTCCTGCCTCGAGTATTTCAATAACATACTATTAACCCTGCTTTTTAACTTAAAAACTACTTATTTTTGCACTGTGATATGAAAGAGCTTTCTTATTTTCCTGTAATGCCATTTTTGTTTCCACTGTTAAGTTTGCCTACCAATGTCTTTTTTAATTTGTTACAGGCGTGGAATGTATGATGACTTTAACCGTGATGGATATGATGACCGAAGGTAAGTTCTCGAATGATTTCCATTTATTAATTTTTTTTTGTTAAGTGGTCTGCTTAAATTTTTATTTTACTTTATGATCATAGTTATTTTTGCTTAATTTATTATTTACTTTTATTTGTTTGGCTCTTGAAAAAATTTAGATTTTAATTTCATTTCTTTAAATGTTTTTTGTATATATTTTTATTCAAGTTAATATTCTAAAATTTTAAGTGTTAATTTCTATATTGGCTATAAATAAGCATATAGCCTTTAAAAAACAATTTATTTTAAAATATTAATTTTTAGTTTTATTTTAACTTAAACAAATACTCTTCGCTATTTAAAAATTTATTTTGTTTATTTTTTATTATATTATTGTAATTTGTTTCTACGTTATTTTTGTTTGAAATAAATCGTTTTATACTGATGTCGCTAATGTTCTGTTCAGACTGGGACCCCGTGGCGGTTCTCCTCGCCGGTACGCTCCATACTGAAGACGTCACTCCGCCGCCTCAAACCTATCGAATATTCTCCTCCTTTAAGCTACCTTAATTCCCTTGAGTGTTTCTATTTCTTTTTTTCATTCATTTTAATTGTGTTTTTAATGGGCGACTTGTAGATTTGTATTGCAGATAAATTAATAAATAATTAAAATGTTTAGATGTTAATACTCTATTAGTGTAGTAATGCACTTTTATTATATAATGCAGCCAATCGACATTGAAATAATCGTGTCATGGATAATTAGGTTAGATTATCGAATTTTGTTTTATTTTTGTTTTTAATTTTTTGATAAGCCGGCAAGATGTAATCTTTTATACGTGCCTGCCTGGCATTATTTCCGATTATTGATTCTTTTTGTAATTTTGTCTTATTTTATGTGTATCACTATCAGTAGTGAAATATTATTATTCCATGTTTGTAAAATGACAAATAAATGTATTTGAAAATGTATTATATCGACTTTTGTATAACACCACCGATCCGTCAAGTCTAAACAAATTGAGGAATGAAGCTATCATCTCGTCGGTCCTGTAAAAGGCGTGTGGCGTGTCCGTTAGCCCGGTTAAATCCCGGTAAACGTGATTCGCTACTACTGACCGACCGGACGTCGCTGTTTATATAAGGTAGGCTATGCCGATGGTCTAATATTGTTTCGTGTTGACGAATTACCTTCAGGTTTTTCTATATATATGTTTTTCAACCTTTCACCTCTGATCTTGACCCTTCATTACTTAATTAAGTTTTATAAGTTATTTGTACATAATAAGATTAAACTAGAGAAATAAGTAATTGAGTAATTTTTGGAATATTTTAAAACTAAACCATTAAGTCCAAGTATTTTACTCCTGTGTTCAGTTATATCGATGGCGTATTATTAAAAATGTCCATCTTTAAAACACAACTTTATTTACAGGAGGTAAAGAAAATATTTCGAAAAGCTTAAATCGGACTTCGGTCATCTTTTTTTCCTTATTTATATTACTGCATGCATCATTTTGTTGGATTTTTTTTGGAGATAACCATGACCGGCTTTATTAACAATATGTAAAAACCTAATTTTTGCAGATGGCCATTTTTCATTATAGGTCATCAATATGTATTTAGCCCTCAGGACCAAAATTTTGTGTTTCTTCTTAAATAAAAGATTAGAGAGTTATTGCAGATAAAATTTTCTCTCTTCATATTGGTGAAGCAAGACAGCCTAGCACATAACACTGCTTTCTTCCTAGCTGAAATCATCTGGTTTATATGGCTGATGTACTTTATTTTCTCTTGATCAAAAACTGGAGGTTCTTGCCAGAGTGGTAACTGTTGTTAGATGATTTCTTGGGTTATTATTTTGCACTAGTCTTTAACAGCCCTTTCAGCTACAATCTTCTGCCTGGTTTCCCCGTCCACACCTTTCTACATCGTTGATCCCCACTGCATTTTGGATCTTTCCCTATGTCCCTCCAGGACAGCCATTGAGTTGTCTTTTTTGGAAACTTCTCTTCCTTGATCTTCTCTGCATGCCCTAAGCATTTGAGGCAGTATTTTTTAACGACTACTATGAGGCCATAATTTTTTAAGGCATGTGTATCTGATTCACCATTAATCTTTAGTTCTCTTTGGGCTGTACATTTTTCTTAGGACCTTCCTTTCCTATTTTGCCAGCAACCTCTCGCTTTCCCTGAGTAGAAACCCATGTTTCTCAACCATTAGGCAACAACCACTTGAAATAGTTCAATAAACTATTACCTTGGTGTCTCATGGCAGTTCCTTAGAGTTAAACGTTTTCCAACACAAAAAAAACAAAACATTTATTGACAACTACTGTGTTTTTGTTTTTATATGCCATGACCGGTCCCAGCTGATTTATTTAATATCAAAGCTGTTCGAGAGAGTATTTTGCACCTTGATTGGAAGTGATTGTGCCAATTCATGCGAACTTCTTATGCTTTCTCTAACACTTGTATGTAGAAAAATTGTGATCTGTATCTTTTTTTTCTTGAAACCACATTGGCATTCTCTGTAAATTCTTTCTGCCCTTTTACCTATTTGGTAGCAGTGCAATTCAACTTAACCTTGTTGATGCTTTAAGGGCTTTGTGGGACTGATTGATTTGTTTTGTCCTATGGCTGAACTTACCATACACTTCTCTTACCTTGTTGATGCTTTAAGGGCTTTGTGGGACTGATTGATTTGTTTTGTCCTATGGCTGAACTTACCATACACTTCTCTTGGCCAATTACTATCATGGTTATAATAATATATTACCAATAAAATTATTGATGGCTTGCCTTTTTTTTAGGGATTTTAAGCTTCAGTTCTTGTTGCTATTCAAGTATTCTTGCATTTTGATTCGTGAGTAACTTCTAGTTACATATGATTTTGTCCTTATATTATTAATAGCACCCATTTTTTTTATTATTAACTAAGTTTTACCAGTACCTGTATTCTTCAATATTTGACCCTCTATGGTTTTGGTAGGATTTGTTATTCTTAATTAATGAATAAGTGTCCTCTAGATTTAGAAACTTTTATTCTTTAATTTTAAATTGCTTAGTACTATTTTGATGAGAGTTTTTGAGGTCAAGCAGTTGCAAATCAGTGGTGATCTGTTGAAATACAAGCACTTTTAAGTGCATTTTATTATTTGCATGGTTATTTAAATATCCTATATGTTAATAGATTAAGACAATGATTAAGGTTTTTTTTTCTTATATTATAACTTCATTAAATAAATTCCTGTATGCTTTTCATAGTCCTTTTAGTAATTAATTAAATTAAATTGAATAATTTTGAAGACATATTCATGTTGAAAAGCTATCTTAAAAATTCCTCATTTTTCAGTGTTATATGTCTTCGCCACTTTGGCAGGTAGTCTTAACAGAAAATGACTTGGATAACTTTGATTAAAGTTCTTTACATCCTGGATTTAAAAATTCAATTCTCTCTAAGTTCACTCTAAAAATGAGTTCAGGTTAGTATGCAGTTAATTCAGTAATTAATACAAATATCTGTTGATGAATAGATATTAAATGTTTGTTATTTAAAAAAAAAAAGGAGAAAAAAAGGAAAATAACAAAAATAGTATCTATGTAGCACCATTAATTCATATAATTTAATCAACCTTTTAAAGTTCTAGGTCATTGTCACTGAAAATAACAAAAATAGTATCTATGTAGCACCATTAATTCATATAATTTAATCAACCTTTTAAAGTTCTAGGTCATTGTCACAGGACCTGAAATCAGTGGTTTTTATATTGCTATTTTCATAACTATTTCCAGGGATATATTTTGGTATAAATTGTGTGTATCTAACCGTCCTTTTTATCTATTATCTCATTAAAGTTCAAAGGTGTTAAAACAAAATGATGGAACTTCAGTGGTAGAAGAAAATTGTATCATAATTTTGTGATTTCAAGCAGAGTCCACTAATTATGGCAGCATGATTTTTTATTTGAAAGCTTGAAACAGAGAAATAAAAAACAAATTAACAAATAACCAATGAAAAATGCTAATTTAAAAAAAAATTAAATCCATTTTCTTCTAATTATTGTAAGTATATAATTTTCTTAATTATTTATTGTATTTTGAAATTCAAGTTTTCAACCAAATGTATTGGTTACAGTAAACTTGTAAGTAGTTAAAAATCATGTCTAGTATTTTATTAGCACCTGTTTAGGTTTAGCAGTTCTTCTGAATTTGACTGTTCTTTGTGGATTTAATAATTCATAAATTATCATCTGTGGACTAAACTTTAGTAATTTCATTGAAGATACTGCTAGCACAACTAAAAAACCCTGCTTAATTCTATTAAACAAAATGTTTTGGGGAAGCTGTGGTTTGACAGGTGTAATGATTGTTTAACTTAGAAATGAATATCTTACATGAGTCACAACTCCAAGAACACACTGAAGGTTGCAAATAAGGTATACCAGTGGTTCCCAAATGCTAGACACTTTGTGCCCCCCAGTCACTTGACTTAACACCAATGTTGGTAATAGTTATATCCTACTAAGTGAAGAGAGAAAAATACATTACTAATTTTTATTAAACACATATCTGCTAGTTATATATTACAAAGAAAATTAGTGTATTTATTATGAATTCATTGTGTCGCAATTAGGAGACCTTTACTTCATTCTTCATGCAACATGGTTAAAAAGCATGGTAATTATTGGGACCGGTCACTCCCTTATCTAAAGGGGCGTGGCCTCGCATTGTTGACATTGAGGTTACGTCCCCACCACATTCCCTTATACGTTCACTTCTTTCTTGTAAATAATTACCAAAATATACATAATTTAAATAATAACTGCTTTAAATAGATCATAGCTGACGATTTACGCTAGCTCAAGAGATAAGCAAATCCCAGAAGTTCCTTTTCAGTTGAGGTCGGGTCCTTACCGTAATTTCAATTATTACTGCTTTAAATAGATCACAGCTGACAATTTACGCTCGCTCAAGAGATAAACAAACCCCAAAAGTTCCTTTTCAGTTGAGGTTGGGTCCATACCATAATTTAAATTATTACTTAAACTTCCCTAGATCACTGGAAGTCGACAGCACTAACAATTTTAAATATGTAATTAAGGCAGTAATAATTTTAATGATTGCAATGAATACGCGGTTTTCAAAAACCAGGACAAAGGTAAGAATGGTGATGGGTGGGGCTATAACCTTACTGAGGCTATGCCCCTATTGATAAGGGAGTGACAGGTCCCAATAACTACCAAAAGCATTTTCACATGTGTAGGTAGTAATTAATTATAAATGTTTCAATGCGTTTCGATATAACTCTTGGTGATCATGTTACACAATCAGCCTATTAGTGATATTAATTTGTGCAACTGACCTGGGTTGGAACCAGGCTTTCCTATTGACAGCAGTTTTTGTCCATCTCATACCTATACGGCTAAGGTTGTTGTTGATCCTCTCCACCATCCCTCTGAATTCATAATAAATGTACTCAAGACTATTGAATGATCTTTGGCAACCTTCATTCCTCCATCCTCTTTACATGTCGTAACCATTTGAGGCTGTATCTTTTAACAGTGATCACAATGCCATTAAATATATTGCTGTTTTTCCTCATTTGCCACTGAACATTTTTTCTCAGGGCCAGGAACCTCTCGCTTTCCTGAGTCAAAAATCGTTTCACACCCGCAGGTAAAAATGGGCCCAAGTTGTAATGATCACAAATAACAAAAAAGGTGTTTGAAAACTTATTTTCACCAGCCAGTTGGGAACCACAGAGATTCACAATTACCAACCTGTGGGACACCACAGTCAAGCTTAATTATGAATGTACTTATGAACAAGAATAACCAAATGTTATTGAACAAGTGTGATTGTATCAGAACCCCTTTTGCTTTGTAAATAACAAACTCTTTCCTGAACACTTTTTATCCATCAAGAAAAATCTTAGAGATACAATTTTGTTTTTATCGAGAACTTTAAATTTAGGTTTATAGAACCTAAAACTGCTAGGTTTAACCCTTTATGGGACAGAACTACTTAGCTAAATTATAATTTTTTAAAATTATGTTAGCATCTCTGTTTCTGTATCAAAAGTTATTAATGAATCCATCGATAATTGATTTTGTTTAAAAAAAAAAACACGAAAAAATAGTTTTTATTAGTGTAAATAATGTAGAAAATTGCAATATTTTTATGAAGAAAAATTACAGAGAACAGATTAAAATTTATACAATTTACTTAATGATAAAATTAAATATATCTGACATTAGAAGTTGATTCTAGTACACTCGTTACTAAAGCCCGGATTCTCATCCATTTGTACTTTTTCCCTGCTGGCTAGAAATTCACTTAGACAAATTTATTTTCACGAATTAAGACATCCTGATTTACATATGCAAGTTTTATGTTTTACAGCATTAAATTGCTTTGAAATGTAAACATTTTCACCAAATTACGACAAAAAGTTTCATGAAGGTAATGCCTGGTTGTTCATAACATTCAATTTTCTGGAAAATTCTCAAAACGTTTTCAAGTTTGTTTTTCTCTCTTTAAATTCATGGAAAGCCAGTTAATATCCTCATCATTCCATTGTTTTTTTTAGGTTCCATAGTGATACACATAGTTTTTCAGGAAAACATATGTTATATGATTTATTAGACATAAATTAACTGATGGATATGATAACAAACATTCCACATTAATTTTTATAATTGAAGGAAACCTGTTAAACCTAATTAACAAAAAAAAATTAAATTGTTCATGGAAAAAAAAAAAATTCACATCCGCCTTATGGGCAAAATTTTCGAAAAAGTTCAAATAACGACATTAATCTCCCCTGCCAACTGGGTTGCAATTTTATTCAAGCACTGAGCACCCACTGATTAAGATACAAGCTAACATCACAAGAAACCCTAGACAGAATCTGTCTACAGCTATGATATCCATCAATTGCTCTTAAAGCTTTAGACTCAGTGCAGAGGAACATTTTGATAGATGTACGAAACGGTTTATCAAAACCGACAGGCATAACCCATGGTATTCTATCCTCCCTTATTCAATGATAACTCCTCTTGTGTCAGGAGAAAAATATGGCCACTCGAAAGTTAATTGCATTTGCTGATGACATTGACATTTACAGTACAAGTTTTAATTCATATAAAGTAGTGTATCAAGTATAAAACTCTTGTAACAAAATAGATCAAAAACTTTTACGCTTAAATTTAATGGTGAAAGTGTATGTAGGTCAGGTATAACCATCGACAGATACTTGATTTTTTACAAAAACTTCTGGCTGGTGTCAGAACAAAATCATACTAATTGGCTCACCACACTTAAGCCTGCAACTTAATATAATAATTTACAACGGTATCGTTCGGCCGACTCTGTTTTATTGTTCTCAACATTATTTCTCATGCAGGAGAAATCCTGCAAAAATTTCTGCATGGTATTGTTAAAAATATATGCGTGGAGAAAAAGTTAATGCCCATAGCACTCTAGAACTACAAACAGTGGAACAATATATCAGGTGACTCCATGTCAAGTTTTTTATATTTTAAATCTACTATTTAATAGCATTACTAAATTTATTCATATGACTTGAACAAGAAGTAGTGATAGTTTTATTGGTAATAACTAGTTAGTTTATCATAAGCTCATGGTGTAATCTCTTATTCAAATGCAAACCCAAAATGGGCCAAATGATCGAAATTGAAAGTTTATTGCTCCAAAATGGATCTGAATAATTAAGTTCTACCTGCTAAAAAGAACTTTTTCGACAAGGAATGGGGTCGATATATTGAATAAATATATATATCCTTGTTCCACTCTATCTAGTTTTATAATGAAAAACAGTAATTTATGTAAGAAAACTAAATATGTAAATGTAATTTTTTATTACACGAAATCTGGGCTCTACACATATAGAATAAATACAACCTAATAAAAAAAAAATTCATGCAACCACCAAATTTTTCCAAATAGCTTAACGGAATAAAAAATTGTAATTTATATGTTAAAGAATAGTTCAAATATTAACAGATTGTTCAATAAACTGTGGCATATTGGAATCCCCTTCAGTAATAATTAGCTAGTGTACTTAACATATATATGTATATATATATTTTTTTAATTTAGGTTTTTTCAATGTCACTTCTCGAGAAGTTGGGCGAATATGACCGACTGTCCTATAAATGGGTTAAGGTAACAAAGTTTACTAGGAGATATGTGTAAAAGCCATGATTAAGTATATGTTCATGTGCCTTCAATTCATTGACTAATGTTTGTTACATATAAATTAATCTTGGAAAGGAAGGTCTTAAGTATGTAGTTCCAGGATTAATTGACATCAAATGGTGTCGGGGAGTCATATCGAGCTGAGGTAAGAGGGATGGACCTAGTGCAATATGGGAATTGCAGTTTTTAAGCTTAAATGCAAACTGGCATGCTCTACTTTCTATTTGAATTTCTACCAACTAAGTTGTTTTGGGCAAAGTGGAAAACTTTTATTAATATTATGGTATTTTATCAAAATAAAATGAGGGTAATAGATGAAAATATCAGTGCCCAGGATCTGAATATGTTTATGCAGCAGTTGGTTTCCCAAAGCCACCTGCAGTCCTAAGGGATTACATAAGGCTCATCTCGCTGCTCTCAGACCCTTTAGTTGAAGGTTTATTTTAAGAGCTGATATAAAACTATCGATAGGTTTAAAAGTGTTGTCAGATTAGTTTTTCCTACTAGATTTATTTTATTTTATTTTTTTACTTTATTTGACTACGGCTTAATGTGATTTGCATTACTATCTCATTAGAAACTAAAAATTGAAATAATTAGAACAAAAAAAGTTTTAAACTTGAGTTTTTATTATGAAATCGTTTTATACGTATTACTAAATGTGCAGGGCAATAAGCTAATAAAAAACGTTAACAGCCAGCCCCCTGTTCTAGTGTATTATAATATTCAATAAATAATAATTAATGGACCTTGATTGGTGACAATTTTTCAACTAATAATTTTGTATCTTTTTTTTTTTAATTAAATGTTCATTTTTTATTTTCCTCCTTGTTTTGTATTATTTTAAGTTAAAATCGTTAATTTGACCTGATCTTCCAACTAGTTTTAAGTAATATAGAAAATTAAACATTTAAGGTCGAAGTTGGTGGATTTAGATAAGTTCAGGGGGGAAATACACGACAGACCTTGGCAATATTGATTTTAAAAGAGTTGGATATGGATGGAACATCAATGTATTTAGGAATCATTTCGTTTTTATTAGGTATGTTTTCTGTGAAAAAGAAAATGAGTAAAATTATACTTATGACTTCCATTATTTTTCCTCCTTAAAATAATTGCATTGTATGCGCTTAAAAATTTACTGATTTCGATGTTATTCCTCTTAAAAGAGATATAAAATAAAAAAGATTTTTTGGTTCCTGTAATTTTACATCACTGTGTTTAAGGTTGGAAGCAATATATGGCCACATCTAAGTTTCTGTATTGTTTTCTGGGATATCAATGAAGATCTACATGGTTGGTGTTTACATTGAACAGGAACACTATTTGCTGAATACATATTGTTAGAGGTTAATTTATTATTGTCACTATTAGAAATGATTTAGATTTTGTTGATCCTACTTCGTGTTTTTGTCATTAAACACTTACTTGAGGTTAAGTATGAGAGTTTAATATGACAAATTTAAAATGAAAATTGATCGAGCCATTTTATATTTCCCCAAAAGTTACATTTTTAATTTTCCGAAAAAATAACTCAACTGCAATAAGTGATAATCATGTGTCAAAATACTCAAAACTTAATTAATGGCTCAAGTTAAGCTGGTAAGTTTACTACCTGGTTTTTAGCTTTTTATAATAATATCGTGCTAACCTGTTTGGTTTAATTGAAAACTTATATATTTCCTCTCATTGTTTTTTAACACCCCAATATTTTTATGTAATGGGTATGTTTTGTCCCAAATAAATTTTCTACTGAAATAAGTTTTTCAGTAGGTTTCCTCAACAACATTAATCCCAATTATTGAGAACAGGAAATTATACTCTTGTAAAGGGTTGGCGATTTTAACTAACTCATTGGTTATTAAAGTTGTTGGGAGGTTTACGAACCTCCTAGCCCGGAAATCTTCCATCATCAACTAAAAACATTCCCTTTAAATGCAATTGTTCCTATTTTGGTATCATTCCAGGATAAACAAGGTCTTAGTAATACTTGTGGTGGCTTTTAAGTTTATTGGTAGGTTGTATTGACAGTATTTTAGTGTAATTGGCTTTAGTCTTTACCACACATTTTTTTGATGGTTTAACTTGTTTTTATTGTCTATACCTAGTTATAGACCGGTAGCTCTAAGTAATTTGTTTTCAGATAATTTACTTACTGGGTATTTATCTTTTTTGTATATAAACAGGTATACGCTTATAGGTAATTATGCCTGTTTTTTCCTGTGGAGCTTTAAATTGAAATTATTTTATACAAACAAAAAAGGATTTTATGGGACTCTCTTTGAGAAACAATGTCATGAAGTCATTATTATATGTATTCATTATCATTTTTTAATTTGTCTTACTTTTATCATTTCTTATATAAATAATCTCTTCTTTTTTTCCATTATTGTACTAATACTACTATTTTTATTTGTAATAATTTTTCCTCTTACAGCATAATAAATCAAGAAAATAGTTGGTGGTAACGGATTTATTTTTGTTTCTATATAATGTTATCATTATTATACGATATATTGCTTAGTCATAAATGTACATATTTTATTATAGTTGTTTTATAATTTTAATAAAATATAATTTTATTTAATGTTTGTTGATTGTTACTAATTTTGACAACCTTTGCACCAATATTTAAAACAAATTACATTCCTTGTGAGGCATCTTTGCCACCACTGTAAATAATAATTATATAATAATTTTTTTCCTAAACCATTCAAACAATGCAATTTTTCACTTTCATTATTCAAACCTGATAGTGACTAAATTAAAATCTATTTCAGTGTGTTATATTGACTTGTAAAAAAAAAAAACAGTAAATTTTAGATAATGTGCTTGATGGTTATTGTATTAGCAAATTCTATTTCATTTTATTATATAGCCAATATCATTGTTAAGATGTCAAAATTGTATTTCTTATGAAGTTCCAGAGGTGAAGAGGAAAAATACTAGCAAAATTTAATAGTTTGTTATTTGAAAACTAAATTGTATAATAATTACTCTTCAATCAAATTATTATGAAGTGGTCAACTACAGATTCATACACAATGAAATCATCTGAGAATTGTATGCTATTTGGGCAATTGTGTTATCTATGAGTGCATGAAAAAATAGACATTAATGATCATTAAAATCTAATAATGAAGTTTTTTAAATATGGTCTGTGGAAAGAATTTTGCGAGATTGCAGGTTTGTGAGTGTTCAATCCTTTGAATATAAATTTGCAATTATTTAAAAAAAAAATTGAGTCCAAACTCGCTGCTTATCTGATTTATGGTCTTTGCTTGCACTAAAATACCTATTGAAAACCTGCTACATGGATCTCTCCAAAACTTTAATTGTGAAATTAAAAAGCCTCATGATGCATGGTATGTGTCGCTCAAAATCCCCACCTCCCTCTAAAAAAGTTACTTTTTTGACAAGCCTTCAGCCCTTCGTCATTAGAAATATTCAAGAGAAAAGAAGGACAGTAAATTTCCTTAAAGAAATTTCGTAGCAGTTGTTCACAATTGTATCTTCAAAAGTTAAAGCAATTTTAACCTTGCATAAACTCCGAAATTTTGGAATCCCAAATTACTGGTTAGTTCAGTAGTAAAAAATGTTCGGATTTTTTCTTGTGGGACATAACATTTACTTTGATTTTCTGTAGTATATAAATTGTCCTTTGCTAATGTTGATAGTTCCCGAGATATTTGGGGAAAAACAAAAAGAAAGATACTTTCAAACTGCATCCCCACGTATTTCTCCACTTTATATATGTATATATATACAACCAGTTCATACTATTTATACATAGAAATATATTGCCTTGTATAGAGAGAGCCTTATATAGTGGAATAACGAAAAATAGGAAAATTGTGTGGTTCTGCTAAATATCTGAAATTGCACACCAAGTTAAAATTGTAAACTACTCTGTATTCATAAAGGAAATTTAATTCATTATTTCTTTTTTCGACTTTCGTAGGAAGAAGGGCAGAAAAGTTAGCATGACCAATAAGGCAAAAAAGAAACCTGAAGAAATATTTTTTTTTTGTCGAATTTGGAGTGCGGATAACTTCTATGCAAGGTGGCAAAAAAATGAATGTCATTATTGTGGCACGTTTTGGAAGTTTTAATTTTGTGTAGAGTGGTCTAATCGCTAGGACGCATGGTTTTCGAGATATAAACGAAACACTGAAAAGAGGGGCATTCAAACTGCTCCTTCATCCCTGCCCGCCTCTCATGTATGTTGTTCAGGACACTCCAATGAATTACTTAGCCAAAATCCCAAACTTTGGCCTACGTTGCGTGGACAATGAAGAGGTAGAGATATGCTTTCCCTTTTAAGTTTGGAATAGGGTCGTAGTCAGTGTTTCGATGGGGCTAGAGGCGAGGGTTGATGCCTGAGGGCGGTGCTCAGTTGTGGACGAAGCCATTATAGCCTGATTCGTATTCAATGGGATCATTAGTGATTATTAAAATTATGACTGCTTAAATTAAATTAGATGTCGACTTACGCTCGCTAAAGAGGTAAACAATCCCTCGATGGATCCCTTTCAGTTGAGTTTTGGGGCTTGCTATAACTTCAGTTTAGTTATTCTGCAAAACGGCCTATTTCGACTTGTACAGTAAAGCCTTATGATCTATGCTTGTATAAGGATAAGAGTCGTAAAATACTTCAGGGATGTTATTGATTTCGTTAAGATACCGCTGGTAACATTTAGCTATGGTTGCCTCACTTTTCCCTAAAATCGCATTATGCCATTTAGATCATGCATTCTCTTTATACATGCCAGTGAAGGCTAGAGCATGAAGAGAATGCAGTGGATGAATGGCATGATCTGAAGCTGTTGGTAGTACAGCCTCATCCACACCTCATGAAAAGACGAGCAGGTCTACTTCTTCCCCAACTATCACCAGAGTTGAGATAGAGATATTTTCTAATCCACACCTGACAATATTGCAATCAGCGTCTCCTTTGGTTATGATGAACTCGGGGTCTGCCTTAGCATACTAATCAGCTTGGTTTTGTTTCTTTCGTTGGAAAAATTTTCAGTTAAACATTAGCCAAGTCTATGTCCACTGATGTTTTACTTGACGCTCTCCGATGTTGTTCGGGTCTTCGTAACCGTCAATTACCACAGACGAGTAGTATTCGTAATGGTTGATAACATAAGACATACTGATTGCGAAGGAGATGATCTTGGTATTGTTCCTCTTTATCTTATGAAGGAGGAAGCCGTGTTTGATTAATTACAATAATAATTAATCGATTAATTACTATCTAGCCGCCATTGATTACCAGGTTCACTATTTTATTGCAAGAAGGAAAGGCATTCGTTCATTTCGTCGAAAAGAGTCACGGGGTACGGGATTATCGTACTTTAACACCTCCTCCACACCCCTTTCAGTTTACTTAGTAGTTATGGCTGTAATATTTTTTAAAATTCAGAACAGCTGCTGAGATGCGGGACCGCAAACATCTGCAAAATGTCAAGAAAACTCAAATAGTTGGATATTCAGTGTTTTCTCCTTAATAACTATTTTTAGTACAAAATGCATAATAAACAATCTTGATAAGGATTAAATTTCCTACAATGTCCATACAAAATATTTGTAATTACTCTCAATAGACGCCAAGTAATATTGAGATAACATTTTAGAGAAAGTGAAACAGTTATTTTAATATTTCTTGGCGTCTGTTGAGAGTAATTACAAATATTTTATGTGAATATTGTAGAAAATTTAACCCTCTACAAGATTGGTTATTATGCATTTTGCATTAAAAATAATCGTTAAGGTGGAACCTCCGAATATTCAAGTTATTGTGTTTTCTAATTTGGGATTGATCCTTCTATGCCATCGTGCGTGGGGGAAGGGGGCCCGTACATGCCTTATGACCGGGAAACCCCGTTTTTGTATATTTAAAAATAAAGAGGTATTAATGCTGCTCTTTAACGTGAGATAAGAAGTATGCCATCTCATGTTATTATAGACTTATTGAGTAATAAATTTGCCCTAAAGGGGCAATTAGCATTAGTGTTATTTAAGTAGCTTAATTAACCATATCTTTATTGACAGGTTTAGGGGTCAGGTCTCATACTATACTCGAAAGAGTATCTTTTCTGAACAGACGTCGCCTTGGGTCCCGTGGCTTGCTTCTGTGCCGCGCCGTCTCCGTCCAGGATAGTAAGGTCGGGAGCTGATTATAGCGAAAGCTATGCTTCAGATGTAGCGATAGCTACGGATGATCACGGCGTGATGCTTCTATCTTGCAAATGGGGGAAGGGAAGTCCCTCGAAGAGATAAGCAATGCTGAGGTGGGGCTTAATCCTTGCTTCTAGAGCGAAGGGGCTTCTGATGCCGCCTCCTGAGGCCTGAGGCGGCATTTATGGGGGTGATAGATACGAGACCTGGGACCCCTTAAATATAGATAACAAAAAAATAACGAGAAATTTTGAGCGAAGTAAAGGAATCAGAGGCTGTAAATCCGACAATGAGGATGTCAACTTATTTTGTTTTCTTGACATTTTGCCGATGTTTACGGACCCGCATCTCAGCTGCTGTTCCGAATTAAAAAAAAATATTGCACATAAAATTCATAGGATAATTTAACATTCTTTAAAATTAGTTGTGTCAAAGATTTACCCAAAATGCACTGGAAGCGAGTTACTGAGGAAAATTTGAAAAAAGTGTCGAAAATTAATTTATTGACCTTTAAAATTTGATTGCAACCGATCTAGGATGGCAGACGTTCATATATTCAGTCTATTATGAGAGTACTTTCGGCCTAGATGATGAAAACTTTTTTGAAATCAGACACGTTTTTTGGCCCCAGCTCCCGAACTGTGCGAAAAGGGGCCAGAAATATCAGGTTGAGGGATCGTATGTCAAATTGTTGAGCTCCTACTCTCCTTATATAAAATCAAAAATTTCAACACTTTTCTTTGCCAAATCTTGCGCCATCTGTTGTTATCACTTTGAACTTGCAACAATTTTCATTCTTCAAACTGCCAACAGAGGCCATTGCCCATACCTGAAAGCATAATCCCATAAACTCCTAAACCTGTACAAACTATAAAAAACAGAACACCATAATCAAAATTATAAACATTACATAAAAAAGGAAATAATGACCATAGTAAAAAAGATATAAACAAAAGAAAAATTGGAGAAATATAATAAATTATATAATTAGATAGCACCATCAGTCTGAGTAGAATTATTAAATTATATTTAAATATTTTTTCTTTTAGGTATTCCATTATGAAGAAGTATTTTATCCTTAAGTTCTTGCTTGCAATAGCAATTATGAATGCTTATTATTATTAATGAGGAATTCATAATTATCACAACTTGTTTTTTCGTCTAGGTAGATAATAATGAGAATATAGAAGCTAAAATATCTGAGATATTTCTGTTCAACCAAAAATAATCTACATAACATAAAATAACATACAGCTTTGTAAATAATAAAGATGTACTTCAGTTTTTGATCTTTTTGTTTTAATTTACTATTCAAAATTTCCCTTTTTTTCTCAAAAATGGGTTACTAAAAAAAAAAAAAAAAAAAAAAAGGAAGAAAGATATACTCTGCACATGTAGCTGTAATAATCTCCATATAAAAAATAGATAAGAAATATATATACCAGATCCTCAACTTGTCAGAAGACAGTCTGGTCAGCACTGTAGGAATGAATGGAGGAAGGAACTATCTGTCAAATCATTGCCCATACTCTTGACAATACCAGTTCATTTTCTGTTAAGAGAAAATTTATTATGCCAAGCCATAATTCGAACAAAGTTGGTACAGCATTGGAAGCCTGCACACAACCAACTGCCTTCCTATAGGCCTAATTTAACTTAATTATAGGGTAGGTTGTATCAGGGAAGTAACTAGCAGGTGGCAAATGCCATGAACCTCAACTTGGCCATTATAAAAATAAAATATTATATCGAATTGTATTTATATGTAGTAATACAATTAATAACTAACACTGTACTATTATGTATAACATATAGCCACATCTTTAAATGTTGAGTAAGAAACTTAGGGAGCCTCAAAACTTGTCTGCCAAGGGCCTCCAAATTCATAATTATGTAATGAACATGCTTAATCTTAAGGGTGACCCCAAAATATTTACTTGATACGGTATTTCTCATTTACATATATTGTAGTCCACATAACCTATTACTTGTTATACAGTATTATAATATAGTGCTATGGGTGATGATTCCTGTATATCTTTTTAACTGGGTTTATTTTTACAATAAAAAAAAATAATCATTCATGTAGATTCAGATTCATATTTGTTTCTAAAATATCTCAAAGATTCTTTACAATGTACATTGTATCATATATCCAAATACACAAACTTACTTTAAAATTAACAAATATAGAATGAACCAAGCCGAAACACAATCATTATGTAAAAATAAATTAAATGGTTTCCCATAACTTTATAATCAGCCTTTTAGATTTCAATAACACTGTCAAAAGCAAAGAATGCCCAAATAAAACCTAAAAATATTTTCAGTTTTTTACCAAAAGAAAAGGAGGTATCCATTTCCTTCTCATATTTTAAAACAGTTTTTCCTAAATTTTAAATAAAAAAATAAATAAAATATCAATAAAAGTTATATTATAAATAACATTTTTTAGGATCAATGAGAAGAATAAAACTTGAAGCCAGATCATCATAATTTGGTTTCCTGGCTGTTAATTTTAATCTGAGAGGAGATTCGACATCCAAAAGCCTGTAAATGCTGAAGAAGCAACTCCACATAGATATAAATAGCACACATAGACAACACTAACAAGTAGCAAAGTTTTTAAAAATTATTTTTCTACATTCAAAGCCCGGCGTAGTACCTATCCTATCAAACTCTTCCTGTACCTCTGGGGGTATGCATACCACAATTTTGGAAACACTGGTTTAAAGTAATTTCTGATATATATTGATGTATGATTCAATAATGAAGTGATATGAATTACATTATTATAGCCCGTTCGCCAAGATAATGTTGCTGAGCAGTGGGTTATGACACAAATAAACACAATAAAGCACATACAAATCCTGGGTGAGAATGACTAAATGGCAAATTAATTTAATGTAATTTAAATTAAAAAGCAATGGGGGACAATTTAGATTAATAGAGACATTCCAGCAGTATTCTCTAAGCAAACAGATTATATCTATGACATGAAGTTTGACTATCTTGTCTGCATATGTCCATGCAAAGGATACATATTCGTTTCGAAAAACGAATAATTAAACATGAGTTAATTTATAAGTATGACAAATGCCTGAACTTGTAAATATGACGAGGGTTATTCATCCAAGTTAGGGTGTAATTCTTGTGAACTTATCACTAGCATTCAAGTTGCAACAAAAAATAAACTTGATTATAAATTTAGTAACTCTATATTAATAATATAATTAAGAAATTATGCGTAAGAACTTTTAATTCACAAGAAACATAAATGTTTATTTATTTAGATCTATTTGCAGCACATAACATTTTTTTTAAACTTAATGAAACACCAATTTGTTTCCTTTTGACAGTTTATAATGCTGATTCATTAATTCAAAGATTTTTTTCTTCTACATTCAGCAATCATCTGTTTTTGTATGATCTTGAAAGACAAGAACTATTGCTGATGCAATTCTTTATTCATTAATTCCCCCTCATGCCTCACATGCCATTGATTGACAGGTGTGAATAAAGATATTACGTTTAAAAAAAAAATTGAAATACATGAATAAAGAATAATTTACATTCTAGAACATGAGCCCTAGAAATAACCACAGATTCAGAACACAGATGTTTACATGTAGCATTGACAGTTGTGGATCAAGTACATAAAAAATATATACGGATGACCTTAGCTTCCTCTGCATTTAGATACAACACATTCACTGGTATGTTATTTTCTAAAACATGTTATAACGCACCCATAACATTTACGGATGAATTTTAGCAAAAATGATAGTCTGCGAGTCACACAGATTAAAATAAATTTGTTTACCGAGTTGTTTTGATATTAAGGAAATTAAAAAAATACCATAGGTACCTCCCATCAGCATTAACATTTTAAGCACCAGCTGCTGATTTTGACATTATTGGATTGTAAAGTAAAAATTATCACAAGCCTTACGTCCTCTAGTGTTACTGAATACTTTCAGAATTAATCTCTTGAAATGAATAATTAAAAGTACCACTTGTAAAAAAAAAAAATAAATAAATAAAATAAAACCTCTGATTTTGAATTGTTCACGTTTTTGAGCCCTAAACTACTTTTTTCGATATTTTAACAGATTGTCCCACCTTTGCATCACTAGTCTTATGTCACAAGTGTTATCACATTTTTCGGAATAGGATTGATATTGTAGGAGTCTAGGAGGTGACACATTTTGTGCAGCAGGTGTTTACCTCTTACCTGCATTATCTCAGTTCAGTTCGAAGCATGTGGGAAACACATTTTTTCACAAAAAAAAAAAAATATATAAATGGTAAGTAGTTATATTCATTATCACTAGATTAGTGTTATCCTTTGTGATAAATTTGAAATAGCGACAATAAACACTATCCCACATGAACATCATAGAGAGCAAGAGTAAAATTACTTTTAGTTTTTTTAAGGAGGATAAAAAACATAACTAGAACTGAGCAATGCCAAGTTGAATTCAGTCATGTTACCTATCACCAGTTTCTTAAGAATGGTAACACTTATGACAGAAATTGAGAATAAATATTTTTGTTGATTTGAAAAACTTGACAATTCCGCTATGTATAATTGTTGATTAACGTTGTAACCAACGAAAGTTTTAGCTTCAAAGTTTTAGGCATATTATTGGCAGCTATTTTCAAACAAAATCCACCCTTATAGTATTAATGCCATCCTTAACAACATCTTGAGATGAAGTTTACACAATTGTATTTTTTGAATTTGCATTTTCAATCCAAAAATTGAGGATGAGCTTCGTATTGTGAGAGTATGGACCTGCAACTAAAGTAATATATTTAATTATTTAATACTCTTTAATCGCACTCATCAGACCAATCACTGACTTATTAACACTTACTGTAGCAGAAATAGGTGTTCAATTATAAGTAATTTTGTTTTATTACTGCTACGCCAAAACTGATATCCAAATATCATTTGATCTCACATGGTTTCAAGGATTTATAGACAAAAATAGAAATCTCCCTGCTTTACTACAGCTATTATGCATCTGCTACAGAAGCTCTGTTTTAATATCATGTTTTTGAAAAAATTAAAGTTTTATAAATAGTTAGTATATGAATAAATTATATAATTACAAAGATAGGGATTTAAATGAGACAAAAATGATTAAATTAAAAAAAACAAGAACAAATTGAAAAGTTGAATAGAATATGTCAGTACTAACAAGATACAGTAGAATCCTGATAATTCGTACTGTCAAGGGTTCGAGGGCTAAATATGAATTATCGAGATTAATAATAATCGGGAGTTAAGACTAAATATAAGAAATTAATGGAGAATTATACTGACATGTATGAGTTTTTTTTATGGAATTTTGTGCAAGCACAGATTGTTTTTTTAAAGGCTTTTCAACTTGGATACTCTCCTGTACAGTTTTTCATTGTGATCGAAAGTCTCAGCCTATTTTTCCCTTGTTCCTTAAAATGTATGATACAGTCAATGAAGGAACATTTTAATGTTTATACACACTATTTGTTTATCACCATCTTTCACTGTTTTAACTATTTATTGTTATTCTTTAATACAAAGACGTTTATTAGAACTTCTCGGAGACATTGCCAAAACCAAACTGAAACAAATATCACATTCGACGAAATGAATGGAGTAGTAATCCTCTCTCTCTCTCTCTCTCTCTCTCTCTCTCCCTCTCCCTCCCCCTCCCCCTCCCCCTCCCCCTCCCCCTCTCCCTCTCCCTCTCCCTCTCTCTCTCTTACGAATCACTGGGCTACAAAATATCGGAGTTCTACTGTAACAAATTTTTATTAATATCTCCATAGTATTTTACAATACTAAATAACAGAGATGAAACAAAACAAATTAGAAATAAAATAAAAACAGCGGTTTTAAAAAAAAAATATTTTTGTATAAAAATTTGAATTTGAAAAGGGGGTTTTTATTTCTTCCACTTAAAAATCAAAAGAATTTTGGTGATGTTGAATATTCTTAATCTGTCTTCACTCATCCTTCCCATTGATATTCAATAAGGTTTGGATGTGACTAAAAGATGTATTAATATAATAATAATTATTATAACCTTTTTTTTTTTGGATATTTTTGCATAGTACTTAATTGAAATAAATTGACATAAAATAAAAAGAAAACAAATAAAAACTTTATCTTTTATTTTAATATAAAAATAGTTAATGCTTTAACTAAATTGACCAAATAGAACTTATCTCATAAAAAACAAACAATTATTTAAAATAATATATTACAATAAAATTTAAGGAACAATTAATTAATAAATTGGACCATCATCCATATCATCATCATCATCAATGTAGCCTTCTCCATTATCAAAATAATTTTGATTATAATCCGTTCCATCATCCATTTCTTCATCTGTATCCACAAATTCTTCTTCTTCGTCGTCAACCTTTTCCTTGTCCTCTGTTTCATCAACTTCAACTTTTACCTGGGTTGTTTCATTTTTTTCAAGATGGGCAAGCCTAAAGAGAAAATATAATATAAAAAAATAATAGATTTTTACACATTCTAACATTAACGCTAATTAAACTGTTTATTTTACTGTGCACTTTTTCAAGTGTTCTGGAAACAAAGGAAAACCATGCTATATAGAAGCGGATTACTAGTCGGCTTTTCGCACTAAATGTATTATTCACCGAACATTATAAGGTATAAAGCGGAAAGGAAGATGAAGGGTTTCTGCATAAAAGTATGTCTTGACAATACTGACTCCGTAATAAACGCAAATACAGTAAAAATATCAGTTAACGGGTTTATGAAATAAACGATTCAATTGTGCAGTCAGGAATGAATATATATTGCTTTAATGAGAGCTGATGTTTCAATTTAAACCATTTAAAACGGCGGCCATATTGCTGAACTTACTGAGCATACTGCGTAATAAATAAAAAACTCCGGCTGTCAATGTTGCTGCTTTTTAACTTCTTCTTCTTCTTTGGCTCACTCAGAGAAGACCAAAAAATTGCCATCTTTGTACATTCGCAGGCTGTGCTACTCTGGTTGAGGTCAATGGGTGAAGCTAATGTGGAGAATGGCAAGTGCAGGAGGCTAATTAATGATTAAAAAACAAGGAAGCTACAATTGAATTTCAATGGGTTCCAAGCCATTGCGGGCTCTTGGGGAATGAGGAGGCAGACAGACTGGCCAAGCTAGGCTCCAAATTGTCACAGCCATCAGTTTTCCCCCACTACCATTTTGCTAAATGAATAGCAAGAGGGAACATCTACAAGATTACTATTCAAGATTAGCTGAGAGGAAGCAATGGGAGCTCCTTTTAAGTCAGGAAGGCTAAATAACAATGTTGTTTCCTAGGGGAAAATCAGTTGCCTGCTTCAGGATGATTATGGGACATGACTACCTCCAACAGCATCTCCATAGAATTGGAGTTGTTGAAAGTTCAGTATGTCCCTTGTCCCATGTAGAGATGTGAGCTCGCCACCTGGACATGTCCTGCACTGAAGTACATTACAATTTCACTAGCCTACACCGAAAATAAGTTCTCTAAAAGATCTGTTTTATATTGGGCTGCTAGAAAACGTATGATGGGAATGTCAAAGTAACCCTGGTGTAAGAAAAAAAAAATGTATGTCATGAGTTTCTTAGGGATCTCAGTGTCGTTCACCCTCAATACATGAACGGCCCAACAAAGTCTCACAAGCTTGACAAACTTCACCGCTGCTTTTTAACATAAACTACTTTCTTTTTTTGTCAAATGTAAGTTAAAAATATTACAAAACATCCTTCATTCTTTTTCACTAAAATAAAATTTAGTAGTTTTTTTACTAATTAAATTTTAACTTCTCAACGGTGAAAGGTATTCCAAAACAGTCACCTGCTACTTGTTTTTATATACTTTTTGATATACTGAATCGGCGAGAAAGGCTTCTCTTATGACAGAGACGGTATAAATACTAAAGGGAATGAGAAGGGGTAGGGAGAACGTAACGGTATAAAATGGGTTAAAATGTAGACCTTCATCAGGACCTGGTCGAAAGAACTTATTAAAATCAAGTGGACTTGTTCGATTCTTTTCAAACAGTCCCCGATGAAAGCCAACAACTTGGGCTGAAAAGCTGGCATACATTAAAGCAGTATATCACCCTACTGTGGGTTTCTTTTTTGAACGCATCGCCCAAACATCTTCTCTTTGATTATATCTACAGTCAACAATGTCTCCATCCATACACATATATATGTGTATGTGCATGTATGGTGACATTGTTGGTATATATATGTAACAATAGGTCATATAGATACATATTACTAATAATCTGGATGATAATAAGTATCTATTAACCAGAAATAAATATTAGAAGTAGAACGAAAAAGTTATTTTAAATAAACATAGGAATCAGAAATCTTTATAAATAAAATTTAATAAACGGAAAAAAATCAATTTTTTTTTTTGTATTTTTCAAAATCTACTGTATCTTAAAAAAAGAATGTTTGAATTTTAAGAAACTATTACTTATTAAAAACAATCTGAAAATTAAGTAATAATGAAATATTATTGAAGTTATTATCAAATACAAACATTTACTTTATTGCAATATTTAAAAAAAATTAAAACATTAAAAATGTAATATGTTTGAAAATATAATTACATGATTATATGTTCAGGTTAGTATGTACATTATGTGCAATTACAATAAAATAAATAATATTTAATAAGTACAGTAGACGTTCTCTAATCTAGATTTATGTTAATTGGTAGGCACCTGCTTATGAGAGAAACTTCATTTCATTTACTTTTAAATTTTAGAAGATAATATAAAAAATATTATTCATGTAATTATTATTTAAAAATCAACAATTAACATATTTTATAATTAAATTAAAATAATATAATATTGGCATACATTAAATAGTAAATATGTTCAGTGTTTAATATTGATCCGAACTAGTTTACCTTGTTCATAGGCAGTGATGCTATCTAATACAACAGATATGAATAATAATAATAAAATATCATAAATAATATTAAATACTAACAGCTGATCAATATTGGTCGTTTTCAAAGCTGTTTTCTTAGATGTACTGGGCACAGCTTCATTTGGAGTAGCTTTCCTCTTTTTCACTCCTGGCCTCAGTTCACATGGAAAATAATCCCAAGGATAATTGACTACTTTAGCTTCTTTTGAAAGGTAACTGAGTAGGTCTACCTTGTAAGCAAGCTGTATGACGGAGGCCGGGGTGAGGACAAGAGGCGCCGGATGGTGTTCCAAGAGGGGATAAGCCGGCGGAGGCTGGAGGCAAGGGCCAGGCAATGCTTCTCCGTGCATGATTCCAAGCGCCTCCACATTGAATGACAGAGCCTGTCTCCCTCGACCTCTACCCCTCCCACCCATTTTATTTTTCTATTCTTCTAAAAAACAAAAATAAAATAGTATGAACTATAAATTAATAAAAGATTTTTTTTTTTAATCTAAGGTCAATACTACATATATACATAATGGACTGAAGATGTGTACAATTGACAATGTAATGTAAAATTTTATGATGCCTGGTGTTTAGGATAAAATAACTAATTATGATTTTATTATTGATGGTAGATAATCAACTTTGATGCATATCATGGAAATAAATATTCAGGACTCAGTCAATATTTTTTTTTTTTTTTTTTTTGTAGAAGCAGACATTTTGACACAAACATGTTGGCCATCATAAAGACTGAATTTAAATGATAGATACAGATATGTGTACAATAAAAAGATAGAAGTAAATAACAAAAAGATAATAATAAAAATAAATTAAAGAAAGAAAGAGATTAAAGTACAGTTGCCTCTATAATCCGACACTGTGCTGATCCGTACTTGTACTTGTACTGTCTCAGTCTTTACACGTGAATTTTTATTCTCCACAGTAAAACATATTTTTTTATTACTCTATCGATTTCTGTATAGTTTAAAGTTCCGATTTACAGCAAAATCATCTCTGAGCCTGGCGGAAGTGGAAAACTTAGAAGTGTAAATATCAGCTTTATCAATACAAAATCATATTGACTGAGACCTGAATATTTATTTCCATAATTATGATTTTGTTTCAATTGGTTCGATGAGTTATCTATTTAATTTAATTTGTATTATAATCGAAACCATTTAATATAATGAACCATTAGAAACAAAATAATAATTCAATAACAATAAGCAATAATAACAAAGCAGTTGAAGTTTAGCAATAAATTAATTAATCAGATTGTAAGGTTTAAAACAAGAATTTAATTGTTTTATGAAGTTGAAAATTTAATAAAATTAATCAATACTAATAATCTCTTGCTACAATTAATGACTAACAAAAAAAAAACTATACAATATTTTTTAGGTATGGGATAGATAAAGATTTAAAATTAGGAAAAGATTTCTGAATGGATTCTAAATATAAATCACATGATTCTTTACAAATCATAAAGTATACACACACACATACACACACACACACACATATATATATATATATATATATATATATATATATATATATATATATATATATATATATATATATATATATATATAATATCAAATTTAAAATTAATAATACAAGAAACCGATGACTTAATAAACGGAAATAAAATAATAGAATATATTAATCATTAAACAGAAGAAAATATATATTTTTAGTAGTTATCAATCACTATAGACAATTTAATATCAGGTTAATAATAATAAAGAATAAAATGTTAGTTAACTCAAGATTTTTCAAAATCAAATTAAGATATATTCATAAATGTAGAATTAATATTATACAGAAAAGGGGGAGATTGTACTGCATAAAAGTGTACGATATTTTCTAATCACTTTCTGTCCTTCGTTTCCTGCCATGTTATAGATAAAATGTACTGCTCTAGCTTAAAAGGTGGTGGGGAGTGCCAGTATTGAAGAGGGTAAAACATTAACTTGCAGCTGTTGCTAACACCTGTCTAACTTACTCAATGTGGGTTATTCACCTTGGTAAATTTAATAATAATTTTTTTTTTCAAACATTCTAATAAGAACAGTTGGAGAAAAAAAACAACAGGATATTCCACTTTATCAAAATAATAATCGTGATTAATATAAAATAATCATGATTTATTATAATTTGATTAATAAAAATTAGCTTTATTTATAATGATAGAATATTTCATGTTCCATCAGATAATGACGTGGTGTAACTGTATCATAATTTTTTTCCGAAAATGTTGTGGAAAAAATAGCAATGAATTTGACTGTTTAGCGAATGATCAGTTGGCTTCATTCCAATCTACTTACACTGTACGGAGGATATCAAGGTAAAATAAAGTCATTAGTAAATAATACATAAATAAATAATTCAAATTGAAATGTCCGATTAAGTTATTTCAATTTTCTATCAATAGTTTCGGTCATACCATTATAAATGAAAATGGTGAAGAAAGTGAAATAGAAAGGCATTCAAATATACTTACCTATGACGGAGAAGCACTGCCTTGGTCCAGTAAACCAGCACCTGTTCAACCAGGTAAAATGAACAATTTAGATGATAAATTTTAATCAAAATCAAAATATAATTTGTCAAAAAGATAATTATAATATTTTATTTTTATAGGCTTGAGATATGGTCAATTCAAAATATGAAAAAAAAAAATAAAAAAAAGATGTTACATTAATTAATATACATTTAAAAAAAAATAGATAATAGTTTTGATTAATATACATTAAAAATAAAATAGATAATAGTTTTGACAACTTGCAAACAAAGGGTCTGGGAAACAATAAATTACGTTATACAAAAGGCATAAACTATAAAAGTTTAATAAGTTTTATTTATGATTGTAACATAATGCTCTTACATAAAAAGAGAGATAAAAACTTACTATTTTAAAATTATGGAAGCAATTATAGAAAAAGGTCACATATTTTTAGTTCTTATTTTGAGCAAAGTGATGTTTTCAAATTACAGTTCTTTGTGAAAATATTTGTTTCCAACCGCATTCATGATTTTAACTTGCTAGAATAAATTGTGTTTGAAAATATTATAAAACCTTTTTTTCCAATTACGCTTTCAATTACAACCTAAACAATAATTTTCACATTTATAAACAATAGTTTTTTTCCCCATATTACAGGAGTTACTCATTCGGATATCATGAGCCAAATTAAAAAACTGCCTACTATCAACGAGAGTCCAAAGAAAGTTAAAACTAAGCACAAATGGAAAAAAGCCGATTCTGGTAATACAAAAGATTTATTGCAAAAATTTTATAAAGACAACTGTTTTAGTCAGGATTTACTCTTGACCCCAATTAAACAAAATGGTAAAAGTATTTTAAATAATTTGATTTGTCCTTAAAAATCTATTTTTGAAATAATAAGTGTTGTGTTCAACAAAATATATGTTTAACTTAAACTTCATTTAACTATAGATAAGTCAAATACAGTATTGGAATCTAATAGTGTATCACAGGATGATTTATTCAGTAAGTGTAGAAATAAAATTGAATACAAACAAAATTTAATGACAACACTAACAATACCAAAAGGGCCACTTAAATCTATTTCTTCTCCTGATTTGGTAAATACTTTTAATAAGATACAAATAAAATTTGTAAATTACATTTTTAAAAATTGTACTTCTGTCAAATAAGGCTCATTGTGACACTCAACAACTAGATAATACAACTACACCTAAAGAATGTCCACCAGCTCTTTGCGTACCAGAAAGGTCACAGAGTAATTGGAAATCGACAGATGATGGAAAGGTTTATTAAGTATAAAAAAAGTATTCCTTATCAGAACGTAAATCTTAATTCTTTAAGAGTAAATCTTCTTATTTCAGAACTCGAAATTGAAAGAAGCTGAAAGAATTGCAAAGTTATACGGATTAGATTTAGCTTTGTACACTGAAGAAGCTCTAAGGCCGCTGAATATTAAAAAGAGACCTGATATGGTAACAATACTGGCCTGGGAAGAAGAACCAGCTGGAACCCTGGATGTTTCCTTGAACATCAACTCTCTTCAGAAACAGTAAATAAGATCATTTTATAAACAAAAATTAATTAATATCTTCACTTAACACTGGGAGTATTGGATGTGGAAATGGAATAAGGAATGTGGAGCTTGTGGTGTTTTTCAGTGTTAAATTAATTAGCTTTAGAAGATTTTAAACTACAAACTGACACGTTAAAGTTAAACACACACATATACATATACACACATTTCTGATAAATAATAATAATAATAAAGCTTTTATTTACAAATTTATAGAAACAAAAATTATTAAAATATTAAGTATTAAAATAGCATATATTTTCATGTCTCTCTACTCGCTAATATAGTCCGTTCCGATTAACTATCCAGGATCTATCGAAGCCTATATCAATGTTAAAACCGACTATTTTTGAAATAGGGACCCTTTCAAGGACCTCAATCCTCGCCAAAGCTAGTATTATTTTTAGAACGTTACAATATACGTATAATAATAATAAATAATAAAAGGCTTAGCGAACCTGGAGGTTCGATGCCGATACCACTAATCGCTGTCTACAAATCTCGGTCCACCGACTACCTTCCAAACCCAAATTCATTAGATCACTCTTAATACTATCCTCCCACCTACGTTTCGGTCTACCCCTCGGACGTTTACCAGTCAGCTCAGCGTTTATTAACTTTTTAGGAATTCGTTCGTTACTGAGCCCAACAACTTTGCAAGCCCATTTCAACCGTCGCGATGATATCACTTCGATTATATTAACAGGGTGCATGCTCCGCAATTCCGCGTTGTGTAATCTCCTAAACTCTCCAGTTGACTGATCCTTTTTCGGACCAAATATTTTCCGCAGTACCAATATACATATAAATCATATATATATATATATATATATATATATATATATATATATATATATATATATATATCAATTCTTTATAACTCTTGTAGATTTCACTAATAGTGCGAGCTGATAATATGGTTTATATTATGAGATAATATTAATTTTATTAATCTGTAATTTCTTTGCAGACTAATGGTAACAGTCAACGCAATACAATCTCTGTGCGGTGAAGGAATAGAACAAGAACCATTTGAATCTGTTATTAAGCTGACGTTATTAAGTAAAAAAAAAATTGTAAAAACCAGTAAACGAATAATAGCTAGTTTGAACCCAAAAGTGGATCAGACATTTTCATTTTCTACAAAGGATATTGATTCAAGAGCTATAAGGTTACTATAAAATAAAATTATAACAATTAAAACCAATCGTACAAAAATTAATAAATTTTTATTATTTTCAGATTTTCAGTATACAATGCTGAGTGGCAAGGAAAATATGATGCAGTAGGGCATAGTTTATTACCAGTACATGATAGTTTACACAGCATTGACAATCTCATTTTAAAATTATTTTCACAATCAAGCGTAAGAATCGAACATTTGCTTACAACTGTTTTCAATATAATTTATTAATAAACTAAAAGATAATTGTTAACTATTTTAGAATTGATCAGGCAATATTAATATGTAAATATTATAGGGTTCCAATTTAGGGATAACCCTATGGATTTTTTGAGAATAGTTAGATTTGAGACAGTTAAAAACATTGGCTCCATAACACCACATAAAATTATCTACTTATAATAATAAATTATCATATAACAAGATAGAGCTCACTTCTTCCACTAAAAAATAATGAAATTCCACAGAAATCTTAAACCGAGGATGTAAAATTATTCATCTTATTGATCCTATGTAAACGGAAACAATATTTGTTCAAGTGTGTTTGATTGCTAATTGAAAATCTTTTTCTTTTAAGACTTTTGAATCTTTAATTTGTGCAGTTACATTATGCTTTGGTCCTGATTAAAAATTATTTTTCATTATCTTTGTGTATTTACTATAAAAATGTTGGTGTTGGGTAAAGAATTTCTTGTGCTCAAGATTGTTCTTATTATTATAAAGAATTACTATTACAAGAAAAAAAAACACATTTAGAAATAAAAATTACAATGCATTTTTTTTTTAGAAGAGGAAATTAAAAAGAATTGGTACCAAAATTAAAAATTTTAATGAAAGAAAAGAAACCACAGTTCTGGCAAATTATAAAGACTTTCTACTAAATACCAAGTTTTTTCAAATTCAAAATATGGTTCATTCACAAATAAGTAAATTATCCTTTCGAAATCTGGAAAATAAAAAATTCACGTTCATGGAAATTAGCCTTAGGCCCTATATAAGTATTATACCACTGCCAAAGAGTGCAAAATCTGACTTGGTTTGCGAGTTTTACGATTTCTCTATTTTCCAGGTACTTTAAAAAATAGAAAACCATTTTATGTCACAAGAGTTACACACTCAAAAACTTTTTCTTAATTTTTCCCAATTTTTTCTTCATTATTAGTAGGACTAATTGCTGTTGTGAGATGGACAACCAAGAATCAAAATCATAATTATTAAAAGAAACAAGTATAAGCAAATAATCAAAATGAAAATCCTAAAATTATTAGAAATAACTCATTAAAATACAAAGTAGACAGAAAAACTTTTTTGTATATTATTCTTATATTTTAAATATAACTTCACTCTGAAGGGATAATAATTATGTAAGACAGTCTTCCTTTTTAAAGCATTTGAAACTTTTATCATAAAAAATAGAGCTATGGGCATTGGAGAAATTTAATTTAGTTAATATCCTACGATATGATAATCGATAATAATTAACAAATGATTGAGAACATTGTCTTTATTTTATTTTTCTAAAATTAATATAATAAAAATGTTATTTCAGCTGGAAAAAAGTGCTGGCATGATGCAAATTACTTTTGGCTATGATGGAACTAGCTTCAAAATCACGATTGACAAAATACTTAATTTCGATCCTAAGTTAAGTATGTCATTGAATAAATTAATCTTGTGCTTCTTATTTTAAAAACTAATTGCTCTCCATGTAATACAAAGTGTTTGATGTGTTGCAGGAAAAAGTAAATTGTACATAAAAATATCTTACTACAGCCTATCAAAAAAAAATAAAGAAAAATTGTCACCAATGAGCTGGACCGAAAGTGGAAGTGAAGAGATAAATTTTAACTACAGCACTTCATTTAAAATTGATGCCTCGGGGAAAAGCCACAGTTATATTGTCGTCTCATTAAAAACTAATGAGGATTACGCAATGTTTAAACAAGACAAAGTCCTCGGAAGGGTAGTTTTAGGGCCTTATTTTTACTCGGAGAGTGGGAATCATACTCCTTGGGGAAGAGCAATTATAAATAAACAAACCTTGTGCTATTATTTTAAATTAATTTCATAAATTACTGAGTTATGTCTAAAGAGACCACTTTTAAAAACTTTTTGTAATTCTATATACAATATGATGAAATTATAAAATCACTAATATATTGTATTAAATGTTTAAAAGTTTTACACAGCAACTATTAACCTTATTATGTTCAATAGATAGTTCAGTTAAAACATTAATATAAATAATAATTAATTAATCATAGATTAAAATTGGACCACTATAAATCCCAAGAAAAACAATTTCATTAATAATATTCCAAACAAATTTTATAAAATTACGTTTTAAACATTGTAGCATTTGGCCTTTTTCAAACATTTGTAGTTCATTTATATAACCATAAAAAAGTTATATAAGTTAAAAAATAGTCATTTATATGACTATTAAAAACCTACAGAAGTTTTGTTTTTTTGTTATTTATGGAAGAATTTTATTTTTTTAAATAAATTTAATTTTAGGTATATTTCATGAAGTAAATTTTCTTCCTTTTTTTTACTATGTTTTATTAAAAACGACTATCATATCTTTTACATTATATACTTATCGACATTTTGGGGAATTTTTCCATCCTCAGGACAAGTCATTTATTGTCTTAATTCTCCACTCTTTATGTCACATAATCCATAAAATTTTATATTATATCGTCTTATATTAGTCACTATTTCTTAAAAAAACCTAATAAAAAGAGTGTACAACTTTCTGTATTGTAACAATAATAATTATAGAAAGTTGTACATACTCTTTATTAGGTTTTTTTTAAGGAATATTGACTAATATAAGACCACATAAAATAAAATTTTATGGATTATACCACATAAAAAGTGGAGAATTAAGCTAATTAAATGGGTTGTCCTCAGGATGGGGAAATTCCCTGAAATGTCGATAAGTATATAATGTAAAAGATGTGATAATAATTTTTAATAAACTATAGTAAAAAAAGGAAGAAAGTTTACTTCATGAAATATACCCAAAACTACAAAAGTTTAAAAATGGTCAACACAAAAAAAAAGGCCGAAATGTCACAATATTTATAATATAACAATAAAATTTGTTTGGAATGTTATTAATAAAATTGTTTTTCTTGGGATTTATAGTGGTCCTGTTTTAATCTATGATTAATTAAATATTTTAAAATCCCAATTTTTTATTTTTAAAAATGAAGAATCTTATAAAAGATGTAAATCATAAATACTTTTTAATTACACAATCACTACAATATACTTTTTTGCCATTCCATTGCACGAACATGGAAAGAATGGATCTACATGGTGCTAGTATGTGGAGATGAAATCCCATGATTTTCTTGAATATTTCAATCAGAAAATATACATTTCTCTAAGTCCCGTACTTTCTCTCTTATTTGAGAGACATCGTTTATTATTTTAACTACTTGGATTTGTTCGCAGATTTCATTCAGCGCCAACTATTGCAATTGATCAATAAGGTAATCAAAATTACCTAACCTTTGGTCATTTATAACAATTCATATTTTACCCTGTCTAGCCTTTTCTGGGCATTGCTAATTCGTTGATTAATTGATATTTGATAGGAAAAATCTCATGATCTTCCTCAACTAAAGATATGTACTAAATGTAATAATAATACCATATTTTTCCATAATGATTACCAAGATTATTTTTTTCTGATAACCACATTTGTGAATGTGTACGCAAAAAAAAAACAACACATAAGCCCTTGGCGTACTGTTTCAACACAACAAATTTCAAGAATATTTAGCAAGTGCTACAGAAAATATTTCAGGTCTCCAGATAGTCTAAACATGCTCTGAGGCCTAATAATGTTCTTATTTTATAGAACTTCTATCAAATTAGGGGGCTTTTCTATACCCTCTGATAAAAAAAAGTGTGATTGTTATACATGACATGTACAAAAGTTTAATGCATTTAGAAAAAATTAGAAGTCCGTGCAGACCGGCCACCATGCTATGCACTCAGCTCCAAGCTCAAAGACTAGCCTGCTGGCTTTAACATTATTTGCCAAAAACATAAATTCTTTAAATAAAATATACTGTTCTTTTAAAAACATAATATTTACATATACTTATTAAGATATGCATAAAAATAAAATTTAATTAAAAAACAGGTAAGATCATCGTTTCCATCTAAAAAAAATTAAAAAACTGTTCTCCTAATTCATAGCTATTTACTTAAAGAAACCATTTATTGAGAAAAATTGTTTATACACAATCATATTAGACAAACCATATTTTATTACAAAAATCTCCAGAAATTATAGCCCATAGACATGATAGTTGAAGCAATTCTGGGGACGATTAAATAATCAGAAAAAAACAAAACATAATTCCTCGAAGCAAAGAGCATCGATATCACCTGGCATTATGTCTTTGTATTCAATTTTTAACCTCATCAAACCCGATTTTGTATTAATGAGTGATTTTCTTGTCGATTTCTGGAGAGATAAATAAATACCAAATTTGTCCCAGAGTAGGTCTTGTACCTAAAGCTTAAGCAGGATCATTAAGTTGTCATAACTGGATAGTCCACAACTGAGCTAAACATGTTTCAATCAAGATTATTTGAAAGCTATGAAGTACGATTGAGACACATTAGTAGTGAGAGGGATTCACTTAAAAAGAATTCATCATTTTCAGGCTGCGGACTAGCATCTGAAACAGATAGTAGGAGATCTTCAGAAATGTATGAGTCATCAGAGTCTGTCTCTTCATCATTATGTACATGAGAAAACTGGCAAAAAGATTTTTTCATTTTAATTGATATAAAAATTTAGGCAATGACAAAACATCCATCTATTTGGCTGGAAATGTTATAATATAAACACCACAAAAAGACGAAAGGCAGAATCCTTCCGAAGTTATGTGGCTGCTTGCATTGGTCTGATTAACAATATAACGAAGAACAAGTCCACAATTGCACATATGCACATCCTTACAGGTGTAAATCTCTAAGCAGTCATAATAATTGATATTTTGCACACAGGATTAAAACTATCTTGTTGCCACTAATCCAAAACTAATGGTAGGATTTTGTGGCGCCATAACAACAATAAGACTAGCCCTAGGTATTTGGGATCAGAAACTCTACTATTAAATATAAGCTCCCCCATTGGAGCCAAATATATATCTTATAACTGGACTTATGGTACAACTTTAAAATTTGGTTGCATTATCAGTGCCTGTGTCCGAACTTAGTCGAAAGTCACTGCACTCTCTAGCGCCTTTTGTACTAACTAACTGCTTTGTATTCAATTCTGAGATGCTTTCATTCGAATTATGAATGCTTTAATTAGATATTATTTAAAATTATTATTCCTATCGACTTCCGGTTGTCTGCGAAAGTTGTAGGTAAGATCCAGCGTGAGATCCCAATAATTACCTAAAGCAGTAATAATTTAAATTTGGCAAGGGCCCGACCTCAACTGAAAAGGATCTTTTGGGCTTTTGTATGTCTCTTAAGAGAGCATAAATCGACAGCTGTTATATAATTCAAGCAGTAATAAGTGAAATTATAGTAAGCAGCAAACAGAAAAATCAATAATCATAACAAATAAACTGAAATAGCACCCTGACTTGTAGGCTATTTAACTACTCTTAGAAGAACAGTAAGAATTTAAAAAATAACTTTAATTTCAATTATTCATAAAAATTTCTCAATTCTAAAGTAAGAGACAGCAAGTAGTAATATCTTTAAAAGGGAACATCAAAAATAAAAATTCCTGCAAAATATTTAAAGAAATGCTTTCAGAAAAATTCCAATGAGCATTAAGCGAGTTAGAAAGGATTTTTTAATAGATACATATTTAAATCGACAAATCACAATTGCTTTACCAACTTACATAATATTTAGGTGGAATATTTAAAATTATCCTTGCTTTTAACATAAAACGGGTTGTTACGTACCAAAAAGAAGCTGGTATAGCCCGAAGTTTCCAGTAGACTACAACATACGAAAACACAAAAACTGCTACATTAAACAGAAACACAGTATTTAAGAAATTCCACTTTATGAACTTCCAATAAGTACAGGTTATAAACAACTCCCATTGAGGTAGTATTCCTTAAAACTCCTAAGAAACACATATATCTATAATATGAAGTTCATACTCTGTTGAACAAAATAAATGCATCAATTCAAAATGTGTTTGTTTAAGCAATTTATGCTTTGATTAAGTTCAGGCTTTTAGCAAATAAATCAACATTATTAAAAATCGGGGTATAACTTTACAATCTAATTAGGGATTGATAAATTATTTGCCACTTCTATAAATTTGTTTTATTGAAAACTAAAATAATTTATCAATCCCTAATTAGATTGATCCTTCTATACCATCATGCGGATGTCAACTAATTTTACAATCTTTTGGCATTATCACTGCCTCCTGCTGAAGGTCATCGTACTAGCACTCTCTAGCGCCATTTGTGCTAACTGCTTTGTATTGAATTGTAACATTCGTATTCATTGGAATTATTACTGCTTTAATTAGATATTATTAAAAATTATTAGTGCTATCGACCTCCACTCACTACTTTTGTCCAAGAGATAATTAAAGTCCCAACGGATCCATTTCAGTCGAGGTCGGGGTCTTACCACAATTTCAATTAGTACTGTTTTAATTAGATAACAGTAGTCGATTTACGCTCGCTCAATGGATATATAAATCTCCAAAAGATCCTTTTCAGTTGAGGTTGGGCCCGTACCGTAATTTAAATTATTACTGCTTTCGGTACCACTTCCTCAGACTGCTGGAAGTCGACAGCACTAAAAATTTCAAACAATATCTAATTAAAGCACTAAGTACTAATTAAGCGCTAGTCCTACGATCTTACGAGTAACATCGGTAGGAGGGTTATTGTACAGCATGCAATTACTAGTAGATAACTCCGCATGTTTAGGGCCATTGTCTTGAAATAGATTAAAATTTGATTGAATCCCCATTTTTCTAGCACTTCCTTTTAAGTTTCTTTCAGGAATGCCAACATACTTGAATCTCTCCATAATTCCGCCTATGAATACAAGGTTACCTACTCCCTTCGAAGAAAAACAGCCCCAAACCATTACTTACTCTCATCCGTTTTTTGCCGTCACCTGCATGAGTGAAAATGAACCCCGATTGTAAAGTTGTACCCCTATTCGTTCTAAGGGACGGAATGTACTTGCATATCAATTCAAGCGCATTGGTGGGTTGTTAGTGAAGTTGACGCCCATGAATATTGAACCTTGGTGTAGTAGTAGGGTGTCTTCCACCAAACGTTACGGCTCCTTTGAAGTACATTCCATTCTTCTGTGCTTTTCAAAATACTGTGCATCTGTGCATGTAATCATGCAGAAATTAAATTAATGTATTGAGTAAAGCAGAGTCTTCATTTTCGTTTGGGTGTGGAAATCACCCGACCACAACACCAATTTTCAATATTCATGGACATCAACTTCACTAGCAGCCCACCAATGTGTTTAAGTAGATATGCAAGTAATTTTCGTCCCTTAGGACGAATAGAGTTGTAAGATATAAAAGTTATTTCCGTAATCGGGGTTTTTATTTTTTTTTTAGTTTAATTTCTTTTATATAATAGAAGATATAAAAGCTAAAAGGAACGAGATTGTTTGGTGTCAAATGTATCCGGAAATCATCCGGATATCTCATTTTTTACTTGTATCAAATATTTATATTCTCACTAATACTCAGCATAATTTTATGTTCCAAACATTTCTTCTCCAATATGTAACTGATATTCAACCTGGAAAGGAGAAGTTTTTAAAATAGGACATAAAAGTAAAAATTCAACTATTGAACAGCAGCTTCGAATAATTTGTTTACGAGAAAAGAGTGAAACTTAAAAAATAAATAGTGAAAACGTGAGGATGCCTATGTCTACTTTGGGAAATGTAATAAAGAAATATAGAAGTGAAAATCGGCTTTATTATGGTGAAAAAAGCGGCTGTCAAAAATTGTTAAATGTTAGAGATGAAAGACACTATTAATAAAAAAAAAATCCTCGAATATGCATCCCCAAGCTTTGTGCTGAATTTCGCAGAACTTCTGGACGTACAGTAAGTGTCTCATCTGCAAGTTGCAATCTAAGAAAATGTGACTTCCATAGAAGAGTAGCCCAAAAAAACCTTTCATCACTCAAATCAATAAGAGAAAAAGGTTATTGCTCGCATATATATATATATATATTTTTTTTTTTTTTTTTTTAAGCCTGACGAATTCCTGAATGATGCAATGGTTACAAATGTATCATTTTAAAAAACATGGTTCTGATGGGAGAATTGTGGTTTGGAGGAAACCAAACACAGAATTTAAATAGAAAAATATGCAGGTGACGGTAGAACACGAATGAGGGTCAGTGATGGTTTGAGGTTGTTTTTCTTCGAAGGGGGCTAGGTAACCTTGTATTCTTTGGCGTAATTATGGCTAGATTCAAGTATGTTTAAAAGAAACTTAAAAGAAAGTGCAAGAAAAATGGGGATTTAATTAAATTTTAACAATGGTCAAATTTAACTTTAATCAAATTTCTATCAAAACAGTGGTCCTAAACTTGCAGCGTTATCTACTAGGACTTGACTGTTGTACAATAAACCTGGAAATCCCTCTAGATTTAATTGAACATTTGTGGGCTCACTTTGAAAGAGAAATTAGGAAATAAGATATTCTAAATGAAAATATCTGAAGGCTAAATTAATTCTTGATAGGGACAAAATCGGACAAGATACATTTATTAAATTAGTTTAATCAATGCCTAAAAAGACTTAAATGAGCAATTAAGCAAACAGATTTACCAATTAAATATTGTTACTGATCAAATTATTATTATAAATTAAGTATTTCCGTATACTTTTGAAACTTCTATTTTTAATGTTAAAAATAGACAATGGAATTAATTTGTTTGTAATATTTCTTGTTACCTCTTAGTTGGGAGAACATGTGCTCCGCAAAATACTTCTTTGTAGTAGTCGTTTTCGAAGCAAGGGGAAGGGAAATATTTGAATGAGATGTTTTACTTCTTCTATCACTGTCAATTCGTTTCCAATTGATACTTGAAATAGATAGATCTATTTCATTAGATGCAATCCTATTGTTTATATTCACTATCTTCCTGACAAATGTGGTTATGACTGATTAAATTATATATTACAGTTAAATGCAAGAATTCCTACTACTTGTTGAAAGTAGAAAGTGAAATTTTGGTGTTTTCTTAAAGTCTCCAACTGGTTGGTATTAAGACTGATTTTTTTTTTATCTTCGATAAGTTATTAGGTGAGTATAAGCAATACTAATTATGCAGTGTGTTTTTTTTTTATGATAATTGTATGGCTTAGTAAATAAATGCAACTATTTGACTTTAGGATTCCAATGTTTTGAGCCCTGAGGAAAAAAGAACCAATTTTTCTTAAAATTCTAAAAATATTGAAGTTTTGTTACTTACCTGCTGTGCACTCATATTCATATCAAAGGAATTTTATAAGATTTTCTTCTAGAAACTATTTCACTTTCTTTAAACTATGCATGTCTGTTGAAAATATATTTGTTTAGCCCATGGGTATTTGGACCAGTCAATTTTGCAATGGCTTAAATAATAGAAATTGTACAATTAATTTAATATAAATAATCATCTATTGCATATCAATATTCAGTATGATTCTTGAAATTGACACACCGTTCTGAAATCCTTAGAATTCGTTATATGTGTCTAAATTTATTTATTGTAATGGATTTATGCACTCTTATCCAATCGTTTTTTTGGTAATAACTATTTTTAGGTCGTTCTTGTCTACGTATATTTGTGTGCTCTCTTTTAGGTACTTATTTTTTTTTTTTTTTTCAGGAATGGTACGGTTAAGCCCCGAAGAGAAAATTTATATTATCCATGGTGTTGAAGATAATATTAGAGAAGATGGGAGAAGGCAGATGCAATATCGCCCCATTGAAGTTGAAACAGGCATCATCCCTAGTGCAATGGGCTCAGCTAGAATAAAGTTGGGCAACACTGATGTAATAGCCTGTGTAAAAGCAGACACATTCACTCCTACATGGAACAAGCCTGATGAAGGGAAGTTACAACTTCATGTAGATTTATCTGCCACTGCGTCTCCACGGTTTGAAGGGCGAAGAGGTGAACAAACTTCCGAGGAGATTACAACCATTTTGAATAAAGCCTATGAAAGCATCAGGCTTGAATCATTTTGTATTGTTCCTCAGGTCAAATGCTGGTTGGTGGATGTTGACATTTCAGTACTTTCTTGTGATGGAAATATGTACGATGCGATTGGGTTTGCTGTTAAGGCTGCTTTGGCGACTGCAATGATTCCGAAAATTGTTGCATCAGAAGAAGATGAAGGTGAAAAGGAATTACAAATCACAGATGATCCATTTGATACTTGGACACCGAGTGTTGCTAATATACCTTGTTTAGTTACTTTATCTAAAGTTGGTGATAGTGTTATGATTGATGCAACAAATAAAGAAGAGCAGTGCAGTTCATTTACTTGTATTTTAGCAGTTACAGAAACTGGTAAAATTCTTTCCACATTTAAAGTCGGACCTGGAAGTGTTCAACCTGCCACATTTTCTAAATTGATTTTAGAGGCTAGTAGTATCGGTAGATCACTTCATTTAGAACTGTTATCAGCTCTAAAGAAAGAACAAGGCTTACGTAAAAGAGAGATTCATGGTTTTTTAAATTAATTTGTTATCGAATATATATATTTTTTTCAAATCTTTTTTTGTTTTATATTTCCATTTATAATCTGTAAATTATTTCTGTTTGCATTATTTGTTGAATATTATTTTTCCAAGAATGTATTTTTAAAAACAATAGTGGTATGTATTATTTTATTCCAAAATGAAGTGGTTGTGAATTTTAAACAGTGAAATCTTTAAGGATAATATTCTGAAATTTAGAGAGTTACTTGTATCATTTTGAACTTGGGTATTTTATTATGTATAAAACAGACAGAGGTATATATATCTCTCCCTCTCTCCCCGAAATTTAAGAAAAAATATAATTTTCATACCCAGCTACATTTATATTTTGAGTAATATTTTTGTTAGTTCTAACAATAATTTTTGATCCAATTTTCATACCTATGCCAAATTTTGTGATGATAGACATTTAGGTGATTATTTGCCTTCTTATTAAATTCTTCCCCCAAAAAAAATTCTGCGCATTGCCCCCAAAACAGTTAATAGTATAAAAGTCTTATCTTTGTTTTACTTCAACGTACTTATATAAATGAGACATTCAATTCAAAATTATAGATGTCATTAACCTCAGAAGAATTGTAGTAGGGCATTAGTTATATGAACTAATGAGGATCATAAGTAATTCATAAACAAAATTAAATATCAGAAAGGAAAGAAAGTCCGAATATCTAAAAGTTATAACTACATGAATTTCAAGTGGTTTGTCAGTTATTGACATGAGTATTTAAAAAGATTAAATGGTTTGTATTCTTTAAAAATACCTGACAAAAAATGCTTTTAAGGACAATACAGGTAAAAGTATCTGATCAGACCTTAGTGTGTTCATTAAATCTGCTTATAAATATTTACAAGATATTATTAGCTTTGATGTATTAACCTCAAATTGAAGGGTCAAGAAAAAAAAAATATTAGTTTCATGATATTTTTTTTTAGAAACTAAAATATATTTTTGATTAGGGATTCATCCTTCTATTCCATCGTGCAGATGTCAACTAAAATAAATTTGGTTTACAAACAAAATACATTTTTTTCCACACAAACATTTCCTAAAATAAATTTTTTTAAGTGATTAAATTTAAAAAATTGGAATTACCAAAAATTTTAGATTGATCGTTATTCCCTGTAAAATTTCATTTGGAACTGGTTCATGACTATTTCTTTGTCCCTCCCTCTTAAGGGTTTGTTTGCAGGATACTAGTTGACTGGCACGACAGCCAACTAGCATGCTAGTAATATTTTTCTTCTCTGTCAGGAAAATCAACTCGCATGCTAGTAATATTTATTTTCAGGACAGTCAGTAATCTTCAGCAATATTAAAACGTTATTTTTAGTGTTGGTGTTGTAACTTAATTTCATATAATTCTGTTTGTTTTCACCTTTCATTCTGTCTATTTACACTTCCTAATAGTTTTTGTCATCTTGTGTATTCACTAACATCGCAGTAAGTTGAAAGGTGACCTAGTCCACAGTGCTATGTACTCACCCGACAGTGTACTGCCACTAGGCCACTAGTTAACTAGCATCGTGTAAACGCACCTTTAAACTAATCATCAATCAGAAGTGGTAAAACTGGATTCAGCTCTCCATTTGTTTATAAGCCCCTTGAATGCTCTATGCTTGTATTTATTTGAAATCTCTTGCTTTTGAACTTCTTAAGAACCCTTTTTTTCTTTTATAATTTTAGTATTCTTATAAATTCATTAAAATCAAAATTACTTCAAGATTTATAGGCAAACCAATATCTTAGAATTTGTTTCCCACATCAAATGTTGTAATTTATTTGTTAGATATCAAAAATTGGATGACAATATTTCGTTCATTTGCTGCAACAATGTCATAACCCAAAAATCATGAATTTCGAGTTATGGCAGTGCAGCAAATGAGCATCCTTACTGACAAATGATTCAGCATACAAGAATAATATTGTTTTGAAAATTCATTTCATGCAGATTTATTTTGTTATTCGTATGTGACATTTGAAACTGTATCTAATTTTGATGATTTGGTTTGGTTGTAATAGCAAATCAGAACCCCTGGGCCATTACCTTACGTTCTGGTTTAATAGGTGAAAGCGAGGATGAAGCAATTAGCACTAATGAAACAGCAGGCATATTTTTCATGAATGGAATGATTTGAAATAGACCAAGTCATGTATAGAATTTTTCCATGTATTGCTGAACCTTGAAGTTCTTCTCCGCAAGTATTCATTCTGTATTTAAACAATAGTTTTTTATAAGCTAATTATATGATACTGATAGATATTCAGAGAATAAGTGATGGAATAAATTCATCTCTCATTTACCTCAACAATCTAGTTATTACAAAATCCTGCTGGAATATAATAACGAACACTTTCAGATTCATTTGCAAAACTTCGATTAACAACTCCAAAAACATGGAGTTTTTAACTCGTGGTGCGAGTATTTCAAAGGAAAATATTAACAAAACAGTAGAAGCATAATTATGTAACATACTGTAATACAAAGAATGATTTAATAGCATATTTTATAAGATAGAAATAATTAGAGAGTCAAATTAGTTTTAAGTTCAACAGAAAGTGAAGGAACAAGAATGAGATCTCAAAAACATCTCACTATCCCAATTGTGACTTATTTAAAGCATAGTGCGATATTTTTTTATTGATACATAGCATTGTTAATTTATTTTTTGTTTTGTGTTTTAATGTCTTAACCAACGCCAGCATAGACAGTGTTCTGCTTGAATTTGTTTATAGGTTAAGGTACTTTTCTAATGGTATTTCTGCTATCTATCTATTCACTTAGTCCTGGCAGTCACGGTTAGTTGATGGCAGTTAATCGAAGTTTTATTTAAGTCTTCTTTATATCTTTTAATAGATTCAAAGGCTTGTATATGTACAAAAAAAACAATCGGTTCAACCTTTTAAATCATATTATCTACTGTATAATAATATTCATTTTATTACATTAATAACACACTTAACAGTTATCATTTTTAAAATGACAAACACACTATATAAAAAATTTACATGAACAAATATAAGTTTACTTCGTATATATTGGGTGTGAAAATTAAATAAATACATCTTTCTAGAAGAATGAACAGTTAAGTGTTGAATGTACAATATATACATTCGAAAGAAGTCAATAATAAAAAGGAAGAAATCAAGTCACTAGAGTATACATTTAACAGTGCTAACAATCAGGGAGAGGTAAATTCTAGTAAACATCTACTTTAAATAAATGACCCGATTGTAAACTATCTATAAATACATAATTATAGCTATATTTTCTTTTTCAAATTTTGTAATTGATAATGAAAGGAAAATTGAAAAAAAAAGAACTAAAAGTCATTAGAACAACTTAAATATTGCCCAAATATGTAAAATAATACTAACAATAAAAAATAACTATACAATTCTATGAATTCACAAAATAATTAAATACAATTATATATGAGACCATTCAGTCTGTTGAATGCTATCAAAAGAATGAAATAAGACTAATGGTAGGAGAGTAAAGAAGCTGTCATTCAACTGGACGAAATAAGACGAAACTTTTCATTTTGAAGCCGTTTCCATAGCAACATCACCAGCTTCTCCTTCTTTTTTATCTTTCTTACCATCACCAGCTGAAATATAAAAAGAACATAAAATAAAGATAAAATTAGAAGTACCTCAAAATATTATGCTACATTCGGCATTAAGAAAGCAGTATTTCTCAACCAATATTAAAAAAAAAAGAAAGAAGAAAATCAATGATATTTTATTTGTTGCAAACTAACACTAGCAGGTTTATCTTGCTTCAATCAGGTTAGTTTAAATTGAAAAAGTTGCCCAAATAGGATAAGAAACAGTTGAGTAAATAGTAATTCATCAAATTTAGTATACAATTTTTTTTTAAACACTGTTAGAAATATCATTATTAAAAAAAGCCGCTTTTTATCGGAACCATATAATAAATCTTCAGCACGTTGAATTATAACAGATTACTATCGGTGTCATAAATTATACAAGCATAGAGAAATTTAGGTAGAGTAGATATTTAGAAATGCATTTAAATACACTGTAATGTACTCGATTAAGAATAAGTTCTCACTTATAATAACTGTCCATTGCTGAAAATAAAATAAATTACGTTGCTTTAAAAAAAAAAAAGAGACAAGAAATATTATACCAGATTGCTTATTACGACATATTGATTATAATGATGATAATTCCTGGCTCCTAGACTCTATAATATAGGTCTAATGCAGATGACAACAGATATTGAGAACATAAAATAAAGATGTTTCTTGATTAAAGCAATCACTCGTTAAGACAAAAAAAAATCAGGTTTAATGATGGATCTTCCTAGAATTCACTGGAAAAACGTAACATCCCAATGCTTTCAACTAAGAAGCATTTAAAGAATCTCTCTCCAACCCACACTTCCACCACTATTATTTTGTTTTGTACATAACAATTTTTATTTTACTATGAATCTGAACATTAAATCGTATTTCTAAAAAAAATATGACCAAAAGGAAATAAATTTTGTTGAAAGAATAACTCTACATTTGTTGTCGCCTAGGAAATGGAGAAACTAATAAACCGATAGAAGAAGAACTCGGAGCCAGACACACAGCAATTTTCACTATTTACTCCAAAAAAAGGAAGCCAAGGACTAACCAGAAATAAATAGAATGAGCATTGTTGGAATGGTTTCATTTTCAAAGCAGTAACATTCCCTTTTCAGCCCGATTTTACAGAGGAAAGCCAATGCATGCCTTGTTGATTTTTATAAAACAAAATGGTTACATTATTTTTTCCAAGAAATCTAGCTTTTTTATCTGGTAATGGATACAAACAGGTACCCCTTCGAGGTCGTTGCAGGCGATATCCAGTCTACGTAAGTATAACAATGTCACCTATGTATTAATAATTGCATAATTTGGATAGATAAAGAATATTTGATATTTTATTTTGGCCCGGTGGTTTCTTAAGAATCATTCAATAAAATGCAGCCGTGTGTAGTAAAGGTATAGACTTTTATTTCTGTATTAGCAAAATTTGTAGTAATTGTAGAAAGGACTATGAAGTAAGTTGAGAAACACTGTATACAGTAAGTTTTTTCCAAGTGTGGGTCACGACTAGGTGACTTAACACCCTGGCTACTATGGCGGTCATCATGACCGCTGCGTGACATTCTGGAGGGCCATTGCGGTCATTATGGCCGCCACTTGAATATTTCGTAATTCCTTACCTGTGGGCCCGAGTGACCGCATTTCTTTGCTTTTCTCGATGTAATGTGACTGCTACGGGCCCAGGAACACAGCAGATCTCTTGGGCTCTGAAATTTTTTATCTTTCTTTATTTCATACATCTAGAGTTTATTCAAATTTATTATTTTCCGTTTTTATTTAAGAAACAGCCTTAACTTCTGTAATGACATTCAAGAAACAGATTATTAAAACTTAATTATTTTTAATAATTAAATTAAATTATTTTTCCACAAACATTGGATGCTCTCTTAACCAGTTTACCTTCTTAAAAAAGAACTGGCCATCAGTTTAACCAACTGATTTTCTTGGAAGTGAAGAGAAATCCTACTTCTCATATACATTAATTTTTGTAGACAGAAGTACGTTTCTACTTCAGTCCTGTTTAATTTAAAAATTTGATATAAGAGTTATTTTGTTAATGCAAGGCGTTGAAATATCAGGGGTACTTGCAATCTTATTTATGCTAAATTCAGGATTATGAGCAATCCAATATAAGTACCATCATATTTTCCTAAATAGATACGATGGCGCTGTCTGTGGTAAGATAGTTCAACTTTATTTTATTTTATAATCTTTTTTTATTTTACAAAGTTTTTATTTTGTTTTTTAATTTTAAAATACAAAAAAAAAAAAAATTAAAACTGAAACTAAAATAATTATAGTTAAACAACTTGAGGGAGAACCTTTTAGTGTGCATCCACTTGATACTTTGAAACCTCATGCAGTGTTGCCAGATGGGATTTTTTCCCCTAGATTTAGGGTTATTGTTTAATTCTTATTTTTCTATTAGTGTAACCCAAATTGCCCCCTAGTATCAATGATAGAAAAGTAAAAATACCCCAAAGGATGAATAAAACCCTAAATCTTTATATTTTTACTTTTCTATCATTGATACTAGGGGGCAATTTGGGTTACACTAATAGAAAAATAAGAATTAAACAATTACAGTTGGTGGATTTAGAGGAAAATGTAGATAAGATTAGGGTTAAGTTGGTGAATTTAGGAAAAATTTAGAGAGTTTTAGAAAGAAAATACAGGGCTGACCTGGCAACACTGCCTGGGAGTTGACAAAACAATATCGCGACCATTTAGCACACAACCATGTCAGCTAAAGTCAGTATATTATTTCACTTGCTTTCTATTGTTTTATTTAGTGTTGAAACTTGACGAATAGCACAAATTAGTATGCTAAATGAGATCGTGAGTGCGCTGATTGTATGCCAATCTAGCATCTTAGGAGTGCACAAAAAAAAATTTAATATTGAGACATGGTAGTCACTTAAATCTGAACTAGTGTGTACAGCATCAAACATATGCTAATTTTAAAATGCTTCTTAAAAATTGTCATTTCTATATTAAAGTAAAAACAAGTCACGATTCATCTAATATTTAAACAAATGCACTTATAAGTGCGTATTACTTAAAAATCCTATTAAACATGATTTGAAAATCAGCAATGCTAAATGTACTTGAGCAAGGCAACTTCACCAGTTTATTATAGGGCTCACAAAGGAGCATAGATGGGCTCTTTTTTAAAATGGATACTAATTCTAGACAAACCATGTTCTTAAAATCTTCTTGTACATCCTGGAGATGTTCATTTATTGTGAGGAAGTTTATGTTTTTACAACCTCTAGATGTAGCCATGGATCAAGGAATAGGGTTTCCTTGGTCTCATTCAACTATTCACGCAGTGTGTTAAGTTTTGTACTCCTGGCACTTGCATGTTCAGTTTCATTAGTAGCTAATGTGGGCCAGCTACATGTTTAAGTATATACCAGTTTTCATTCTGGCATATGGTATATTAATCTCAAAAGGACTAATTATTAGGGCATCCAATGTATTTTTATGAATTAAATATAAAATCTATAGATATTATCTGATAATGCAAAATGATATGAGTACACATTTTCAGAATTAAGTGAAGAGGTTTACTATTTTAACTGCTGAAGCATGATGGATATTAACTCGTGAGGTTAAAAGAACCTGTTTGCTGATTTTTGGAGAGAGAAAGAATGTGGACAAATAGTGACATATTTACACGAAATAATTAGAGTAAATTCTCTGCACAGTTATGTTTATAAGATAATCTCCACTGATGCATACAATTCAGTGACGTTTGTGTAAAGGGGTAAAAGTCCTGTGTCAATGAGTTAAGTTATATTTTGTTCTTTATAATGAACTTTACTTAAGTCTTTACCTATACAAGTCAATTCGTTTTCACATTCCATAGGAAAACTGTTTCAGGTAAAGTTCGCTTTAAAGAACAAACTATAACTTAACCCATTGTCGAAAAAGAGACGTGTACCCTTCTACTCAAACGCCACAAAATTGATTGGTTGATTTTGTAGAGCATATAATTGAAAACTACCAATGTAGCTTTAACAAAAAAAAAAATCCATGACTGATCAATCATCAACCAATCTCATGATGCTGAAAAAAACACAACAGAAAACCAATTGACTACTCAACAATTATTCAAACATTTCAAGAAAGCTTTCAATTCACTTAATATGATAGCAATGGCCTTTAAAACAATGCTGGAGCTGGAAATATCTTTCAAATTAGTAAGAATTCCTAGAAATACCATGAAAGGTAATATACTGTTGGTGAGGATGCAGAATGTAGTTTATCAGAAATCCAATACAGAATCCAGAAGGCTTACCACTAAGCCCTGAAGTGAAACAATGCGAGATGGTCTGTCTTCTATATTACTTGGTCTAAGAAAACATGATGAGGGATTTAAACATTCAGATTTCAATTTTCAACTGTCAAACACAAATTCTCAAATATGCCAATAACTCCAGGTGAGTTTTACTAGTTTATTTTCTTCATGGTCGAAGGAGCATGTTTGGTCAGCTTACTATTGCCAGATGTTACGTTCAGCAAACACCGCCTACCGAAACAAAAGACGAGGTATACCCATTAGAGATGTTATCCTTCTCCATGACGCCAGATCTCATCTTTACTAGGGATAAATTTTTTTAAAAAATGGACTGGGAACCCAAAAACATCCTTCTTAAAGTCCAGAATTGTCTCTCTGTAACTATGTTTGATCCGTGGCCCTTGAAAGAATCACTTGGAGGAGAACAATTGGAAAGCAAGAAAGAAGCCAAAAATGCGCTATCGGCTGACACATCGCCCTCAAACTTTTTATGAACAAAGAATATCCACGTTTCCAAATCGGTGGCTAAAGTGTGTATACTACGCAGGAGAATACATTGAGAATACTAAAAGCATGGCTTGTGTATAAAATTAATCAATAAATGTATAAAAATAATTACTGCTGAACGCTTATTATATATGAGCTTTCTGCGCTACACTGATAATAAAATTTAACAGTGTAATAACAGCGAATACAAAAATCATGAGTATATATAAAAATCAAATTTATATACTAGAGATTAGAAATACTCCTGTTATTTTAAAACAGAGAAAAAAGAGATTCATACAAATTTCAAAATTATGCTTTTCAACTAGATCATGTATCTGCGAAAAATTGTAATTCATGCAATCTTTGATCCATGACGCTCATGGCTCAATTATTCTTGAATCAATATTCTTTCCAAAATGACAAGATATGTTAAGAAGCGTAGGATATTTATTTAACAATATGTTATTTAATACTGAATCTTACAATCTTACGCTGAGAAATGATTTCATCTGAGAATTCAGGACAAGGCCATTTCTTGCTTTCTTTATAAAAAATATTAAGTAACTCAATACTACTAAATATTACTAACTCCATGTCGAGTCTTGGCCTCCTGCACCAACCTCCACCAATTGTTCCGATCCTGCGCTGCTGCCATCCAGCTCCTCACACCTAACATGGACCCAGCATCTCCAACCACTCCATTGAAGACGAGGTCTTTCTCTTCGCCTTGTTCCATGTACCATCTCCGTCATTATTTTCTTTAGCAGATCATTCTTAGCCATCCGATCAACGTGTCCGGCCCATTTCAATCTACGAGCCTCATAGACTGCACACGCCTGGTTCCTTCAATAAATCTTTGAGCTCCTGGTTTGTTAGACGTCTCCATAACAGGTCAACCTTCACAGCTCCAAAGATTTTATGCAGAACCTTTCTACCTAAGACCATCAAATTCTGCTCACCAGTTTTGGAGATAGTCCATGTTTCTGAGCCATAAAGGAGAATTGTTTTGTATAAGAGAACTTTTGTGTCCTTAGTCTTTGCACGGCTCCTAAAATATGGACTGAGGCCATAATAACAACAGTTGGCGCTTAGCACTCTTCGTTTAATTTCAGAATCTATAACATTGTCCTGGGTTATGAGGGACCCGAGATAGACAAACTCAGAGACTTTTCCAATAGTATACTCCCCGATAGTGATTTCTTCGCCAGGCCTGGGGATTTCCTCTGTGACCATGTATTTGGTCTTTGCTGCGTTCACTTTAAGTCCCATTTTTTTAGCTGCTTATGCTAGTTTAAGGAATCCATCAGACAGCCTGGAAGGATCGTCCGGCGATATCAATATCATCAGCATAAGCCAGAAGTTGTACTGTTCGGCTGAATACTGTTCCGCCCACTTGAATACCAGATTCTCTAATGGCCTTCTCCGGAGCTAGATCGAATAGGAGGCATGCCAGTGCATCCCCCTGCCTCAGTCCTTTCCCAGATGTGAATTCCTCAGATCTTGCCCCTCCAATCTGCACCATGCATCTCACTTCTCTCATGGTGAATCTTACCATTCTAATAAGCTTCTCAGGGATTTAAAGCACTCTCATTGTCTTGTATAGTTGTTCCCTGTGGAACTGTCGCTAAGCTTCTTTAAAATCCGCAAACAGATAGAGCGTTTTAAGCTTATATTCGCATCCTTTCTCAAGTATGATGCATAAGCAGAATATTTGGTCAATCATGGATCGACCTTTTAGAAAGCCACACTGGTATGGACCCAAGATCTTTTCTGCAAAGGGGAGTAAGCGCTGAAAGAGGATGTTGGACAGCACTTTATATGCATTTACATATCAGCATCAGAAAAGTCTCTTATGAATGGTTTTGCACACTATTTACCTCTCCATCCTAAACAATGTTTTTCTACAAACTTTTTGGGTTATTCAATATGACTGAACAAATCAGAAATGGTTCAAGAATTGTTATTCTGGAGAACAAGGCACCTTTTTTTTAGTTCACTTTTACAAACTCAAAAAACTCTACTATGTGTCAATTATATCGTAAAAAAAAGAGCAGACCGATTACTAACTTCCACTACATCATGCACTCGAGGAAGTAATTAAGAACATATATAGAAACATATAATTAACAACAAGAACATATAATTAAGAACATATAGCAAACTGAAATAAAATACCCACAGCCTCCTAATATCTTTGGATCCTATTTCATCCAAGAGACCATATTCTAATCGATTGAGCATGATAACATTCATAAGCGTAAGCTGACTCTCAATAAAAGAGGCAGGTAGCCAAGTGTTGAAGTGGGTCACTAAAAATTGATATATTTAGTGCTTAATCGTATCGTGAAAAGAACCACTCCTCTTCATAATTTAATATATTTTTGTGGTTAAAGCGCAGTTCTGATATCAATATACAGCTGACAGCAATAAGATTTTAGGGTTTGATTCTAATTGGCTAGGAAAAAAAAAAGTCCTGATTGTCAACAGTATAAAAGATTTTTAAAAAAATTTTGTTCTTAATCCATGGTAAGGTCTTTATAATGTTTGTATATAGGATGTCCCAGGAGGAAATGTCAGTAATTAAGAGAGGGATAGTCGATCAAAAATGTAGTTCAGTGCTATCAACCGCATCGAGTATTTCTGAAAACCATTTGGTTTTACTTGTTTACTTTAGTTTGGCTACTATGATCTTCTTACGAAGCAATATTTTTCTACAAACGGGTTGCTATCTCATAGGAAATTCATCGTAGATTCCAAAATTAGTGACAAAAGTTGAAAATGTTCAGTTACAGTAGAGAAATTTAGAACTTTAATTGGAAAATTTTTAGTTTCCTTGGAAAACCCTTTAAAAAATCATATTTCGAATGATTGATAAGAAGGTGTGGTTGCCACCAACCAATGGCACTGAATAACATTTTTGAAGGACTACCTCTTCCGTAATCACTGACATTACGTCATATTATCATTAGTTTATATGGTTGAAATACCTGTAGAAATAGTTAAAAAGAACAGTACATGAGATTTTTTTTTTTTTAAGATAGTTATTACAATTTTTAAATAGAGAGAAATGCTCTATAGATTTTTTTATGATAGTAATTCGAATTTTTAAACAATCTTACTCCACAAAAAATTATTATTTTTTTCCAGAAATGTGACAGTTCTTTAATTTTAAGCATAGATAAAAACTGTTGAGATTTTTAAAGTCATTAATATTATAGTACCATACTGGAGAAATCAGCTTCCAAATTCTTTCAAAAGCCCATACATAGCCTTTACAAGTTATTTTCAGTTGGGGGATTAGAGCAGATAATTATGACAGAAAGAAACAAAATGAAAAGGCATTTGGAATTGGAAGAGTTGAATGACTGAGGTTTTAACCCGAGTTGTGCAGAGGATACAAACAGTTATCGTAATATAAAGAATGTAAACAATTTGGAGGAGTAGTTTGGTAAACAACCTTAAGAATTTTGCTGGAACTGCCCACCCTAGTGGCTGGCAGTGACTGTCAACTATTACTACCTGTATACTTGGATGAAACTGCTCACTGTAGTGGCCAACTCCTCTCGCACTAGTTAAAAATATTGTTACATCAAAATGTTACACTTAAATTTAATGGGTTTCTTTGTATTGCAAGAGCAGAAATACACATTGCAGTATATTGTTATCTTATTTAACATTCTGCGTGCGGCTGTCAGACATGCTTCGACAAATCGTTCAGCTTACCTGAGACAGGTGTCGAAGAATGATCGAAATTGTGCCTACGCATTTAAAAAGGATCTAGAAAATCGCCACCTCAATGTACGAGACATAATTTGTACTAACACTACCATAGATAAGCCTCCTGACCTCAGATTGAATGAGGTACATGAGACTTCTTCCGTCAAATGGTAGGCCCATGAATTTAATTATGACAACCAGAAAATCCAAGCATCATCAATCCCATCACTTTCAGTATTATATATACAAAAATGTATATATATATATATGAAAAAAAAAGAAGATTACCTTCAGATTCTTGAGTTTCACCAGCTGAATGGTCACGACGCCTCTTCCTATTGAAGCGCTGAGGATTATGTCTAGCACCAGGGTGCCTTGGAGGAGGAATTGGAGCCATTCCAAGAACTTTATGAATTTGACGAAATGCCATTAATCTCAACGCATGCTAAAAATAAATAACCAAAAAATAATTTTCAAACAAAATAAATATAAAGAAATCATATTTCCCCCCTCCTCTAGATTTTTAAAATAAAATCTGTTAATGTATAGATGCAATTCTCACTTCCATAAGCACTGAACAATCAATTCCTATTTTGACTATATTTCTTTAGTTTGTTTCACATTAATAATCCTTCAGGTTTTTAATACTGACTGTTTAAGCCGTGAACTGTAGTTGTTTTTTGTTCCGTTACTTTCTAATTTTTTTTAATTAGAAAAGTTTTTTTTTTTTTTATGTTTGTTTTGAAACGAGAAAAAGTAAGTTTATATTTTATTTGTTTCATCGATACATATACCGTTTAGAAACTATCAAGAGAAAACTGTGTAGCTGTTACCATTTTGTCAAACATCGAGCGTCATTCTTTTTGGACATCGTCATGGTTCCCGACTATCGACGCTACCTACTGCCAGCTACACTTCTCGTCATTGGAAGTTGGAAATAAAGCCTTCGTCTCAAATACATCAGTCATACGACTATCGATGTAACAAAGACCTTTTTTTTCGTCTCCATTCATACATTGGTGGTACCAAACCTAATTCACCTGAAGAGATCCGTGAATCTAATAAACTATTAAATGAAATAGGTTATTAGTTTCTTTTAGAGGCCAATATTTCTCACTGAACAAAAAACGATTTAATAGAAAATTAATTTTGTTTATAGTTTGTAATAGATACATATTTGTTTAATTTTATTACTTACATATTAATATTTATAATAGTAAAACAATTTATTTTTCAAAACTAGTAAGTTTCAAATTCCTTTTTTTCTCTTTTTTTGTATTAGTAATAGGATTTTCAAAGATAAATAGTTTAATTTATGTGTAGCTGTAAGACACCTTTTGTTTATATTAATGAGTTTATAGTTTTTTTATACTGTTCTGTAATTTATCTTGTTTCAAAATTAAAATTAATTTATTTTATTGTATTTCAACTATTTTTTCCCAACATTATTTATTTTTTTTATGCTCAAAGACCGGCATTAGTAGAAACGGGGTCGAGACATATGTTTGTTTTTATAACATTGCTCTCCCCAACACTGACACATGCTTAAAAGAGAACACAGAATTTCCTCATAAGAAGGGATAGGTCTATAATAGGGTACAAACCAAAACTGTATTGTTGTTCACTCATACAACAAACTCAAATGGTTCAGTAAGAATTCAATCATTTTAAGTTTTAACCATACAAAATGAAACATTAATGATATTACTACAACATATGTAATAAAATGAGCTATAATTACTTGAGCTGAGGCAGTTATGTCAGCTCGCTGTTGGGAAGTCAAATGAGCTGTTGCATCAGTAGGTTCCCTCTCGCACGGATCAGAAAGTCCAGGTCCACCGGGGAGAACAATACCTGTAATAAAGACCATTTTTTAAATTCATGTATGGTGCCCATATCCACCCTAGCAAGATAAGATAAAGATAACCCTAGCAAAATGGTTGTGGAGGACATGATAGCCAAACACGGGACAAAACCCAGAGTGTCTGGTTTGGAACAGTGTGGGTTTAATTCTCACCAGGGTCAGATAATATTTATTCTATCGATTAACTCTGATTCTGGTAACAGTTATTATCAAAATTTCCAACATCAATATTTTTATATTTCAATATTATTTATTAGAAATGATCCAAAACATTTTCATTATGAGCTTCGAGTTGAGGATAATTTTTTTTAAAATCCCTCACCCACCAATATATAAAAAAAAAAAAAAAGCGAAAATGATAGTGCATAATTCTGCTGATGTATAGGTAAGCATTTAAGTAACTAAATCATGTATGTTAGCAATGTAAATGATTTTTGTAATTCTCCGAACACTATACTGGAGTACCAGTACTTAACTACAAGCAAGTTGCACAAGTGTAAACAACTTTAACTGATAAATGTGATACAACAATTACAACATAAGGAGCGTTAATCTTAAGTGATTGCTACGAATAAATGAAGGGTACAGAGGAAAAACAGCATAATGCCATTCTTCAAAATTTTTCTGAACTAAATTAAATTATATTGTTTTTCCTCTAAACAGCTTTTCTGTTAATAACTAGGCATTTAGACTGTTTTCATCTGAACATCTCACACTATTCGATTCATATTAGTGCTACAATTGAAAAAATGGAGTTACTTTTATTCCCCTGTACCCTTCATATATTAATAACAAAGAATAATAAGAAAGAATAAAACTATAAATAATGAGTGCTAGTGGCAAAAAAGTTTAATCAATGAGTCCTTCTTAAACAAGTTAAGAGTAAACTTACCGCCTGCAATAGCTTCTAATACTTTCCGTAAAGCCTCTGCAGCTGAAAACCCGACACAACCAACGACCTTGTCCACTAAAAGCTCTATTCCCTGAAAAATGAAAGATTAATATTTATTAAACAACTTTTGACCAAATAAATAATTATGCAATAGACAAAATTAATTTTCTTTTTAATATATTTAAAAAAAAAACAGATATATGACGATTTCATGAAAAATTAAATTTGATTATTATTACTTTAATGTCATGTTTTTAATTTTCCATTTATTAGTAACTTCTAAATTTCTCTATTAATTAAACAGAACATAAAGGTTATAGAGGCTTCAAAGGCCCACAGAAAGGTTTATGACTCAAATAGATACACAGCTTGTTGAAGGAAAAACAACTTGTCTGCCACTGCCGGCCTCGAACCTAGATGTGGGAGTTAAGAACCTCAGTGACATACTCATTGAACTACCAATCCCAATCCTTAATAAAAATAAAACCAAGTTATGAAAGAAGTAAAATAATGAAGTTCTAAAACCGTATAAATTACAATGCTTTCTTATAGTGTTTAGTTTTTAAAATCACTAAGAACTACCATATTTCAAAAATACATAAAAAAAAAAAACACAGATAAATTAGTATTTTGTGGTGGATTCTCAAAATGCCTGAAAATAATAAAATAGGTACAAAACTTAGGCAACTTCAATTTCTTACTTTTGTCAAAAATGATTAACTGCTTGAGATAGCATCAAATAATTATACCAAACTAAGTTAAATACATGGTCCTTAGCGACTTCAAGACTAAAATAGGGATAAGACCTATAATTAAACCAGATATTGGAAAATACAATCGTCATGACAATATAATACTCACTTGTTAATAAGTTTAAAGGAATCAAATGATTTTAATTAAAAGTTTCTCCCTAGAAAGCACCTAGCACTTGAAAAGCAATCAAAAATTGCTTTGGTGTGATGTCTTGAATTTCTTCAGTTTAAATTAAAGATAACTTAGAAAGCTTTCAGGTAGCGGATATTTTCACAATTTTTTTTTTTTGAATTTGAAGCCCAGTATATATCTCACTTTGATGAAGTCCTTGATTTTACATCCATCAAAGCAGGACATGAGATCTGGCATCTCCATGAGCTACTCTGCGTTTCAGATTGCAGTAAGGGGATTCTGCTATTATACATTACTGAATTGTTCATAAAACCGATTGGTTATTTCAAATTATTCTCACAATAAATCCATTAAGAGAGAGCTCATTTCTTATTAAATTATTTGAATAAATTAGAGATGATAGATAATAAGGTCAGATATACTTAAAACAGTCAATTATCTACCGATGCTATTTTTTACCGATTATTTATTTAAAAAAAAATTGATGAACAATGATGCTATTTTCTCCAGTCATCTTAAGCTTATTCAGGGCGGCTAGCAAAGTATTGGCTTGAAGATATTCCCTTACTTTTCCATATTTTTAACAAGTTTCTTCTGACCAAAAATAGAAAAATTTACTCGAAGCGATAATATTTGTTACCTCATAAGGTAAATACTAATGATTATGCATGATTCACTACCACCATTTTTTAACTATTAATAGCATTTATCAAATGTTGATACAAGTAAACTTTATATTCGGAATAGTACTTTTACAAAGTTACTTATTGGACACTGATATTAAAAATAATAAAGCATAAATGTTGCAAATTATTAAGTTAAATTTATTATTAACTTTTAACAACATTATTAAAATAGTTTCGGAATCATTATACAAAGACTGAATTTTTTCCTTTTTTGTCTTTCATAAACGTTCCCAAAACGATTTCCTCTTCTAAATAAATGGCTGAGATACGGACGTATGAAACCTTTAAGCGACCACTGTTTTGAAACAAAATGGCTGATATTAATGTGAGTGCTGAGGATAACTGTGACTTTGGACGGTGGAGAGCGATTTTTTTTTATTACTTTTTTGGATTAGAATGTATCTTAAAAAGAAAAACCTCAAATTACATTTTTTTAAAAATTTCTTGGTCGTTAATGAAAGTTCGTATTTGGAAATAATAAACCAAAAGGACACTTTTTGTTTATAATTGAGTTCGATGTTGTATGCAATCTAAATGCTAAGAAACTATAAATTATGCCCATTTTTGAGTTTTAGCCATGAATTTTTTCACCAAGGCTGTTTTTTTAATACGGCACCATAGATACCTTTTCCGGCTTACAGGAGCGATGGATTTTGATGAATGATGTATTAAAAGAAAGGGAATTTCACGGAAAAGTAACAAATCGTAATTTCAATTGTTAAATTCTTTCATGGGCTTAAATAAAAGTGATGGAAAAACTGGGAGGTTTCAAAATTCTAAAGGTGGTTAGTCTGTGGTTCGAGACGTGATGGATCGCGTTTTAAAGATTTCGACACGGGCATCAAGATCACACATGTTCCTATGGAAGGAATGTTCCGGTGTTTTGAAGCCCTAAAACCTACCATTTTTGAGATAACGCACGGGCCCTAGACTGTATACAAAATTGTTTTAATAAGTACAAGGAGATTACATATTCTTTCCCATGTCTAATCCTAAAGAACTGTTAAATATGAATACTACAAATAGAAAATGGTATAGCTGAGTCCAATTGCATAACTGTTTCATTGAAGGGATATTTTCTATTGGGGCAAGCTAATTACTTATTAATTATAAACTGTTGCTTCAACATAGTCATTATAAACTTTGACGCTTCACCAAATGTATGTGTTAAATAAACTTGCATGGTAATATTATATTGTTTATACGAATAAATATCTTTCCTAATATTGCTTACAGTTTGTAAATATAGGAGAAGAAAAACAGATATCTAACACGAGAGATCTCACTCGGCTATACTAGTACAACTAATTATTTAACAACAGATTGCTGTGTAAGATGGCTATAAATAAAACAAGAGACGTTTCGTATCATGAAACTGTTTAGTAGTTAAGGATAAAAATCGTAAATTAAAAATAATATTATCTAATAATATATTCTAAAAGAATTGGGTATAAGTTGAAAATGAATACTTACCCATTGACTAAGAGGGGCCCAAGTCGGATTTCTATGGCAAAGATCTCGCAGAATTCTTATCACCATTACGCTACTGTGATTGTTAGCAGGTCTAGCCTAATAAGACAAAGAATATGAGATTTGATAATGAAAAATTGTTTACATGTACAAGACTTATTTACTTTAAAGCCAAAGTTTAATCATTTTTTAAATTGATCTTAAAAAAGGTATTGAAGGAAAAAAAATATTAAAGAATATAGACTATTAAAAATAATTATAAATAAATAATCACATCAATTATTTCATGTCTTGTACATGCAATAACTTCCTAACTACAAAAATCAAATAAAAAATAAATAAAAAAAAGTTTAAAGAATAAAAAAGGTATCCTTACAGTTTATACCTTTCCAGCAACAAAATTAGTATTATTATTATAAATATAAATAAAAAAAAAAAAAAAAAGAAGAAAGAAAATATATTAACCTAACTATATATGTAAATATATATAAACGAGATAAATGTAAAAAAGATTTATAATCAAAATATCAAAAGCAAGTTAATAAAAAAAGTGAATTATTGTAAAAATACATTTCTTAGGGAGCTGGAAAGTCTGTAGGGAAATGACCTTTGCCAATAATTACAATATTAATCCGGGAGTGGCATGATCGGCCAATGTTCGGCTTTACTCTATCAATGCCCCAGAGAAGTAGTTTTAAAATAGGAACAGGAAAAATGGATCGAGGAAAACGGAATCAATAGGAATTCATCATTCGATCTGATGTTTGACATCAAAAATACAAATATACGTTTAAATTATTTATATTTTGGAATTACATGAAAAAAAATTAAGTTTTCTGTATGTTCTACATACTTTTTATATATTTTTAAAATAAAATGGATTAGTGAATAATTTATAACAAGGCAATTATAAAAAATAATACATTCGTTAGAGGAATATGTTTATAATGATGATGGGAATTAGATAAGGGGCAGGAGCGGCAAAGGTATCAAAATCATATTTCTTCTCATACACAGGATATATAGAGAGAATAAGAGAGAAAAAGAGTGAATGTGTGTGAAGAAAGTGACGAGCATTGATATTGTAAATACGTTTTGGTAATATACCTGGAACCATTTAGCACGTCGTAGCTGGGCCAAAGCTTCAAGGCACTTGGCTTGATCAAGCGTCTCCTGGTTCCCCAAACTCACTGTTCCGCCTTCTGTGTACATACATAGGATGTTTCACCTTATTGCAATCTACCACAAATCGGCCCCAAAAATTCTCGATCCCCTCTTGCTTTTATTAATATCAGTTTTAAAACAGTAAATAAAAAAGAATTTGATACAACATTCTATATTCATTGTAAAAAGAAATGAAAAAAATAAATAAATAATAATAAAATAAAATGCCAAAGCAAAAGAAAATCAGAGTTTGAGGCCAGTTTGTGATGATGCAGATATAAACAAAAGGTGAAAAATCCGTCTTTTCTGTTTTTGTTTTTTTTTTTGTATTTTTTGTTTTCCACAGTAAAGTAGTGACACCTAGAAAGCTTAGGAACATAAAATAGGCACATGAAAAGAATTAGTAATCTTCCAAAATTATTCATAAAGAACAAAAGATTATTAAGTATCTATCATCAATTATAGAAAATAATTCAAAAACAGATTTTAGGGCCTGATTTTCCCTTTGCATTTTCCTCTGGAGGCACAGATACAATCCTTTTCTTGGCCTTATAAATTTTGCCTTTCTTAGTGTCAAGAAGCAAGCCTGGACATTTCAATTAGTCTTGTATATATATAAATATGAATAAAAATCATAAATAATCATATATGTAAAATTATTTCGAGATACTACTAAAAATAAAAATAAAATATCACAAAGGAAAATGTCTTCTTATCCAATTCCAAGACAGAAATCAGCAAGTAACTCAGATTAATATACTAAAAATTGTAATATTGCAATAAGAATTTTTAAAATTGCTTAAAATAAATATATTGTGATTAATAAGTGCCCAGGCTTTGACTGTTTTAATAGAAAAGAGGAGATGGAAGATAATGACTCAATAATCTGCTCTTTCCAAGGGTCAAATAGTATCTCCTCACAGCTGATGTTAAGATTCATTTTGAATTTTTAAAGATTTAAATTATGATAACTTCACTACTGGTGTGCTCATCAATTATACTGATGCTAGGGAGAATTGACCCTAGGAAGATCGTTACGTCTGTAATAAGTTTACTGACCCCCGTCTGCCCCAGACATCAACATCTCCCTTAGAAGTGGAGATGTGAGGCTGATAGTCACTGTGATTTTCTGTTCACCAGAACTAGTAACGATGATTGAACCATCAGCACTCTCTAAAGTAACACTGTAATTTTCTTCTGGAGCTATATTCTGTAATGAAAAAAAAGAATAATACATAAATTTAAAAGTGATTTTTTTTTTTTTTTCAATGAAGTTTCTTAAGGGAACACAATGGTGATCCTTCCTGATTACATAGATTTCTTATGTCCAAATGGCTATATCTCATGATATTTTTTGCAACTTGTTAATATTTTATTTGGCTACATTTTACTTCCTCGCACGCAGTAAAAGAAGAATTGTAATAGCAAAATTTTTCAGACTTCAACAGAAATATCCATCGTCATGACATCTGTACGTACGTTCGAATCTTGCATAACTCAAAAAACGGTTAGCCGTTAGTAGAAGTTAAAATTTTATATTTGGGATTGTTGCAACATCTAGTTGTGCAACTCCCTTTTTGGTCAGTACATAATTGCAAGAACCAACACCAACTCATTTCTTTACAAAGTAAACCCCAATCATCATTGACATATTATCAGAAAGAAATAGAAACTATATTTTCTATTCGATTATGATATCAAAACCATTTATTTATTTATTTTTTAAATAAATTAGAAAAATCTTCATTTCTAACATATATTTCCAAAAATTGTCAATAATATTAATAAAAAAGCGTTAAATTTTAAATAGGAGCGAAATTTCAAAAAAATCTTTTAGAGTTCACTTTGGAAATTAATGACTCAATTATAGTATGTAGTAATTATATAACTAATAATTTTAAAAAAATAAGAGAAATTTTAGTTTCATGAAGAGTGTACATTTTCTCAAAATGAAAATTTCAACCTGTTAGTAAATAAATGTTCTTATTTTTTAAATTGATCTTTAAACAAATATTGAAGAAAAAGAAAATTAAATAATATAAGCGATCAACGAAAACATTTTAAAATGGTAAGAAAACTTTTGATTTCTTTTTACATTTTACACTATTGGGTTCCCTTAATAGAAACAGTACAACAATAAATTTATATAAAAGGAACAATGAGTGAACAGCATTTGACTTAAAACAACCTTGTGGAATATTATACCAATATTAATTTTGTTAGCTATAAGTAATTTTAACATCATAAAATTACTCCTAGTAGTGAGAGAAAATTACTTTCAAATTCCAAATTTGTCCGTTTTTGGTTGGATGTTAAGAGCAAATAAAAATAGATAAGCTTTTCAAAGAGTTTACTGATAATTCTTGTTATTTACCTTTAAAGACCATTATGTTTTAAAGGGATCAAATTGACCTTTTGTATAAAAGTAATAGACTATTCAACAAAAATGAATCTAAAATTTAAGATGGTGTCTTATCATCTAATCAGAATAAATTAAACATATGTTGTGGAGCTATCAATGAACCTGCTAATTTTAAGACATAAGTATACTTACATTCAACTGTGTACCAAGAGCAACGTAGACTTCATTAAGGAGGGTTTTGGTCGGTATTTCACCGCAAAGAACAACGAGGCTCACGCTGTTCTCATCGGTAAGCATTAGTCCTTTGGCAAGAATACCAACTCTCATTATAGCTTTGATGATGCGCAAGTTGTCCTTGTCATCAATACCAGCTTGACTAATGGGAGAAAAATATATTTAATTAATACAAAATAAGCCATGAAAAAACGTATAAAAAGTTACATATGTTTCTTAATTCTTTCTTTATATTTATTATTTAATGTCATAAATACCAAAGAATAAAAAAATAAAGCAAAATGTTAAAAATTGAGGAATTATTCAAAGATTTTCAATATGAACTATAAGTAATTATACATCAATTAATTAATTGAAAAAAGCAGTAAAGAAAAAAAAAATTATCTTACTTTGGTTTAGAACCATCTGATTTAGGTTGTTCTTGTTCAGATGACATCGGTGGAGCATCTTTTTTTCCAATTTCTTTTTTAATTTCTGGTTTAGCTAAAAAGAGTATTGATGGTTAATTAAAGTTATTATTTGTATAATCTTTGTACTCTGATGATTTTTATATTTTGGCTTTTATACTTTTTAGTCTAAATCAATTTGGAATAAGACTCATTGAGAATGAACCGAAACCTACTAAATAATAATTAAAACTCAGAAAATTAAAAAAAAAATTGGCATAATTATTCAATATAATTAAACAAAATAAAAGCCAAAATATAAAAATAAAATAAAATATTTGATGGCACATAGGATATTTTCTCGTGACGACAATATATTATAATGATAAATAAATAAATACAAAATGTAAATAATGCACTGGAAAATTACCTTTTTTATCCAAAATTTGATCTGATATAATTTTGAGAGCTTTTTCACAATGTGCAACTATTTTGTGAACTAACTGCAATTTAGCTTCTTTAGGATAAATCGACTGATGTTTAGTAATTATATGGCGGTCATCCAATGTATCTGGTCGTCGAATACCAAACTAAAAAAAAAAAATGTTATTACATTTAAAAGTTAGTATATTAAATAAAATAATCAGCTCATTTAATTAGAATAAAAATCAGAGAATAATTACCATACTATTACTGTTTACAATAAAAGAGCATAACTGACAATATTTGTTCCTTAAAATTGTGGAAATAATTAATAGTAAATTAGGGACTGATAAATTATTTGCCACTTCTTTCTTGCCAAAAGATTTTCACAAGTATCCCACCACTAGAAACAATAGAAATTTTAGAACAGTTAATCTTCCGATTGAATCTATCACCGCTAGAGATGCTAGATCTTTACAATTCGATGTCTATTTGCATAAACCATAATTATTTTCAATTTGATGGAAAATTCTTCAAACAGGAAGAAGTCTTACCGATGGGCTCCCCTCTCTCAACCCTTCCAGCAGATTTATTTATGGACAAATTAGAACAAAAAATTCTTGACCCAAACAATTCTCAACTAGCTCAGCATCGGTATGTAGATGACATTATATGGTCTGGTAGGATAAGACAACTAAATAATTTTTTAAAAGAAATAAACAAAATTCATCCCTCGATTAAATTCACAGTGGAATTGGAAAAAAATAAAACCATAAACTTTTTAGATTTAGAAATCTCAGTAAAAGAATCATGAATTTGGAATTTACTGGAAACCCAACCACACAGATGTCGTTATAAACAATGAATCTAGGAGACGGATAGAACATAAACTCGCAGCCTTTAATAGCATGATTTACCGTCATTGAACGTACCATGAAATGAAAAGAACTATAATAAAGAAATTGAAATAATACATTCCATAGCAAAAAATAACGGGTACAATAAAACCACTACCAATCATATTTTAAAAAAAACAAATACAAAAAAAAAAATTAAAGATATCTATTCAACAACTCCCGAAGATAGGCCCATCCCAAAACATTATGTTTTGATTCCATATTACGGCCATATATCCACCAAAGTCGGAAATGAATTGAAAAAATAGGATTAAACACTGCATTTAAAATAGAAAAAAACCCTATCCTCATATTTCTCTTCTCCTAAAGACAAAATAGACCCTTTCCAAAAAAGCGGAGTATACGAACTAAATTGTAATGATTGTGCAGCCAAATACACGGGAAAAACTGGAAGATCGCAAAATCAGAGATTAAAGAAGGGTATACATGCATATAATAAGACAGAGAATTCCAACTTTGCAATTCATTTAAATGAAAAAAACCATAAATTCATCAGACTCAGGAGTTAAATTAATACATCACGTTGATCAGCCTCAAATTAAATATATATGAAGCTCTTGAAATAATAAAATCCTTCAAATCCAATCCAGATTTTCGCTTAAATGAGCAAATAAATATCTCCAATAGTCCAATCTTAAATTTATTTCCATCTATAACAGAAAATACAATTACTCACCGGCATTACTGGAAAAACCCCTACCCTTAAACCGTTTACCTATAAGCATCCTACCTACCTTTCTTTCATTGTTAGTTCAATGCGAGAAGAAACCAGTTCAAACTTTTCTGCTTGATATAATCCATTTAAACCTTGGTGAGTACCAACATGTATTTGGATTTCTTACTGATTTATATTACATCTAATTTAATATGTTTAATAATACCAAACTATATTTTGAATTTTTTGTGTTTTTTAGAACTGAAGATGAATGTACAACATTCGAAACTAGTAAAAGTGGCAAATAATTTATCAATCCCTAATTAGATTGATCCTTCTATACCATCATACGAATGTCAACTGATTAATAGTTAAACTTTAACATCCTCACATCTGTCATAAACTAATCATTCATAACAATCATTAAAAAAAAAGAGAAAAATAAGATAGTAAATACGTTTTTGTATTTATTTATTGTATTAATTATTATTTATTATATATTTAAGTTATTCTTATTGAATTAGAAAATAGCAAAATAAAATAATAAGTCTTTTTATTTTTCCATCTCTTTTTTTTTTTTTTTCTTTAGTAATAATTTAATTTTTATTTTCAAGATCATAATTTTTAATTTCTCTTTGATTCTGATGATATATTTTAATTTGATTACCAGGAAATTATTAGAAATATTGAAGACTTATTATTAAAATAAATATATAAAAAGTTTAAAATATTTATATCAAAGACTATACGGATAATTATAATACACATACATTATATATAAAATAATATTTATTTATATAATAAAATACATATATAATAAATATTTTGAAAAAATATAATATAAAAATATTATAGCAGGAAATGTCCTCAAACATTGAAACTATATTGTATACCAATGCAGAAAAGCGAATCCACAAATGAATATATGCTTAAAATATGTTAGTTTAATTAAATTTGAATAAATTGAATGAAACTTTTTTTAAAAATTCATCAGAGAATTCTGTCATATAATGTTACAAAAAATGGTGAGGTAACAAAAATAAATAAATGAAACAAGAGATGAAGATTGTAATTACATATATTTTTTTTTTAAAACTCCTTTAAAACTTTTATATTTAATCTTTAATCAAGTAGACAAAATCTTTCTAGTGGTAACTGAGAAATTTAGTAGTGTACTTGTATAGCTTCTTTAATAACTAATCGAAGATTCTCTAAAAAATGTCAGCATAAAATGTAAAAACATTTCAGTATATTTTTTCATAATTGCAATCCATCATGGAAAATACAACTCACCGGAGGTGGCTGAAGAAAAGGGGCAGGCCCAGGTCCTCGTCGCCTCATCCATTCGATATATTCAAACTCCTCTTCGTAGCGCCTCCTTTCTTCCCAATACATGCGATCATCCGTCCAAAAACTTCTAGCACAATAATATATTAGTTAATCTCCAAAAATGAATTGAAGTGATGGTCAAAATAAGTATACAAAATAAGCATTAAAGATTATAAGAAAAGAAAAATAAATAAATGAAGAATACATGACGCAACAATGCTAGCGTAGGAGTTATGTCAATATATCTAATATACAATGTTGCAGCCACATATCATCTACCATCCATCATCATAATATAAGCACTGACCGGACAGAATCAAAGATGCTCCTATGAAACCAATCTAACCATTGGATTTAGGGCTTTCTAATGTTTTAAAGAGGTATAGTTTTTAGAGCCATTCGGGTACAATACAATAATGTATTTTAAAAAGTGATTTAGAGTTAAGGCATTTTAGCTTATCACGGCAATAATGTTTTATCATTTTCTATTATGAAATAAAATGGATATTGCTACTTTTTTGTCACATGTATATTGTAAAGTTGTTATATATAAGATACTGGCAGTGGATACAGTTAAGGAAATTTTCATTGTTTTCCTTAGCCAATGGTTTCTCTAAGTACTTTTGAGGTTTAAAACGTACCCAGTGATTGATCCAGCTAAAATTTTAACTGATTATAGTTACTATATTTTTTCTTACTTTTCCTAAACATCGAATTTGCATCATTAGTGGACATTTGGAAATCGTCACATTAGATTAGTGGTGGACTTACATTTTAACAACTCTTTCTTGGATTAAATTCAAATTTTGTATTACTTGAAAGATATTAATGGGTTTTCTGATTTTACCATGTATAGGATCTCATAAATGAATAATGAAGAGAAAACCAAGGAAGATTGCATCAAATTAAAAGTAGTAACTTTGGCATTGATGGCATCAATTACATTTGTTCCAACTTTGAAGTTAAATCAAAGTCTATATGCCTTATTTTCACAACTTAATTATCTAAGTGTTCACAACCGGTTATTTACCTTATATCTATGGAATCATCACCTTGCTCATTACCTATGCAAGCGAAAAATAAGCAAATAGTCAAGGAACTCACCTATCTTCTTCCCTTCTACGCAGAAAATCATCTCTCCTTCTCATCTTTTCTTCTTGAAGCCTTCCTCTCCTACCTGATGGTTTGACATCAACTACTAAGTCTGGATTCACTTTTTTCTTAAATTGGAGACGATGTCGACGACCTTTCATATGCATATCCTTGGCATTTGGATCATTGAATTTGCATTCGCAAAGTTTGCAATTGAAACTGATAAGCTTCCCTGTAAATAAAATATGTCTTTGTAGAAACCAACTATAACATAATAAAAGGCCTGTCTGATTCAAATAATTAAGGCATTTCGTATGCATAATGTTTATATTATACACTTTTTAAAACTTAGATCTAGATAAGGTATAAGCCAATATATGCTTTCTAATGGTGATATTTTGTTCAGAAAATAAGGCACTATAAAAACCCTTACTTTGTTAGTACTTGCATCCTGCTCTAATATCACGGTGGTTTCCAAACAACGGCCCAAGGACTAAAACCAATCCAGTCTGCCAATTTATTTTGGTTAAATAGTAAAATTTACCAAATAATTATCAGATGTTTTTTATTAAAGACTAAAAATAAATAAAAAAACAGCACAATAACTGACATACGTAATAATACTTTTTTTTATTTTGTGTTTAACGTCCATACCAACTCCAATTAAGATAGACAGAATGGATTATCCTACAGGTTACCAGCCTATTGTATCCAGTGTTGCCAGATAGGGGTTTTTCCTCTAGATTTAGGGTTTTATTCACCATCTGGGGTATTTTTTACTTTTCAAATAATTTATTCTCATCTTATACTGGGGGGAGGAGGGGGAGGGTGATTTTGGTTAAACTAATACAAAAATAAGAATTAAACATTTAGGGTTTACGTTGGTGGATTTAGAGGAAAATTTAGATAAGTTTAGGTTTAAAGTTGATGAATTTAGGGGGAACAAACAGGGCTAACCTGGCAACACAGGTTCTATCCAGAGTGGAAAGATCGAGACTCATTCCGTGTGTCCACCATAAAATTAATTTTAACCCCTCCAGGCCGGATTCAAATCGGACTTGAGGTTGCGCTAATGGGATGCACACTCTCAACCACCACTGTCTATACATAATGATACTGAACATTTAACTGTAATTAATTACATGAGTGTGTTGGCATGATGAGGAGTCAGTGAGGCACTTAGGCTAAAAAGTTTTGAGACCATGCTCTAAATCATGGGTTAAATCTTAAGTTGAAATAAAGTGAAAACAAATAAAATAATAATAATACTTTATTCTAGAACACAAAGTCCCTAGAATAATAATGCCTCCCTCATCTTTCAAAAAAATGAAAGGAATCAAAGATATAAACTAATATTCATTTGCTTTAAAGGAAAGAAGGCAATGACAAAAAAAAGAAAAAGAGATTTGAAAGTATTTAAAGAGTTTGTGTGATGAATATGAAAGGGAGGGAATCCTGCAAGATTGAGGAACAGATTAGGAAGGATTTATCTCAGAATTTGGTGGTTCTGGAGAATATAGATTTGAATTGGAGTAGTTCAAAGACAAAAGGAGGATTGTAGAAATAGAATTGTATTGGATTTGCCTAAAAAAGGAAGGGTAAAGACACTTCAATTCAGAGTATAAACTGTTTGCGCGAGTCTCAAGGGGACCTCTCGACAACTTTGACAAAATAATTGAATTTATCATCAAGGCTTTAATTTATCCCCATCATAGACCATACAGTTAGGTAAGTTGGTGAGTAGTATCTTTTGAATGAACCAGGACAATTATAATTTCTTTCTTGATGAACCAGACATGGTCCAATGCATTGCAGCTATATTTTATTAATGACTAGTGGAATAATTTCACATAACTGTAAGATATAATTATTTAATGCTCATCTTACCATCTTCATTTTTAATTTCTTCAATATATTCTTGTCCCACTGGGGTTACTTCATTTTCAGTAGTCATTTCAACATCTCCCCCTGCCTCATCTTTTGGTTCTTCTTTAACCTCAGTTTTCCCGACAGTACCCAAGTTTCCACCTAAAAAAAAATATATTTATATATTTATTGGAACTTATCTTGATAAAGGTAATTAATTACCTTCTTTCGACATAAATTCAATTTATATATATATATATATATATATATATATATAAATATATATATATATATATATATATATATACATTAAATAATAGAGCAAATGAAAATTAGTAAACCAATATTCATGACTCCTCATTATAAAAAAATAAAATAAATAAATAACGTGATAACTTACTTTGAACAAAATTAATCTTTGGTGGTGCTGAAGTTGATGATGTAGTTGTCGAAGCAGTAGCAGCTGCTGCTGCTTTAGCTGTTTTCATATCAACTTCTGGTATCGGCTTACCCAATCTTGTATGGAGTTTAACAACCTATGAAAAAACATAACAAATTTAGAGTGCTAAGAGACATATATACATACAGAGAGAAAAAAAAAATTCATGATCGCAATATTTCCTTACTCTTACAATATGTTTCATACATAGATAATGAAAAGTAAAAAAGAAAAAATTATAATCGGTAATATTCTAAATAGGAATCCACTGATTAAAATTATTTTCAAAACATAAAAAAAGAATAAAATCTAGGCATCTTAAAACGAGGTGGTGTTGACTCTCTAACGGTTCGTAGCATTATTAACACAATGTAAGCAACTTTAAATAAACATTCATAATAATAAAAGTAATCATTGGAACATGGATTAAACCTGGGTTACTATACGTCACTTGTATTACAGGATTAAAAACGAGAAGTTTTAATTAATTTTTTTTTTAAATTAAAAATCATATAAATAACAAATAACAAATAACAGATATAGTAGACTGTAGATGAAATAAAGGAGATGATTCTGATGCGGTCAGATATGATAAAAACAGTAATGAAATGGGTGAGATTTTCGCCAATTAACAATAGAATTAACCCTGACCTACTACTCAAAAACATCGGCACACGTCAAATAGTATATTTCATTACTTTTTATTTTATTTCTGACCGCACTCCCAAACATCATCTTTTTAATAATATGAATAATTTTCTGAATACCACCAGGGGCACATAACTTTTTTGATTGGAGAGGAGGAAAAAAACTGTGGCTTGGCACTATTAAAGGGTACTGACACCATTTTTGAGGATAAAACTGTACTCGCCACCTTTAAATTCAAATATCTTCAGACATATTGATACTATCGTCATAATCTTTTCAAAAACTTTTTCTACAGAAATTACGATATACTCATAAGTTTTTTCAGCACAAACATGTTTCCAGAGAGACTAAGTTAATCGTCTTCGTTTTATGATTTTTAAAAAATATCTTTTTAGGTGCATTTTCTTTTAAATAACAAGCCCGATTTACATGCTCGTTGCTTTGTTTTATTCATATTATATTCTCCTCAAATTGTAGAGAAAACAATTTTATATTTTTTCAGTTTTATAAATAATGGCAGCCTGAATTCACTGTAAATATTTTGATTTTACAGGAGAAAGAGAGGTGCCCTAGTTATGCAACCGGTTCCTTTTAAAACTCTCATGAACGCAATTAGTTAATAAACCACTCGTTTAATTAAAAAAATTTTATCCATTGGCCTTTTCTTTTGAATAATGACATATTTTTACTTTCCCTTACCTATATATGAAATATATAGTAAGGGAAAATATAGCAATTGTTAAAAGTTTTGAATGCCAATTTTCAACGGAAAAACATGTTTTAAGGTCCCTTGAGTCCAAATAACCAAGTCTCACAAAATGGTCTATGTGTATGTATCTGAACAGCCTCATTCAAAAACGAAAAGTTGAATGAAACTGAAAATACATCTTTAAGGTATATACCTAGAATGTTACCGTAACTTTTCTTCTGAAATTGACTCACCGTAAGTGCTACTTTATACCATCAGTTTTACACTTTTTTTTTTAACAATTTTCTCTAAAACAAAGCCTAGTAACTTTTTTCTTATGTAGTACATCACCGAGAAAAGGCAGGGGAAAAAGTTATGACGAAATGAAAAATTTTATTTCCACATAATTCAAAAAGTATGGATTTTATGAAAAATTACATATACTGTTATATAAAAAGTAATTGAATTATCTAAAATCGGACCAGCATTAGCAAAAATACAGCGTATAGAACTACAACAGTGTATGTGAACTGCTTACTCAAAAACGAAAAGTTGTATGAAACTGAAATTAGGTATTTAAGATGAGTATATGTCTGGGATATGACAGCAAAATTTTTGCTAAAATCTATGAACTGGAAGTTATTAAACTTGTAATACCAATGTACAATTAAATAATCTTTAGTATCACATAGGGCTTATCCTCATTGAAATAGTTTACATGCCAGGGTTTAAATGCCTAATTTTCAAAATAGCTTCCTCTAAAGTACCTTCAACATTGTTTATTTGGAATAATTAACCCTCTCTTATGGTTAGTAGTGATTGAAAATAGATAAAGTATGAAAGAATTTGATGATGGAAGGAGAAAGGAGAAAAAAAGGGAAAAATATTTGCTCAGGTTGAAAAGAAATTTTCTGAAAAAAAGAGAAGTAATATAGATAGATGTATAATATACCGTTGGAAAGCTAAAGATTTTAGAAAAAATAATATGCAACCAGTAAAGTCGTATAAGATAATGGAGTGAGCATTAACTTTGTTGTAGTTAATAAATTCTATTTTTACATTATTAAATTAAAAATAAATGTTTCCATAGTAATTAATAGGAATTTCAATAGAAATCAAATAAAAACATTTAAAATTGATTCTAAGCTTAACAATCCAAAAGTATCTTCGTATTTTAAGCAAATAAAAAAAGAATAGTATAGAACAAATAAATATTACACTAAGATGTAACCTTGAGACAAGACATTAAATAATTTGTAAGGAATTATAACTAGAATGAAGACGTACCTTTTGATGTTTAGCTCCACGGAGATGAGCAGCATAAGCATCTGAGCCAGTGCATACAACATCACAAAGTTCACAACGAAGATTGTTTCCACCTCTTCCTCCACCCTGGGGTGCTGTACCTTCTTTTTGCAAAGCTTCTTTCTTCTTGTGCCTTTGTCCTTCCAAGTGCTCACGATAAGTCTTTAACAATTAGTGGATGGGAATTAAGCTCTAATTCATAAATCATAATTGAAAGAAAATAATAATAAAAAAAAAAAATTAAGCACCTGAGGTCCGGCACAGCTGATTTTACAGACTTCACAATAATGAAGCTGCTGAGGTTTTGGGGCAGTTTTCATTCTCATCTGTTTCATTCCAGTATTCTTTTTATATCCTTGCCAAGTGCTGTTATTTTGTTTTCCTTGATTAACATACATGGCTGGGCTATAGACCGCTATAACAATTTATTTGTATTGTAGAAAAAGTAAACACAAAATCAAGAAAGAAATGTTTGAATGCAGACGTTTCATAGATATAGAACTAAGATAGAGGTTAGAGGGGTGTGATCAGATATTACAAGAACTTAATCAGCTTCGTGTTACTTATGAAAAAAGTCATGCAAGAGTGAAAATGGAAAATGAAAAAAAGGAAGAAAAAATCGTCTTAAGTTTAAAATGCCATGTTAAATTTAAATGTAAGGACAAGAAAACGATTATAAAGTGGTTCAAAATTTTAACAAAAGATAACATTGATGATGCATTCTTCATTATACTGACTGCACGTTCATTCATTTGTCTATAATTCAAAGATTGTTCACAACAGTTCTAATAGTCTCTAATCTCATTTGAAATGGAATTTGTTAGGCACTCAGCAATTTTCTTCTTGTTGATGCCCCAGTTGCCCAGTTTCACTATACTTGTTTGAAATTAAGTTCACCAGTTTCACTACACTTGTTTGAAATTAAAGTTAAACTTTATAAATGAAGTTCATTTTTTCTATATTAAATTTTTTTTTTCTTGTTAGAGAACATTGATATATTATGATTTAATTAATTTGTGAAGAACAATTTCTCATTTATATTTAAGTTAATATTTAAAAAAATATTTTTATAATATTGTTGTCGATGTTTGGAAGCACTTCTTCGTCTTTAGGATCTCTATTTTCTTTAAACTACACGATGCCCTCCCCATGTCCTCACAACTGTACAATTTTACTTTACTAATAATTCATAGTATCATTATATAATATTCTGGGGAGTAACTTTACTTTTATATCCTTGTCATTTTCTAAGATAGCACAGTGTGACAAGGATATAAAAGTAAAGTCACTCCCCAGAATATTTTATAATGAAACTATGAATTATGGACAAACTAAAATTAGATCTGGGGACATGGGGAGGGCATTGTGTATTTTAAAGAAAATAAAGATCCTGGAGACGAAGAAGTATTTCGAAACGTCAACAAAAAGATTATAAAAATGTTTTTTTTTAAATATAAAGTTAAATATCAATGGTCAGTTGTTCTTCACAAATTAATTAAATTAATTTTTTTTTTATTTTTAGTATTTAATTTCTGCTTGTAATGTTTGATAATTGATTACGCAATATACCAAAAAAATAAAATAACCCCCAGTATTAATAAAATGGAATTTAATCGAGTGGCGTTCTAATTTCAATCTGGATTATATAATATTTATTTTTTGATAAAATATAATATAAAATAAAGACAAATTTTTTATCTAAAAAAAAAATCCATTCTAAAGAGCTTTTTTAAAAAAAAGAACAAAAAAGTGAGATCTTTGTAGCAGAAAAGGACTACAAAGTTTATAAAAATTGAAAAAAAAAAACAATATATATACATCACTAACCAGTTTTTGGTTTAGGAGTGGCAGTTGTCTGAACAGTAGTTGGGTTTTGAGCAGTATAAGCAGTACTGTAGTTAGTACTTGTCGTTCCATTACCATAGCTTACAGCAGCTGTACCTCCATTATAGTTGGCACCTGTCGCAACCTATAATATACATAATACCTTCAAATTAATCAAGCAAATATACAACAATAGCAATAAAACAGATAAATATATATATCACTACCTTGGCAGGTTGCTGCGTTTGAACAGGTGCGGTATAAGTGTAGTTAGTACTCTGGGGTTGTTGTTGCGGAGCTGGGGTATAGCCAGCAGCATATCCAGTTGCCTTATGCTGCTGAGCAGCTGCAGGACGCACGCTCTGAGTCGTATATGTAGCATTATATGCTGTCTTCCCAGCTAAAAATATCAAATTTAGAAGTATGTGAAAAATGTGTAAAGCAGCCCATTTAACAAAAAAATCAATAAAGTTATCAAAATACTACAACAAACTGTTCAATAATGATAAATGTACAATTTAAATTACTTTTGATAATTTGTTTAAAAAAAAATAGTAGGCAATAATTATGGATTATGAAAATGATTTAAAGATTTAAAAACAAACTGTTAAAGAGTTCATATTTTTAACTGTTATTCCATAATTAAAACAAATTATTATAATGTAAAATCATAACTGGAAAACAACATTTTATATTCATGTCCTAATATCTACGCCAAAAATCAAATCTGTAATAGAAGATACAATAGATGAAGCAAATAAAACTGAGTATGTCTCAAGTAAAAAACCTGAGCAGGTGCTCCGGTTAGATGCGAATAAAGAGAAGTTATACAATGGAATACTAGCTAAGTATATGGAGAACATGTTCCATATATGGGTTGATTATTCATTTGGAGTACCTGCTCACCTTTCTAAGTGAATAAAACTGAGAACATTGTGAGTAGGTACTCAGTCTACAAAAGAGTAGATCGACATTTTACTGAGTACCTACTCACATACTGGAGCACGTTGTCAGTTTTATTCACTTAGAAAGATGAGTAGATACGCTGAAGCAAATATTTGGAGCACATGCTCCATAAACTAAGCAATATTCCATTGTCTATAAGTTCGGTCAATTCTCTTTATTCACATCTAACCGGAGCCTATTCTCAGTTTTTTGAGGAATGAGTGCATGCTGTTATATTCACTTTACCAAATATATGTATCCTAAATGCTTCCTGTCGGTTAAAGCATTAGATGCAATACTAAGTAAAACTAACAAAGATACAAAAAGGTGATCTTTGTTTTGATTTTATTAATTAAATTCAATGAAGTTTAATATAAAAAAAAAAATTAAAATTAATAGAAAACTAACCAATATTCCTGTTAAAAGAAAAACAAAAACAGAAAGAAAAGAAAAAAAAATTCTGTCCTACTTTGTTGGGTTGTCTGCCAACCTTGGTAATCGGCTGTTGAATAAGCTTGCGTAGCAGGAGTTTGCTGATAATATGTTTTGGTTGTATCATAGGCAGCAGGGGCAGTACGAGCGTAGCCATAATCATAGGTTCCAGTCGCTGTCGTACCAGCTGCAACTACTCAATAAAAATAAATCAGCAGGTTAGAATAATTAAATAAACTATTACTAATAAAAATATTTTAACTTAACTTCAAAAGATAAATTCCAATAAAGTTGTATCCTATTGAATTCAAATTATTTAAATAGTATTGAAAACAATTAATTTTAGGACAATTCTTTATTTATCGCAACATTAGGAGGAAATGGCCGAGATCGCATCTGCAGCAATTTTTTTTTTTTTTTTTTTTTTTTTTACATTTTTCTTGTTTTAGAAAATAATTCTAATATAAAAATGTTATTTTGTATACAAAAAAAAAAATAAATAAATAAATAAATAAAACTTTACTGGTTGACACAAGGAAGATAAATATAAAATAGCTGATAGAATTTTTTTAAAAATGATAGTAATTTCCTTTTCTTTAACAAGATTTCAAACCTTACCTTTGCCATTTCTTTCATTATTCTCCAACAATCCAAAGCAACTTTAAACTAATCTATCTTCGAGTATAAATTTAATTTCTGGAGCTATATCTTATATGGTGGGTATTTCCACTGAGCCACTATTCACTAAGTAAGTAAACTTAATACCAAGAAACATAGATAACTCATCTAACTTTAAAACTGAACTGAGCCATTAAAGAAGCACTTTTAGTAATAGATTAAACTAATGAAGAACTGAGGATTTTCACTAATAGAAAAGTGAATAACAGCATCTCGCCTAACAACATATCTCACAACACAACAAAAATGATCTAAAAAAGTTATTAAACAAAAAAATTAGCCATTAAAAACGCCCTAATAAACTTCCAATGGATTCCTGCCCATATGAACATTCGCCAAAATGAAGACACTGACTAACTAGCTAAAAAAAGGTCTGAACGTTACCTGAAATAAATGATAATCACCATAATGAAATTTACTCAGTAAACAAAAATACTTTATAACAGAAATCATTACCAAATCATACCTTATATAAACCATCAAATACGAGGACAAACTTCTCTCACCTTCAATAGCTTAACCGCACACACCAAACAGCCATTTCAAGATTGAGAACAGGATATATTAAAACTCTTAAATTTGCATTCTAGATTATGTTGACGCAACTAATCATGGATCTGTATGAAAGACCTGAATCAGTTATCGGTAAACATGAGGAAAGCGGGTTTTTCTATTTGGTGTAAACCATGTCATGGAGTATAAGCATAACCACCACTACTAAGTCTATACTACACTAAAATGTTTGTTATTTTCAGGTCATATTCCTCAAAAAAATTAATTTTCATTCATTCATTCAGTCTAAAGAATCTTTGTAAACATCAAATCATATTAGCATAATTTATCGTTCATCTATTTCAATATAAGCACTCATTGCTTTATTTACAAAACAGACTTACTTTTATAGCATTAAAAATAATAAAAAATCTAATACAAATGGACCATTTACTATGCAAAAGTGCACCTACTCACAAACCCAAAGGTTGTGAGTTCGAATCCCGGCACCGGCACTACTTTAATTTAATTAAAGTAATAATTCAAGAAATCTATCACCCCTCCCCCCCCGGGTATGTGAGGCCAGTCAGCCTACTGGAGGCTACTCACACAGACCGGGCATAGGAGTGATGACCCTACCCCGTGTACCTTAATTGTGAATCGCGTTGTGGTTTTCCAGCACATAAAATAACCACCCGGAGGTTTGGTCCAGGGACGGTCTGTCTCGGGGAAAGAAATATAGGTCCTCGTGCGCCTGCTGACTCCGAACAGCCATAATCCGTGGATCTAGACCGATTTGTCACTGTCCTTGAACCCGAGTGAGTCGGTGGGAAGGACACTGCCGAATTGGCCCCAAAGGGACCGGTTATGGAGCAATGGGCAGCCTGCCGCTGCACCATGGAAACCATGGTTCGCAGCAACGTGAGGTTGGGTGACCCCCTCCAGGCCGTCTGTGCTCCCGCAAGCAATAAATGTCTGTAGGAACACCACATCGCGCGGCCAAAGATCTACAAGGTCTATAGAGCCAACCGAAAAAAAAAAAAAAAAATATCTATATATATATATATATATATATATATATATATATATATATTGCTGTGTCCAACTTTCGAACGTTTCATCATAACACCTTCTTATCCATGGAAGCAAGTTGATTACTCAAACTTTTTAATAAGTTTGAAAACGTTATTTTGCAACTAAAATAGAGAAAATAAAAAGTGTGCAAACATGAAATTTGCCTAAGTGAAACTTTATTATCGTTTATAAAAATTTATTGACGTTTAAACCCTGTTCCTTCTAAATGTTTATAACAAATGAGACTGGACAACATATTACAGGTTATTACTTTGTATTTTAGAGGTTAATCCAAATTCAACAGGGATAATACAGCGGGGCACAGTCATTTATAAAATAACATTAGACAAATTAAAAGAGTGATTATTACAGTAAATAAACTTCAAACTATAGGGAAACAACAACAAGGTACACAAAGGAAGGTTCTCCCTTCAGTTGTTGGCCTATACATTTACATTTATCATGATGAGAAAACAATAAACTATTAAAACTATCTAGATGAAAATTTGGCAATATGAATTATAAACAAGGGTCTACATTATAACCCAAGATAAAATAAGCGTTATATGGCACATTATGACCCAAGGCAAAATAAGGTTTTTCACACACTAATGGCTTTGTCCTCTCAACCAGAATTTCAATTATATAACTTCCACCCTATGAGTTATTTAGATTAACAATGGATTCTAAAGTTAGAGTTATTACCTTATCAATAACTTCATTGTATTAATAAGTACGTGTTACAAAGAAATATTCTTTAGAGACAGATGAAAAATTGCATGAAATTAGGTAAACTTTTTAAAAATGTATTACCTAATTTTTTTTGTCTATAAGCTGAGATATATATTTATAAATGAAAAAATATATTGAGCAACTATGAATAAAGCAGATAGATTTCAAATTAACAAATCAATAATGAATTTAATAAAAAAACGCAATTTATTCTTCATTTACCATCAATACTTAACATCTTTCTATTTAAAAGATTAGTAGACCTTTTCACGGACAGATGGTCTCTGAGCCAAACAAGCCCTAGAATAGGTATGTGACGTAAGCTTGAGGATAAATTATACAGCGGTCTCCCAAGAACGCTATAATAACACTGTTTATTTGTTGGCTGAGTAGTCTATTAGGTTTGCTACGGGGGGTCCGAATCTGTTTTGACTACTAATGGTATCACTAACCTTCGGATGTTTCCGTGGGGTCTCTTTCCGTTATTAAATTTCATTTTCTTTCAGTAGGTAACAAGTTCTCAAGAGATTTCTTTGTGTTCTGTGACATTAGAACTGTCTATGTCACTGGATAAAGCATTGGAAATCGACGGTTTCTACATTTTAAGTGGAAGAACTCGCTGCAGACTTGTTCAGTTCAGAAATGAGAAGGAAAACAAATTTTAACTCTTAAAACAAGTAATAAATTTTTTAATTAGAATGGAAAAAAAAATCGTGTTTGTGACCTTTATCACCGAGCCATACGATATCTGTATTTAACTTTAATAAAAAGGTTTATGTATGTTTATTATGACCTTTAAGTAAAGTATTCCTTCCGGCTCACCAATTTTAACCAAAATTTAGTATATTATATATACTGATATAAAAGTATTATTTACCAAATTTGATATGTTTTAAATTATATTTTAATATAATAACGAACGAACGTACGTACAGACGTCACGACGAAGCTAGTCAAAATGGAGATTCAGAGATGGTCAAAATGGATATTTCCGTTGAATTCAGAAAACCGAAAGTTTTTGCGATTATGATACGTCCTTTATTGCGTACAAAGTAGTAAAAAGCAGTTTGGAATTTCTGAGGAAGTACCCCTTCCGGTTACTGAATATTATTCTCAATGATAAAAAAAATTTCTAATACAGCATTAAATTTACACAACTTTTTTCACCAAATTCTATCTGGAGCGAAAAATACAACTTCTGATCGGTATTAGCCAGCCGAAATCCTAACATTTTATTTGCTTGAAACTTGCTTATTCATGAAAATCTTGATTTGCGATAATTAGCACGATTCCTATTCTTCCCTTTTAAGAAGACTGGAGGTAAAAAAAAAAATAATTTCAGGAAAAGTAGCACTCACTGGTTACCCAATTTTAATCAAAATCTAGTATATTTGAGATGTTTGTATTATATTTTAACACAATTTTTTATGAAAGTTTATTAACACTTTAACGACGGCAGGTCGGAAGGGTGAGCGAGCCCTTAGGACGGTGACTAATGGGCTCCCTGGACAGAATGCTTTTATTAAAAAACGACAACCGCAATATCACATAATTGAATGAATGTTTCTAGCATTTAATTATTTTATTTCGTTTATTTCTAGCTCTATTGTTACTCAGACATAAAATGTAAAAAAAAAGTATAATTTTTATCAATAAAATAAATGAATATTAATTATTTTAAATGATTTCATTTTTATCAAGACGAAATTCGGGAAACTATTATTACATTGTATTTAAAATTTTGTGAAACATATGATGTTACAGTGCAAATAAAAATATATATTCTTTTCTTTATTTATTCATGTTTTACGAGTAGCTTGGTGTCCGCTCTATCAAGTAGTTTTAAACAAATTTCTCATGTCTTGTTTCATTTGTTTTAATTTACCCCTTCAGATTGAAAAAATAAAGAAAATTAAAGGAAGTCTATTTCAATAATTATAAGAAGTCAGATAGGTAATTAGGATTGCAGAAAAAAAGATTGGGAACTGATCCCAGGTACTTGGAAATATTTTGCAAAAAAAAAGGAACAGAAGACGAGGGTCAAGAGCCGAGTTCGGAGGATCTGAATAAACTGAATTCTTACGATATCTATTAGCAGGAGTAGGTACTACAAGCTCTCTAGAATGATTATTTCAAGGTCCAACTTCAGTAGCAGTTTCCATTTCTCAAATCAGGTAAATTTGACAATTAAAGTCAGAGTATTAAAAGGCCACTTTATACTGAAAATATTAAAACTATAACAGGTTAATAAGGAACGATAAAAATGTTTGGAGTTACATCAAATGAAAAAGAGACAGTTCGACCTTCTTATGCAAATTAAGCATTTCTCGAATGTTTAATAGAACCATAATTAGCTAAGGATCTACTATAATCTACTTAAACCTTGAACTGAAGATGAATGTATAACATTCGAAACTAGTTTCCAATAAAAACAAAATTATAGAAGTGGCATATAATTTATCAATCCCTAATTAATTAGTTGAGGTTAGAGGCTTTATTACCAGTTTCCTCTTAACTTTAGAGATGTTTTAATAAATTATAAACTCATACTGAGAGAAAGGAAAGTGTAACAATGGAAATAGTTCAAATGTTGAAAATTTACTTTTGACATTACTCAGATTGAATACGTTATACTTATAGTTCACAACTGTCACTTCATCATGGCAGGTGGGCACATAGAATCTCACTATAGACAGAATGTCGGGTGTGTCCAAAGAATGACAGACCAGAGATAAGACCATTTATCAACCGTACGGCTATAGGCTTCTTCGATAGATCAAAGTTGAATTTAATAAAAATGGATTATGTTAACAATTGGACAAGAGATCATATAGTATGTTAGATCATATATAAACTTACATGAAATTAAATGATTTTCTTTATTATATTTCTTATATCTTAAGTAATTTTAATTGTTGCATTATTAACTTGGTCAATACTATATTAACTTTTCATTTGTTTCCCAAATTTAATTACTGATATTTTAATTTAATTCCTGACTTTATAGCTAATACTATTTGGAATTATTGTGTTTATAATAAAAAATACAGAGAATCGTGATTGTCGGTCAGAAACATTAAAATTGTACTTATTTTGATATTTATTTCCTAGGAAGAAAAGAACATGGTGGGCACTACAGATGACAAAAATTTGGCCTCCATAAAAAGTGCATGATACTACCTAAACATTATGTATAAGTCGCTTTTATTTATATCTATTTCCCAGGAAAAAAGGAAAGGTGGATTAGGTATAAGAAAGAACAAGCAAGTTCTGGGGATCCAATTATGTCCGAAAGTAGGCAGAGGCCTACTTTTGGACACACTCGGCATTCTATCTACACTGAGCCCCAATGATCTTGTGCCAAACCGTCATCTTGGAGTGACACTTATGAACTAGTATATACCTTATATAATGGATACTGCTTTAAAAGCCGCTATACTGTAGACAAAATTTGAACAGTTGTTTTAAATTATATACTTTCATAAGTTCTATTGGTTTTTGGAAATCAAGTTTACAAATGTCAGAAATGTTTAGAGAACATCCATAACCATATATATCCAAAGATTACTTTAGATGTGTGTAATTTCTTCAATAGATGCAAAATGCAAAGTGACAATAAAAAATGAATCTGAACAGCAGATAGCAAATAAATATTTAAAATAGCTAGTAAAAATGAAATCTAATTCACAAAATGAAGACGATACATAAAACAAATTACAATAAAAAGGCATATTTAAATTTGAAAATTACCTGCATAAGTACCAGGGGTAGTGTGTGTAGCTGCTTGATAGGTATCATAGCCTGTAGCAGCTCTTTGAGTGCTATATGTAGCTGCTGCAGCAGCAGCTGCGGTTTGAGCTACAGCATATCCAGTTTGAGGAGCTTGATAAGCTGGTGTTCCAGGAGCTCTAATTAGAAATAATGGATAATGAAATATCTTGTAATACAAAATAACCCTCAACCATACTCACAGGCATATACCAAAATATGCCGGCTATTATAAAGATTTAATAAAACATGCATGCTTTAACATTAACATTTCTTCCATACAAAGTATAGAAAGATTGGCTCAAACTTACGCGTATTGGGTTCCCCCATGGGTAAAGCCAAAATAATTGTTCGCAGCCATCTACCAAGATTACACAAAACCAATATGGACGCTGCTGCCAAAAAAGACAAGTCGCTAGTATAAAACAAATTTGTATCTTTACTTTAGATTCCTAAAAAGTTAACAAAGCGAAACGGACAAAACATCAGAAAAATAACTATATCATAGCATATTACAACTACAGTGCCAATTTGATACTCACGAAGAGAAATAAACTTTCAGTTGACTTGATTAGATAAACTATTCATATCTTAGAACCCGAATAACCAACAATAATTAAAAGTAAGCATTGATTAATTTGTTTAATAACGAACAAATCCTAATAAGGCTAATGGATATTTTAAAATTAACAATTTACGTAAAACTATTACGATCATTAACATACAGCAAGCTTCTTGTTAGAAGAGTGAATTGAACGGACTTTTCAGGAACTATTTTCAGAGAGAAAGGTAAATTACTCATCAAGTACGTCTGTTGTCAGTGGATCAGAGGTTCTTCTTAAATTTGTAACTAAATATTTCATCTACAATTAAATTTTAAAATAGATAAGTATTTTGTACTACTGTTCAGTTTTTTAAAAAATACTTATCAATCGCATTACTTTAGTAAATAAATTACTCTGTATCTGCCCCATCATTGCCTCTCTGTATATACGCAGGAAACTTTTCATACACTATGGAATCATTATGCCTTCAAATATTTGGCGTTCTCAGAAAATGATATTAGTTAATTTAATTGGAAAACAGGTGTTTAAATTTAATGCATATTTAAAAAAATAATTCGAGATAGAAGTATCAAAAATAGTAATTTTATCCTTTTTGGATGGAGCGCTGCGTTAGCCTACTTAATTTTCGTCATTTACATTCAAACAGCCAAATAAGAGCTCTCTTTACCATTCCGAAACTTTTTGTTAGAGAACTAATAGACATGAAGATCACGTCTAAAGGCAGAGAGTAGTACCTCTCATATTTTACTGGTGGGTGATATTAGTTAAGATCAAGTGATATCAAATGGAAATTCAATAGTTAGACTTATAATAAAACAAGCAGCGAAAGAGATAAAATCAAACGAAATGGAATTACTTAACAAAATATAACGAATAGAAACAAGAAGTGTAATCAATCTCAGCCTTCTCCTATTTGTCCGTGCAGAAAACGACAGAACACAAGGTTTTTACCTCTTCAGCCAGTTGTTTCGATATTTTCTTATTAAATTTAGGATTCCTTGACCCACGTACAGCAGAAGCATCCTGACCCGCTGAGTTCTGCTCGAAACATAAAGATTAAATAAAACTACTCGATTCTAAGGCTAAAAATCTTAAATAATATAGTCTAGAAGTTCGTGTGTTTCATAGACGTCTCCCTCGCGTACTCTCCGTTCATCCGATGAATGGCTGGAACAGGTCTAAGAAGGTTGTAACTATTTGAAGTCAGAACCCATTGGTATTGAGCCTATTAATCTTTTTTTTTTTTTATATAAATAAAATAGAATATATATCAATGAAAAATCGACGGCAATTTCTATAGTCGGGAGGCTCTTATTTCTTAATCACTGGAATAATAATTATATAATACATTCAGTTGGAACCAGTTCCTCTTTCCTGCTGGATTTAGTAAGCCTGGGATTTAGCCTGGATTTAGTAAGCTCGTGTGCTTCATAGACGTCTCCCTCGCGTACTCTCCGTTCATCCGATGACTGGCTGGGGCAGTCAACTAAGAAGGTTGTTTTTTTTTTAAATAAATAAAATAGAATATATATCAATGAAAAATCGACTGCAATTTCTATACTCGGGAGGCTCTTATTTCTTAATCACTGGGATAATAATTATATAATACATTCAGTTGGAACCAGTTCCTCTTCCCTGCTGGATTTAGTAAGTTTGGGAGTGTCTTATGTCATTATTTCGAAAAATTGTATCTGTAAATCAGAGGGTATTCCATCTGGTCTAGGTGTTTTGAATCTCTTAAATTTGGTCATCACTTCTTGAAAAATATGAAATACTCCGATATTAGAAGTATTTTTATTCACTTTCTCTAATGTCTGTTGAAATTTTGTAAATCCTTCATACTACGATTCAGAAACTCTTTAAAATGTTCCTCCTACTTCTCCAAGCTTGGTGTAGTGAGATCATTATTATCATTCTTTCCGATGAGATTTTGAGGATTATAAATTGATTGGGACTCATGGGCGTCCATCTTACATTTTCATAAGGTGCAAGCCAGATCAAGACAAGTTTTGACGACAACATTAAGGATTGAAAAACTGTAATAGACATAAATTATTTAACTTTATGCTCTACTTAACAAACTGCAGAAAAACATGAAACATAAGGGAGATGGAGTTCGAGCCTCCCTTTGCTCATTTATCAATCCCTAATTGGATTGATCCTTCTATGCCATCATGCGGACGTCAACTGGAAATGTCTTAGATTATGTATTTCTAAATACTAGACAAATTCTCGCCCGCAGGTTTATTAAAATTGACACGGTGATACACATAAATTATTTAACTTTATGCTTTACTTAATAAACTGCAGAAAAATATAAAACATAGATGAGACGGAGCTCAAGCCCCCCTTTGCCCATGTTGGGAAAATAATAAACCATTTTTAATATTCTACAGTTTTATTTTTATAGCTTTCAGATTTCATTCCTGCTGGCCACTTCTTTTGCTTTATTCAAATCCATTTTTGTAGATCTTCTTGATAGTTTTATCCATGCTGATTATGATATAACTGTATAAATGTCTGTTCTAGCAGTATTTATTTTATTTGTTGACCCCGAATGGCTTAGGCGGAGCTAATTCAATCGGATTCAAGCATATTCACAAAATAAGTAAAGTTGTTCTTCAAATCGCACTCAACCTACGACAGTAAGCAGATGAAATGTTGTACAAATAAATCTGGCTAGTCAGTAATCATCGTTATCTATAAAATACAACAGGGCGGTATTTAAAAGAAGGAAACCAATCCTCATTGCACATGTTTTGAGTATAATCAAGTCAAAGTCAAATGGCCTTGGAAAATCTGAAAGCTTTCTAATAATTATATTTTATTTTTTGTCACAAACTTAATTTAATTCTGCAATATGAACTTTGAAATTCGTTCCACTGAAAATATTTAGTGGTTTGTTTCTTTTTCCTGGAATAAAAACATCGCATTCTATATCCAATACTTATTTCAACTTCCATTGGATTTTTCATTGAAGATACCTGAACCTGGAGGTATTTCTTTTCTGTTGAAATAGTTAGCACTAATGCCATTCAAAACCACCTGTAACTCATTTCGTGGATTGGTTTACTTCTGCTAAATGATGTCCAATTTATGTTCAGTCAGAAAACAGAAACTATCTCCTTGACTTATAATCGCGAGTTACCTCATGGACTGCTATCGGATTTAAAATCCATGGTTTAAATTGGTTCTCAAAAATTAAATAATTAAAAAAATTTAACATCTCTTAAATATTTCAATAATTTCCAATGGCAGTGTTTCAGTTACTTAAGCAGTGAGTTATTCTTTGATTAATTAATTTTTATTTTGTTTTTATTTATTCAGCCATTATTTTTATTTAGCTAATAGCTTGTTGTTTTTTTTTCACTGTTGAAGTTATTTCATTGTTACATCCTCGTCGTAATAATGCTACTATATTGTAAAAAAAAAATCATTTACTAGTAATGCCGCCTTGTCACCTCACTGCATTTGAGCCTATAACTCAAGGTAAGACAAATGTACTATAGTATCATTCAGCCAACTCTACTGTGCTGCGATGTTGGTAACACAACTCAAAATGGAGTAAAGGTGCTCTAACAATTCCAGAAATGAGTTATAAGGAACACCAGAAATCCATTGTACTCTACTTACAGTGTAATTTACACTGTAAGTAGTAACAGTAACTACTTACAGTGGAACAATTGATGCTGTCTTGTCTATTTTTTTTGTTTAGCTGCATTATCTATATAATCTGCTGTTTGATGGTTAATCATCTCCACCAGCCTCAAAACAATGGCAAGGTCCTATGGTTCTCCAATAAAGTTTAGTTAGATATAAGATATGTAATCATAAGGATTTTTACGATCAGAAGTAAGCCTTGTCACTGATTTCTTGATTTAACTGGAAAATATCTATATATTTTATGGTCCTAAAATACCTTAAATTGTATGCCGAATTATTTAGATACATGTTAAAATAAGGAATAAAATTCAATAAATAATGCAAAAATTTAATCAAGAATAAAATAAAATGGGGATTGGGAAAGAAAAAGTAATGCTTTTTATCAATTATATATCATGGCGGCATATTTATGTTGAATTTACATAAACCGATATTGGAATGACTAACTAGTTAATGCAAATATACTGAACCTTGTTTTGTATTATAATAGTTCTCAGTACACCTTATGATTTTTTTTATTTAAAAGAGAGCTATAAAATATTATAGCTACTCAAGTTATATGATCCAGCACGAATATTATATTAACTTAACCACTCTAGAATTTTGTAGTAACTTAAGTTTTATTGATCATTTAATATTGGTTGTTTTTTTGTAATGAATAATTACTTTATTAATACATGTTCATACCAATACGGTATGAATGATAATTTTCAAATGGCGTGAGTCACAATTGAAACATTCTCCAGATATTTGACAATAATTAGATTTAATCTCTTCACTGTTAAAGCTTAGATTTAATCTCTTCACTGTTTATGCTGTTTAAGTGTTAAGTTGTGGAGCAGTAATAGATTAAAGTTAAAATAGCAACCCACAGCTGATAAAGATCTTGCTAAGGTAATCCATGGCCAGTTATTTAATTATATAGTTATATAATTTAAATGTTGCCAGTTTTGCCAAGATGGGCATTGCTTGGTAAATCTCTTGCATTTTATACCTCATTGGCCCATTCCTTTCTCCCCCTCCCCTTAAAATATATGTTGATACTGTTAATTAATCTTGTTAAATATACATAAAAAGCATTTTTCTATTTTTCCAATTTGGTATCCCTCTCAAGTTTCATTTTAGCTCTCATACTTATACTTCCTTCTGATCGATTTCTTATTTTTATAACAATCTTTTTCTCTCCTAAAAACTATTTCCTAATAGGCCGTCTAATAGCACCTCTACACTTCAGAAGCGGCACCAGTTTGAGTTTGCCCTGAGTAGGCTGACTATTATCTCATGGTGGATAGATAAAATAAATTTTGATCTTCTCACTTAGGCTAGCATAGATTGTTAATATAAGATATCTCTGTTAATATAGGATATCTCGTATTTTCTGCTCTATTTGGAGTATATATTAACGTTAAATCAAATAAACTAGCAATTTCTTAATGCGATTTTAGCACTTCTTGTTTTGAGGAGAGTTTTTAGAACTTTTTTGAGATGGTAAAACAGAGGCTCAATGATTGAAAAATAGCTTAACCTGTTATTAGAATCATAATTCCTAACGCATGCTGAAGAAAATACGGTATCTGTTTTGCTTTGCTGTAAAGTATGTTAGACTTTTACAATAGCCATCAGGATAGTGAAGAGAAATAAATTAACTCCATGTATTTATCAACTGAATCAGTCAAGCTTGATGAATCTTTTTATTTCACTAGGCTGTCCCACTTTTTTAAAATGCTTCATATTGTTTACAGGCTGACTCGATATTTGATTGGTTTTCTATAGTGAATTGTACAATTGAATAGGTGAATGAGACAGGAACCGCCCTCCCTCCCTAATCTAGCACATTTAGTTGACATCCGCATGATGGTATAGAAGGATCAATCCCTGATTAGCAAATTTACCCAAATAATTTTCTGATCCATTCTCTTACAGGGGAAGAAGTAGACTATTAAAATATCCTATTTTAACATTTATTCTAATGTCCCTCTACTCGCTAATATAGTCCGTTCCGATTTAATAACTAGCCAGGGTCTATCGAAGCCTGTATCAATGTTAAAACCGACTATTTTTGAAATAAGTACCTTTTGAAGGACCTCTTTAACATCAATAACAGAAAAAACAATTACTCACCGGCATTACTGGGAAAATCCTGACCCTTAAACCGTTTACCTAAGAGCATCCTGCCTATTTCTCGTTCATTGTTAGTACAATGCTAGAAGAAACCAGTACAAACTATTCTGTTTGATATAATCCATTTAAACCTTGGTGAGTACCAACATGTATTTGATTTCTTGTCTTAATTAAATTCATAATTCATAAATGTTTTATAATACTGATTTATATTAATCTAATTTAATATGTATAATAATACCAACTATATTTTGAATTGCTTATTTTTGAATTTTTTGTGTGTGTTTAGAACTGAGGATGAATGTATAACATTCGAAACTAGTTTTCAATAAAACAAATTTATAGAAGTGGCAAATAATTTATCAATCCCTAATTAGAGTGATCCTTCTATACCATCATGCGGATGTCAACTCATTAATTCTTATTTTCATCTCTAAAAATATTTGATACCTTTGAGATTGAATGTTTAACTGATATAATTTTATTTTCTAATACATTTTTGAATTTTGTCTAATAATAATTTACATGTTCATGAAAAATTCATGATTTTTATTATTCCGTTGTCTTTTAGGGCTTTTTCAAATGTATAAAGTGGGACGTTCAAATAATATCATGCCTATAATTTGTTCCTATTTTTAAAATTACCACTCAACTAATGGAAATCTGCTGCTTTAGTTGGAACTAAGTCGTATAAAAATAAGTGATAATAAAACTTTTTATATTGTTATTTTAATTTTCATACCTCTCATAACTAAGTAATAATCTGTAAGTAATAAGATAATTTTGTTTTATATAAAGGAAATGAGGATGGCGTATTTAGTGCCGGTGTAATGGATCTGGACGCACTAACTCGAAGCTTAAGTTGATCATGGCCCATCCCTCCTTATGAAATACATTTCTAGTTTTACTACATAATTTTCTTAACTTGGCATGAGCCTTAATTTTTTTTAAAAACTTTCTCCTGTCTTTTAAAAAAATTGTTTCTTGTTGAGAGAAAACATTAGAACTTATTTTGGATAATTGATATGTTATTATTTTCTTTCTAATTTTATCAATTTATACTTGTGAGAAAACCCTAATTTTTATTGTCTGTTGATAATTCTTTTTTTTTTTGTTTCTGATTAATTTTCATTATGTTATTGAGTAACGCATGCATCTATTTGTTTGTTTTTACAGGACATCATATTATTTAACATCTATTAGACAAATGTCATCCAAGTGGACAAGCCCTAATGAAATACAACGCTACCATTGGAAAAAACATTTTAGAATCAACAACACCAGGTGCTACTTTCCACGACCTTCAGAAACTATGAGAATAAAGAAACATGGATGGGCCACCAGAATGTCAACAGAAGGTGGTAGAAAGGTTATAATGAATAGAATTTTGAAAGGAAGATATGTATTATCACATTAGTTTGTTAATTTTTATTTAGATGTTGTTTTGTTATTGGGAAATTTGTCTCTTAACGTTAATTTTTTTTAATTTGAGTTTTCGTGAATTATCCTTTAAAATAATGTATATATGCATAAATACATATAAATAAATTAGACATTTCATACTTTTTGAATTTATTTACTCCTTTTGTATTCTAATGATTTTTTTTTCACTTACCTAAAAATGAAGTCTACAGTAAGGGAGAGGTATTTCAATCATAAAAAAATTCAAATCCAAGTTTTCAGCGGAAATACACGTTAGTGGCACTTTACATCATTGATTTTACAAATTTTTACAATTTTTTTCAAAAAGTCTCTAATGATTTCGATTAAACTCGTTATATCTATCTACAATTAAATGTTATTTAATATTAGGTAGGTCTTATCCTAATTGAAATAATTTGAGAGGGTCTAATTGCCGAATTTTCAAAATAACTAACTTCCTGCGAAGTACCTTTAAGAATTGAACAAACTATCTTAGTTCTAGTTGTTAGTTCAATGCGAGAAGAAACCAGTATAAACTTTTCTGTTTGATATAATCCATTTAAGCCTTTAACCGAGGATGAATGTATAGCATTCGAAACTAGTTTTCAATAAAACAAATTTATAGAAGTGGCAAATAATCTATCAATCCCTAATTAGATTGATCCTTCTATACCATCATGCGGATGTCAATTGACCTTTAATTTAGTTTATTTAAAATAATTAACTGTCTCTCATTGTTATTAGTAATCAAATAAAAAATAGATAAATATGAACTAAGAAACAATTTGATAATCAACCAAAAGATAAATATTTTCCCAGGTTGAAAACGAATTTCCAGAAATAAGAGTAGTAATATAGATATATATTATATTGTTGGAAAGCTAAAGATTTTAGAAAAAATATTATCAAACATATCAAGTCGTAGAAGGTACTAGAGAGTGACGAAATAGACCTTAACTTAACTGATTGTTGTAGGTAATAACCTCTAGTTTTATATTATTTAATGGAAACTTTTAAAATTTATTTTCAGCTTGACAAATCAAAAATATTTAGTGCACAGCATTGTCATACTGTTTTAAAAACTATTTTATTGTACTTTTGTGAGAGAAGACGTGAAGAAGTGTATGCTGCTAAAAATATTTCAAGTAGGTAGTGTTTATGTGAATTCTTTATAATTATTTTTAAAAAATGGATAATTATTTTAGGGTGGTAAGTGAAAAGTTGTGTGATGGGCACACTTAGCCAATTTTTTTATAAATATGAGTGGCACTAGCTTTCTAACTTGAAGAACCAGGCTAAAGTCTACTGATAGCAACAATTTGCTGTTTTGATTCTGAGTTCAAAATCCTTCCAAGGCATGCCCAGCCTATGTGGTTTGTAATTAATAACCCTTTAACGACGGTGGGTCGGGAGGGGAGAGTGGGCCCTTGAAGTGACTTGTGGGTTCCCCGGACAGAATGCTATTATTGAAAAACGACTACCCCAATATTGCATAATTGAACGAATTTTTCTAACATTTAATTATTTGTTTTATAGAATTTTTCACATTAGAAAGAAACAAATTTAATAAAACGATATGTGAGGGAGTAGAATTATTGTTATTATAAACAATTGTAAAGAAGAAACGTTCAAATTGTGATGTAGTAGAGATTGAAAAAATAAAGAAAATTAAAGGAAGTCTATTTCAATATTAATTATAAGAAGTCAGATAGATAATTAGGAAGGCAGAAAAAAAGATTTAGGACTGATCCCAGGTACTTGGAAATATTTAGCAAAAAATATCTGATGTGGGCAACACATGACTTCCTTGTACGCCTATTAAATTATAAATCCGTGGCTTAAAAAGTGATACTGAATTTGGTCACTAGTTTCTCCGATAATTGACATTCGGCGTCCCGACATCCATCTACTGACACACACACACACAAAACCACACACTCTTGTTACTGGAGGTCTCGTTCCGTTATTATATGTCGTTTTCCTTCAGTAGGTAACTAGTTTCCAAGATATTTCTCCATGTTCCGTGACAACAATAAAACAATAAAAAATGGGGAGGAAAACCAGTATTTTACATTCTATTTTAACACTTAAAACAAGTAATAAAAATATTTCATTGGATTGGAAACCAAATTGCGTTAGTAACCTTTATTACTGAAACATATGATTTCTCTTTTAATTTAAATATAATTTTTGATGTAAGCTTATTATGACCTTCAAGTAAAGTACCCTTTTTGGCTCACGAATTTTAACCAAAATCTATTAAATACATTTATATCGATATAAAAGTCCTATTTACCAAATTTGAGATGTTTTACATTATATTTTAATATAATTTTTGAAGAAAGTCTAATATGACCTTCAAGTAAAGTACCGCTTCCGGTTTTCCAATATAAACCAAAATCTAGTATGCTATTTAAATCAATATATAAATGATAAATACTAAATTTGAGAAGCTTTGTATAATATTTTAATATAATTTTTGATGGAAATCAATTATGACCTTCAAGTAAAGTACCACTTCCGGTGATCATGCAGTGACCAAAAAGGAGGTTCACAACTAGATTTTACAACAATCCTAAATACAAAATTGTAACTTTCTACAGCTAACCGTTTTTGAGTTATGCGAAATACGAACGTACGTACAGACGCCACGACGAAACTAGTCAAAATGGATTCAGGGATGGTCAAAATGGATATTTCCGTCGAAATCTGAAATTCGAAAATTTTCACGATTACAATACTTCCTTTACTTCGTATAAGGAAGTAAAAAGGGACAGAAGACAAGAGTCGAGTTCGAGGAATCTGAATTAACTGAAGAATTCTTGCAGGAGTAGGCACTGCAAGCTCTCTAAAGTGAGGTAAAACTATTTCAAGGTCCAACTTTAGTAGTAGTTCACCGTCCTTATCTGAAAAACAGGCAGAAAGGGGTGGACTTCTACAGCAATATACCATCCTAGGAGCCCACCTAGCGCTCGAATTCTACAGCCATTAAAGGGTTAAAGCCATACATACAAAATCTGGTACAATTTTTATTAACTTAAAAATTGTAAAACAATATTAGTTTCTCATTGAAAGTCACTGAAAAAATATTATACACTTGGTATTCCTATAGTGAACATATTTGTTGTTTAAATTACTTCAAAATAAAAGTGCTGAAAATTAACAATCTGAACTACAGATTTCTCTTGTTCCACCTTTTCATCAAATTTTTATTTATGGATTTAAAATAAACCTTTATTTGATTATATCATGAAATGCAATAATTATCTTCTTTATATCCCTATTCTTTCTCGAGCCTGTTCCTTATTTCTAGGTTAAAGTTTTCTTTTGGACTTCTTTTCCTATTTATTTTTGCAAGATTAGTTGATAAAACTACTTGGCTTGACACTTCATATTATTCTCATCTACAATTTCATGAAATGCCATAAATATTGTTTAATTACGGTGTTCTTTAGACTTTTATATTTGCAATTTTTGTTTTCCTCTGTTAAATACTTTCAGTAGTAATGGACAAAATGCAGACCTTGACTCTCTGAGCCATCTTTCCTAGCCTTCTTCAATAAGTTAGAACATAGTTCCAAGACCAAAATTTACGAAATTCCAATTAAAAAAAAAATGATACTTATCTACAAAAGTAAATAATAAAGGAGAGGGAGGAAAAAGTAACTATAAAAAACTAAATTCATTCATCCTTTCCACTAAATAATTATTTTGTGTAATAAAACAAATCAATTATTCCAAAATTTTAAAAAATAGTTCTGTAATCAACAATATAAGTAATTCTTTATAAAGGATTTGTTCGTAATTTTTTTTTTTACATATTAGTTTTTTATAGAAGCAGTTGTGTTTTATGATCTTAGTAGATAAGAAATCTTTAAACCATAAATAATAACCCAAATTCCATGAATGGCATACAAAATAGTTACACTAGGACAGCTTTTCATAAGTCTTAAGTAATTATCAATAAATTTTTAAGATAAATAAATATGTACAGTATAGAGATATAATCATCATTAATAATTTAAAACAATATATTTTTAAACTTTTATTTGGTCTTCATCGCCCAGCAACAAAAATTATCTAACCATGATTAATTTGGCTAATAACTGGACAAATAATTGTGTATTCTAATCTTGAGAGCAGAGTAAAGTCTTGAGTGAGTTAGTGATAGAACATTGAAGGATCAAAAGATAAAAGGTGAGAATCCCTAACAATATATACTAATAATATCAGATATAATTCTTAAAAAATAAAAATAGTATCAGTTTTGGCTCAAATGGCTATGTGGCTCAACACACATAGTTATAGTTACTTGCTTTCAAAATTAAGTTAATATATAAAAATGTATGGGTCCAAAAACTATTATTGAATTAATATTTTGTTTGAAAATTGCAAAAAAAAAATTATTAAGTTTTTGTATTTATTTGTCAAAAAATAGTAATAAACAGATTTTTAAAACTTGCTTTGCTGTATTTATTAACGTGTAATTGTTTTGTTTCTTTTTCTTTTCACTACATAACCAACATTTGGCACTCACTTAAACATAAAACGAAATTTCATTTTATTTCCTTAATATGTTATCACTTAATATTACATATAAATTTAATTGTGGAAAGTGTTATCTCACAAACATGATACACTACTTAAAATATACAATAGTTTCCAAAGGTAACAAGAAAATATAATCATCAGGATATAATCAGATATTAATTAAGAAATAAATAAATAAAAAAATAAATTAAAAAAACAAAACAAGGTTTGCATTAAGTAAATGGTTAAATCTGTACACTGCTCACATCGTTTAATTATGATCCAACTTTATTTTCGATTCCTTTTTCTATATAATTATACTTTTTATCTTCTGATGATAGATAGGAACCTATACTAATATTTAGGGCAATAATATTTATATATATATATATTACATTTTATACAAATAAAAAATAAAATATATCTGTTTCTTGGCATTTTCCTGAAATATATACACTGTGCTTGAACAATTAATTTTAGTGTTCTAACAAAGATTGAGCTTCGATAATTTGTATATACATCAACATTATTGGAATCGTGATATAAATTAATAAACATAAGTATTTATGGAAACAAAATAATTTACATAAACTAAATGTACAACCTTTAAAACACATAACAGGAAAGAAAAATTAAATCATAACAAGTACTTCATCGAAAATAAACAAAACAATTACAATTGAACAAAAGGAATAAGTTATCTAAAAATGAGGAGTGTTAATGCAATTCCTCAATAATGACATAATTATTTTTTTTATTTTTTATTTTTTTTTTTGCTAAATGCCTACAAAATAACAACGAATAAACATTTTTTTAAATATAATATATAAATACAGGTATATGATTTGGTTACATGTTTATAATTTTTTTTGCTAGAGTATTATTAAAATTGGTACTTAATAGGCCTAACTAAATTTTACAATTACATATTCAACTCCTCATTTTAACTTAAAAAGTACTGGCTTTTAATTCAATTAATTTCCTTCCTTCCTTTTTTTTTTCCTTTTTTTTTCGTAGAAATAACGGATAATCATAAAACTAGACAATTCATAAAAAATAGGGTTTAACATTTTATCTTTATAAATTAAACTATATTAATCAAAAAAAAAATGCAGAAATTCTAATAGTCATCAAATCAGTTCCGGGTCATAGCCAAAAAAAGCGATCATTATTCTAGAAATTATACTAATTACTGTAATCGAATTGCGAGGCCACAGCAGAAGTCACAACAAAGATCAGCTTCTGAATGATACAAACAACTTTGAATCCTAACATCAGATCATTTATGACAAAAGTGATGCTGTGACAAGATAGGAGCGGTTTAGTTGAACATAGGTAGTCCAATAATAATAATAAAAAATGATAAACAAAAGAATATTTATCGATTTTTTTAATTTAGTACTTTGAAATTCAAATTAAATAACAATCCAATAGTTTTAAAAAAAATCACGCATCTATCATTCTGTACATTAAATCAAGGTTTAATAATTAATCAAATAAAAATTATGTACATACGGATAAATTTGAACTAAACAGTATCAATAAACCCCTATCAAACTGACCCCTGGCCAAGGAGGAATGAGCAACACTCAAAATAGTTGTAGGCTAATAACAAATATTCCAATCACGAATCACAGTCAATAATAGAAACCGTACACCCTATATTACTTTATTCTAAGGTATAGGTTATATGAGTAACCCAGAGGTTATGCTACAATAATTTACAATATATGCTTGCTAATGACTTAAATTTGATATATACATACAAAATGTATGTGTATATATACATTAGCTATTATTGGTTGAATAGACGTACGCCATTGTGAGGTATATTTGAAGTACACTTATGTTGAAAAATGAATCCATGTCTTAATACAATGTGTTGTGTATTTATATATACACCCACATATATGAAGTATAGAAATAAAAATTTTGAGGAATGAACTGTATACATACATATATATATTTTTTAATTATTCATTTTGTAAATTTATTTAATACTTTAATCCAACATGAATCGAAGCACTCAGTCTTGCTATGTGTACAATTCGTGTGAAAATAAACCAAATTTATCTTGCTACAAAGATAAAATTTGGCAGGCATCAAATGAGGCACATTGACTAATGCAATAAAAAATAATATCAGTAAAGCAATTAACATTAAACAATATAACAAAACAGATTTTTGTCGATAAAATCATAACTATTCCTGTCATATGTTAGTATAAAAGATGTAGAATATTTTTAAATTTCTGTTTTTTAATTTTAGTTTATAATCACAGAGATGATGGGTAATAACTATTTTGAATGAAAACAAATTAAATATTAATAATAATCATGAACAGAAACTTTTAACCCTCAGTTGGACATGGCTGATCAACTCAAATAATTTTTCCAAGTGTTGCCAAAAGTTGCTAATTACTATTATTGTGCAGATATTTGAGTTATTGTCAAATTGATAGACCTCAAACATCCAATTCCTGTTTCTCTTGTCAAAATCATTTTTTCAAATATATCTGTAACTAGTTTCGGACATTATTCTTATAATAAATACAAACAATGAAAATTTCATAAGATTGAAAGTCTAAAACGTCTGGTGAAGCCTTTAATGATAGAGAGAGAGAAAAAAAAAACCCAGAAACTAATTAGAGAAATAGATGTGAGGTATTATAAAGATTTTAATTTTAAAATAATTATTTGCAGCAGATGCCAAGTTTTCGCTCTGATTGTGTAACAAGAATCATCACAGGTTTTAGATGATTAATTATCTTTGGTTTACTCTCTCAGCTTTTCATGAAGCTGTAAATATGTATATATCTCATTGTTAAAAAAATTTCCTATATTTTGAAGACGTTCATATGGTTAAATTGAAAAAGATGTTTTTCTACTAATAAAGAAACCTAATTTCAAAATATAAGTTCTTTACACAATATATGTTGATTATAAGAAAACATATTTGAAATTGATTAACTGTGCCCGACCAAGAGTTAAAATGTTTTAAGAATTTGAAAACAAAATTATATTTAGACTGAAAATTTTAATATATTTCTCCTCGTGCTAATTTTTAATTCTAAACTTATCATACATAAAGCACAATGGCATTAATCCAACAACCATTACAAAACAAAAACATACAAATATATATATATATATATTATATATAAAAATCAACTTCAACAAACTAGAATTAATAATTTAGAAAATAATTAGATGAGGAATCTCTGGTGGCAGCTATAAATATTGTATCAAATACACTTTATTATACCATTAATTCATACATATCATTTATTAACATCATACAAATCACCATACCCCACACATTTCCATAGTTATATATAATTATTGTGGAAATTAAAATATTTCGGTCTTGGCAAATATGGAATAGACCAACAAGTTCATTCTGCTTATTACCACTATATAAAAATACAAAACTATGATATTCTTTTTAAATTTCATGTTAATCCGATTCCCTGATAAAATATTATTTTTTTCTCATGTAAGTATATTCTAAACCAATATAAAATTTATTGCAGCAATAAAACAGTTAACATTGCTAAAGGAAAAATAACATCAAACACTTAAGACTTAAGACAGAACATGTATTTGGTCATTCTTTTTTTTTTTTTTTTTTTTTTGTTACTTTTGCACTATTTTTGTAAAATCACATTAATAATTGTAATAGAAGCTGATAAACAGAACAGCACTATCAGTCAGTATGAATGCTATAATTGACTATATACCGAGGAAGCATACAATTTTTAAAAATATGAAATTAAATAACATAGAAAAATTATCAACATATTTATTTGTCAATATTATCAAGTTAGGCAGCGTATTTTATAAAATAAAAGATCTTCAATGGCAAATGACATATTTTTTTTTTCCTATAGAATTTATTCAATGTTAACAGTTTTAATTAGTTAGTATACACAAGATAGAATACAAAATAATACCGGAAATAACGACATTAATAAGAACAAAATTTATATCAGCTGGTTCAATGATGCGTAAATTAACAATATTTTTAAGACAGGAATTGATAATAAAAAAACAAAACATTCCTTTAAAAAAAAGAAAAAGACTATATATATTAAGTAACTCCATAATAATATTAACAAATAAACCAATTGATACTATTTTGCTACCTAATTTCACTATAGTTAAGAATTTCAATACATAATATGGACTGTAAACATAATATCACTATAATATCTTAATCAACACACGATAAATGCATAAACAAAATAATACAGCATAAAAGCACTTAGGTAGAGAATATTCGCTACTATATTGTATATAACTAACAAAATTTAGTATTTTATAAATCTAGATTTGCACCTTGTTTTTTTGTTTTTTTTTACCACAGAATACATTATGAGTCTCCATTATATTGTTGTTGTTTTTTTAATTTTTTTTTTAAACAATTTTTCAGCCTAGTTTTATACAAGACATCGGAGAAAAATATACTTATATATAAATTTCATAAAGGTGTTAGAAACTAGAGAGATGTCTCGGGAAAGAGAGACGAGAGATATTTTCTTTACTGACATCAAGTGAGATCTGCTAATCTTGGCGTCATTATATGGATATGTGTGGGCGGAATCGTACTATGGCTACGAGTACTGTTTTTCGTCATATTCCATTACAAGGCGCTTAATATGGGACAGTTTTTCATGAAGATAGTGAAACCTTCGTTTGCATTCCTGATGCCTGCTGTTTCTATTATTTTCTTCGTACTCCCTCATTATTTGTTCCTTAATGCGCTGTAACAAAAAAAGTATAATGAATAATCCAGGAATTGAAGTTTTAAAAAAAAATTGTACATTTGTTTTTGTAAATGATTAATTATTTGGTTAATAGTATCTCATCAAATAATAGATAAATATTTATAACTAAATTATATCACTACCTACTTATTATTAAATAAAAGCCTTATGAATAATTTGTCAATAGCTGCATTCCATGTAATGTGTAACATAAATACCCAATACGGACTAGATCACTAACTATTCATGTACATCTCATATCATCAAGCCAACCTTTTTTTTTTTTAACAACTGGTGGGCAATAGGTAATGGAGCTATCTGGTTTACATTCATAACACATATAAAATAAAAATAAATAAAATTTAAAACAGAAGTAAAACAAAAAAATTAAAAGTAAAACTCATAATCAAACTTAGCCTAAGGATCTACGGAACAAGTTTGACTTATGACCCATGTTTTGGGTGGGTGAGAAGCCCAGCAGATCTCTTCAGAAATACTAGCACTCAACCATATCTATGTTACTAGTATTGAAAACCAATGGAGGCCGAGTAAGGATTCTTAGAGTAATGAGGGGCAGGCAAGTGCACACTAAATGACTTTACAGCACTGTCAAATTTTTATTTTTGAAGCTAGATTTTTCTTATTTTTTTTTAAAAGTGTTCCCTAGACGATTTAGTTTAAATATTACATTCAATCACATAAATTTTGATGAGACTGATAATTTAAATAAATAGTAGTTAGTGCACACTTGCCCCTACCTACAAAAGTGCGTACACGGTATCTGGAAAATTCATTATTCAAACAGGAGCGGTTTTGGGGGAAGTGCAAAATAGTTCGACGGATTATTGTACTGTTGTAATCATCGAAAAAAGTTAAAGCTTGTCTGAAATTCACATTTTATAATCTTCATTTTCATTGAGCTATGAAAGTGGGAAATAAAATATAATTGAATAAATGTATTTTTAAAAAAATATAAATTGTTTTGATTTGCAAATCCGTAGTTGCCTCGACAACAGTGCCGACAGTTGCCTGTACAGCACGTATGTTTGTCACAGAATACAGATCTGCACTTGCCCCTACTATCATGTTTTGTTGGACAACTGTGAACAAAAGCTTAAACAATAGAAAACTGCCAAGGAAAAATGTAAATCACGTAATATTTTGAATAACAGCTTCTATACGTTCCGGTTGCAGAAAAAATAAAAAAGGCCTACTGGTAAATAAACACTGATGCAGCTGTATTGCAAAAGTTGAAAGACACAACTTTATCAACAGGAGCAGGTTGGAACTAATATTTTTACAACTTATTATACTTCACCTTAGCGAACTTTCACGGCTGATTTCTAATAAATCAGCGTTTAGGCTTCATGCTCCGTAGGGTGCAGCTCTTGCCAGTTGAGGGTTTGGATTTATCAAGACAATTAGGCACTTATCCCACATCACCTTACATCATATGTACCTTACTTACTTCAGAGTGGTCTCTGTGTATCAGTACATATTTTAGCGAGACTTGGTCATTTGGACTCAGGGAACCTTAACCTTATTTCCTCTAAAAACTCTGATTTTAAATTTTTCACTATCACAATACTTTCCCTTACTTTTTATTTCATGTATAGGTAAGTGAAAGTAAAACAAAAAATTTTCTATGTTTAAAAAAAAATGTTTACTTTACTACCAAACTCCGAAATTACTTTCATATTAATCTAACAATTCATTAGTTATAGTGATAATATCAACAGAGTTAGGTAGCGTAGACATTTAGAAATGAGCCTTGACTTGAAAAACTTGAATTTCTTATTTGGAATCTCCCAAAAATAGCATTATTATGTAACTAAATAAAAATCTGTCATGAAAATTTTTGTCACACATTTATAGTTTTGGTAAATGAAGAATAATGCATATAACAAACTAGTTGAAGCAATTAAATAATGTCTAGAACAAAATAAAAATCAATTACCTGCCAACCTTCACTGCCTTTTTCCTCTTTTTTTAATTGCTCTTGGAGCAATGTGAATTTCTTAGAAACTTGTTCAACAAGTGAATGTAAGTGCTTGTATTCACTATAATTAGCGTTGAAGTCTTCCTTATATTTCCGCCTCTGGTCTACATCTTTTATCGTTGTATAATCACTGAAATTACATATTTTTATCATATATAATGAACATTCATATAAAAGTAATGAAGTAACATTAACAAGTCAAAAATTGCTTAAATTTACACCTTTAAATTAATAGAACTCTGGAATTAATAAACTATAAAATCTTTAAAATTATAGAGCATAGTATCAAGCAAATCTTCCACCATGTAACAACTGGCAACAGGCAATAAACCTTCCACAAGTAATAAAGCATTATATGAGCTCTTTTTTTTTTTTTTTTTAATGGTCATTTTAGTAAGATATATATGTCATATTTTTATATTTATAACCGCACATTCAATGGAGAAAGATTTCTTGATATAGTAATCTAAGAGTTTTTGCTAATAAAACTATAAATAGCTATTTAAACCTTAAAATATCTCGAAAAATGGACTTGTAACACTTTAAAAAATAATGTTCCATACATTTGATGAAGTTCAATTATAAATCATCCCTAAGATAATGGATATCCCTCCCTTAGGCAAAATCAAAAATAAAAAGAACTTATAAGAATAATTCAACATAACGTTCTGGACAGAAACAAATATAATTAAATAATAAAAATAAGATCTATAAGATACAGTAAAGTTTGTTAAGAATTAAAAAAATAAAATAAAATAAAAAATTACGAAGAAAGGAAAATGAGACATGGTGAAATGATGAGAGAATATTGGAAAGAACGAAAGAGAAAAAAAAAGCAAGGAATGAAAATTTCAAATTGTTACATGGTCATGGTCCTTAATAGGCCTCATCATTTAAAAAAAAAAAAAAAAAGATTACTCACATGCGGTACTTGGGTAAATCAGGAGGCGGTGGATGTTTAGGTGGTGGTGGAGAGGTGTCCTGTGGTGGTGTAGGTGGAGAAGGGTGAGGCAGACCGCGCGGAGGAACGCTAGTGGCTGGTGGAACTAAAGGTCGCTTGTAGTGTGATATCCTCTGCCTCTTGACGAGGAGACCATCAGCCCCATCATAATATCCAGGCCTTTTCGATGGCTCAGTCGCTGATGGGGGGCTTCCAGGGTGAATGGAATTTGGTGATTGAGAATCAGAACTTCCAGGAGGAGTTAAGTTCTCTGGTTTCCGCCTGATAAGAAAAATTGGTAACACTGATATTTAGATTACTTTGGATAATTTATATAAAATAAAACAGACAAATTACTCATTGATTAACCTAAAAAAGTCGCAGTAATTTAAAGATATTCCTGTTTTTTTCTAGGCAAAGTAGGGAATTTCCTACTTCTTTTCACATTCCTGTTTTTACCCCAATTGGGAAATACTTTTATTCTAAAGTTGAAAACTAAGTAAGAAAAAAGAAAAAAAAAATTATAATCAATATTCATAACATTAAACATCACAACATTACTAGAGCTTCACATATACATAAAGGGTACTGTAAAGAGAAAATAAAATTTAAAACCAATCAGCAGGATTGGTAGTGGGATTGCCAAATGCCTCGATAAATCAAATGTCGGACCGACATCTGATATACTGAGGAGGCCTCTGACACTAGGAAATGCGGTGAAAGGAACACAAGCTTTCTGCGCAAATTAAATCAGTGTTGGACCCAATTCTAATAATTATGCACGCCCTAAGGGTGCATTGATAGAGTTGTATATATCTATTTTTTTTTTTCTTTTTTCAAAATGAATGATAGAAGAAAAGCAGTTCATACCTTTTGAGCATCTGCTTGTCCTGTTCAGAATAAAAAGGCCAGTCTTCCTGTACCTCATTCCAAACATGACGCATTAAATGATATGTGTTGTCTTTAATTGTGGCAACACTCAAAATTGTATTCATTAAGTTAGTCCGATCTTTTTCTTTCACTCCATCTAAAAAGTATAAAGATAAATAAATAAATTTCATTTTTGCAGAGGTACATACCAACAATTAATAGGTATCAATAATCATAAATCTAGACATATAATATACACTCGCAACTTAAACATTCATAACCCGACAAAAAAATAATAAAAGTTATTTTTTTAAACAGTAGGCCTCATGTTTCGGCTAGGTGTATAATCCTTGTGAGAGAGTCCATGTCTCACTTTAAGTTGAGCATTTACCAATCTTGATCGTTAAGGTTAAAACTATCTTAACCCACATTTTTTAAACTGAGGAAGCACTACTAACAATCCTAGCTCCAATTCCATACTTTTCTAGTGTAATTTTAAAATATTAGATTAATACAAAATAAAATGATATAACACAGTTTTTGTCTATCAAAGTTTTAGGCAACTTAGATCATGAAAAAAAATAAATTCGACAATTTAAAAGTAGACCAATTTTGAAGATATAAGTAAAAGCTGAACATTCCACAAAGGTTCATCTGTGTACCGACAAGTTTGCCAACAGGAGATAGAAAAGAAAATCATACATCACGATTAAGAAAGAATAAGACACCATATAATGATCTACCACTTTATACATTTCCAGCATACTAATGATGAGTAAAATAATTAGAAGAGATGGAGAAAAAGATTAATGAAGAAGTCATATCATCATAGTAACTTGGAAGGAGCAAGGCCTCATGGAATCACAGAATTCTTTTCACACGAGGTGCTGGGAGTAGTGGTTTAACAGCCCCAAAACTCTTTCATACTTCTATAATGCTTTAACTCTTAGTTAAGGCTGTAGACGTTATTGATGTACTAGGAATGCTCAACAAACTTGACAAATGTCAAGAGGCCAACAAAGATATTGATGAAATGATCACCTTAGGAAAATAAAAATAATAATGCCTCTCCATCAACTTATGAAGCCTAGTACACACTTAGAGACAGTGTATGGGACATCGTTGCGATACAAGAGTTCCATACTGTTGCGATACAAATGCTGCATGTCCATACTTGCAAAGCCAGTATGTAACATGGTGGTGCACCATGTCACAACTAATTGCTTTATGGGCTATTAATTTGTATGTTAATAATTTAATGATATTAGCACAAAATCAGATTTAAAGAATTATTTTCTGAAAAATTAAGAACATAATTTTCATCAGTTTATAAGTACTGGTTTTAAGAGAGCGGGAACAGAAATAGCTGCATATAATAAAACAAATCTGCAGTTACTGTCAGCTCAATCCCATAATATAAAAATTTATAATTATTTATATAATGGTAAAACAGAATGAATAAAATTTATTCAAAATATATTTTAAAATCCAATATTTGTTTTAATAAACAATTACCTCTATTCAATGTTGCATAAAGTTCGGGTTTCTTATATGGCCTTACAGCTAATAGGTGAATTATCCTATCCCTGTAACAGAAATACAATCTCTAAATATCTTAACGGTTTTCGAACGATATAAGGAATATCTTTTGAATAAAAATATTTGAGTCAGTTTACAAAAGTAATAATAAATTTTTAGAAGATACAATTACTTACTATAGTAGTGCATCTTTAAGTTAATTAACATCAAAACCAATACAAAAAAGATGTAACTCTAATCTTCTCAAACAATTTCAACCATATCTTTTACATATAGAATGTAAAAAAAAAAAGTTTTGGGAAATCTAACTTACAAAGCTCACCATCATTACTCACAACCATCATTTACCGCCAGAACCCCCCACCTCTTGTCAGCTCACGGATCAATTCCTCTGTAGCCATTCCCCACTACCACAACCTCAGGCTGGATTGCTGTCATTACGCAGTATATACATATATATCACTTGATATAATAAGGTGAAGCATGGAATAATGAAATAAACAACCACTCAACCTAAATATATTATTAATGTTGTTGAGAAAATTATAGTAACACTTACTTTCAGTACTAAAACTAAAAAAGAAAAATCCTCCTAATGATTCTGTAAACTCTCAGCAATGAACAATTTAAATTGAATTCTATCTGTGCTAAAAATTCATTAACCAGCCTAACCGATTCCAGAATATGATCAATTTCAATTTGAGCATCTTGTTATAGTTTTTCTATATATGTATATAACTTTTTTCTTTTTAATATTAAGTTAAAATTCGTTTTTAAACATTAGTCTATGTATCAGATCTTGTAATGAAAACTGGGATGTACCAGATTTATGTTGGAATTAAAATTGGTTGTTTCTGAGGAAAGATTGAATGAGTTATCCAACTGTTTTTAAAACTTCTACATGTATAGTTTGTGGTAGTTAGGATGTCTTTAATCCAGTTAGAATGTTTTTAATCAATTTTAATAGAAAAATATAAATTTTAATCAACAGACAATTATTCTTTTAAATTATTGATGAAAAACTGGAAACGAACTTCATCACATTGTTGAAGTTTTAGACTAAATTTTTAAATGTTTTCATCAACACTTTTAAGTTGATTAAAACTGATTGATTATTCACAATTTTTTTAAGTTTAAGCAAAAATATACAGAAATTCCGACATAAAAAGTAATACTGAGCGGAATTCTCTTGCTGAACAATGAGGAGATATAGTGATGTAAAACTATCGAAATTTTTAATATACTCGATAGTAATATTGAAAATCAATTTTTTTTTTTAATTTCTTTTAATAGAAATAACATCCAAATCACTCAATTTCTATGTGCATAAAATAGAATTATTTAGGGAAAGTAAAGGAAGTCATAGGTATATAAGTATATTTTTACTTCTTTTTTTTTTTTTTACGAAAACATTACACATAAACATATCATAATGATAAAGCATACCTAATGAAAACAAATGGATTCTTAAATAAAAAGTTTGAAAAATTCAATAAATGACTGAAAAATTAATTTTTAAAAACATCAATGTTTTCTTATGGATGTTCCATCCCTATCCAATTCTTTTAAAACCAATGTTGCCAGGCCTGTCATGTATTTTCCCCCGAAACTTATCTAAATTTTCCTGTAAATCTACCAACTTTAATCCTAAATAATTAATTCTTATTTTTCCATTAATGTAACAAAATTATGCCCTAGGAGAAATGATAAGAAATGTACTTAAGGTTTATTATCAGTTGAAAGATTAGGCTAAATTAATGATTAGAAGCAAACTTTAAACATCACAAAACGAGATAAATCAAAAATGAACATTAAATAAACAAAAAAAAGATACAAAATTATTAGTTCAAAATTGTCGTAATTCAGGTTTAATCACATTATTTAATGAATATTTTAATTCAGTCTCAACACTAGAATCTAGGACTGTACGTGACATAGTGACATCGCAATAAGGGATACCATTAGCCATGGCAACATCTTTCTATTACTATTAGCTCATTACCCTGCACATTTGGTAAAAACATGTAAAATGAATTAATAATAAAAACTCAAAGTGTGACTGTTTTTTTTCCTTCTAATCATTCTAATTTTTAATTTCTAATCAGACAATAATGGTGAACACATTTTTCGCAGTAAATAAATCCCAGTAGAGAAAAAAAAATCCAATAATAAATCTGGTGGGGAAAACCAATCTGGCAATACATTTTAAAATTTTTAAACCTATCGATAATTTAGCTAAGACAGTATAAGGACTATCGATAGTTTTACATCACTAAGAAGAAGTTGAAGTATGGAAACAAATTAATAGATTACTAATCTGATATTTACAAAACCATTAAGATAATGTTTCTTAAAATAAAATAACTTTATTATTAAAACTTTCTTAGCAAGATTTACCTTATTGGCCTCTTCATGAGGTCAGGGTTCCCCGGTTTCTGGGCTTGGTTATTGCCTTGGGGTTTGGTATGGGGTGCGGGTGGCGTGGTAACAGCTGGTAAACTTCTTCTAGCAAGACCACCGCCATTTACGACTTTGCTTCTAACTTTCACTCGGCGACCAATACCAGTCTTATCAAGTTCTATCTCCCTGGTACTGAAATGAAATTATAATGGTCAAAAAATTATTATAAGAAAATAATACAGATATTTTTTTTATATTTTCTTTTATTGAGTAATATTACATTCAGTCTCAGCAAGGACAATGGTAATAGTGATCAAGCAGTTCATTCACATCATATATAAGGAAAATTAAAAAAAAAAAAAAAAAAAAAAAAAAATGAAAAAATATCAAAATAAAAATATATACATATTAAAAAAATAATAAATAAACTTATATAAAATAAAATAAGCATAACATATTAAATACAGGCATACTTATATACACTATTTACAACTGGCCTGTGGAAGCCTGAGCCAGGCTTGCCCTCCCACAAATAGATGGAAAAACATGACTCCATGATAAAATACAGATATAGAGAGTAGTGTTGCTGCCTACAAACCAAAGATTCGTTTCATAGGATCTTTAAGATTTTTTTTAAAAATGGGTTAAGGTCTAAAAAAGGGCTCATTCAGCCTAAAAAAAAGAGGAAAATTAAATAGCTACTTGAACAAACAAAAATAGCCTGGTCTAAGAAACCAAAATAGAACTCGGAAGAAAGAATATATTGGGTTGATGCGAAATTAATGCAGGTTTTTAATATTAATTGAAAATACGCCATATCTTCACTTTAACTATATATATTTAATCAAAGTAATTTCCGTCAGAATCAATGCACTTTTGCCAACGTTCAACAAGCTTTTTTATCCCAGCAGAAAAAAAATCTGGATCCCTGGATTGGCAATGAACTCACGAAAAGAATTTTCAATTTCATCCTGGTTTTGAAAATGTTTCTACCTCAAAGTTGTCCAGATGTCTGAAAAAGTGGAAGTCTGTAGGAGAGAGGTCAGGTGAATAAGGTGGGTGTTGAAGAACTTCGTAGCCCAACTTATGCCAAGTCGTCGTAGCGTTGGTTGTGCAACGTATGATATGGCATTATCATGGAGAAGGATTGGCGCCTTCCGATTACCAATGTTGGGCAAAGATGCTGCAACTTCCGATTCATATTATCAATTTCTTGGCAGTACTTGTCGGCAGCTATAGTCTCACCACTCAAAGCTGTAATGGATAACACCGCCAGTATACCACCAAATTGTAACCATAACTTTTTTGGGGTGTAGGATGGGTTTCGGGAAATGTTTTGGTTGTTCATCTTTGCCCAGCCAATGCCTACAACGCCTTTTGTTGTACAAGATCCATTCCTCATTGCATGTCACAATGCGATCGAGAAATGGATCATTTTAGTATCGTGTCAAAAGCATGGAACAGATTTCAAAGCGGCGATTTTTTTGGTGGTCGTTTAATTGGTATGGCACCCGTTTGGTCAACTTTTTTACCTTACCAATTGCCTCCAAGTGGCGTACGACGGTGGATTGGTTCATGCCGAGTTCTACTGCCATTTCTCGGGTGGTTTTGGTTGGGTCTTCTTCCACTATTGACCTCAACTGGTCGTCGTCAACTGAAGAATGGTGGCCACGACCTTCCTTGTCTTCGAAGTCAAAATCTCCACTGCGAAACTTCTGGAACTAACGCTGCACCATGCATTCGTTAATAGTCCCCTGACCCCACACTTCATTAAAATTAGGAGATGTTTGCGCAGCGCTTCGCCCTAATTTAAATTCGTAAAAATAAATTTGACAAAAATTCCACTTCGACATTTTCAATTTAAAACCTTTAAACATACTGAACAAAACGATTTTACTGATTAAATTCATGGTGAAAGAGAGGGTATTAGATAAGGTTTATTATGTTATATAAGGAATGAATATTAGGATTAGCTTTGTTAACAGAATTGGTATTAAGATATTGCAATGCAGGAAACCTGCATTAATTTTACATCAACCCAATATCTACAGAGTGACAAATAAAGCTGAAGAGTTTGTGTGTTTGAACTTGCAAATTTCAGAAACGAGCAGTCCAATTTGAAAAATTCTTTTTGCGTTAGATAGATTCTTTAATAAGGAAGGCTTTAGGGTTTTATAACATTGTGCTAAGTCGTTATTTGAATCCTTATTCAATCAACACTGATGTAAACAATGCATATATTGTTGTTTACTTTGACTAATCGTTTATTTAATTATGTATACCAACTGTCTATACCTTTCATCCCATTTCATAAATTTCACTGATAATACTGGAAGAAAAAATTGTCATCCTGGTCTTCTGAGGCACTACTGGAAAAAAGGATTAAGTGCGAAGACAGCTGCTGAGGAAATGTGTGCAGTGGAAGGTGAAAATGTGGTGCATCGTAATACTGTAGTGTTTTAGTTCAGGCGGTTCAATCCTGAGAACAACAGCCTTCAAGGTAATGCTTTGTGTTTGGTGTGATTATGAGTATGTTTTGCACTTTGATCTAATTCCAGATGGCAGGGCTACTGATGTTTAGCTTTACTGGGAACAACTCGGAAGAGCATATAAAGTTTTAAAAGAGGAGTCCCCTGCTTTGGTCAATCATATCAAAGTGATATTTCAGCAAGACAATGATCCAGCCCATCATTCACTCTTAATCAAAGAAAATATCAATTCCCAGAAATGGAGGGTGTTAGCATCTTACTCCATCCTCCTTACAGCCCTAACATTGCACTGTTTGGCTATGGCTTTTTATGGTCAATGGCACATTTTTTGAAAGGCACTTCAAAAACAACAGGAATCAGGATGTGAGGAGTTTTCCACCTTGAAAACCAAGGACAACCAAATTCATATTCTGGTAAAAAGATGGGTTAAAGTAATTGGCAATGATGGCATATATTTTGAAGAATAATTTTAATGTGTAGATTTTATACTGAAACTTAAATAAACCTTATTCTATACACAAAGATTTTGTAACAACCTAGTAGGTTATTATGTATTTTAGAGGTTAATCCAAATTTAACACGAGTGAAACCGCGGGGCACAGCTAGTTGGTATAATCATACGCCTCACCTCGCTATGCTGATAACCATTATGGTAGCAATCAATTCGATACTTCTTGTCTCTTTCAAGGGACGCTGACTCAATTTGCTCTAGTTCAAATAAGAACATAGTTGTCTCGAAGGCCAACAATGGCTCATAAACTTCTCCAAGTCATATATGTTTTGTGTATTTTAAACATATTTACAAATCAAATGATATAAAATTGTTAATTTTAATTAGTGTGATATAGGAAAGGGGGATTATCTAAATAAAATTATGTTCATTCCAAGCTGTTGCCTATTCTTGAAGGGGTTGTTGTTGCCTACTGAAGAAGTTTCAGATCATACTGTAATGTTTGTTGTGGATAATAATCAAACTTTGGCGTGTTTATTACCCTTTTAATTTATTTACAATATAAAACATGGTAAAAATAATGCAAATACAATAATAAAATCAAAATCAGCAAAATTGGACTTATGATAGTACACCTCTGATACACAGAAATATAATTTAGAAAAAAGTTATGACCCTCAAAAGGCACTTCTCTAACACAAACTCAATTCACATACAAATTTTCAATCTTTTAACTCAATTCAGAGGGTCTGCCTGTAGAGGTGTGCAAAACATTAAAAACCACGAAAAAACTTTTGGACATGACGAAAATTTGACTGAAATTTACTCCCACTTCTATGATAATGTTCTGACTAGAAAACAACCCTACATATCAAATATCAGCTCATTTGATCCAAAGGGGACCACTGGAAATGCCCAAATGTAGCAGGGGGCGAGGGAAATATGTATCCCCATATCTCTCCCATAATCGTGTTCTAGGGGTTATGCAACGGATTTAAAATGCACCCTCTCTGTGACCTTTAATACAAGGCAAAAGTCAATTATTATCGGAGAAAATATGACTAAAAAGGGAGAAAAATGAAAGAATCTTGAGATTTATTAGAAGTTTTGCATGAATAATTAAATGAAGTATAAAACCAGGAATAAAATACAGAAAACAAGAAATATGTAAAACTAAAACAGAAAAGAAACATATACATACCAATTTTCTTTTTGCTGCTTTTCTGCAGCCTGCATTCTACTCCTGGTAGTTTCGTAAACATCTTCATTGGCATGGACCCGCATTTTGCAGGGCAGCGATCCAACAGTTTCCAAACTTCTACAAAATATAAAAGAAATTTTTAAACTTAATTCATTAAACTTAGGATATTGAAATTGAAAAAAAATTAATAGAAATTTTTAAAACATGCAAATAATATACAGTACTGACATAATAAAAATTGTTCTCTTTGATATTTTCAAATTAAACCAACTATAAGTAAATATGCAATGAATAGGAAGATACCAATAACTCAAAATGAGTACACTCAATAATATCAATAATTACAAAAATTAAAGCTCCTGAAATTCATCTTTTTCAAAAAACATACATTGAAAAGGAAGTATAAAACAAACGTAGCCATCATACTAGTAGAAAATGAAAAAAAAAAAAACGTGTGTTCAGAGATTTAATATTTATTAAAATAAAAGTAAAAAAATAATAGAAAGAAATATTGCAAACCAATAATAACACATACTCACAATCAAACACAGATAATAAACAAAATGCATAATACTTCAGAATTTCATTAACTCCTCACCTCTGTCCAGAGTGCCGTATACACTCAAAGGAGCCTTGTGGTCCTTCAATATCAGAGTTATTGGAAAGGCTGAATTTAAACGCTGACCTAGACCGGGGCGATTGGCCATTTGGAAACCAGAGGTGCTAAAATGACAATAAAAACACAAGATTAATATCCATGTAAAACTTAAAATCTCTTAGCAAAATTAAAATATCATTTTCATTAGTTTGAAGCATTTAAAAATTGTGTCACTCCACTAAATAATTTAATGTTCGCTATAAAATTAAAGTATAAAATAACCATTTAATTAAATTTAATGAAAATATAATGGAAGTCCACCATTCAATAAGAAAGTGTTAACTTCTGGCACTGGTTTCATAATCATCTATCAAAACACATTGCGTTTGGAAGAAAGAGCAAGGATAAGCTAACAGCTCCAAACTGAATACAAGAATATATTAATCAATTACCAATTGGAAGAGAATAATTTCTTGTACAGGATAAGCACTTTCTTGCAAAATTACACTAATGGCTAATTTAATAATAACACAAGTAACTTAGCTATTCAACTTTTCTAAGTTGTATTTTCCACTGCACAAAGGTGGTTTTTCTTTTATACATTTTAAATAGGAACATAAATAACGGAATGTGTATTCCTATTTCAATGTGAATGAATATTTTCATAATACATATTTTGTTTTGATCTCCAATCCACCACTATCAGGTCAAACCTCGAGATACAGCCGGTAGAAACCACTCTAGACAAGAATAAATTAAGATGGTTTGGACACATCCTCAGGATGAATCCAGGATTACCTATAAAAAAGATTAGGATAAAAGATTCGAGTGGAGGGAAAAAGAACAAGAGGAAGACCTTGGATCACCGAGGAAGACAGTGTGTGGGATGTGTTCAGGAAGTGACAGAATGGATTGGCACAGGAGAGGGACAATTGGTCCAAGCTCTACAGAGAGCATCCTCGAACTGCTCAGCGGTAGAAGAGGATTGGAATATGGTGATGATTTCCAATCATGCTTATGGTGATTGTAAAACTCAATTGATTGCATTCACTCACACCATAGTATGCTGGATACAAAAAACTAATATTTTTATGCGATATTTTATCATAACAAATCAGATCAAACAAAGTCGCTCAAATAAGCCATTTAATCCAAGAATGATTATTCAAAGCTAGAAAAAATTGGTTGAAAAGACTATGTTCATGACCCAACAAATGTAATTAAGATAAGTAAGCAGACACAGACACTGTGCCTTTCAATTCGGTAGCCCTTGTCCCTGTTATAGAGATGTTGAGATAGTCATTTATTTTTAGTTAAGATATAATATCAATCCAGGGAATGCAGAAAAGAATCATGTCATAAATAGCAAACACTGAATCTTAGGGGATACTTTTCAAGCTAAACTAAAATTAAAAGTCCTTCTTTGTAAATTTTTCACCTGCATACCCTCCTTTCCAATATTTGAAGAATAATCCTCTTCATCTCTAGTAAATTGGAGAGATATTGTATCTTGTGTTGCGTGAGTTTTTATCTAAAGAATTGCAAGAGACTGAAATAGATGGAATCATCTTTTTGAAAAAATTAGAAGACTTAATGTGTATTTAAACTATGAAAAATTACAAAAGGAGAATCAATAAGTTGGAAACGACAAAAGTTGGGAGAAAATATCCATCCCGCCATTTCAAAAATGGACACATTCCAAATGAAAATTTATTTATTCTTGTTCAATTTGCATTTTGCTGCCTTGGAACTAATGAAACAATAGAAAGAATCTTATCAGTAGCAAATGATTTGGGACGAGGAAGAAATCGGGATTGAATGTTGATGCAATAGCTCCATCACTAATCTTTAAATTCAGTATGAAGTACATTTTTTGTTCAGATATTTTCAATATATCGTTAGAAGATGATTGGCAAAAAATATTCATTCAATGGAAAAGAAGTCACTTAATTAACTAATGATTTAATACGCAGGGTGTTTTGTACTTTAAGTACGCCAGTTATTTTTAAATAGAAAAAATATCTGTTATAGAAAAGTATCAGTTATAGAAAAGTATCAGTTATATTTGAACCAATGTTGTTATTCTTCTATTATATAAACATCTGTTAACATATTATATTGAAACTTGTAAAAAAACTTTTATTTAAGATGTTTTAAATACTTTTTATTTTAGTTGGGTGGGCATTAAGTTTTTATTGATTGTAGTATTCTTTCGAACAAGTCCTCCTTCTCATGTCTCCTCCTCCAAACAAATTCACAGAAATAAGAGTCAAGCTGATTCCTGCTGGTTCCACATTCAATTTTATTTCTTCTCTATACGCTGGCCCAAAGAAACTGTTTTCAATTTGTGAATATCGTTGCTCTGTAGGGGAGAGTGCACGCGATATGTAAGCTACTGATCTCATAAAACCGTCCTCTTCTTGAAGCAGGGCATCTCCAATACCAAACGCAGATGCGTCAACAGTCACTGTTGTGTTTAAGTCAGGTTTAAGTTCATAGTAAACGCAATTGCAATAGGAGAAAATAGTAGATAACCTACTCTAAATATAAAACAACATATGGCATAATAATAGCTATTATTTTTCAATGACAGATAATTTTCCAGTTTAAAAATCACTGGCGTACCTAAAGTAAAAAAGACCCAATAGGTTTATAAGCGTAATTAAAAAATAAAAACAATTACTTTCTAGAAACTTCATATACAATTTTTTTTGTAATACATTTATCATGTGATAAATGTATAATTGATAAGATGAATATTATTCATTTATCATCTATATTGTTGCAATGGATAAAATGTTTCTTTAATTTATTTGGGCTCTCCTTTTCATTGTAAAAAAAAGTTAGGCATTTTAAAATTGAAATTTTTAGGCATGTGTAGCTGAAATTTTGGAAAATTGATAAAATATCCTGTAAATTTAATTAGATATAAAATAATTTAAAGTAATTAAAATCATACTTAATGTTAGGTTGGAAGTTTTATGAAGAAAAAAAAGAAAGGAACACCACTATTAAAAAAAAAAAAAGGAATAACACTGTCTAAAAAAAAAAAAATCGGCATATTTCAAAATATTAAAATATCCTGTAAAATTGATTCGAAAAACAACCTTCGATTTAAAAAGACATTTGTACTACGAAATTTCGTGCTAAAAATCAATATACATATCATCTGTTCAGGTATTTTAAATGCATACGCTTACATAAATAATAAATCGTATTTTGTATCTAAAATTAATAGAAAGCAGTCTTTGAAGAATGGCGGACGTCTATTCAGGCATTCAATATACATTAGGTATACTATAATGGTAGATAAACAGAAACAGTTGCAAAAGAATCGATATTATCGATTTTACTATCGATATTATATGTTTGATAGCACAAGGAAAATAAAAAAAAACAGATTGTAAACAAAGAGAATTTTTTTTTTTCTAGGAATTCATGGAAAAAACGATTCATTCTAATAAATTATAATAAGTAAATAAAAAACAAAGCATGAAATAGAAATATGGAATCAAATTAATAGAAAGCAGTCTTTGAAGAATGGCGGACGTCTATTCAGGCATTCAATATACATTAGGTATACTATAATGGTAGATAAACAGAAACAGTTGCAAAAGAATCGATATTATCGATTTTACTATCGATATTATATGTTTGATAGCACTAGGAAAATAAAAAAAAACAGATTGTAAACAAAGAGAATTTTTTTTTTTTCTAGGAATTCATGGAAAAAACGATTCATTCTAATAAATTATAATAAGTAAATAAAAAACAAAGCATGAAATAGAAATATGGAATCAAATTAATAGAAAGCAGTCTTTGAAGAATGGCGGACATCTATTCAGGCATTCAATATACATTAGGTATACTATAATGGTAGATAAACAGAAACAGTTGCAAAAGAACTATCGATATTATATGTTTGATAGCACTAGGAAAATAAAAAAAAACAGATTGTAAACAAAGAGAATTTTTTTTTTTTCTAGGAATTCATGGAAAAAACGATTCATTCTAATAAATTATAATAAGTAAATAAAAAACAAAGCATGAAATAGAAATATGGAATCAAATAAAATAAAAAGAAGTTATAGAAACTCCATCAGAAAGGCTCGCCCTTGTCCCAGATCTCCGTTACGGTACAGCCTTTCACCATCAACTCATGTCAAATGCAGCCAAATGAGTTTTGGGTAGAGTTTAGACATAATGCATTTGATAGCATAGTATAACTATAATAATATAACTGGTGCAATATAAAATAATAATGTACCGCTCCTTAAATACGTAATAATAAAAACTGAAAACAGAAATTATTATTAATAGTGTTTATGTTGTAACTATTCATTTTCATCAAGATCCATCAATAATAATAAACATCAAAAACACGATTGATCAGTGTGGCTATTATGGTTACCTTTAAGAAGGGGGTACAAAAATGTGGAATTTTCGATCGGTTATATATAATTGTGCGTTTTTATTTTATCAGATACGAATTACTAAAAATGTTTTATTTATAAATGGTGGCACGTGAACATTGCTTAAACAAATTGAGGGCAGGGACCCATGACGATTATTTATCTACACTCGGCAATCCAGTCAGACCACAACCTAAAAATTATCTGGGCAGGCGACATAGTTCCCCCAATCACAGACCAAATAACAAGGAGAAAAAAAACATGGACGGCCTTACCACAAAGTCGCTACAACCGGTATTCTGCTGATGCCTAAAATCGGAACATATCAGAAACTCGGTCTTGTATCTTCAATTAAGTAGAAAAAGTTACCAATACCCATCAAAAACCATATTAGGGTTTTTTATATATTTTATTTTTTATTTTGGAGTAAGTTTGGTTGACCGTAGGTATAAATTAAGGAAGAAGTTGGTCGAGGGTGCGGTCGAAGACAAAGACAATAATAAGTATGATTTATTTATTTTGTGCCAACGTTTCGGCCTAAGTTTTAGGATATCATCAGAACTAAAAATAAAATAACATTGAAAACGACAGAGGCATACATTCATAATCTTATTAAGTACGCAATTCATAACCTTTTCGTCACTATTTTCACTTCAATTTTTCATTTTTTACAATTATATTGAAATCTTTTTCTTTTTATACTTCATATATTTTTATCTTGCTTGTCATTTCTGTTTTTTTATATTTTTTTACTGTTACTGATACTGCCTCTGTGGTTTTCTGGTTTCTGTGTTTTTCCTGTTATTTTGTTTTTTCTTTTTAGCCCCGTTGTTGATGGCCAAAAACTCAGGCCGAAACGTTGGCACAAAATAAATGTCATACTTATTAGTGTCTTTGTCTTTGACCGTATCCCCGACCAACTTCTTAATTTTTTTTTTTTTTTGTATTTTATATTTATTACGCAGAAGATCCCTCTATATTGATAGGCTAAATATTTGTATATATATTCCATATGATCCTATACACACCTCCAGATATTCTCTTCTATCCTATATAACTCTTTCAGAAATTATCTTTAGAGGCATTGTATTGTATAGGTATATCGAAGCAAGGTGTATTTTATTTAAACGCGATTATTACATTAAAAATCTCGTAAAATTAACAAGACAATACATAATTTATATACATTACGTAATAAATGATTTAACAATGCAATAAATTGTATTAGGCTGTGTTTATTTTTATTATTTTATAACGCTTCGGCCAGAAAATCCATCTTCAGGTACATCTAGAAGGACACAAAATGTATTAAAATTACAAATATATTTACATAACATTTCAACTTATTACTAATTGACATATTATTGTATCATCCTTAACTTACAGATTGCTAGATTTACAATTTATTCCTGTTTTAAAAATGTACACTTTCTTCACATTCCATTGCTTATTTTATCATTACGTAATTGGAATAAAGTTAAAATTACATTTTTTATATAATCCTAATAAGGATTATCGCCAATTAAAATGAAGTTAGCTTTTTTGGCCGAAACGTTGAAAATAATAAAAATAAACGTGATGAAGTAAACAGCCTAACACATTCAATCGAATAATTCAATCTTCACCTTAATACAAGAAAGTCGATTTAAAAATTGTATTCTGTTCAGAAGACTATCAATTACGATAGTCGGTACAATGGCGAAGTGGCGTATCTGAAAATTTGTGGAACTGAGAAAATTGAGTTTGAATAATGGTTGCAGATGCAAGGTAGCTAAATTTCTTGATTAAATTTGTCGTTTTTTTTATTATTAATCAGTGACATCACATATTCAGTTAGGTCTTTTGGCAGTGCGAAGGAAATAGATGCAACAAAAGCCAAAAATAGCAAAATTTGCGAATACGCTACTTTGGCATTGCATTACAAGCGAAACAACCATTCTTTGGAGGGGAGCGAGCGGCTAAACACAGATCAATATTTGGAGGACCAACAGGTACAACACTCTACTAATCAACAAGACAAAGAGGTACCCCGCACAGCATCCGGCTACTTCGAGGATTGATCATGATGGGAAAGATCAAAAGGATGGCAATAGGTTCTGCTATCAGCTTGAAAAAAAAAGAAAAAAAAAAAGATACATAATATTCACATTAATTCCGTTGTTAAATTAATGTTTGTTCTGTCAGTCGGCCCTCTAGGATTGCCCTTCAAGGACAACGCGCTCTAGAGAAATACCGTACTGATCCGGTCTCAGCCGCAAGGATCTGTTCAATTCCATTACATTGGATAAGAAAGATTATTTATGTCTTGCCTAGCGGATTCCTTGAACTAACCTTCAGACCAAAGAAGGCACAGTATAAACAGTTCTCCCAAACACATTAATATATAAATCAGATAGCCGGGCTACTATTCCACACAACTTCCAGGTTCCAGGTGTGGGAAGTTTCTTATAACTGAGCTTCCGACATTGCGTGAATCTTCACATCGAACAATTTTATCGTTTCCATGGATGGTGCCGTCCTCTATCGCAGGTCAATATACTTCCACTCAACCTGCTTTGTTCCTTATCTCCTCAGTTTAATCTCTCATCTGGTCATTACTCCCAGGCCCTTAGCCTAACCGTTTAACTACACCTGCATCGCTCTTCAGAACCGCTACCGACCTATCTTATTCTCCAGAATATCTCAACAATTCATCTTGCTACACAGATTTGAGAATATACTCCACCAACGATACCTCGTACTAATCCTAAGGCCTTTAATTTCTAAACACGTTTATCAGCTCATACAAAGTTTACTTATTGCAAGTTCATTTCTAATTTCAGGAATTAATATTTTTTGCTATTTTTAATTTGGCTTTTAGAAAGTTACTGTGATTATATTCTCAAACAATCCAGAATTTCTTTTTCGGATTGAAAACTTTATTTATTAAATTAAGCATGTTTCTTTTACATTTGAATGTATTTGTATTAAGAACATGAGAAAATTAAATATTCACGATTCTATGTAGAAGCTTGGTTGGAGGTGCGGTCAATGATGAAACACACAAATAAGAAAAAAATAAATATTCTTTGCCGAAGTTTCGTCCATCATCAGGGCTAAGGTAAAACAAAAAAACAACAGTGACAGTAGCAATTATTGATTATAGTTTTGGATCTAGTATATTATGCATGGAGGGCTGTTTATTTTGGCCATTTTATTTCTATTACATTTTTAAGTTTTTTTTTTAGATATCTTGAAACTTCAAACTTTATTATCTAAATTTTTAAACAGAAAGTATGTCACTTAATTTTATCAGTTCTATGCTCAAATGGAATAAGACTGTAAGTAGAAAAATGGTCCTCCTGAATTATATGTATTGTGATCATCTACAAGGTGGTAACTCACAGTTCTAAATATTTATAAAGGGATAGAGGAGTTACCAACTTCTCCACTGCTTGCAGAAGCTTTGGGAGGTGACCACAATCAGCAAGACCATTCTTCGACTTACCAATTTATTCCAAGTGACCATAGAGATAATCTATAAAAATCTAATTTATAGACACCGGTGCTCAATACCAACATTCAAACCAACATTGACATTCCGTCAATCAGAATGATCAATTGTTAATTAGGCTGTAGTATTAAAACAAAATTAAAAAAAAATATATATGAATCCCTTTATTGCCTCAGACCAATGGAAAAATCCATTATTAAAACTATTCAGTACAGTTTCCCTACCGGTGGACCATGGAAAGGTCCGGCAGCGCCCTCCGCCATCTTTTTTGTAATAACTTCTTTTTAGAACTGTTTTAAGATGTAAAAGCACCGTAAAAATTCCTCAAAATGCACTTATAATCATTCCGCTTACCCACTTACAAGTCGATGATAAAAATCTAAACCTCATCTGCCCATCTAAACTAACATCAGGCCATCTTGCTATTTTTTCACAAATCATGCATTTATAAAATATTAACTTTGAAGGTAAATAATCCATAGACCTTCGATAATTATATCTGATTTAGAGTTTCATATTTTATTAGCGAAATGCAGTCTTTGATAAGATAACCTATACTCCATGTACTAAAATATCTTTATCTGTATCAATATCATATCTGTGCGATTTTTATTTGCCAAGGTCACTGGCAGCACACACCGTTGTATTACCAGAAATAATAATAATTATATATATTCTGGTCTCATTTAAGGACAACCCTAGGGACAGAAGGGTGGAGGGTTAAAATACAGTTTTTTTATGTACTTTTTTCTCAGGAACTTTAAGAGATTAATGCATACTGTTGGTTCCGTCTCATTTCTCATCTATAAGGGAGTATTATTAATAAGTCCTTCTAATTAATAAATACAAAATAATAACAATAATAAAAATAATAGGAATTTTTTTTACAGCCTCAAAATATTACAATTTTTTTTTTCATTTTTGTTCAAATTTAGAAGTTTTCTTCTCCAGTCCCACTGCTTCTGTAGTTTCAAAAAATGCTTTAAACGATGGGATAGAAAATATTAAAAAGATGAAAACATTTTGACCTTTTTCCTTTTCAATTGTTGTTCTTGTCAATTGCTGGTCAATTGTTGAACTAATAAATGATTCTTGAACCTTAGACAGTACATACAGTTGTTCAACTGAAAACAGGCTGAAAACCTTTCTACTACGAAGAATCACAGTTGTGTTTACAATTTTTTTTCCCAAGACCAAACAGTTGAAATATCAAGTTTTTGTTTGTAAAACTTGTTAAAATTAAAACGATTTTATAAAACAGTTAATTGGTATTAAGTTTATCTAAATAAACCGTTCATTTCGAATTAGGATTCAAAAAAATATTTTTTAAATTAATCATTTTTTTGTTTATATTTTTAAAAATGAATCAGGATGGTATTAAAATATTGATATTTTAATTAAATCTGAAGTTGATAAACTAAATAATAAATTTAATACAAAATAAATATGAGTTTATTTGTTTTGTTTTTCCATGAACATTGTCTCACAAGCTGGATTATACTTAACAATAGGATTAAATATTTATGGATCCTTTCCGCTCCGTAACCTTCATAATATATGCATCAGTGTTTTCAGAAAATTTCGAGATTTTGTTTAGATAAAAAGTAAAATATGTACTTTTTTTTTCATTTTTGAGACTAGGGCATACTTAAAAAATGAATCTTTTGTATAGTGCCTCGTTTCTCAAGGTTGATTGATATCCAATTTCAAGTCGTTCTCAAACACGGGAATGACACAGCATCAAATGATGACCCTGTAAGAGTAGATCGGAAGTAATTTGGTTTTAAAATATCCCTTCAAGGGAGTTTACCTTCACCTTTTTATTACGGGTTAATCAACGCCACAGTTGGGCAGCTTCATACGTTGGCTTTAATTCTAATCGACTTAACACGTTCTCTGTATCCCTCCCCTCCCAACCTCATCCAATTTGTCGAAATTTAAAATCACATGACCTTTCGAGAAACTACTCAGTTATGCTGCAATGACGGTTCTTTTCAGGCGCTCACGACCATTAGGAATAAAAAAGGAAGAGAGTTTACCTGATGGACTCAACTGTGTTTAAATTTATTCTGCGATGGTTGGTTTCTTATCTGACCACATACCATGAAGTTAATAGTTCAAATTTCTCTCAGAGATTCTTTCCTCCTTGGGGGAGGAGAGAGGGAGGTTAAAACTGAACTTCGAACCAGCTTGGTAGTAAGTAGATCGGTCGCAAAAATAGAAATCAATACGTGAAAAATTTACACACAGGAGCGTAGGAATAAGGGAGCGAAGGGGACAAACTTGATCTAGGCCCCGAGGCTCAAGGGTACCCCATAATCCAGGTCCGATTTTTTTTCTTTCCTAGAAATATTTCTGATAATTTTAAAAGTGCAAGAAGTAATATTTATTATGTAAAAAAAAAACTAAAACTTGAATATTTTAGGACAGATATATTATTATATTATAAAATTTTCACTTATAATACATTTCTTTCATATTTTTTTCCAAAATGTCATCTAAAAATTTTAAATATACAATTTATATATACATGCATTTTATTTCTATAACTTTTTAAATACTTTGCTATTCCTGGTTTATTAAGAATACCTACAATACCTACACGAATTCTTATCAAATGCACATTTGCACTTTTTGGCAATGGTATAATTTACATTTTACGAAGTCACATCAAAATAAAAGGAATTGACTTTTTATTTTTATTATTATTTAACTTATTATTTTTAGTTTTTAACATATTTTGAAATTATATTTAATTTATTGTTATATAATGTAATAACTAATTGAGGTATGAACTTTTTGAGTCAGTACATAGAAGCGGTTTTTTGTTATGTGGATAAGATTGAACTTGTGTACAAATTACATTTTATATTAATAAACTTTTAATTGAGGGTTTATTAACTTGAAAAGTAGTACATTTTATCCCTAACTCTAGTTAATCTTTTCATATTTGACTTTCCAACTCGCCCTAAAGTAATGAGGTCCTTATGGCTTTGTATATATCTTCCTATCAAATAGATTCAATAGTTAACCGGTAAAAAAAAAACTTCAAAAAATCTAAAAAATACTGCCAAAACTGTAAATTACAAATCAATTCAAGCAAATCTGAAGTTACCATTTTTAAAAAGCGACGGCCACATATAAATCACCAAATTTTCATAAATTTAGACCTTATCCCTTGGTCTAAAACCGCACAATACCTTGGTGTAACAATATTGAAAAACATTGAAATACTGATAAAATCAAAAAATAATTTACAAAATCTTCCCTTATTTTAATAAAAAATCTACATTAAGCCCACAAAATAAACTTATCTTATATAAATTAATTATCCGACCACAGATCACCTATGTCTCACCCGTTTAGAGTTCAACTTGTATTACTAATTATAGTAAACTTGAAATAATTAAAAATGTATCCAGAGAATTATTAATAACTTTCCTCGCTACACAAAAATAAGCACCATAGAATTTCCTACAATCCAGCAATTCGTCTTGAAACAAACTGAAACACATTTTAGAAAAACAATAGCTTCAGAAAACTCACTGATAAAAGAAATTGGTAATTACAATAAATCTACTCTTAAGCGTTAAACTCATAAGAGAGCCAAGCATATGTTAAGTTAATATTATTGCTCGTAATAATACTTTTAATTTTTTTTAAAGTTTTTTTTGCCATTTCTTTACTAATCTTTCTACTATTAAAGACTATGTTAGATTAATTATATTATCTTAAAGTTGTTTTATATGTTACATTTATAAACGAATCGAAAATTATTTTGATTAAAAGGAAGGCCTAAGCAAATCTAAGGAATCCGAAATCATGTTTGAAACAATCATTTTTGAATTGTACATTTGTAAATAAAAACATGTAACCCTCCCCCAAAAGAGATGAAGGGGTCGAATCCAAGATTTCGTCCCGGGCCTAAGTACTTCTTGCTACGTCACTGCACACACATGCACACCATCATTAGCAACAGCAACCAATTTGTTACATGTTGTCTCTTTCACGCCCCCGATATTTTGATGAAAATTACAGTGCCGATAATAGGGAAGACTTTTTTGGAAATCACAAAGAAAAACTACTTTGAATGTCTCAATAATAAAAGCAAAGCAACGCTCATGAAGTAATTTGTGAATAATATTGTGGTAACGTAATATTAAAATAAAACAGGAACAACTTGCATCGCAAGTAAATATATGAAAGTGATAGGATGATGAAAGATATTTGAAAATGGCTACTGAAACGTATAACGTCAAGGGAATGAAAGCAGCCTTCCTCTAGAACAGGTTTCCTTGAGCAGCTAGGTCAGGTGACCAGGGGGGGGAGGAGTAAGACAACACCAATATTACAACCACCCACGGTAGGACTATTGGTTTTAAATAATATTACTTCTGTAGATATGTGTGTATGCATGCATAGGGATATATTGTAAATGTATCAAGTATCTTATGTACACAGACATATAAATGTCCATATTGAATACCCCACCAGGCCTGCTTCCCCACTCCGTCACTGGGCCTATATAAGCCCACTCTTGAAGGCAAGTGAGATAGTCGTCCGGTGGCGGTGAGGCGCGATGTAAAACGGTTGAAGCTTCCTAAGGCCTTAGTAAAATATGCCACAATATCCGAAATACGTTTTTTAACTAAAGAACCTTTTCTATACTATAAGACTAACTCATTGCATTTTTCTCTTTCTCGTATGTTGATGGTGTATCTTAAGAAACGGGACGTGGATTACTATTAAAGCTTAAATTGTAAAAACCTTGCTCAGTTCATATTATTCAAGCAGAAAAGATACGATAATCGTTGATCACTTACCATAGTCTATAGAAGGAAATTCATGACAATTTAACGTACATAACTTTTTTAAAACGATACGAAAAACAAAACGCAAAATACTAGTAACATAAGAATAAAAGCATATTACTGACATTTTTTTAAATTAAAAAGTATAACAATAAAAGATCAATGCAATTAAATAAAAATATGAAACATAGTTAATACAGAAAACTGACAAGGATAATGTACGTGGTGTGAGATAAAATTATTAAATTTCAGTCGATTTAATTGGCTAACAGCTATATATAAATAGATAATAAACAATTTTCTATTTAATAAAACAAATAAACAACATCGAAACCGCGAAGTGGTATTTTTTTTTTAAATCGGGAACTGTTACTACCACTACTGAAAATTACGACAAGGTTTATCGCAATACAGTCATGGTATATAATTACTTAGTCGTCCGTAATAAAAAGGAAAAAAAAAATTGTTATGTAGCCGCCATCAGATATAATTAACGAATGTGAATAGAGCTACTTTACAAGATACCAAAAAAAGAGCTTGTAACTTCCCTTTTGCTAATGTTTATCTCTCGGCCTAATAATTTCTCTCTGAGTCCTAGATTCGTGTTTACACGATTTTATTTTGCAAATATCTTCTGACAAAACTAAGGAATTCGAAAAATGCGATATTTCACATTCCTTCACATCCACTGCTGGCGGCGATGCTTTCCTATCTTAAATCATACATTAAATGGGGGAAAAAAGTAATACTACAACCTATGATTTTATCTAGGATTCTGTAGTTTGTAAGAAAGTGCTGTTTTTAACCAAAGGTTAAAATGGGAATTGATGTGACTAGGTTTTCCTCCAACCGGATGATGGATGGGTCAGGACCCCACTTTACATAAAATGGGTGTGCTTCCAGGAATAAAAGTTAAATAATTTCGTGATTATTGTTAAAAAAAATGTTTATAATAAAAATATGAACCAAAAGTGAGTTAAATATGGATATAATTGGTGTAACGTCAAGATTAAGATGCAAATAACTTATAAAAGTTAATTCGATTCCCATATATAAAAGTTCTCCGCACTAACATACCAAAGTACAGCATGACCACTCATTATTTATTTTTTTTTTTTTATAGCATTCCATAAATCGATCTATAGAAATTTTATTCCTATGGAACTCTTATATTAATATGAAGACAAATTTAATAATGCAGTGCATTTCTAATAAGTTTTACATGTTATATGCTATAATTTTCAATGACTTATTTTAATAGATACGCTACATAATCCTCATGTTTAATAGAGGAAATAAAATCTAGCCTATTGAAACGCGATAAGAACTGATGGATATATAACACATATGAGAAGGATGAAAAGAAAGATTGGGAACTAGAACAGGGGGGGAGGGAGGGGGGAGGGTAAAAGAGGACGACGGGTAGGAAGTGGGCAAGGGAAAAAGCCGGAAGGTAGATGGAATGTGACGAGGTGTGTCCCGTTAGCAAGCTTTACATTTCTCTAGACCTGCTCCCTTTTGCTCGTAGTCTTCGAGTTACGTCAATATCTCACTAAAAATCCATATATCTTCCATAAATATTCGTAACTATTTATCAATAAACATCTTACAAAAAGCTATAACGAAGCTATTACAAGATGAAAGCTAATCAACATTTTTTTCGTGATCAATATTCAATGGGAATATCTACGGGCATATCTTTAATTGTAAGAAAGCTCAATTAAATATCTCCACTTCTTAATCATATGATTACATACAACTTCGTAAAAAATAAATATTTACACGCTAAAACGCTGAGTACAAAATATTTGGTGTGTCCACTCAAAGGACTTTCCTTACCTTTGTGGGTGCAAGTCCCACATAAAACCTGTTAACTGTAACATCGCTAATATCAGACCGATTAGTTTAGCTTTGTGGAAAATTTAATTAGTTATCTTTCAAATTAGCAACTGTTTTTGAGTTATTCGAAAATCTAAAAAAAAAAAATAATAAACGGGTTTCCATGGTGAAATACACAGAATAATTCAAAAAATTTAAAAAGTTTGATAAGCTGTATCCTAGCTAATACTGCTCCGGTTTTGACGAGCTTTGTTTCGTTATATAGTGAATTTAATTAACTTTAATATTATTATATGATTAATTCACTATAAAATGCATAATATTGTATGACAAAAAAAAAAAAAGGAAGTCTACCAGTTTAAGAGATAATCGTGCCAAATACTGGCCTATAGCCAAAAATACGCTTTTTGGACTCAAAAAACTCTGAAACCCGAAATCGAAATTTTGATCCAATTGCAATACCTTCCTCCTTACCTAGTTGGTAAGGAAATTAAAAATGTTTAACTTCCATAGTCTAAATTTAAACAGACGTTTGACAAACATGCAATATATATATATATATATAAATTTAAAAACGATTCATTTTAGTTTATTGTTTTCAATAATGAAGATTCATTGTAGTCGACAAAGAAAAAAAAAATTAATCCCCTTCATAATTTGTGGTTTCAGATTTCAAAATACTTAAAACCAAAAAATCCATCCGTCCGATTCATTTTTTATATTTGGCACGAACGTTGTGACGTTCGTGCCAAATATAAACAGGTCGTCCCAGATTCATCCTCGGAACTCGACATAACCACCAGCCGGTTTCATAAATCCATATTTCAAACATTATTATACCACGAACTAATATAAATTTTAAAAAATCAAATAATCTTTCAATTTTCGATAATAAACCAACCATAGAGTGATAATTTGTAGCGTTTTTTAATATTTTTCCTAATTTAAACCCATATTAAAGTAAAAAAAAAAAAGGTAGGCTAACATTTGATAAGATTTAACTGGAATAAAAAATTACCTCGGTTCGATAATTCAGTTTAATGACACACGTTCGCTCTTGTTCATTCACGGTTTTTCCCACGGGACTGCTTGGTTTTCTACTAAATGAGTTTTCTTTTATGAAAGGATCATTCTAATTTCCGAGGCTCAAAAACCCTAATTATAAAACTTTAAGCAAATTCCTTCCGAAGGATTTCGAGAGCAACAAATCAAAAGAAAGGAAAATATGATGATATTTTGTAATGCTTTCGGACAAAAATTTAATAACAATTAAAATGGAGGATCATTTCTCCCCCACTCCTCTCAAGACCTTCATTCTTTTCCATGGGACGTCCTTACGAGGAAAACGACAAACATTGTTCTGACTATCTTTTCGCTGTTTGCTCATTACATGACAAATGTTCTTTATAAATATGTAACCCAAACATTTCTCGCCCGCAAAAAACTTTCGAGACTCCCAGTACAGGTTGTTCGGCCAAGGATTAATATAGTCCTGAATTTAACCTAACCAAATCTACTCAACTATTGCTAGTTTAAAAATAATGTATTGCCGTTTCTCGTTAAGCCTCGGAGTAGGAAGCTAGGTCTCTGTTAGTTCCGGAAATGGAACCTGTGTCTCCATGGTCTGCAGAGATGCTGGAACTATACCACGAAGGTATTTCCCAATTATTAATACTTCCAAAAATAAGAAGTTTTACATTAGATAAAAACATTAAACATTAGAACAAAATAATTCTAGAAGATAACGTTCCTTCTGGATTCAACAGATATTACTAATGAACTGTAATAAACGCTGTAAATTATTAAACTGTGGTTTAATCTTTCCAAATAATTAATAACATATTTTAATGAATATATATATATTATTTTCTTGCCTTTGGTGTAATGATTCCAAAACACTTCATATCTTTCTTTCATCTATCTTCATAAATGCCTGATATGTCTACTTCCATTCGACAGCCATTTTAGAACAAAACGCCTGATGGTGTCAAGATAGCACCAACCTGTGACTTCGGTGCCAAATTTAAAAGAAATTGGCCTAGTAGTCTCGGAGAAAAGCTGCGGATTGCAGACTAAATTTAAATTTTTTATATTTGTTTTTTCATCACAAAGATTCATTATTGAAAACAAATTTAAGCTGGATTGAAGTTGGGCCTAGCAATGAGAAGTTCTATGCCTTACCAATTTTTCTCACAGCTTCTTTAATCAACATATAATACCTGAGGGTGGCAAAGGCGGTTTAAATATTGTGTCACAACTCGTAAAAGTTTGGGAACTCCAAGACCAGACTATTACACTGCCTCATGCTCATTACGGATGTGAAACGTTGCCTCTTACGCAAGGGAAAGAACAGCGTCTAAAGGTAGTCTAGGATACAGGATTACGTAAAATATTAGGTCTGAAGAAAGATGATTCTCGAAGTAGAGATGGACTATTGATATTCAACGCGACGGCTAGGGGCGAAAACACCAGAAGGTAAAGATAATCGATGTTCTAACGTCTTGGAGATTTAAATGACAGCTATAGACAGTGTATCAACGACAGAATAACTAAAAAGAAAAGGTTGAATGGAAAGATGAATCGAATAATTAGACCGGAGCAAAAATGTGAAATGAACTTGTTAATTTTGGAAACGCACAAACATGGATGTTAAACTACTAAATAATCTTGATTCGCCAACTTAATTATTAATGTTTTGTAATTTTTTCCCATGCCTCTCTTTGTTCAATTTACTCAACCTTTGCATATTGAAATATTTCGCTATTATTATTATCATCGTTACGTTTTAATTTTATGAAGCAGAATTTAAAATAATTGTTAGAAAATGAGGAATAAGAAATTGATAAGACTGAAGACATAAGGCTCTTAGTCAAGGGACATTGACGAAGCGAAACAGACCATTAATTCATTTTTAATTACTTGGTTTAGGTGAGATGTCACACAATAAAATTACTAAAATAACAATAAAGAGTCATCTCTTTTCTTTGCCGACCCTTCGCACACCCTAGCAGTCGTTACTTCCTCTCCCCTCAGAATGTTTTAGGGGCCCTTGATATGGTCGCTGAGGGGTACGTATGAAAATCTACGTATCTGAATAGGACTACGGTAATAAGGGTAACGTTATTAAAAGACATCAGGAGTAGAGGTTTATGGTCAGAGTTCTAGCAAAGAGTAAAAGTAATTTAATGGGGATTAATAGTGTTGAACAATGCTCTTAAATTTGTACACTTTTTTATGTTAACAACGTGCCAACAGTAAAATACAGAATGTAAAAAAAAAAAGCACTATTCATATTCTTACAGTTGCGCTAGGACGATAAGCGAGATGGTTGAAAGGCGGAAGCGCCATTCGCTCAGAAAGGCACAATTCAGAGCGAATCCCACATCGACATACTATGTGCTTCAGAGTAGGGATTTGAATATCGAAAAAAATATCGATATTTTTCAACATCCCTTCTACTTCAGTGCTCCTTGAATAAAAAAAAGGCATTTTTGGCCATTGGTCTGTCTTTCTGTGCCACGATTATATTATCTTGAATGGATGAACCGATTTCGTTGATTTTTTATTTTGTAGGGTTTTGCCCTCTGATACCACTGTATACCCCCTCTGAGCATAACAGCCGAAAAATGTGTTTTTCTATGGACTGGAGCGCCAAAATGGCGTGATTTTGATGAAACTTGTCTAAAATATTCTCTCCTTAAAGCCCTTTATATTTTCGTATATATTAACTTTTCGAGAAAAAGTAGGTTTGTTCAGACAATAAGAAAATTTAATTTGCGCATTACTCGAAAGGTATGTGTTTAATGGGGAATTATGCATACGATATGAAATAATTAAATTCTCTAAAAAAAAAAAAAGTCTAAATCGGACCAGTATTAGCAAATATGCAGCGTAATGGACTTTTTAAAGTATTATGTGTGTAATCCCATGGAAAACTAATTACTTTTTTTTTTTAATCGAATTACTCGAAAATCATAGGCCTCCCGGAACATTCCAGATATTCATAAGAATGATAATTAAATGGTCTTCACAGCTATAATAAAAAAAAATAAAAAACCTCATCGGACCAATATTAGCGAAGACACAGAAAACAATTTTTGGATTTGACTTTGCACCCAGAGCACATTCATTACTTTACAGTTGACAAGACGATATATCTCATCTCATCACATGGATTTTGGTGATGCACAGAACGCTAAAGCTTTCGTTGTAAAGACACAAAGCAATATTTATTTGAGTATTAAGTAGGGACGAAGTCGAAGTGATTGGATATCAGCTAAATAAACCGTACGTAGTTTTGTACCATAAATAAATATAAAGCAAACATATACGTAAAATTGATCAAGTATAACAGATACATAATCGATGGATATTGCACCCCAGCATCGATCGATTATGTATAAATAAACAGAATATAAACTGGATCAGAATAACAAACATGCATTTATTAAGACATAAACGATATTAAAACTACGTTTTATTATTTAACATAGATAATGTACTTACCCCCTCATTTCCGAGAAATTGTATGGTAGGATTCTGAGCACACTTATTCTGAAAAATAAAATAAAAAAAACATTAAAACAAATAAAATATTATAAGATCATTTGATAAAAAACTATTATTAATTTACAAAAAAGTTAGATAATCCAGCTATACCAGTAGTTCCCAACCCATAGAAGTCAGCGGACCACCAACTAAGCAGTGTTGCCTGGTCAGTCATGCATTTTCCTCGTAAATTATCTAAAATTGTCTCTAAATCCACCAACTTCAATCCTAAATGTTTCATTCTTATTTTCCAATTTATGTAACTAAAATTACTCTCGTAGTATAAGACAAGGATAAATAATGAATAATGTATTTGATTTTATTAAATATCTTAACATTATTTTAATTCAATATATTTAAAATAGCTTAAATTAGTTATCCTAAGTAGTTGAAAGATCAGGTCAAATTAATTATTAAAAGAAAACTTGAAACAACAAAACGCTGCAAATTATTACACTATGGTTAATTATTTCCAAATAGCAATAGTTCAAAAATATCTGGTCTTGTCTAATCACAAGACTTTCCGTATTGCTTTGATTTACAGTTCAGGTCATTAGATTATCTTTCAAATGAGCATTTGGAGTGTTTCGGGAAAGGAACATGTGCAGATTAATTTATAAAAGATATATACCAAGGTCAGCAAAGAAATCAAGCAGTATGCATCTATGGAGCAATAATTTGGTGCTTGTCCTAAGATGATCGCCGTGAGAGTGCCGAACTGGGAGTGTTAAGAAGTAACTGTGTCAATGCAAGTAGGCTGAGATTGTTAGAACATGTAATCAGAGGGTGAAATGGTACAGAGTAAAATATTGGATTTGCACTTCAGTGGGAAAGACCATGTAAACCTCGTTAATTTTTTTTTCCTTAGTCGATTACAAAGATATATTATTGAAAATAATAAATCAAAAACAAAAGATAACTCAAAAATGAATTAATTAACAAAAAAAAAAAAATCGAAAATTGTCTCCATTCAGTTTTAATCAGATTATTTAATGAATATTTTAATTTTTTAATTCATGCTAACACAAGAACGTAGGACTTTGACGTCACAATAAGGGGTACATAGTCATGGGAACATGTTTTTATTAGCTTATTGAAGAGTACGTTAGATATATAGATGAAAAGTAAATTAAAAAAAAAACAACTCAGTGTGTGTGTTTTCAAAACATTTTTTTTTTTTCAAATCATTTGAATTTTGAGTTTCTAATTAGATAAAAATGGTGAACGCATTAAGCCTGTGGAAAATGTTTTTAATAGCTTATTAAAGAGTACGGTAGGTATATAGATGTAAAATAAATTTTAAAAAAAACAGAGTGTGTTTTCAAAAAAAAATGTTTTCCAAATCATTCGAATTTTGAGTATCTAATTAGATAAAAATGGTGAATGCATTAAGCCTGGATATAGAAAAAAAAAATTAAACACTTTCTAATCCTAAATGGAGGACCTCACCCATTTATTAGGATACATTTGGAAGTAATATTAAAGTGCATTTACAAATTAAAACTCTTCAACTAACCCTCAAACCTCAGGAGAGGTAAACAATAAAACAATTCTAACAATAAGTCCTTAAAAAGAGATACAAGATGTTCTTACGGATCACCGGCTGGAAACCACTGAGCAATAATAAAATACATTTGTGGCTAACTTTTATTACATATATTTACTTAATTATATTAATATTTATTTATTCTTGATTTAAGAGCATGTTGACTTAAAATCAAAATAAAATTGGTACGTAATCTTAAAAATTGTTTTTTTTAAACAATTTTTTCACCCGAATTGGGTGACCACCTACCGAAAAAGCAACGCAGGTCGCGATTCTCTCCTCCCTCCGGGTATGAGAGGCCTATCAGTTTACTGGAGGCAACTCACACAGGACGGGCGTAGGAGTGACGATCCTACCCCTTATACCAAAATTGCGAATCGCGTTGTGGTTTTCCAGAATGCCCTTTAGCAGCCCGGAGGTTTGTTTCATGGATGGTCTGCTTGGGAGAAAGAAATATAGGTCCTCGTACGCCGTCTGATCCAAATCAGCCATAATCCGTGAATCTAATCCGATTTCTCACTGTCCTTGAACCCGAATGAGTTGGTTGGAAGAATATTGCTGAATTGGCCCCAAAACGACTGGTTATGGAGCTATGGGTAGCCTGCCGCTGCACCATAGAAAACATGGTTCATAACAATGTGAGGTTGGGTGACCCCATCCAAGCAGCCTGTGCTCCCGCAAGTGATAAAATGTCTGTTGACATCCGCATGATGGTATAGAAAGATCAATCTAATTAGGGATTGATAAATTAGAAGTGGCAAATAATTTATCGATCCCTAATGATAAAATGTCTGTAAGAAGACCACATCGCCAAAGATCTTCATGGCCTATAGTGCCAGCAGGAGGAATATATATATATATATATATATATATATATATATATACACGTACATATGGTACTGTACTACATATGCGTACCCAATGAAATTATGCAGATATTGTCCACATTGACCTACTATTATATGGGCAAGGCCATAAGAGCACCTGGGCAGGCAGTGATCATAATGCTTTAATATTTTAGTAATACGCTTTAACTCATAATTTATTTAATTAATTAAAATTATAGGAGTTAATATTTTAATTTGGAAAATATCTCAACATAAATTTTGATCTATAAGTAAGGTAAAATTTACAGTAAATGATTCTCCGTGTATTATACTGTGGTACTTTTATTGTTACTTTTATTACATAAAATTTATTGTTGGTTTCGGTTATCTGAAATAAATAAAATACTGATTTAATTTTTTTTTATTATACTTTTTTTTTTATTATACTACTATATTTTTTATATACTTTTATTGTTACTTTTATTACATAAAATTTATTGTTGGTTTCGGTTATCTGAAATAAATAAAATACTGATTTAATTTTTTTTTATTTATACCGAAGGAATGAGAATAAAACGAAGTTTATTTATATAATTTATTAATTTATACAAGAAATTATAAAAATTTAAATGGATTACAAGAATATACTGGAAATTACGAGAATATACAATGGAAGAGAATTAAGGGGAACAAAAAATCAAATATTCTAAACAATGGTAAAATATTTAAAAATTATGAAAATCTTAATGAATTGCTTATTTTCTTCAAGAAACGGAGTCACTTAATTAGCGCTCAATTCTCTTCTAACTTCTCTTATTGCATGAAGGTTTTAAAAATAGTTTAAGATGTAATTTAATAATAAAATTAAAGCATACACTAATAAAGGGTCAGGCATATAGAATAGTTGAGTAGCCTCTCACAGGAGCGTACTCTGATTTTTTTTTTTTCGGAAGGGTAGAGGGGAAGGATTTAAATATTTTTTCGAGGGGGATTTAATAAGAAGGCAAACAACCAGCTAAATGTCTATAATCACCAAATTTGGCGCGAGCTTAAAGGATAAGTATGAAAATTGGATCAAAAACTATTGTTAAAATTTTACAATAATATTAAGTTGGTGAGTATCAAGATAATAATTTTTTCGTACATTTCAGAGAGGAGGGGGTATATCCCTCTCTGCGTATGCCACTGGCCTTTCATAAAAAACAGGTAAGTATGAATTGATTCAGCTCTGCTGGTAGCAAGAACAATCTTTTAGTGGAAGATTAAGAATAACACGAAATAAACTATTATATAAATTACAAATATATATTATATATCTGTGGTCAGACGACAAAATGTTACAAGCTACTTTGTCGTCTCCTCAAGAAAGCACATTGACTTATTACAAATTGCAACTATTGTTCCCTCATAAATTAAAAGAAAAAGAGAGCCCGTACCATCCCTCTAAACCGTACCATTTACCTGCTAGCACCTCACCTTTCTATCATTACAGTCATTTCCATTACTAGTTCAGTGCGAGAACAAACCAATGCAACCTTTTCTGTTTAATATAATCTACTTAAACCTTGGTGAGTACCAACATGTATTTGATCTGTTATCTTAATTTAGTTCATAATTCATAAATGTTTTATAATACTAATTTATATTACATTTGATTTAATATGTATAATAATACCAAACTATATTTTAAATTGCTTATTTTTGAATTTTTGAACTGGGGATGAATGTATAACATCTGAAACTAGTTTTCAATAAAACCTAAATTATATAAGTGGAAAATAATTTATCAATCCTTCATTGGATTGATCCTTCTATCTATACTATCCATGCGTACGTCAACTAAAAAAGGAGAAAAACGAGAATATTAGAAGGAATCAAATTAACGAATGAGACTCCGAAATGTGAAAAATCTTTGTGGAAGGAAAAAGTGAATAATAATATTTTGCCATCTGACCACTGACAAACCACCTAAAAAACAACTAGGAAGAAACGAGTAGTTGTGAACGGAATTCTTCAAATAGTTGATGGCATTTTTCCACCATTGAATTCCACAACAGACTTTTAAGTCCTTCATACTTAGGATCCTGAGAGCTACACCGCAATCTCCTTTTTAATGGCAACTTGTTTAATCAGATTTGAGGACTTGGGACATTTGCAAGCCACGACTATCCCAAAATTTTCAAAAATAATTTACTTGATTCTAAAATTTTTTGTTAGAAATTACAATTTAGGTTCTTGTCATATTATTAAGCTTAATCTTTATATATTTGTTTTATCAGTTTGTAACTTCCTTCATTTATTCTTATACTTATGCTGTTATAGCATCCTCTTTTTCGTCAATATATTTTTTTCACTCTCCTTTGTTTATATATATATACACATACCTTCTCTCACTATACTATTCTTGCTATTATTTATTTTTATAATTTTTCTTGTGATTTTAATTTTTGTTTCTTATATTTTTAAGAAACTGATTTTGAAATTTTTGTTTACTGATTCTGTCAACTTTTCTTTATTTCTTTCATTTTTTTTTATACATCTTTCTGATCTTATATATCTAATCTATTCTCCAGTCCAGAAAAAGGCAAACTTGTTTGTGCCAAAATGTCGGCTTGTAGGCGGAATGAGAGCGCCCCTCCCTAAAGAATAAAAAAAAACATTAATTTTTGGAGTTATGTTATATTATATCCTCCGTATTTTTATCCCAAACCAAAACAAAATTTGTTTCATAATGAAATTATTTATTTTATATTTAAAAACTCATTCCAACTAAATGGGAAAAAGAAATAATCCCGCATGACCCCGAGACAGTTTAATTATGTTACCAATTATATTATTTTTAAAAGGTTTCTTGTTGTGTATAATTAAACGGAAATCTTGACCTTAATCATCAAATTATAAACTTTAAAAAATTTAATTGTTGTTTAGTTGAATCCTTTCTGGGATATTAACCAACTAAATAAAAATAAAAGCTTGATTTTGTTGATTAAAATATTATATACATTCAAAATATGCACATTTCACTGTTTATATTTTGTTAAGAATAAGATTTTAATTTAGTTAATGAAAATAATATGAGCTAATTGAAAGTGCAAATGAAAGTCGAGTGGTTTAATACAATGTTTTCCCTTTCGTTTGATTTTTTGTAGATATTAAATTAAGGTGTTTTTTATCAGTTTGAGAATTATGTAGTGCATTTTTTAGATATTTTTTCCCTATTGCAAAATTAAAACCTAAAATGATCAGGTTCTAATCTAACTTGACCTCGGACAATTCTGTGGTGTTTGGTGTAGAAGTAATTTTTTTTCGACAATGGTTTTAACTTATATTTTGTTCTTTTCAATGAACTATACCTTTGAAAAAAAAAAGGTTCATATTCCATGTAAATACAGTTTCAATGACTTATATCATTTATCTCAAAGGTGAAGTTCATTAAAAAGAACAAAATATAATTCAAAACCATCGTCACGAAAAAAAAAAAAGATTTGTACTCCTTTACCTAAACAACAAAGAATTTTTTAGGAAATTTTTTCTTGACAAGACGTCGTTGATCGTGGTTTGGACAGCAAGAGGAATCCCGCGAGGAATGTCTTTATTGGCTGTAGCTGCAAAACATTAGGAAGTTAAATGAAATAGAGGTTATACATACACACACACACACACATATATATATATATATATATATATATATATATATATATATATATATATATATAAACTATATATATATATTATTTGGTTTTTAAAGTCACCTTGACTGATTATTCTGGAAACCTAAATACACGGGTATAATCTATACCAGAGGTTTTCAGACCAGGGCGCAAGAATGTTCCAGATTGTACGCGAACAAGCAAACAAAAGTCATAGATAAAATCATATTTTTAACACGTTCAATGGGGGATAACAATTTTTTAAAAAATATTATTATGTACCAATTATAAGATCAATAAACAGGATCAATTAATAAAAATGATTCAGGATGGTTACTGTAAGTAAAGACGAAAGCACTCAATGTTGAAGAGGACTTCAGAATCAAGTTGACCACCATCAAGTCTAACATTGATGAACTGATTGTAAATAAAAAAAAACATGCTTCCAACAGAAAAAATATTGTCCAAATTTCTTATTCTTAAGTTATACACTTTTATCTGCAGATTTTTTCGTGTAATTAATACTTCGATTTCTATGCTTCAATTATTAGAAATCTTAGGGCGGAGAGGGGCGGGAGTTATTACCAGAACTTTCAACGAAGCAACCGGTTACCAACAAAAATTTTGAATGCAAATATTCCAAAGCCAAAGGGATGAAAATGCTTTCTCTCTTGCTAGAATATGTTCGTAGTAAACTTGGTTTCACATGATTGAAGTTGTCATGACAACGATTACAAAATTACCTATTTATTTTATAGTTTGTCCCTATTTCTCCCATTAAAGGGAGCATTTCGAAAAATTTAATGCATATAAACATTTCTGAAGAAATTCTCAGGATGATGCTAAAAACCGCATCAAAATCGACCGCTACTTTTCGAGTTTTGCGAACATAAACATACGCAGGCTGAATTTTTATTATATACATAGATTTGTGATAAATCTATATATATATATATATATATATATATATATGCGAAATACCATAACAAATTTAAAATGTAAGTGTACTTCTTAGAACAGACGTGCCATTGAATTAATTGGAGCAGCCGAGGAAATGCCAGCCAGGACCGAGAACAAGGATTATCGAAAGTATCGAACTGTCCTCAAAATTGAAGTAATCGTTGCAAGAAGCAATGAAGTGGAAAGTGCATGCAATATACTGCACATACCTGACCAGCTCTCGCCCCCACTCCGATCTTTTACATGGCTAGGGGCGGGGCTTCGCCCTTTCACTACCTCCAATGTTACGAAACTTGGATCACCTCTAACCTCATCACTTGCCTCTAGGTTGTAATCAACTATGTAAAGCCTATCGGGTTAAAGATAAAATAAATGTTAATTGAAAATTAGAGTGAGGTTCCGTTTTAAGAAAAAAAAAAAAAAAAAAAAAAAAAAACTACGATTTGTAAGAATCAGTCTCCATTGGATGGAAATTCATAATGAGGTTGTCTTTGATGTAGAGGAAGAAACATGTAGACTGGAATAGATTTTCAAGGGTCATTTTCAAATTATAAATATTATAAGTAATTCTTACAAAATTCACAACTTAAATTATCAAGGACACATTGCTATAACATTGAATACTTACATTCTGGCTAAAGTGATTTTTATCCTCTAGGTTGATAAATGAAAAAAAATATCTTAAATAATATTTAATTCTTTTATGAAAAGATTGATATATACGTAGATATTTTATATGGATTCTGGAAACGGAAAAAGCTCCAAATATATATATATATATATATATATATATATATATATATATATATATATATATATATATATATATATATATATATATATATATATATATATATATATATATATATATAATTAAAGTAAAATCGAGCTTGTTTTATTTTGTTTTTAATATTTTATTTATGTAAATTCCATTCGCGAATGCCTCTAGGCTTCAGATTTAATTAAAAAATCTTAATTTCAACATCTAACTGCTTCCTTGGGATTTTCATCATTTAAAGTAACACTTTTGACAAATTGCTATTGCACATTTTATGAATGAACAACAATGTGGTGTGGTAGTTTGAGATCATACTATTAATACTAATAATACCATGCACTTGTAAAAAAAAAAAATTGAATGAATGTTCTTAACATTATATTTAAAGTTTAATTATTAGCGTAACACTCATTACAAATTAATTTAGATACTGACCATGTTATTCTGATTTTCAAACGTTTCTTTCTTTACAATTAAACTTGGCCTGGAGATCACACATCCGCTGTTAATATATACGTAGATATTTAAACATTGACAAATTCACAAATATTAACAAAATGACCACTCTTTACCAACTTAGCAGAACAAAGAACCCCAAAAATCCATATAAATCCAGATAACACTCATGACAGATTTTTAGGGCGGTACTAAAACTTGATAAATAGATATTATAACAATAATTTTTATGGTATTTTTCGAATTATACTATTTCACTATTTCCTTAATAATAAAAATAATAATATTAATCCTTGAATAAATTAATTTTTTTATGCAGAAGTAATTAAAGATCTAAGAGCATGGTTAAGGACGGGCAAAAAACGTGTCTTCAGTAAAAATGTTCTTTCTTTTTTTTGACTGTTTAGCTTGAATGTTAAAATTTAGTTATCTAGATTCAATTTGTTATAATTACTTAATCCTTTATCTTAGAATTTAAAATCATCTCTAAAGTAACGTAGACAAATATAAAAATCAAGAGAACACTATGGACTACAATGTTGCGTACATTTTGAAAATGACCCTCAACACTTGGTTCTTAATATGCCAACAATTATCTGAAATTACAAGATACTCGGCAAATGGGCAGATTGTAACGTTTATATTCCTTTTATAAACATTACCTAATACTTTTAACAAGGCTGGATTGTCTTTGCTTTGCTAGATAAACAATTAAGCACACATGATTGAAATTTTTCCAAAAAGGGAAACGTGGTACAGCGTAAAAAAATGCCTTACATAAGCCTCTGACCTGAAAAACGTTTGGACTCCCACCCCTACACACTCCTTCAAGGAGCATTCGTCACTGCTTTGCCAGATAAAAGATACAGCTTCAAATACGTTGCAGAGAAATTCCAAGGTATGGAAGGACTTTCCTTTTGTATATCCACAAATATGAGGAGAGGAGAATAACGGAAGACTCGAATTTAGGCGCTTATGTTAACTGAAAACCGGTTTGGGCGAGCTTTAAAATAACTAGATTTATTTTATAACTTGTGGTAATAATTATAAAAAATACAAAAACATCAGTAATTGGAGAAATTACTATTTAAAAAAGACGGAGCACAAATATAATGACATGAATCTTAAAGGGACTCACAAGACCTTGATATTGAATCCAGTCGCTATTGAGCCAACAGATGTTCACTAACGGAAATAAGACAACGGAAAAAATATCGTTGGAATCATTTACATGAATTGAGAATATAATTAGAGTCAGCGGTATTTTTTCCCCGTTAAATAGATCACTTAATTAATTTAAATCTATCCCAAGATGTCTTCTTAAATAAATTATTGAATAAACTATATTGAAAAACGATGGAAATTATTACGCCATGGTTTATTGTTTCCAAATAGTTATCTATTTAAAAAAAATAAAATAAAATGCTTTCGATTTTTTTTCTCTAATGCGCACGCAGATGATGAAGATGATATATCTCCCGAAATTTTTGAAAAAATATGATTTTCGTATAAGTTTTCATTCATATCCTTATAAACTTACGCCCTATTTGGGGATTATAGACACTTAATGATTACTAGCCTTCTCATTAAATCCTCCCCCCCCCCCAAAAAAAAAAAATTCTCCGTATGTCCCGGAATGATTCTAGGTGGTTTGATCTGAAATCGATTTGTTTTTTGCATACTATGATTTCTAAAAGACTTTTATTTTTTTGTAATAAAAAAAATAAACTTATTCCAATTTAAAAATTATTAAAATTTAGAAAAATAGAAAACGGTACTTCGATAATTTAGTTTTTAGTATTTTTTAATTAAAATATTTCACAAGTTCTTAATATACATTTCGAGAATGAATCTTGTTCCTAATTAGTTTCATGCATTATCTAATGGTTTTCAGGTAGTATGTATGTGAGTGTATAACTCAAATTTATACACTATTATATTATTTAATATGATATATTATTATTTAATATGTTATATTATTATAACCCGGGAAGCCGCATTAACATTTATTTTTTATGTTTTAAAATTATAAATTGTATCCATTTATGGCTAGCAAAATAAGGAAGAACAGACATAAAACATGACCCAATAATACCTTTAAAAATGTCTTTAAAAATTAAATAGTCTAACGTCTACGCAGAAACGCAGAAAGAAATCTAGGTGTCCCGTATTTTCAATACGTGGCGAGGTGACCTCAAAAAATTAAAAATGGTTAACTATTGCATTTTAAAAATCTGATTAGTTGAGTGCTGGTTAGAAAAAAACCCAGCGAGGAACACCCGTCAGTACTAGACCCTCCTTCCAAAAAAACCTTGAAACAATTCTTCCTAAAAAAAAACCTTGGGAGGGTAAAAAAAACACCTAAATTTGGAGAGAAAAACCCCAATCTGGCAACAATTATCATAAACTAAGTTAGCTCTACACTTTCTTAATTTAAATATTAATAAGTTTACCCTCGATCGAAACAAATTAACATAAGTAGCCAAAGAAATAAAATAATAAAAAACCCGAATAAGACTAAAAAAAAAATTAAATCATTATCATGCAATATAACTTCGCTTATCTTATGTACTAGTGATAATATATTTCCAAATTTTAAAATCTTTCTTAATTCGGTAATTGTCTGATAACATCTCTTGAGTGTTTTTAAATGGTCGTCACCATTATATAAGAGATGGGAAGGTTTGACAGACTAGTTCTAATGTTTTTGTATAATTTTGTGTCAGCTGATTATCCGCAGATCGCTTACTAACAGTCATAAATTAATTATTCAGTTGTTTGTTCCGTTTATTGGTCACACGGAACATACTAGTCTGCCGTGGATTTTAATTTTTAATTAATATATATTTATGGAGCTATGCTATGTATGATTGTAGCGATGAAATTCTGAACTTATGTATTTGTAAAATATTTTCTTTTACATAAATATCGTTATGTTACGTGTAGCCGCTAAAAAATAGATATGCAACTCCCCGTTAGCAACAGAAAAATACACAAAACAAAACAAACTCAAGAATACTTCAAAATAAATAATTCAATAAGAAAAGAAAAAAAAAATTATATGTTTACTTAACATGGGAAGGCCCAACGTTTTAAATATTTAACCTTCTATTTTATTCACTGATTTTAACGATTTTTTTTACCCTAGTTATCCACTGTGGAACCATACTTCGTGAGTTATTTTTTAAAACTAAATTATTTAAATATGCAAATTTAATATGCGATACTAACATATTAACAATGCAAAGAGATAGATAAAAGAAATCGCTAATTTCTCACATTCTAAAAAAAAAACATATAACTGTTTGCACATAAAACTATATCGACGTCATTTTTTGAAAAAAGACGTAAGCGTCATTTAGCAAACAGGAAACACATGAAAAAAAATTTCTCCAAATAATAATATATATATTTTTTAATTTTATTCTTTATTGTTTACAGTACGAGTTTATAAGATGACAAAACTTTAATAATTACAATATATTTTTAAGGCACTGGTCAAGGCCAGAGTGAGGAGTCATCAGTATTTGGTGCTTAAGACATCTATAGTAGATTTTTTAGACCATTTCCTTTTTTTTTATCGATATATCGTGAGCGAGAATCGATAGAGGTGGGCTTTACGTCCCACAATAAATCGAAACCTAAATTTCGAAAAAGCTAAATCCATTTTCAAAAAACCACGTCGATATGATAATTATCATTTCTATGTACGATACTTTGTAAATCATAGTCAACCATCACTCAACAAATTAACGCGAGGTCAAACGTTAAATTCTTTACTTCATTCGTTAAGATATGATCAAGCCTTCATAAATAATTACATAATAAATTTTAAATCAACCAATAATCGGACCTCCCGTATAAGTCAGAAAAGGACAACTACAAAAAAATAAATAGATTCCAAACCTGAACCCGAAGTATGCAGGTCTAAGAAGTAGACAACATTTTTACAAGGAATTTCTCAAGGATGTCTTTACTTTCTTTCGACAGGAGAAAGTAAAAAAAAAAAATAAAGAAAGCGAAAACATATTTCTCTATATCGATAAATTCAAGAGGGAAGTAAACAGTAATTCAATTATTTTGGTTATTTACTCTCCTAGTTTCTGAAGCCAAAAGTTTCAAATAAATTATATACAGTAAAAAGTTATGTTAGGATTTTCCTTGGGCAAGTCAAAAACTGATATCTATTTTAATTTCAAGGTTGGAAGTAAGAACGTATTGAAGGATATACAAAGTTTAATACTATTTCGTAAAAACTTCAACTAAAACTAAAACTTCAAAAACTAAAACGGTTTCCACTATTGCAAGCAGATTACTATAAGTCATCATTAATAAATGTGGTTGATTGAATTGAAAAAAATCCTACGTACAAGGAAATGCCAAGTTCATTTTTATTAGCTATTCAACAAAATTATTTTTATTCGACATTAAGGAATCTATGGATTCGTTTTAAACATTTAGTTTTTAATTGAATGTTAGATAAATATTATTTAGAATAAAAGGATTCATAAATTATCATTTAAAAAATTGCATTATTAGGCCAAATTAATAATTTTATTATTGAAATTCAAGCATCGATTTCATTTGTATATAAGACTACCCTAATTACAAGATACGCCATAGAGCGGTAGACTTTGTTAACGAACAACATTAAGTAAAATATTTGTTTCGTTCATAATTTTGCATTATTTTTGATTTATTATTTTTAATAATGAATCTTTGCAATCTATCAAGAAGAAAAAAAAAGTAATCTCTACTTCTCAAAATTTGAGGTTTTATGTTTCAAGATACGTAAAATCTAAAACTAAAAAAAATAATAATATCCACCCGCCCGCCGATCGCCTGCCTTCTAGACCAGACTACTGTGCCGATTTTTTTTTTTTTTTAATTAGGCAACAAAGTCAAAGATCACCCCAGGATTATCCTCGGAACTTGACATTACCATCACCCATTTCGCTCCAAAATAGCGGCCGATTAAAGGTTTCTCATACGCACATATATCGGCCATTTATGATATGAAACAGAGGAAACATATCGACGTCGTTTTTCTCCCAAATAACAATAAATAAGTATATATATATATATATATATATATATATATATATATATATATATATATATATATATATATATATATATATATATACATACATACATACATACATACACACATACATATATATACTTTATTCTGTATAGTAGGAGTTTATTAAGGCGGCAAAACTTTTATGATTAGAATATATTTTTAAGGCTTCTAACACTGGTCAAGGCCAGAATGACGACTGAGAATCATTAATTAATATTTGGTGCTTACGTCATCAATAGTCGATTTTTATTTTCATACTATTTCAAAAAATTTTTTTATCGATATATCGTGAGCGGGAATCGATAGAGGTGGCGTTTACGTCCCACAATAAATTAAAACCTAAATTTCGAATTTTCGAGGCTTAAGCTTTTTTAAAAAAAAGGACGTCGATATAAACTGATTTGATATCATTAGACCAAAGCCTTAAAAATATATATATATATATATTAATATAAACTTTATTATTTGTAAATAATAAACCATAGTGTAACAATTTGCAGCGTTTTTATTTATTCAAGTTCCAAATAACCAGCTGTTAAAAGTAAGAAGTAGCGTTTTAAGAACTGATTGGTTAGTTAAAATCCAAATAAATAAAAAAATAAAATAAAGTATTTTTTTAAAAATATATATTTTATATAACTATTTGGAAATTATAATCCATAATGTAAAGCAGCGTTTTTATTTATTGAATAAATTTAATAACAAAGTTATAGGTTAAGTTCTAGGTTAAGGTGCTATTAAAAGTTACAGGCAACGGTTTAAGAGCTGATAGGTTGCTCAATACCTAGTAGAAAGTGATTAGCTCTTGAGCACAGGGCATCTGTCAGACCTGATTAGGATCCATGATTGAAATATCATATGACTAATCATTAATCATGATTATTAATTCAATTATAATGAAAGTTTAAATTAAAAACAGCAATTCGTCATTCAAGTAATATGCCAAATGACAAGTTATAAACAATAATAGGACTGCCTGTCCGGGAACAGGGATTATTATGTTAGGGATGATTTAAAAAAAAATTTCCGAATAAGACCCATCGGTTACTTTTAATTATTAGGCATGCTCCTTAAAGTAAATTATATGCAAAATTCGACAGATATATCGAGCCTAAAACTGATATTAGATAGAGTTTGGTTAGGTTCTGCCATTTGTAGTAGTTTGATGAATGCCATTAGACGTGCCTTATACAATTACTATTTATGGGTAATTATTTATTTGTTTATTACTTTCCAAAGAATTATAAATGTATGATATGTACTTTTTAGCAATGTCTAGAACAAGTTATATGAATTGTGATTTCCCTCTGCTTATACTATCTTTTAGCTTTTTGCGAAAACAAAAAATGGGTAAACCAGTAGTTGATTAAGGCCCACTAGTAAAGTTTATCTATTTTAAACATTTTTTTAGCAATTATAACTCCTTTTTTATTCGTTTCTCTTAGCTTTCTTATGCTAAAACGAAGATGATCTGTATGAATTGTCTTATTTTATGACGGAGTGGAATAATTAATACCAACAGATGAGGTAATTAATAAAAAAAGTAGTTTGCATAATGCTTGATTGATTGGCCTTTTCTTTGATTATCGTTGATTAGTTGTTTTGTTGGTTTTATGTTGTGGAATTGCTACTATCAATTGTGTGCGAACTATGTGATGTGATATATTTTTAAGTTACACGAAAATTTAATAGGATATTTTGAGTGATTTAGAATGATAAATTAATTTTCAATAATGTTGTGGTTCATAAATGGCTTGAGAACGGGCAAAGCGTTCTGACACATGGCCTTAAAAAGAGAATAAAGAAATTAAAAAAAAAAAATTGGAGTTTAAAACGGTTTTTATCCTGAACGATTAATATATTTAATAAATTATCAAACTCTTTTTGAGTAAAAAGATTTTTTTTAGTAATAATTTTTTTATTTTATATTAATATATTATAACATTATAATTCTTTATACACATACCAACTCCATTGCGCCTAAAATACTTTTAATAACATAAATGTAATAAATTCTCTAATAAAACATTATTCACACTTATAAACAATATTTTGAGTAATTACAAGAAATTCCATTAAATTTATATTATATTAAGTACTTTATAGAAGGCTACTTTTTTGCTATGTATCAAGTATTTAAAATACGTCCAGGAAGACTGTGTAGAACTTAATCAAGAATACATTTCAAATTTCTTGTACCCTCCATTTTTAATGGTTGTATTCAATTAAATTTTATTTGTTGTTACTTAAAAATAATAAATACTTTGATTTATATTATAAATCAAAAGTGAAAAATGGTTACAAATTAAAATGAGAAATGATTTTATGTTGTGTGCTTAAAATGTGAATATAATTTTAATTTATTCTATAATCAGCTTTCTTTTATATTTTTCCTGCAACAAACATCCGGAAAAGTGCTTTTTGCAATCACATGTAACCTGATCCATGTGATATCCTTACAACAATATTTTAAAAATCAGTTTAATTCTTGAAAATGTGTATATAAAAGGTGGGGCTTATATGGATCAACTAGTGGAACTTATTAGGAACTATTGTTCCTAACAAAGCCCGCAATTTAAATTTTGAAAAAAAAAAAAAAATTAAAAACCCACAAAGCTTTAAAAATGAAAAGTTTTACAATGTACGAGTATAATAGTAAAGCATATAACTCTTCAGCATATATCACTGTTTTAACCCTTTTAGATATATCGTTGTTCGGAACATTTGCGAAAAGAGACGATATTGCATTATTACAAAATATTATTATTATTTTATTCGTTGTATTTATGATATATGGTGTATAGTATCTGTGATGAAGTCTTAACATTCGCATTGTGAGATAAATCTGTTTCAAAATAAATTAACATAAATTAATACAAAATAAAATGCATAAGATGCATTCGTTCAGTATTAAAAGAATTAAGGTACATACCAAAATAATATGTGGTTATAAAAAAAGATTAAAATAAGGTGGGCCATTATTTTGATCACGTACCTTATACACTAACGCAACAAATATACATAATTTTAAATTCCTTATCAGACAGACACGCAATATTTAAGATAAAATTCAACTACAAAAACTTCTCTACTTCCTTTCTTTACATGTTAAATATTATATAATATAAATATTACACAGAACATCGCAAAATCCACAGATATTCACTGTCATTAAAACTGAAATTAAAAAACAAAAACAAATATAAGACGTAATCTCGGGCAGGTACAGTTGAATATGTTTTTAAAATTCATTGCGAGGATGAGCTGAACAAATTGATTCCCATTTGGGGACTGCATTTCCTTGTTAAAATAGAACAGAGGAAGTGAGCCTTAACCATGATTATGTTCCTAGTGGGATTATGAGTACCGAATTTTCTAACCCACACGTGGCAACCTTTAATGAAATCGAACATTCAAAAAGGCTATCCAAAAAGCAATATGGACTTTAAAAAAATAAATCATAATATTATAAAAATCGTCAGAGATGACACACAGTAGGACTGGCGATAGTTCGATAGCACTATCGATAATCGTTGAGGTGGGTTTACACAGTTGCCAAGCCTAGGCAAGTGCCAAGGCAAATATCAAGCTAAACGGCAAACATGTAAAGGTGGTTTACAGAGGCTTAGCAAACTAACCTACCCACCCGCACGCTAATATTCTGGCTACTAAAACATTTGTCGGCTGTTAATTTCGGTTTAAAATAGTTTTATTTTATAAAGAAATAATTAAAAATTTAAAATAAAAACATATAAATATATAATTTATATGAATACACAAATATGTGGATGCAACACTAGCGCTGATGTGGCGCTTTCCGCAAGAACCGGATCGGACTCATCGGAACACAGAAAGCCAATCCAAGTCAAACGGCAAACCTGTAAAGGGGGTTTGGAAAGAAGTTTGGCAAACTATCTTATCCTCACGCTACTATGAAATGGTAATAGGAAATAGAGGGTCTAGGAAAAATAATATATATATATATATAATATATATATATATATATATATATATATATATATATATAAATATATATATATAAACATGCTCCAGCATTAAAAAAATAATAACGATAATATTAACGAAATCACACCACAAAAACATAAAAAATAACTATTTTTTTTACCAGAAAACCATATCAACAAACAAAAACTAACGGACAAATAAAAATTTAAGTATTTTTTTCTAGTTATTTTTTAACATTAAAAAATCAATAACACCGTACTTGAAAGCTTTGAAAAACGTACACATCAAAGGCATTACATGACTTTAAAAACCTGGTGCGGTGCGCGCATCACACAACTTTCTCTTACCACCCTACTAGTAGAAATTATTTGATCGTTTAACAATTATCCCCAACTAAATCCCGCAAGTTCCAAATAATATAGAAGGTACTTATGTTCATTTATATGAATTACATAATTACCTTATATTTTTTCCACCCGTTTCATCCGTTAATAGAGTGTTTGTGTTATTCGTCACTATCTATTACCTTCAACGACTTTATATTATTTTTTTTAAATCATTAGCTTTCCAACGGTATATTATACAACTATATTACTACTATAATATCCGGAGATTTGTTTTCCATCTTAGAAAATATTTCTCTTGTAATTAATTATCAAATTATTTCATAGTTTATATTTATCCGTTGTTTATTACGAATAACAATGGGAAACGGGTACATATTTTAAATAAACTGAATTAAAAATATTTTAGAGGAAGCCATTTTGAAAAATCAGCATTTAAACCTTGTTTGATTATTTGAATGAGGATAAGGCCTAGCTGATATTAGAGATCATTTAATTTATAATTGACATAACGTTAGAGCCGTTAATCAAAATCGTTAGAGCCGCGTTCTCGAGAAAATCGTACAAAAGTGTAAAATCAATGATTTAATGTAAAATGGGGACTGACGAGAATGATGAAAAATTAAATTAAAACCGACTTCTGAAATGATCACCGTTAAATATAAAATCGGGCATTAATATATATTATTTTTGATCCAAGTTTGTTTCATTATTTCAAGCAAATTAACTAAAAATATATTAAAATAATCAGGTTGTTTTTTAGCGGCTCTTAGAAGTTAACAAATACGACTATGAACGTTCAAAATTTAAAAAAAAAAAAGATCACTAACAGATAATTCTTAGGAGACCGCCGGTGTTAAATATTTTATAAGAAAGAATTTAGAACCTTGTATTCGAACCTACAGGATCTGGAATGACAGGTTTTCCAAACTCCCGAACGCTGTACATATACAAACTGGTATTATAAAAATAAGATGTTTCGAAATATGTACGCGCATTAAATCTAGTAGAAAACAATTTGGGCACTTTATAATTATTTAAATAAGAATAATAATAAAAAAAAAAAACAGTAATATCAGAGTGTAATCAGCATCATGGTCAATTACCACCCCAATCAATGACTTATAGGTATAACATTAACATATATATATGCAAAACGTAAGTAACATTAATAAAAAATTAACATACTCAAAGAAGAAAAGGTCTGAAATACAATTATATTTTATAAAATATCAACTGCACAGAGAAGAATGTTTTGAAGTTTGTCTTTAATTTCATTTTTTTTTTCGTCGAACGAATCGTGATATTTGCCTATTAATAATAATTCTCAACATTAATATACTAACCAAGCTTCGAAACGCTTGAAAAATTTCAGGCAATATCATTCAGTTTTGAAACGCAAACCAATTAAATGAAGACGCACTGGACATAAGACACCGCAAGATTTAATTGTGAAAAAAAAATGGAAACGTTCTTAACCGATTTTAACTATAGGAAATGAGAGATGTTAATTAATAGTGTTCAGAGCAATAATCTAAGAACATATAATATTATTAATTTTTTTAAATGAATACTCACCACAAAAATAACCTTCCAACTTTCTTCTATATAAAAAAATCCCAGAACAAGATGTAGCAAGGGAAGGTATGTCTAACATGCAAGCCAACACGCAACTGAGAAAGGCTAGAGAAAGGAGGAAAAACATTGCCTTTACTTAAAACACCCGTCACTTGAAATAGTTCTTTTTTTTTTAAAGCAATTTATAGAAACTTCAAAACTAATTGTATTGCATCATATACTCATGTTGCCTGCTTCTTTCGAAAACTGAAGTATTGCATGCTGATAAATTTCAACGATAAATTTATTGCTTTAATTTAATTTGAAAAGTATTACAAACGTAAATAGTTTATGTTAAGTGGGTCAGTCTCACGAGACTTGTCAAATTCGCTCCTTTTGACTTTGAAGTTGTTTTTACATGCCTTAGATTGATCATAGATTATCTTGGCCGAGAATATTATTTTGGACTCCCTGTGGATTATCACATGTATGATGGCTCATTGAGTAGATATTCATTATTCATTTATTATGATTTATGTTTATTTATTTTTTCATTAAGTATATTTGTTGCCATTAGTATTTATGCCAATTTATCCAATTTGAAGCTTAGGTGTGCGTTTCAAAAATATGAACATTTGATTAATTTTTAAGTAATTTATTTTATCAGTTATTTTTTAATTTATAAAAAAAACAGGTGTTATTTCAAGTAATAGTTGAGGGTCATTGGAACAGAGCAGTATGGGATAGATTAGAGAGTGATAGAAGGTTTAATGCAAACAAAAGGAAAAAAAAGAAGAATAGATATAATGTGGTAACGTAGCGATGAGAATAAGGTATTAGAGTTAAAACGAATGAAAGAAAAAAAAAATTATATATATTATGTCTAGCATTGGATTGATGAGTGTGTTGTGTGTAGCAACCCAAGGTATTTGGGCAGCATTGCTGTAAATAAAGCATTTCACTATCTCTAGCTCCAATTTCCGTAAATATTATTGATGAGTATATCATTTGTAAATAGTAAATAGTGAATAGCCAAAATATTTACATTTAGAGTAAATTTCAAAATTCTCAAGCATTTTACTGTTCATTGGCATTAGCATACATTGATGAAAAAAAAAAACCTAGCTCTAATTGAAAGTAGCACTTACAAATCAAAAGTGAACTATTTAGAAAAATGAATGGTATTAAAATGTTTGAACATTTCCAGGGGGCCATAAGGTTATTAAGAACTTGCCTCCAGGGTATGGTGGAAACGAGTGCTAAATTATGCTACCACTAAGATTTTAGTTGTATGTTCAATTTGACACAAATTCTCTGGATTCCAGGGTAAAACTGCTACATTACGAGATATTGCATCGTCCAAGATCAGAGGAGTTTTGGTTTACCCCTTTATAAAACGAGTGTTACCCGAAATACTAGCGGTAACATACTTGAGCTCTCGTTTTCACCATTCCCTAGAGACAAAAGTTCTCGATGAACTCCTAACCATATAACCAAAATTTACTTTAAATGTAAATATTTTGGCCATTCACTATTTACTAATGATAGGTGTACTCACCAATAATATACACAAAAATTGGAGTCAACTCCATAATACCAACTTTTATTTTGCTTACAAGGGAAGAAGAAAAATAAGAAAAAGTAGCAACACCATATATTAAATTCTAATTTAAACATATTTTGATAATTTTTTTGGCAAATGTAAACGAAATGTAAAATCTCTTTTCTTGGCACTAACAATCATTTAAGTAATAACAAAAAACAAGGTGAGAAATAAAAAGTCTTACTAATTTTTTGAATAATAGTAAATATCCGGATTTTTTAAAATTTTATTTTGAAGACATACGAAGAAAAATAAATTATTTATTGAACATATTTGCTTTCTCAGATAAATAAAAGTAATTAGGTAACATATGAATTATTTAAAGCATTTTTTTTTACCTTTAGGTGAATTTCGAACCAGATTCCGTTATGATATTAACGTTAGAATCATATAGTTTAAGAGAATATAGTAATTTTTTTTTATATAAATAAATAAAATTCGACTATGAATCTATTAATGAATAGACGCAATGAAAACATTAAGGACAAGAAGAGGAGTATCGGTGTAACTTGAGTCCCGGAAGTTTTGTAATGCGGTATGGTATACCTGAAGCGCCAGCCGGAGTCGAAAATTGAAAAGTTGTTTAATAAAAAAAAAAAAAGTGATCAATTTTACAGCCTTTTTTATTTTATTTTTATTTGTAAAATTAATATTTATATTTTTATTAATGTTTTTTTTTTTAAATTGGTACGTTACAATACAAGTGGCCAGCGAAGTCATAACTATAAAAATAATTAAACATTATAAATCAAAAACTCAACCCCACAACATTAACAAATGGATAAAAACAAGTAAATTAACCAATAAAATTACGACTCAAATATGTAAGATAAAAAATAATTATAAACCACAAGAAGAAAGATAAAATGTTAATTAATTAGCATTGTATCAAATCTCCGTTTTTACAATTATATATCATAGATATTGGTTGTCAACAGTTTGACAAGATGGGTGTTAATTAATTAATAATTAATAAACACTCAAAAACACAATTATTATCTAAAAAAAAAAAAAATAGAAAACAAATTTTTTTGACAATAATTATCACATATCTATTATATAAAGCTGAAGAGATATTTTGTTTAAACGCGCTAATATCAGGAACTCCCAGTCCGAATATTTTTGCGTTAGATTGAACGTTTATTGAGGAAGGGTTTAAGCTTAATAATATCACGCTAAGACGCAGGAACTAAGCAGTACCCAGAAGCAAATTGCTAAAAGAAAAGTGTTAAACTTATGTGCGCATCGTCATGACAACTTCATACCCGTGGAAGTAAGCTGACTACACAACTTTTTAATCAGTGTGTTAGTATTGTATGAAAGTATTATTTTGTATATAAAATGGGAAGGTAAAAAAAAAACTTGTAGCCATTTATAAAAAAATATTGTTGTTTTGATCCTGTTCCTTAAAAATGCCTGCAACAAATGAGGCTGAACAACAAATTATACGTTATTATTTTAAAGATTCTTTCGTATTTTAGGAGTTATCCAAATTTAGCGCTGGTAACTAACACCGCAGAGCGGAACTAGTTTAAAATATCTGTATTCGGATAAAATCATGTATTTTACAATTATCCATATCTTTTTATTTATTTATTATTTCTTTTACTAATTTCTATGCTTAGGAATGCGTTTCTAACATGTTAACATTTGATTAATTTAAAAACAAATTTTTTGTATTTATATAACACTGATAGAATGTACCCAATTTGAAAGAATCAGGAGAAAAATTGGACTATCAAAAACATTAAAAGAAATGCTGATAGAAAAAGTCATGACTTTGTTCAAATTCCTGAAAATCAGTAAGTACTACAACAGAATATAAATTATTCCCCATTATGTAGGGAAATAGTAACAAAAAAAAAATATAGTGTAAGGCATTGAGAGTTATGAAATAGTTGAGGGTAATAATAATAAATATGGTTAATGTAGTGACGATAATAATATGATTAGAACTAAAAAAAAAAAAAGTGTATATTGTGTCTAGCATTAGATTGATAAGTATGCTGTGTTTGTAGCAACCCGAGGTATTTGGGCAGTATTACTGTAAATAAAGCCTTTCTCTCTGAAAAAAATATGTATATATAATAAACAGTAGAGAGAAATTTAGAAGGATGATAGATGAAAGAAGGTCCTTACGATGGGAAGAGGAAAAAGAGGAGCGCAGAAGCGAAATGGGAGGAAAAGATGAAGAGGATGTGGGCTTAAAGAAAGATGAAAGCCAAGAAGTGATATAAGCGTGGTCCTTAGCTGGCCTTCATCGCGATAAATAAATAAACAGTAGCTGTGAACGAATATATAATTTTAACAACAAACTAATTATTATGTTTTTGACATTTTTAAATTTATTTAAAACCTTCCTCAACGCAATGATGGAAAATACACCGGAATCAGGAACAATATAAAATAAAATCAGAATTCATGAGTCATAACTCCCCACATCAAGTGATGAAATAATTGTATTGATTTCAAAACAGAAGATTTATGATGACTCAATATATAATTTAATTTCACGTTTCACGCATTATAGTTGATTTTTAATGAAGTGAGAGTAGCTATAGAACATAGGAGAAATATAAAGGAAAGCCTCATAAAATAAGAACACGAGTTTGTTAAAAAACCTTTTATTTAAGGATTCATAAGAGCAAACGCAAGGGATCAAACGAAATATTAAAGAAAATAAAAAAAAAAAATCTCTTGATTTTTAAATTTTTTTAAAGAATTTCTGGGTGAAAATTATGAACTTCAATTTAAAAAAAAATAAACTTTATGAAAATGTACGCGTTTAGACAGTTAAGGAATACTGTTTACATTAAAGCTTTCAGAAATTAAATGCTTTTGCCATTTCCTCAAAGACTCCGTATTTAAGGAAAAATACGTCAACTGATATATTTTTTTTATCTCTCTCACATTATATCAACGTTCGATTAAATCAACGGCAATCTTATACAACTTACGATTGGGTAGGCCCAGAAAAATGGCTGATACAGTGGTAACGTTGAACGTGTTGTATCTAATAGGAAATAAAGATTCGAAACAGCAAGCTTACTGAATCTTGCAGGTTAAAAGGATCTACTTTGAGGTGCCAAGAAGCATTATATAATTTCCAACTGTAACACAGCCAACAGTTATAAAAAGTAGGCGGGGTTCTTATGAGCGCTTAGGCATTCCATCTTCACTAAACGGTGAAACAGGATAAAGCACTTCGACAACACCGAAGTTCTTTAGCAGGCCTGGGCTGCTTGGCGATGTACACCTACTGAAATGTTCGGATGGTAGTTCAGCCATCATGTCCCTCATTAAATTTAAAAGGCACGTACGTTTCAAATATTATTTTAATGTCGATTGCACATGTGTGCTATCATAATCCATTAATCATGTATCACAAATCTTAAAGAATGGTAGCAAAACTGGAGGTTTTACCATTTACCGTAAGCCTACGACATCCTATCCCACAGTATCCATGATTAATATTCTACTTATCCCTGTTGAGAAGATCCGCTACCTAGGACTCCATCTTGACAAACATCTAACTTGGAATCCTCATACAAGACTGAAACGACAAGAAACTGCTCGCCGTTTTCGGCTTAAATATAGGATTAGCGGTCGGTTAAGTGATAAGTTAAGATGTGGAATTACGATTGAGTAAGCATCCTTTGTGAGGGATCGATCTGCTAGCAGTTGGGTTGAATTGGTCCGATTCCGTAGAAATAAGCCATCGGTAGAGATGAACTAAATAATTCGAAAGGTTTAGTTCATCTCTGCTTCGAACCTAATTGTATATAATTTCGAACGAATCTAATACATAGCGTGAAGATTTTTAGGCTTTCTTCCAAAATCAGTTCAGTAGCAGGTGATTTGACTGATCTTGGAAGGAATCCTATCACCTCATCTGGTACAAAATATGTTAAAGAAAAAAAAAAAAATATCTAGTGGGACCCCTCAACAAGGTTGGAGATAGTTCGATAGCACTATAGATAGTCACAACTATCAAAAAGAATATCAATGGCATTACTTACATCATACGTTTCCCCAAAACTCTAATCTTTTAGTCTTGAAAAAAAAAAAAAAAAAAAAAAAAAAAAAAAAAAAAAAAGATTTGGCTTATTAAAGCTTCTAAGATACTACTACAAAATAATAGATTCGAATCCAAATGCAATTGAGTATTTCATTTAGACATTGGAATTATCAATTAAAAAATAATTGAATTCTTTGAGAATTTTGCTGTAAAATAGTAAACCAATAAATAAGAATTCTAGAAATCTCCTTCCTCTTTTCGAGCTGCTGCTTTCCTTTAATTTCCATGTTATTCTCATCTTTCCTCCCTAATCGTTGATAAGTATGAGTGCTGATTTAAGCCCTAGTAAAGCTGAGAAGATATTTATTTTTTTGTCAGTAAGTGGTTGCTTGAGTAATTGCTCATTATATTTATGTTTAGCTCAATAAAAATTAATTGATTTATTAATGAAACTATTTTTGGTACAACTTTACAAGAGGGTAGCGTTATCACCTACACTCCCGACTATCATACTCTAGCACCATTAGTGCTAACTAAGTGCTTTGCATTCAATTGTAGCATTCGTATCCATTGCAATTATTAAAATTATTATGCCTTAATTACATATTATTTAAAATTGTTAGTGCAGTCGACGTCCGGTGATCTGGAGAAATTGTAGTAATAATTCAAAGGAGTGATAATTAAAATTACGGTAAGGACCCGACCTCTACTGAAAAGGAAATTTTGGGGTCTGTTTATCGTTTGAGCGAGCGTAGCGAGCGAACGTCGCCAGCTGTGATCTATTTAAAGTAGTAATAATTGAAATTATGGTAAGACTCCGACCTCAACTGAAAAGGACCTCTTGCCGTTTTGTTTATTTCTTGGGCGAACGTAGTGAGCGGAAGTCGACATCACTTATAATTTTAAATAATATCTAATTACAGTAATAGTAATTTTAATAATTCCAATGAACACGAATGTTACAATTGAATGCAAAGCAGTTAGCACAAATGCGCGAGAGAAAGATCGGGACAAGTGATAACGCGTCCCTCTTGTAAAGTTGTACCCTTTTTTTTTTTTATTATTCCGTACATAAAATCCAAACATTAATAGCCAAAAATATACGGTTTGAATGAACTCCTTAATCACCATCACCGTTTGCTTATTGAGAAAGAATGCAATTTTACTTAATAAAAAAAAGTAGTGTGTAAAAAAAAAAAAATTGTTAGTTAACATCCGCATGATGGTAAAGAAGGATCAATCTAATTAGGGGTTCATAAATTATTTGCCACTTCTATTGTTAGTTCAATCCGAGAAGAAACCAGTACACAATTTTCTGTTTGATATAATCCATTTAAACCATGAACTGAGGATGAATGTATAGCATTCGAACCTAGTTTTCAATAAAAGAAATTTATAGAAGTGGTAAATAATTTATTAATCCCTAAATATCAATTTGTTTAATAAGGAAATTTGTTCTCTCTTCCCCAGAAAAGTGAAGAAGCACCAAGACTCAAGTGAAATTATTCTGCTAAGGCTGATCGCTGGAGAGAGGTACGAGCATAGCAGGTCCAGGCATTCGCAGAACCTTATGAATATTATTAATGCGAATTATTATTTATTTCAATAAGGTAACAATATTTTTTTTTAATTAAACATTTAACGAAAAAAAAAATGTATCACAATAATATGCTTACTAGATGGATCCCATCCATCCAACCGCTGTAGGTACATTCGATTTCGGGTGTAACTCCTAAGTAAGCAGCAAACATCAAACTGATGACAAGGTGACAGTTTTAGCAATGGCATGCCCACTTTTTTTTAAAAGAATAACAATGATTTCAATTTTTCATTGCTTTTCATCAACTACGTATCCATTATATATACAGAGATACAGTAAATAGGTCAGCTCATGAGCGTGTCGCTTAGACGGAGAATAACTGGGCTCATAGAATCCTAATTCATAGAGTTCGATTAAAGTTTCCATCGCGAATAAGGCGTGGATACGGATACTTACACCGCATTATCACTCGCAGGATACAGCCATGAAGCGAACCGGTAATGGCAAGAGGCGGAGGAAAAGAGACGAAGACCAACCTCAACATGTTTAGAAGAGACCGTCGGGTCTATATTAGCGATAACCTTGAAGATTATGTCACCCAACCCCCCTCTCTTTTATTTGCGATGTTCTCCTTTTTACGCATGAATACAATACGCATATAGAGTAAATGAAGCATTCGCACCAAGCGACGTGCAAGTAGCAATGACCTCAATCTTATGGAAAATCTTGGGGACGATCTTATCAAGAGGATATCCAATCACACAAAACATATCGACGTCGCTTTTTGAAAAAGGCTTAATCTCCATTTAGCAAACTTTGCAGGAAACAAAAAAAATCGTTCTTTCCCCAAATTATAATATATAATTTATTTTATTCTTTATCATGAGCACAGAGTATCCAGCGATAAAGCATGAAACAAAAATCAAGCATAATTTTTAGGATTTCAAGGCTGTGAACTGTAAAAACATAATTTTTTTTTCTCCGATATATTATGAGCGGGAATAGAGAGGTGGTGTTCACATCTCATAATAAATTGAAACCTAAATTTCGACTCTTTTTTTTTTTTCGGCACTTAAGTCTTTTTCAAAAATAGTGACCTCGATATCCCATGATGATCAATCTTAAGCATTGATAAAGCTATTGAACATTTGTTTTCTCTTTCAAAAATTTAACGATGTTTATAATAAAAAATAAATATGTGCAAGAATGGTTACCATAATGAAAACAAATAATTGACAAATTCAAGGTAAGACAGTATTTTTGGCTACGAGTGTCCTTTGTTTATTGTTATTATTATTACATTAACTAGTCCAGTGGTTCAAGAACAAATAAACAGCACCTTGAATTTCTATTCTTTTCGTACTTGTACATACAGAACATAAAAGAGATTCATAATTCTAAAAATCACTTAAAAACTGATTAACGAAAAATAAAAAACCTATTTCTATATAAATATAACTTGTACCATTTGTAATGAGTAATAAACATTCTTGCTCTGATAATTATATACGCTAAATTATATAATTTCAACTAATTATTAATAAGGCGTATTTTAATTGAATGTATTGGTTACTTGCCCTGCTGACAGCGTACGGGGTCCGAGGCTGAAAAAGAAAGAAAGAAAAACATAAAAAATTTACCTGAAGAATAATTGGTAAATTGGTAAACGGCAATCTTCGTTCCATAAAACGAATCGTGCCATTTTTTTAGTAATTGCCCTTCACCTGGATTGTTAAAACAATTTCGTGTTATATGTTAATACCATTTCACCTTTCAGTTATACTTTCCCACTTAAGGGTCACCATTAATTTTATTGAAGCTAAGATGCTGAGAGTATAGTTGAAAAATCAGTGCGGTGCACGTACATTGAACACAACTTTCACTTACCACCCTATTTACAGTAGATATTAATAACTGCTCAAGGCAAGTGAAATTTTAAAAGTATCCATGGAAATTCCATTAAATAATATAAAAGTAGAATTTATTAACTACAACAATCAGTTAAGTCTGTGCGTTTTCATAAATATCTATTAACTTTATATGTTAGATATTAGAGCTATTTTGAAAATACGGCATTTAAGCCCTGCCAGACTATTCCAATGAGGATATGACCTACCTGATATTAATGATGATTTAATTGTACATTAATAAAACGAGTTTGATCGAAATAGTTATAAGCGTAAAATCAATGACATAAAATGGAACTTCCGGTAACTCTATTTTGGCGAACAAATTTCTGTAACATCCCAGGCAGGCATATTCGATCTTAAATATGTAATTCCAGTATCGTACAACTTTCCTTTTTTGAGCTAGACTGTTCACATACCATTTTGTTAGACTTGGCCATTTGGACGCAGGGACCCTTAAAACGTGTATTTCTGTTTAAAACTTGGATTCGAAATCTTTTAAAATTGTAATACTTTCCCTCAAACAATATTTCATATATATATACTGAATACAGTTAGGTTTTGGTATTATAGAAGAAATATATATGCAATGAATAAATTGTCTTTAATTAAGAATGACAAGTAATCCTTAGCGTTTATTTTCAGTTTTATCAACGAGCGGGAGCTTTTACAAGCCACTGTGTAATTCGAAGATAATAAACATATCTGATAACTGGATCCATGGGAATGTCATCTTAATTCTACGATGAAATAGTTTAAAAAAATAATATTACACGAGTTCACAAAAGTGTTCTTAAAATATCTGATGTGGACAACACATGACTTCCTTGTACGCCTATTAAACTATAAATCGGTGGCTCAAAAAGTGATCCTGAATTTGGTTACTAGTTTCCGAAGATTCCAGTATCTCAAAAACGGCACTAGGCGTTGCGACATCCATTGACAAACACACACACAAATGGGGAGGAAAACCAGTATTTTACACTCCATTTTAACACTTAAAACAAGTAATAAATTTGATTGATTGGATTAGAAATCAAATTGCGTTTGTAACCTTTATTACCGAAACATATGATTTATGTATTTAATTTAAATATAATTTTTGATGTAAGCTTATTATGATCTTCAAGTAAAGTACCCTTTTCGGCTCACCAATTTTAACAAAAATCTAGTAAATACATTCATATCGATATAAAAGTCCTATTTACCAAATTCGAGATGTTTTCATTATATTTTAATATAATTTTGGATGAAAGCCTAATATGACCTTCAAGTAAAGTACCACTTCCGGTCTGCCAATGTTAACCAAAATTTATTAAATTATTTAAATTAAAATATAAGTTATAAATACTAAATTTGAGAATTTTTGCATAGTATTGTAATATAATTTTTGATGGAAATAAATTATGACCTTCAAGTAAAGTACCACTTCCGTTGATCAAGCAGTGACCAAAAAGGGAGGTTCTACTAGATTTTACAACAATCCTAAATACCAAATTTCAACTTTCTACGGTTAACCGTTTTTGAGTTATGCGAGATACCAACGTACGTACATACGCCACGACGAAACTAGTCAAATTGGATATTTCCGTTGAAATCTGAAAACCGAAAATTTTCGCGATTACTTCCTTTATTTCGTACAAGGAAGTAAAAAGAAACGAATTGAGGTTTTCGTTCCGTGGTGTTTTTAAACAAGAAAATAATAAAAAATTATACAACATAAAAACAGAGTTATTCAAAAACAGCGATGAAAAAGGTTCAACCGAAGGAATAAGACTTGAGCAACGATTTTAAAATACCACTTATAGAAAAGGTTAACGCCTCCGAAGATACACGATTCTACCCTAAATTGACGACTTATCAAAATGACTCTTTCATGATGTAATGTACCTTTCTCATTCTTCGCGAAATTGTGTGTAACAGATTAAATCAAAACTCATAACAATGTAGGATATCATACTATTCTAACGTAATGACGAATTTCTGATTTTCTTTAAATGATTGAATTTTTCCTCTCAAAACTGATCCCTTTATCTCTATCCATCTCTGGATGAAAAAATATAACTGTGACGGCGAGAACCAAAGATACGCAATATAAAACATTTCACCATAAAAAATATGTAAGAGAATTATTTGGAGTTAGTGGTATTGAGAATTGATACCCACCTATTTCTATTTTATGATATACGTTAGAGATTTGATGATAGAAGAACTATAATTTGAGAATTTTAATTTTTTAATTAGTGGCGACATAGCATGATACATATATCTAACACAGTGAAATCTCTCCTAACGGACATCTCTGTCAAACGGACAATATTAAATGCTGCAGCCTGGAAGTAAAGGATTTTAGTAGACATCCGCATGGATCAATCTGATTAGAGATTGATAAATTATTTGCCACTACTATAATTTTGTTTTTATTGAAAACTAGTTTCGAGTGTTATACATTCATCTTCAGTTCTAAAAACACATACAAATTCAAAAATAAGCAATTCAAAATATAGTTTGGTATTATTGTACATATTAAATTAGATGCAATATAAATCAGTATTATAAAACATTTATGAATAATGAATTTAATTAAGAGAATTGTATTTGATTTCTTGTAATTAAATTTATAATTCATAAATGTTTTATAATACTGATTTATATGATATCTAATTTAATATGTATAATAATACCAAACTACATAAATTTTGAATTACTTATGTTTTGATATAAATACGTAGGTTCATTTAAGTATGTACGTAACGTATCTTCAACTTATTCTTTTTCATTAATAAAATATTTATCGTCTTCTATACTAAAAAAAAAAAAATATTAAAAGACGTTATAGGAAAAAAACGCGATGCAAAGAGCTATAATTTATTTCACAAAGTGGTAATCATCAAAAAGAATTGAGAATTAAAAAAAAAAAAAATTTTTTTCCAAAAGTCTAATTTGTCAATTTTTAAAATTAGTGACGTAAATATATACGTTGTTGTATACATTTTTCTTACCAAATTTATTTTTCGTTTTTTAAATATGTTTATGCATACATATTAAATTATAAAAATATTATGTGTGCAAATAGAACTCTAAAATTCTATTAATAAGCTTTATTCATTCAAATTAATAAACATTTTTTGATACATTCATTTACGTAATCATTTTTGGATAACCAGAGGTTAAATAATTCTTCTCAGCGGGAATCCCTCTGCAAAGGACGTAAGACTGTCCGTAATAGAGAGATTTCACTGTAATATATTACTAATAATTAATTACATATTTCATAAATCATGTCATAGTAATTTTTAATAGTTGTACAAATTTCCGACTTTAAAAAAATTAAAAATATGAATTCATTTTTAGAGTTAAAATTTTTCAGGTAGTACTGTTGCTTAAGAAAATGGAAAACCCTGGACAGGCGCTGGTCATGGACAAAGAACCCAATCAATAAGCAGAATTTTTTACAGAAAACTTTTCCTGCAAGTCTTGTACACTGTATTTTTTATGAAAATTTATTTTTCCCAAATATAATATCGTTGGGTATTTAATTAAGCCTATAATTTTATTTTATTTTTTATTAAAAAAATAAACCAGTCATTTTATACCAAACATTTTATCTTTGGTAAATATCATGAACTTACCTTCATTACACATGCATTCCTAGAATAACATTAGAAATAGGAATATATACATGTTTGAAAGGTATAACTGTTTTTTTAAAAAAGATTATTGAAATCTCCAGGTAACGACCCGAATTGGATATTTCTTTTACACGTCTATCGTAAAGAAAAGACATCATTGTTAAGAAAACTAGACATCTTTAGATTTCATTTGAATCCTGAAACATATTCCTAGGTTGAAGCTAATTTTAGACAGAGCGGGTGTCGGATTTGAACAAGAATGTCCCATATATTTTTTCCCCCTCTCCCTCGTTCACAATTTATAGCAGTGATATTTTAATTCAAGTTTTCAACCATTGGCTTATTATGAATGCAGGACAGTAAATTCCGTTTTCCATCTTTATTCAAAATAATTTTTCTTTTTACAAGTCCAGACCTCTGCTGTATGGCCTATTAAGAAGATTATTTATTTTTACATCTATGTCCAGAAACTAGTAACTATGTCAAGAAATGTGTATTGTTTTTTTGTACACTATAATTTACCTGCCCCGAAAACTAACTGATGTAAGAACGTCAAGACAATTGAAGTGTGGAAGGAAAGGGTGTTTGTAACTTAAGCAAAATTTCTCAAAATTCAAAATATTTCTTTTTTTTCTGATTACCTATGATTGTATAAGTCAGTGGCGTACGCAAGGGATATATCCCCCTGATCCTATCTCTTCCTGCCTCTTCTCCCTCCCCTCCCCCGAAATGTAAGAAAAAATATAATTTTCATACCCACCAACAACAGATTTGTATTTTGAATAATATTTTTGATAATTTTACCAATAGTTTTGGAACCAATTTTTATGCTTATCCTTAAAATGCACGCCAAACTTTTAGGTGATTATTTCCTTTCTTATTACACCCCCTCCCCCCGAAAAAAATTATGCGTATGCCTCTGGTATAAATAATAAAATCATGTTTATAACAGTATTTATTCGACACAGAGACATATAATCTGAAAAAAAAAATTTTGATTTTTTAATGGCACTCCGATAAACAAAGTAAACCACTCATTGTCAATTATTATCTTCAAGAACGATCGTATAACACTCGAGTAGAAATGAAAATCGGATTGCACGAAGGAAAACAAAACAAATATTGTATTCAAATCAATATAAGCCAAACCATTTGACCCTTAATACTACTACCACTTTCTAATTACTAGTTAATCAAATGCCAGCAGGCCACTCGTAATCTACTGAGCTTTAGGCATGAGGATAAAATGATGGAATGCATCGTGAGTATAACTTCAAAACTTCTAAGCACCATTATTACCAAAATAAATGTTTTGCATCTCTATGACGAAACAAAAGTTTCCGGATTTAATGTAGTGCGCCCATTTTACGTTATGAGTATTATCACTTGACTAGTTCTAATAGCATGCAAGTTTGAAAGGCTTCAGAGTTTTTTTTATTTATATTTATATTATTTGTTTGTATATATATATATATATATATATATATATATATATATATATATATATATATATATATATATATATATATATATATATATATATTTTTTTTTTAGTCTCCCTTAAAATTATGCCAGAAGTATTCACGATATTTTGTATGTATAATGTCGATATATCGTTCACGAGGAAGAAGTATGAAAGAATACGAAATTTTTTATTTATCTTGAAAAGCTTTGACGTAATTTCTTGGAAAAATAAATGTCATATTTTTAGTTTCAATATTTACCGCAACAAAAAATTATTGATAGTTTAGCTATTATACGTTTACTAGTTATATGACTTGAATCATAATGAGGAATTGATAAATTAGTTGCCACTTCTATAATTTTATTATATAATCAAAATTATAGAAAAAAAAAACAAACGAACAAAATTATAGAAGTGGCAAATAGTTTATCAATTCCTAATTAGATGGAATCCTTCTATACTATCATGCGTACGTCAACTGAATCATAATGACTTCCTCCAAAACGTGATTATAGAGCAACTTTATATAAATTGTCTTGATAAAGATAATAATAAATTATTTTTAATATTTTAAAAATATTATTCTTATGCCAGTAAGTATCAATATTTTGCTTCTGTGAGAATAATTGAAAACATCATTCATTATTCATTTTAAAAATATTATTTTGTACTTTTAATACATATAATAAAATATTTTGAGTCTATTATTTTTGTTTTTCAAATTAAACTTATTGCTTGGTAAATCATTTTTTTTTAAATGTTTCTTTATTATACGTAAGCTCTTAAGGAGCTTGTACTATATTTTTTTTATATGAAAAACTGCCACAATTTGAATCATCATTAAATAATCAAAAAATCTAGATTAATTTTTTTTTTTAAACAAATAAGTAAGTTGATGTTTTATCAGTGAGTTGAGGTACAGCGATAAACATAAATCGTCCAACTTCAAACGATTCTCCTGTAAAATTCAACGTTTTCATATTCGGCACTCTTCTGAAGGAACACTATATAAGTTTTTGGTCTTTTCTTTTGAATTGCTACAATTAGCCGCGGAGGAGTATTCCATATCTTGGAGATAAAAACTGATTCAAGTGTAGTAAAAATATTTTTAACAGGCTTTAAAACATTTTGTACAATTTAAGATACGAAACATGAATCATTATTATTTTAGTATATTTTCAATAAGAAACCTTTGTATTCGACCGAGAAAAATAATTTTTCCCATCCTCACCACGAAATTTGATGTCTTGCATTTCAAGATACAGCGTAATTCAAAAATCGAATAAAATAAAATAGGTCGGATGTTTTTGATAGAAAGCGAAGTTACAGGGCGCTCTAGGGTGAGCCTCAGAACTCAACATTGTCATCCGCCAGCCATTTCGTTTCAAAATGGCGGTCGATTAAAGGTTTCATACGTACATAACTCGACCATTTTTGAAGATAGAGGAAAAATATAAAGTATTTTGGAATCACAAGCATTAAAAAAAAAAATACAAACTTTTTTTTAAAGATATATAGCTATTTGGAAATGATACACCAAAATATAATATGCAGTGTTTTCAACATAGAGATTATTAATTTTAATATTATTTTTAAAAAATCATTTGCTATTTATACAGATATATTTAAATCATCAAATAAGCTTGTAAAGTCTGCCAAAACATTGAAAAAAAGTTTGTTTTTTTTGTGATATTTTGAATATGTATTACCATGTTCCATATCGACTTAAAAGTTTTTTTTCCCACGTGAATTTGCATAATATAATAAACAAAACTGTGAAACCCGTTCTTTTCTTATAACAGCTCTCAAAGACTCGGGATTTACCGCTATAAACAAACTCCTTCCCTTAAGTTAAGGAGACCTTAGGGTAATAAGTTTTCTATTAAATTTATTTTTGGTCTGATGAGGAGAGGGGAGGTTTAAAAAATGTAAATTAAATTCGATACCGAAAGCAATTTATTGACAGATTGCCAAGTAAAAATAAAAAGAGATATTTGGAAGTTTAAAACAAACATCAATCAGCTGTATAACACAAAAAACTACTAGCACAATTCCAGTCGTTTTCGAATTAATAACTATCCACGGAGTTTAAAAAAATAATGTTCCCGTAACCTTCTTTTCTAAGGTCTCCTTACAATTCCTTCTCTGGTAATTTATCAACACGCCGCAAAAACTTTATGCAACCTAAATATAACATATTTACTCTATGAATTATTAAAAGAAAAAAATATATATATATTTTTAAACTGAATATTTCTCGTCGTGCATCACCAAAATATATACTTTATAGAATATGAATCGCCATAAAAAATATGGTCATACAATAAATAATTTGTATCTAATCGATAAATTTAGCAGTTAAAAAAGAAATAGCAAATTAAAAAAATATAACAATAGAACAATCAAGACGGAAAGCAGAGCGAGAGAAAGCTTTATTTTTCTGTATTTTTTTTTTAAAGAATTGATTAATAAAAGGTTGAAGTTCTAGTAAGAAAAAAATACAAATTCGAACAATAAATGCATTATAACTATTTTAAAATCATACTTCGTACTTGAGAGAATTATAGAAAATGAAAGTTGGAGATCGACCCCCCGCAGGGAGAAATGACTAAAAGGCTATGTGATCCGTTAAACGCGAGCGGTGTAATATTTACGTAATGGCTTTTGCTTCATATCATTCATGCTTGAGAAAATGCCGGCTAAAAAAGCAACAAAATTATATAAATTTAATTTATTTATACGATAAATATTTCTATACGGGAGACTATGATTTTAACAAGTAAATGAATTGTGAAATGAAAGATCTTTCCAATTTAAAATTTATTGATAATCAGTTCTGCCCCATGAAAATATGATACATATTCAAAAGGCATAGTCAAGTATTTGAATTTTTTTTCCATTAACGGTATGTTAATAAGCTGAATAATTAAATGCTTTGTCGTTAAAAAATTCTTTTATAAGAACCCCTACACCTACACTAGACTGTTCTATTTCAATGAACAGATTGAAATAGAACAGTCTACTGTGGGTATTTTTAAAAAAGAAATTTTTAATGACACAGTATTTAAATATAAAGCCTATTGACACATTTTTAATGACCAATTTTTTAAACGTGTGACTGTTTTTGTTAGAAATGTATCATATAATAAGTTTTTTTAATGACCATTACATATTATATTGCAATATTGTCCTGATGATGAGGCAAAACACTGAAACTTTTATAATTTGCTGCTGTGATTGTCGATAAATATTAAATAGGGAAGATCTTTCTTTTCACTATCCATTTACTGGTTTATTTTACTATAGTATTAGAGGGGGAGGAGAAGGGAAGGGGGTCCCAAAGATAGTTTTAATCACTGGGAAAAAATTCAGAACATTAATTTATTTATTCCATTTCGTTTCGGTATAAGCATGGGAAAAAAAAATAATACAAGAGCCATTAACGTTCTTACTTAAAATTTCTAAAATTTGGTAAAAACAACAAATCGTGCACTGAAAAATAACAAAAAATGAAAACAATAATAACACATTATTGAGTTTATTAAACAAAGAATAACAACTCCGTTCGACCAGATTCCGGCATCTATCAATAAAAAATAAAGAATTACAAAAATAAATTACAGTATTCTTTTACCCATTTTAATACGTCGGGTATTGTGGAGCCTACAACGTTAATAATATGCATACGATTTGAAACTTGAAAAGATTAACTATAATATCCGGCGATTATGCAAAATCACTAGTTAATTACATTTACTGTAATATATATATAACATATGTCTGCATATATTAATAACAAGTAATTTGAATAAAATAAATTAACTTTCAGAACTTGAGAGCATACGAAACGCGGAAAATACGAAGATGTATCAACATTCTATACTGTTTTTCTCTATAGGCTATAGGCTAAATATGCAAGTACTTCAGAATAATATATCGTCAGCAAAAGTACGAAACCACTTAACAGTCAACCGAACTTTTCAGGAGAGGAAAATTTAATTTTAATCATAATGTTTTTGTATTTTTTGATGTACGAACCAGTGATATGTTATAGAGTAGAAAAAAATCAAAAATTGTTGTGCATAAAATTTACACAAAAGTAAAATAACGTAAATAAAAAAGTTATGGTCTTATCTACGTGGTTGCAGACTATTGCCGACGATATATTACTACTGTGTTAGTATGGGTTAATCATTAAAGCACCTTTCAGGTTATAAAAATACAAAAACAATTATAAAATATAATTTATTAACATGAACTAAATGATAAATAAGAAAACGAAGAATTAAAATATGAATTTAAAAAAAAATTGACAATGCATGCCACACACCAGAAAGCTCAAACAATAAAATAAAAGTACAAAATAATCAACTAGACAAAAGTAGTAACAAGAAACTGGAAATTTCTTGGAATCGTTATTTTAGTTGATATGTCACTCTGAAAATCTACCAAATCGCTAAAAATGATTATGGAATGTAAAACATAACTATAAAATAATTTATATTATTAAATCGTGTTTAAAATTTAATAAGTTCAACGCAAACCCTTCCATTTCCACGAGAAAAAAAATTAATTGCATATATAATGAATTGGACAATTATTAAATGTTGAGATCTACAAATAACGATAGAAACAAATAAGAGCTATTACGAGATTGGAAGAAGTTGTTAATTATTAAATTATTTAACAAGATACGAATATGAGCAGTTACTTTAGCAGCGAGAAACATGTAGTTGTAATACAACGTGATAAGAAGGAAATTTTCCTAGATAAAAACAATAACAAGTAAAAAATAAAATTCATCTCACCAAAAATTACTGTCACTCCACTTACCTGAAACAGGAAAAAAAAAATTAAAATTAATTAAAAATTAAAGCTAAAATTGACTTTAAATATATATATTTAATTCCAATTAAATTAATTTACTTAATAATAAAAAATGTATATATTTTAAAACTAAATCAATAACAAAGATTTATCTAATCTTTATACGATAAAAATTAAATTTTATAATTTAATAGGCTTATTTGCTTACTTTAGTACACTTCAGCATAATACCTTTGACAGTTATATAATGCATTCTTCTTTTACACATGAAAATATAGCTAATTTGTAAATATTACAACATTTCATAAGATCGTTGGAAAAATTATAATATTTAACATAGTTGGGAAATTCAGTAAAAAATTGTTGGAAAATTTCAGGTTTTGCTCCACGCCCCCCTCTTCAAGAAATTGTATTAGTAACGTCCCTGGATGCGATTTCTCCTCCTTTTTCCAGAAATCATGACGGAAAACTAAAATAAGTACATAATCAAAAAATGTATGAAAATCACGAGTATAAATTTATTTTTCAAAATTTTATCTTATCACAATAAGACATTGAACATCCAGTCGGTGACGTCAAAGTATACACAATTTTTTTTTTTATTAATTGCCTTTTTTTAATAAAGATATACTAAAATTCTTCCATTTCATCAGGTAATCTATATCTCAATCTTAAATGTCAAACAAGAAAAATAATTCAAATTAGTCCAAATAATATTAAAGCTATTATTGATTATTTAAAGGTATAGTTTAAATTACTGAAACTATAAACTTCTTTTCGTTAATTTATTTCGTATAAAATATCGAAATAAAATAATTAGAAAAAACGAAATATTTAGTATACGTTGTGGCAATTTTGACTACCGCGCTCACTTGAAATCATAACATTTAGTAAAAGTTTTTTAAGTATACCCCACATAAAAAAAAAACAACTATAAGCGGTTTCTTAGACTTAAACAAACGTTGATATTCAGAATGCAAAAAAAAAAAAATGTTAAATGGGTGGACGCCGGGTGACACCCGGTTCAGTTGGCCCAAAATCGGCAGGTGCTAGAATCCAAACAAAGGAATTCAAGAATGGCCAAGTTTGGCGAGGACATTTCAGGTAAATTCTTATAACGAGGCAGCTGGCTTCTATTTAAACTTATAAGGGTAACGACCAGAGTGGAACAAACACCTGTCATACATGAAGAAGAGTCCATGGTAGAAAGGGAGAGTAAAATTTTTTTCCGAAATGGAATTATCAAATCAATATGTTCATATCGTTCAGTTGATTGAGTTTATAGTAAAAAAAAAAAAAAAAAAAAAAAAAAAAAAAAAAAAAAATGTATACGGTCTCGGTTTGCTGAAAGGATTTGAAGAATAACCTTCGACTGAAGAAATGCGGACCTCCAAACTTAAAAATTTTATTTTCTCGATGTGCATTGCGTGCGACTCCTCCCTTTCATCCGTGGACTCTTCAAATGTTACTTCTCTATATTTATCCTTGGAAACTTGAGGTGAAAAAGAAATGCACTACTATCAAGAAATACACGCCACAAATATTGAAACTTCAAAGTTTTTATTTTCCTAATCTCACTCAAAAAAAAAGGCAAACGTCGTAACTATTAAATAATTTTCCATTAAAAAAAACTAGAGATTAAATATCTTTTTATTAAAAAAAAATCCTCTTAATCGAAACATAATCAAATGTACGCGAGTATAAAAGCAAATCAATACAGCGGAATCAAAGATCAATGTTCTTACCACTGGAAGGTCATGTGTAGATTATACATCTACCTCCAGGCAATATGGCGATTAAATAATTATCGCAACATTATCGTGATATTATAATTATTTATAATAAGAAACAAAATCCACCATAGAGATGATAAAAGTTCACTAATTAGAAGAAAGGATAATAAAGATGTATAAAAACTAAAAAAAATATCAACAACACCAACATAGCCTTCCCGACTATCAAGGATGACCACAAATAAAATTACACAACCAGAACAATCAAAGATAAAGAATCACAAGTCAAACTAGGTCTAAATTTAGAAACGTGAACAAATAACGGTTAAAAATAAATTACAACAAAAATTTACAGAAACAGGTCATAATAAAAAAAAATAAAAATATTTTTAGGGGAAGGAGGGTAGAAAAAATGCGCATTGCAAGCATCACTCAGATATATAAGTACGTCCTAGGATGTGAGCCTCGATTGACAACAGAACAGCATGATGGAGGGTGAAAGTTAAAAACCATATCATGAGCCTTGAATTGAGGTTGCCTTCATGGAAGGATTTCATACAGCTTGAAATGTACAGATATAAAAAGACAATGATACCAAACTACTTTCAGCTTTAAAAAAAAAGTATTTCGATTCAGTTTATTAATTAATAGATGCGCTCTTTTAAATTACGATTATCTATGTAGAGGGAAAGATAAGGGATCTTACAAATAACAGTGAATTAAAAACTTAAGTTTAAAAAATCTTGCAAACATACAATTAATTTTAAAATGGCATTCAAAGCAAAGGGGACGTTAATGGCTAAATACAGTAAAATGTCGGGTGCGGTTTGATTTAAATCATATGGACTTTCAGATATCAGACCGTTTTAAAATTGATAATTTTTCTCTGTAGTTAGGGAATGAAATTAATATTAGACATTGTGTACATACGTACAAAATTAAAGAAATATCGGTTTCTTCCTTGAATAAAAATATATATAGTTTAATTTTATATACAGTGCCCCGCAGTTTCAATTTGTATTTGAATCCTAAAACACAAAATAATCTTTTAAATAATTACCTTTAATATGTTGTTCAGTCTTACTTATTGCAGACATTGCAGATTTTAGAGGAACAGGGTCAAAACGAAAATCTACTTTTATAAACGGTAATAAAATTATACTTAAATAAGTTTCATGTTTTTATACTTTTTCTTTTTCCCTTATCGTCTCATTTTCTTTACAAAAAATAACGTTTTCACACAATAACTACACATTTATTAAATAGTTTAATTTAATGAGAACTTGATCAGGGGGTGAGGTCAATGAAGAAAAACGCACTTAGGAACATATTATTTTAATGTGTACCTACGTTTAGGACTAAGTGTGAGGCTTTCATCAGGACTAAGTAAAGAAGAAAAACAGTATAAAAACCATTAAATGATTGAAATTTAGTAGTATAAAACATGAAAATATGTAAGTAAAAATAAGTAGACAAATGTACTATATCAATTTATCCTTCAAACAGCATCTACGATCAACTACTTCCACACTACAAAATTAAAAAGTTTGTTTATTTAACTTGGTCCAACGGGTATGAAGTTGTGATACTTCATATCCTTTTCGACACGAATACAAACTCTACAGCTTTATATAATTTTACAGTATCTACTAGTATGCCCGAGCGAGAAATCTCGTTTTATTATCTATCTTTCTTCTCCATAATACATTAGATTTTAATATATAATAAGGAAACATGTTCATTAGTATAAAAAATATAACATAACCAAGATAGTTTCTTTAACACACATTTGGTGAAGCTGCTTAGTTTATAATGACTATGTTGAAGTAACAATTTATACTTAATCATCAATTAGTTTGCCCCAATGGAAGATATCCCTTCAGTTAAGCAATAACACTCTGCTAGCTAATCCATTTTCTATTCGTCGTTTTCATATTTAACAGTGCTTTAAGGGTGGGACATGGGAAAGAATATATAATCTCCTCTATCATTCATAGAAACCTACAAACATTTTATTTCCAAAACGTTTACAGGAATAAAGCTGCCATGACAACGGCACGTACGCAAGATGGCATAGGGCCCGTGCGGGCCTCAATATCGTGCGTTATCTCAAAGACTGTAGGTTTTAGGGTTTTAAAACACTGGACTAATTCCATGGGAGCATATATGAAGTTGATGCCCGCGTCTAAATGTTTACAACCCGAACCATCCCGTCTGAATTCGCAGACTCCCGATCGTCGGAGCTTCGAAACTTCCTAGTTTTTCCATCAATTTTATTTAAGCCCTAATAAGAATTTAACAATTGAAATTAGGATTCGTCTTTTCTCTGTGAAATTCCCTATCATTTGATACCTCACCCATCAAAATCCATCACTCCTGAGAGCCGGAAAAGGGATCTATACTACCGTATCGTATAGAGAAGTGATAGTTGATATAGATAGACGAAGTGTCATGACAATGAAACGTACTCAAGTTGGACACTTGTTCTCTTAGAAATTTATTAATGGTTACTGCTCCGTCCCTATATGTCGTAGTGTGATATTAAAGCCTAAAACCTTCCGCATTAAATGGTCTATAAAACGTAAAATGATTTTTTAAATCGGACTGGTAGTTCCAGAAATTAGCGCGTTCATACGCACAAACTCTTAAGCTTGTGCATAACAATATAGATGTTTGTATGTGTGTACACTTAAAAGGAGAGTGCCAAAAAAATTTATTTTTATCTTTTTATTGCTTGGAAAGCTTTAACTTCTTTCAGAATATTTTGTTTCATTTTTTACCGCAACAACAATTTATTCTTAGTTAAGCTGCTATAAGTTTACAGGTCAAACATAATGACTTCCTTCAAACTGTGATTACAAGATAACTTTATAAAGAATATCTTGATAACAATAATCATAAACTATTTTTAATGTCTTAATAATATCATTCTTAAACTAGTTAGGTGGCCAAAAAGTATCAATTTTACTTAGGTACAAATAATTGAAAGCATCTTTATTTATGTTTAAAATATTATTTTGTACTTTAAAAAATTCAATAAAATATTTCGAGTTAATTTTTTATAAATATCAAATGTACGGTTCAGTAATACTTTTTTTCTCAAAAAGTGTCTATAGTATACATTAACCTTAAAGGAGCTTGCACTGTTTTTTTTTGTTATGTTTTTTAAACAAAAACCGCCTCAATTCGATTCATGACCAAATGATCAAAAAATGAAGATTTATTTTTTTTTAAACAAAAAGTAAGTAGTATTGACTAAGAAAATGTCCGATTTGATGTTTTATTAGTGAACTGAGGGACAGTGATAAATCTAAATAGGCAAACTTCAAGAAATATATATTAAAATCAAATATTTGATATATATATATATATATATATATATATATATATATATATATATATATATAACGTGGCGTAACACTATATGCGTCATGTCAATCAATTGGCTTAAGAGACGACCTAGCCTTGTCGTCACGGAGTTAACAAGAGGAATGAGTGGTTAAGATATCAATGAGTCCACTAATGCAATCCGACGCAGATTCTTCCAACACGATCGATGGACTGGAGGTATTCCCAGCTACGACCATAAAACGAATAGACAATAATGCTCACCATAGAACGCAAGATCCAGTCTCTTGTAGCGAAGTACTTGGAGGTCATGGCTGATGCAAGCCTCCGGCACAATATGGCCAACTGAGCATATAACAATACTCAACCTTAAAACATTGACACTCGAATCGACAGGGTCGGATTAAGCGGTAAGCAGACTAAGCGGCTCCGTAGGGCAACTTTTTTTCTCCGAAGAGCCCTAAATTTTTGATCCCTTAGCAGGACCCCACTTGTCTAGATCCACCCCTGCACGATAAAATCGACGAAGGAAAACAAAAACAAATATTCTCTTAATTCTTAAGATTTTATAATTACGGAATGAAATTAAGTTGTATTTTAACAAACGTGTGCACTTACGTAAGTTTGGATATTTTAAATTCTACAAGAAAAAGAAAAGTAATTGTAACAAATTGGCACTAGATAACTAAATTCTAACATTGAACCTTAAAAGTATTTAAAAAATAATAGTTGAAGACGTTTTACTCGTGTTCGTAACCATGATGTTACATCTTTAATTACTTCTGTATGAATAAATACATTTATTAAGGGATTAATAGTGTAATAATATTCTATCAGGAGAACTAGTAAAACAGGATATACCATAAAAATTATTGTTACAAAGTCAGTTCATCAAGGTTTAGTACTGTCCTAAAAATCTGCCATGAGTGTTATCAGGGTTTTGAAAGGATTTATGGAAATCTTTGTTCTGCCAGATTGGTAAATAATATTCATTTTGTTAACAGTTAACAGCAGACGTGTATTTTCCAGGCTAAGTTTAATTGTAGAATAGTTAAGAAACGTTTGGAAACCAGAATAATATGGTTAGTATTTTAATTCATTTTCATGAGTATTACCATAGCAATTTATACACTGTAGTATATTTATTTAGTAACAATAAAAACTATAATTTTTTTTTTAAACATGTGTCCTCTCCCCCATAAAGACTAGACGAGGAATGATTTACGTCAAAGGATCAAATTTATTACAAACTTAAAAATATCAGTATTGTTATAAATAGATATTTGCAAAAGTATCATCGATCATATAAGTACAATACTAAACTCATATAGGTGATTGTACGGTTGACCGCGGAAAATATATGTAGAAGCTTGTTTGGGGGTGCGGTCAATGGATAAACATACAAACTAAAAAACTTATTGTGCCGACATTAGTGTGCCTATGTTTTAGGCCATTATCGGGGCTAACATAAAAAAAAACCTTGTTATATTGTTTTTTGTTAGCCCCGATGGCCTAAAACTTGGGCCGAAACGTCGGCACACAATATAATAAGTTTTTCAGAGTAAGCCTTGTTAACCCAAGATATAAATTAAGGAAGAAGTTGGTCGGGGGGGGGGGGGGGGGGGGGGTGCGGTCAAAGACAAAGACACTAACATGTAATACATTTATTTCGTGCCACCGTTTCGGCCAAAGTTTTAGGCCATCATCAGGGCTAAAAAGAAAAAAACACAAAATAACAATATCGAAAACGACAGAGGCAGTACTAGTAACAGTAAAAAATGATAAAAAACAGAAATGACAAGCAAGATAAAAATATATGAAGTATAAAAATCAAATATTTCAATATATTGTAAAAAATGAAAAATTAAAGTCAAGTGAAAACAGTGAGGAAAGGTTATGAATTACGAGTACATAATAAGATTATGAATTTCGTACTTGAAACAAATATTTCTTTATTTGTTGCCTTCCGACCAACTTCTTTCTCAATAAGTTTCTTCTTATTAGCGTGTTTATTCATTGGCTGCTCCCCTACTAAAATCATATAATTTATTTTTATTTCGCTGGTAGATTTACATTTGATCGTGGTCGAAATATTCACCGTACTCTGTTTATTGGCTAAATTTTAACAACTTCGATTTCTTCGGATTACTAAGAATGGCCTTGACCTTTGACCCGGGAATATGGACGAGAATCCGATCATGTTAATGTTGCGTTCAAAAAGTTGGATGCGAGAAAAGGATATTTTTTTTTATTTTCACAGCTAAATATGCTATTATTTACGCTAGGCTGTTGTATAATTAAAAATATTAATTGAACTAATTAAAAAATTTCTTTAAATATTATAAAAACGAAGGTATAACTCTTTAAGTAGATGGGCGAGCGGCTGCGGGGCAGTAGGCGTCCTTGGGCGACCTCCCTACTCCGGGCCGCTTGTACCGTTACCATGGCCACCCTCCCAGCCACACTAACTTTTTTTTCAACATTATTCCCCTGTTTTTAATATTTATCAAACTATAAGATGATTTATTTAATTTATAAATAATTAAAATATTCGAATTTTTGAATATTTATTTAATTTTCTATTTATAGAAGGCCGCATATACACTAAAATCAAAATTATCATGTCCAAAGTTAAAATGAGGACAAGGTAGATTTTATTCTAAAGATAATTAATTAAATTATTAAAACGGTTAGTACCATAATAAAATAAAAATTAATAAAAGTAATGTCCAATGATGTACAAAACAACTGTACATTCCTTGGTAGGGGACAACCACGGGTTCATTGCCCGTTGCAAGACACCGCAGAAGATATTTTAAACAATAAATCAAAAAATGATAGTATACGACTCTATAATATGACCAATCGCAAGAAAATACCTAACCTATTTTATAATTAGAGGGAATATACTAACATTTTTCGTAAATTAACATTTAACTTTTTTAGCTTAACGGATTTATATTTTTTCGTAAAGATTCAACTAAAAAAAATTAGTACATAAATTATTCAACTAATTTTTTTGGCATGAGATTCCGTGGTTAGCTTGAAAAGCAGGTCAGAATAAACTAAAAAAAAAAAAAAAGGTACGTTCATTATTCTTTAAAATATAGGTGATTTGAACTATGACAATTACAAAACCTACAGTAAATTAATCCAATAAAACCTCGTTTATCCAAAAAGAAATAGTACAATTATGTACGCCAAATATTCGCATTTCAGTACAGTTCCTGAATACATTGTAAAAAAAATAAATTAAGTTAGTAAAAAGATTTTTATTGGCGTTAATGGAGCCACTATAAATATTTTTTACCTTTATAAACCGTAAGTTTCCTTAATTAATGATTTCAATTCGCTAACAACACATATTAACCGGATGTTAAAGCGGATCGCCATTGGTTCAGTAAGTTCAATTAAACGAGGATTTACGTACGCAGGGAGGTAGGTGTATAAGGGGATATACACTCCTCCCTCCCCCGAAATGTACAAAAAAATAAAGTTTGTATTTTAAGTAATATTTTTGGTAATTTTTAAAAATGATTTTTGATCCAATTTTCATGCTTATCCTTAAAACGTACTCCCAATTTGGCGATTATAGACATTTAGGTGATCACTTGCCTTCGTTTTATAAAAACGTTCTACGTACGCCTGTAGTACTTAATTTCATTTTACATTTAATGCATCGCAGATTTATTGCATCAAATATTTCATTTAAAGTCAATTAAATTTACTATTTTACTGGATAAAATAAATAACGACAAACTTCCAAAAGATACAACAGAATGGCCCCATGAAAAAATTATTAGCTTTAAAATACTGTACTACCGTTTAACAAAATGAACTATTTTTATTTATTTATTTTTACTGTTTTTATTTATTACTATCTATATTTATTTACTAACTTCTTTTATTTATGTATTGTTTTTATTCACAGGTAATATACATACACACACACAACCATATGATAACATTAAAATTAATAACTTTATCATATTACTCACTTCTTCATATGAAAAGCGATTTTAAAAATATTATTTTTTTTTATTATTTAAAATTATTTTTATAATCATTAATTGATCGAAAGGTAATAAACGTAAATTAAATTGGTATCACAAATTTTAATTACTATTTTCTAAGCATATATATTTTTTTAAATTCCTAACTTCGCTTTCGACAATAATATTTCTTGATAAAAATCACCAATTTCTGAAGCAATACACAGCACAAGTAATAATGCTTGAATGTCGCTACTAGATTTGGTACCTAGTTAATTAATTCCTTAGGTCCTATAATTTTAGTCAATTCAGTTAGCAAATACACAGTTGATTGAAATTGCATTATTTCATTGTGCAATATTCATGATGTTTTTAATAATTCTCTCGAAAATAACAACTTCCGTTTTAACAGCGAACAACAAGCTATTGAAAAAAAAAAAGCTAAAAACTAATAAATAATAATACAATCCATTACCAATGGATGTGCGGTATTTTTCTTCAGTTGTCTTAAGTATATAACGCAATATAATGATTAAAAAAAATGTAGGAATTAAAGAAAGGAAACAAATTAAATAGTGATAAAAAGCATAGGGAAAACAATTTAATAGGGCCAGCGACCTCAAGGCCAGGTGAGGGAAGCATAAACTGGCAGGATACGGCCTTGAAGTTACAATATTGTATTAAAACAATTTCTAATCCTAAGAATATATTTATTAATTATTAATTTAATTTGTTAAATTGAATAAAAATAAATAAAATAAAATTATTGCTTTCGAAATAAAAATTGTATGATGAAGAGGATAATTATTTATTAATTATAAAATATAACTAGACTCAAAATCTGTAACTTTTGCTCCAGGAAATAAAGAAAATGTTAGAGAAAAAATATCGAAATAATTCTTAATTCTAAAAAATTAAATAAATATAAACTTTGTAGTAGAAACTTTAATTTGTTTAAAGTAAACAATTTGAGGTCTACAATATCAAAAGAAATTGAGGGGGGAAAAAAAAGATTTAAAGAAGAAATATTACGTTGTATATAATATATCAGTAATTGTGGTAGTCAGTAGTTGGTAATGTAGGTATTGAACCTCAGGGTCAGCTATGCCTTATTATTATAATATAATAAGTAAATGATAATGGAAAAAAACCTATGTACATATACATTAATACATATGTATTAAAAAATAAGTACACATTCCCAAAATATGGGGATCCAACAATTTTAAAACTCAGACAGCTTATCACTAATACTATATATTGACTGAAGAATGTTATAATATAAAAAATTATTATTCTAACATTATACATTATTATTATATCGGTTATATATTATAACCGAATTAACATTCGGTTATAATATAAAAATGTAGAAAGTGTATGTGATGTACAGCTTAAAAATACTCATATTTACCCATATGGAGTTATGAGGTTTCATAATTACAGAGGTTTTACTCCCGTATTCCAGTCATATTTTCCGAGTAATAAGTACCTATCATAAATAACCTAAAAGAGTATATATGGAAAATATGCAAAACTTAAATATAAACATCTATCATTATCCAAAACAGGCTAACTGAAACTACTTCCTCTCCTAAAAAACTTTGAAAATTATACGACAGATATGCCTAATAAATATTTATTAAGAGAGGTTTCTTTTATTAAATAATTGGTATCGTCGAATGCGAGCATTGCTATTACAAGGAAGCTCTGACAGGATTATTGTAAACGCATTAATATTTATGATGGCTTCAAAAGTAATCATTGTCTGTTTCTTTTGATAAACCTAACTCAAATTTGCTTATCTATATATATCATATATATATAAAAAAAAAGGAAAAACTATATTTTAGACCAGAAAGAGCAGCCAAGTATACTCGGAAGTGATTGAATAAGGGAGAATAAGAGAGAGGCGATGGGTCAGGATTAGAAAGTGTGCTTAGAGATCTTCTACGCTGATAGAACATAAAGGAACGAGCTCAGCAAAGAAACTATGTCGCGCAACAAACCAAAGTCGTTTTAATTTTAAAGTTATAGTTACAGCTATAGTCAGTAAATAAAACTATATGTACACTGAGGGCATACATAAGGAAGATTCATGATTAAAATTGATCTCATTGCGGAAAAAAAATGAAACTGGAATGTATCAAAATCCAGTAAGCTTTAATAAAAATAAAATTACAAATGCACATTTATAATACTAAGTGAGTCATGACTGCAGTTAAAAATATACATATACTTAAAATTCATTACTACACTTCTATAAGAATTTAATTATGTGCTATTTATTCTATAAATTGTGGCCTAAAAAAAAAAAAATAATAATAAAAAAAAAACAGAGCTCTGTCGCATTCACACAAAAATACAAAATTTAAAATATCAAAATGGCGGTATGGAAGAAAAAAGTTGTGATCCCAAAAACGCACTTCTCAATTCAAATACAAATTTTCAACCCTCTAGCTGAACTTTTAAAGCCTTAAAAACATTTGGACATGTCGAAATTTGATTGAAACTTAGCCCTACTTCTATAGTATTGTTCTGCCCAGAAGATAACCATACATACCGAATTTCAGCCCATTTGATCAGATGGGGGCCGCTGGAAGTGTGCCTAAATGTTGTGGATATATATATATATATATATATATATATATATATATATATATATATATATATATATATATATAAATTTATATAATTATTATTTAATAATAATTATTTACTATATTAATAATAATTACATATAATTATTTATATGTATATATATATATATATACAAATATATATATATATATATATATATATATATATATATATATAAATTTAGCCTGCGTATGTTTTGATACCGTTTTCACTATCATTTACAGAATTTCTTCAAGAAAGTTTATACGCATAAAAAATTTCGAAATGCTCCCCTGAACGAAAGAAATGGGGAACTATTTTAAAAAATAGGTAACTTTGTAATCATTGCCATAGCAACATCATGCATGTAGAAGCAAGTTCACTACAAAACATTTTAAGAAGAGTGAAATTATTGTGTGAAAGCGTCATTGATTAATAAAATCGGAGATTAAGGAGAAAAAAATATAAAAACCTGAAGGTGTATTGTCCTTTTGACAAATTTATTATCATTTTGATTGTGTACCTAGAAAACGTCTAAATAAAATGAGATAAATTCTTAACAATGCAGTCAATTACCGAGAACAATTTTCACTCCTTTAGGCTCTCCTTTAGGGATATTTAGTCAAAATTTTGGTTGGTAAATGGATGTTTCGTTGAAAGTTATGGTAGCCTCCTCTTCCCCTAAGAGTTCTAATAATTGAAACGTAGAAATGCAAAAGAATCTATGCGCCTTAAAAAATGTTTTCAGAATTCAAGTTTCAACTTGAAAAATATTAAAGAAATCTGACAATTTAAAAAACACATTTACAATAGTTCTAGACTTAAAATTAAAAAAAAATTCGTAAAAAAAATCTTTTTTATTCCTTTCAGGGGTGTGTGGTGGACACAGCCTTGTCTGATTAATTTACTTACCTCTATCATTATTAGGGATTTATAAATTAATAAATATGGATATAACTATTATAATTTATAAAACTCCATAAAAACTAACTAAAATTTCCTTTCATAATAAATAAATGTATTGTAACACAGGATTAACTCTAATATTCACAAACGAAAAACATTTCAAAATATGTACAAACAAATATTTCAAGTAAAAATTTATAAAAATTATTTTCAAACAACATGCAAATTTAGCTTATATTTATTTGTTTTTCTTAACAGCAGATATCGTGATACTGGCGAGAATAAGATGAAAGGAAGAAATGAAACTTAATAGTTTTAATATTGAATAATCAATGGTTGGACGTGTAGAACTTTTGAAGGAATGAGATGGTCCGGGAGGCGGTCAAAAAGTGGAACACAATTAGTAGATAGCTAATAGTAATAAACAGTTTTTATCCTTCATAATAGTTTTAAATTAACTACCACAATGAAGAATCACTACAACAATGGCAATTACATACTTCTTTATGTTAATTGACTAACAAATGAACTAAAAATATTAAACCAAACGTGCATGTGAATAAAAAATTTGAGAGCAGAAGGAATATATCGATAAAAGTATTTAAAAAATAATATTAAGACAAGAGTCCTTCAGTTGGAAATCATATTCGCAATGTCAAGTGAAATATTTGTGTTCTACTTTCAAATACCTTGAGATCAAAACCCGAAACCCATTTTAAAACCTGGCAAAGGTCCCGTCATAGTTGAAATTACCGCCCTAAATGCTTTCACAGCTTTCATTATTGACCCAACAAGAAAATATAAAACAAATAAATATAATGATTCGAATAATCGCATAAATTAGTAAAGCGCAAATGGACATAAAAATTATAGAACAATGCCAGTTACATAGGCCACCATACTATTAACTCCTGCCTTGAACTTTGATATGCGTTAAAAACCAGGATAACCGAATTTTAGCTGAGATCATAAATGCAATATAATACAAAATAACTAAAACAAAATTCTTCTTAAATATCTCAAAACCCATTTAATCGCAACGATTCCATGACAGTTCGTTGTTTGTTCCGTCGTTATGAACAGACACGCTCTAAATATTACCAGTTAGGATTAGGTAATAAAAAGGTAGAGAATTTAATTGAATTAAAATATTATTTATGACAAATTTGTAATTTTACTAATAAAACTAACTACAGTCGAACCTCTGTATATCGAAAATCTCTTTATTTCGAACTTTTTTTTAGGAATCTTGAATTTTTATTAGAAAAAAAAACATTCCGTATATCGAATAAAAGGTCTATATATCGAACAAAAAATTCCCATTAAAAAAAAATAAAATGGTGATGGCCATCAAAAAGAGACCTTAGTTTACGTACATAAGAATGGGTAATAATTAAATAAGAAAAAAAATGTTCCAAGGCATTGCAATTCGCAAACTTGAGAGTCAAGAAATATTAGCCATTGGAGTTTCATCCATGTGGAGGTAAAAGAACGCAATGGAAGATTTGGAAAAACTGCGATACCTCTATTGATAAGCTCTTGGATGAAAGGCCGTACTCTAAATCCTGTCCAAGGGTCCCTTCAATTGGAGATTCATCAAGAGAGATATAGCAGTTATTCCAAACCTTCCATTTCGTACTTTAACTCCCATATACTTTACAGCAGGGGTTCCCAGACCGTTATAAGCGTACGCAAGGACGTTCCTGATGGTATAAGACCAAGCAAAAAAAATCATGAACAAAATTATCATTTTGACACGATCAATTGGGGATACATTTTTTTTTTTTAATTATTCTTGAAATTATAAATTATATTAACTAAAAGATATTGATGCTTTTCATCACAATGTCCATATTTCTTACATTTGATAGATTCATTTTTAATTGCAGATTTTTTGGTTTATTATCAGCTGTTATATTAAACTGATAACCTTTGGTTTTTGAACTTTATTTTTTAAAGCTAATTTACTGTAATATATATTAGCTTGTTTGTTAAATGAACTTTTGTAAATCAGTTCGATGAATAAGACCTTTAATATCGCAAGATCAGGTAATGGTACGCCCAGTAATTTGAAAAGTGGAAAAAATGATAAACTTTACTGTTTTTCTGTTTATCCTTCAAATGATGTATCAATCGGTAATCATAACATAATATCATATGTATGTTATATTATATATACATAATAAAAAAAATTAATATACTGAAATGAAACATACGGCTTCGTAAAATGAATCAGAGTTACATGCAGTACAACGAGCCTATAATTTAATAATTTTGGGTCATCCAACTCCATTATATAAATATTTATTAGCATAATAATAATTTATTAAAACATATCCCTTCTACTAGCTTAGACGGCACATATACCTAAATAATTCGAAACACACATTTTTGGGGATATAGATAGAATAACGGTTTCGCCGAGATGAGATACAAGGTAAATACCATATCCTTCACTTTCTAATAGAAAACTGGAAACAACTCTTATTTATTTATTTTTAAAAATAATAAATGAATATTAACAAATACATCTGCGTTACATAATTTAAAGAAAAACTAATGGAATTAGTTTAAAATATTTAATTAAATTAAAACGAACTAAGATGAAACCTACGATTTATTAAAATATTTCAATTTATTTACAGCAGAAAATTAAACTTATAATAAAACAGTAAAATTTAAATTTAAACAAAAGCAAAACAAAATAATGTTTTCTGCTCAAATTAGATGTATAAATAAATATGATATATAATAACAAATATGAAATAATAATAGGAAGTGGTGGTAATATGGAACCTTGCGGATATTATGGAACCCCATATCCTGGATATTCTGGCGAAAAGTGATAATTAGATGATATTATTTGCCTCAATACATATATATATATATATATATATATATATATATAAGGTTCAGTTGCCACCGTTTGCACATGTTGAAAATTCAATTTACTTTCTAACATTTTACAAGATAAGTTCAAACAGTTATTTTTGTTCTGCTATCAAAAAAATGGCATGTGTCCGCACTCTACATCGGTTCAAAGGGATTTATTGTAGCAATTTTAATTCGTGAATCTTTTCTTATCCCCCCCCATTTCTTTTGGGTGACATATCAAAAACAAGATGGCAAAGTTTGATATTTGGAACAGCATGGGTGACGGTTATATGGAACAGGGTTCCACTGTCTTCCCCCTCCAAAACAGCTTCAAGAATCATTCTAAAGAAACGAAAATAAAAAGCTTTAAGAGAAATTACGATAAATGATGATGTGAAGGAAGGTGCAATGGATTGGAGTTTCATACTCATCTATAAATAACTAAGACAAAAAAAATCATTACTATTGAAAAAGTGAAATAGGAGATATTGTAATAGAAAGTTACAATGTTAGAGTAATAAATTCGAATATGAATTACATTTGTATGACGTATTATTCAAATAATTATCACTGTAATTTATTTGCATCATAATTTTAAGACATTATAAAGGTCAAAAGGAAATTTAATGTACACATGGCAGTTCATTTAATGTCAATGCTCACCTTCCTGACCTTGACGATCTCATGAAACATACATAATTGACTGTGTTTGTTTCCATTATCACGGTTTTAAGGTAATTTATGCTCTGTGCATAAATAACTTATAATTACTCGTTTTAGAAACGCGGGATCGTCCATTAATCGTAATGAAAATCGACAAATCATAAATGACTTTAAATCATTATATGGTATCAGAATTTTAAAAAAAATGACTAAAAAAAACGTATTTAACAGGAATACGAGACCATTGATAATTGTGTTGAATGCCCATAATGGTGGCAAATGAATTACGTCAGTATATAACTGCTAATAATTAATTAGTTAAATTATTAAGAGAAATGTTAATAGCCAGTGGGTAGGAGAGACGAAGCAGGCGTATAGAGAAAGTTAAATCATACAGAACTGGTTTTGAGCCAGAAACCAAAAGGTGGACACACACCATGCCTTTTACTTCTCGGTAACTCCTAGATATTTTTGACAAAAAGATTTCTATTAGAAGTTGCTTCATTTAAATTAGTCGATGCTAACATTTCTAAAATTCTCGGTAAAAACTTTATAAAATCCTAAGAACTCGGGTGACTCCTTTAGACAAAAAATTAAGCACGATAACCAATTTAACTTTAAGTAGTTGAGAAAGAAAAAGTACTTTGTAGGTTTTCTTGAGCCTTCAAATATATGAACATCATTTAACTCGAATAAAATTGCCTGGAATATTCTTTTTTATTTTTGCTTTCCCCTACATATAAATGAAATATATAGTAGTAAGAGAAACTTATTGCGATCGTGAAAATTTTCGAATTCGAGTTTTCAACGTTTTAAGGTTTAAGGAGTTCAAATAACCAAGTACCTATATTGTCTGTGAGTATGTGAACAACCTAGTTCAAAAAAATTGTCCGAGACTGAAATTAAGTATTTAAGGTAGGTAGGCCTGTAATGTTACAGCAATTTTTTTCGACAAAATTGACTAACCAGAAGACTAACTTTGTATTGTCGATTTTACACTTTTCTCGAAAACGTCTCAAACGATTTTGATGAAACTTGCTTAAATCCTTCTTCTTAAAGTCCATTAATTTTTAATATACGCAGTACATCATCGAGGAAATTTAGGGAAAAAATATAAGACGAAAAGAATATATTATTTTCGTATAACTCAAAAAATATCCATCTTATGGCAAATTATGTACACGATCATACGTTAGGAAATTAAATTATCTAAAAACAAAAAAAGGAATAATCGAAATCAGACCAATATAGCAAAGACACATCACATCTTATAAGGACTATAAGATCATATATGGAAAGCCGAGCGCGTCCGAAAGGAGACGGATGCGATCAAACCTCCTCCTACTAAGCCGTCAACCTGTTGTCAACTTTGTAAAAATGTAATGTAATAATATAAGAGTAGAAATTGATTTAATAATTTCTACAATTATATCTACGTCGTTTATTGAAAAAGGCTTAAGCGCCAGAAATTCGAAATTCAGGTTTCGATATATTATGGGACTTAAACATCATCAATACCGGTTCCCGTTCACGATTTATTGAAGAAAAAATGGGAATAGTCTAAAAATCAACTATAGATGACGAAAGCACCAAATACAAACGACTCTCAGTCGTCACAAGGCCTTGTTTGTCAAGTGCTAAAAATCCTAACAATATATTCTTATTATATACACGTTTTGCTACCTTAATAAACTCCTACTTTCACAATAAATAATAAAATAAAAATAAAAATATATTTTCATTTGGAGAAAAAACATTTCATGTGCTTTCTGTAAAGCTTACTAAATGGCGCTTCCAAAAAACGGCAAAATATTTCCATAGAAACTAAACCGAAACTTTTGAAATATATTTCAGATGAACCAAAAATATAAAGCGTACATAATTTTTGTACTAAAATTCTCTAAAATCTATTTTATTGTATTTTTGAGAGAGAAGACATGACGAAGTGCATGCTGCTGAGTTTATTTCAAGTTATGTTTATGTGAACTCTTTATAATTATGTTAAAAAGATTATTATTAAGGCAAAGTTATATGATTCGCTCACCGCACCAGATTTAAAATATACCCTTGATATCTGAGTTTAAAAAAATAATTATATTAATCCAGCATGAAGACTGAAAATGGGCTGATTGTAAAATTTTCCAGAAACGATTTCTAAAATCACTAAAAAGGAACATTTATAGAGAATAGTTAGTCTGGGATTTTTATTTATTATTTTTGTAAATCTAAATAAGAACAAAAATGTTTTCCGCACATCAAGTTTACAGTTTCAATAATTCCTATGACATATTGAAAAAAAAAATGCAATTAAAAAAAAACGTTAATAAACGGTACCGCAAATTAATTATAAAATAATTGAATGCAAAGGCTTAGTCAAATAATATTAATTTGTGATGGTTTTATACTAGTAACAACGGATCAATCCGGTAAAGCATTACTTTTTAACGCGACCACTGACGACGATCACTCCAAATGGAACAATTTTTTTTTGGCCAGCGTTTCGGCCCAGGTTTTAGACCATTCTCAGGATTAAAAGAAACAAACAAAATAACAACAATGAAAAACGAAAGAGGCAGCAACAGTAACAGTAAAAAATGATAAAAACAGAAATTACAAGTAAGATAAAAAAGTATGAAGTATAAAAAGAAAACGATAACACTAAATTACATAATACAAGTGACTAATGAAAAAATAAAATAAAATAACAAGGTAAAAATTAATTGAAATTAAAATAATGCGTTATTTACACAAGGGATAGTAAAATATATAAAACCTATTAATTAAAAAGACAAATAGTATGAAGGTTTGGTAATATGTAAAGCATAATAGAGATAGTTGTAAGTTATGCAAAAGATAACAATGATGTTAAAGAAGTTGACATTGTTGTAATTAAATAATTATGAGATGAAGGAGTAAAATATAACGTAATGTAAGCCCCAAAAACAAAAATAGGCCAAAATTCTATGTGGTGAAGAAAGAAGAGGGACTTCTTCTTCCTTAAGATATAGCATTACTCACTCCAATCCGAAGATAAATATAAATAAACATTTGTATGAATAGAAGCAAACAACTTGTTTTAACATATTTTGAAACAATAAATAAGGATTAAAGATCAAATTGGTAGAAAAAAGATAATTGTTTACTGTGTGGTTTTATATTTTGTTTGTCGCTAGGTTATTTATCAGCTTATAGTCTCAGTAAAAAAAAATATGGTTAAATGGCCGTTTTTTTAACGCTGAATAAAATGGAACCACTTACAATTTTCTAGCTCTAATTTTTAAGGAAGTTAGAATATTTTTTTTCTGATACAAATTCAAGCTTCCTAAAAAAAGTTGAGTATATAGAGATTTTCGATGTATGGAAGTTCGACTGTGTATATGTGTGTGAACTCATGTAAGCAACATATGGAAGAACCAAGTAAAATATAGTGATTCAACCGACAGTTTAAATACTCAACGTGACTTTATTACTACACTGAATAAACAGTATTCAACTGCACTAACTCAGCCGAGAAGGAAATTAATGGGCTGCATCAAAGATCAACGACCCGGAAGACTTTTACTTGACAACTTTATGTGATATTGTAACACAACAATAATTTTTTGAATAATTACTACTAATATCTAATTAAATAAGTAACTAATTAGGTATTATCATATATTATAACATCTAGATTCGTTAGAGAATCAAAAATATGATTTAATTAGTTGGGAATTAGTTGATGGGAAACGGCACTTTCCATGAATGGCATTATCGTCGAATTATTAACATGACCGTCGAATGAAAATTAATTAATTCACGTTTTAAAACAGCAAAACTGCCTACTCGACCAACAGTATCTGCCAAGCTGATTTGCACTAATAAAATTATAATAATATATAATTATAAAATATATTGATAATTTTGAAGTTGCGCAAAACAAATAATATAATATTTGAGCCAGATACTTATTTTATACATATATTTTCCATAATCGTGAATATGTCATTAGGCAGGTAGTTATGTAATTTTTTAGACAGTCAAATTTGCATAATCGATTATTTATTATGATTGTTATTTTTTTTTTTTTTTAATTATTCTCAATATACCGGTTTAAAGTCATCACATGGGAACAATAAAGGAGGGATACGTACAAGTAAGAAGGGAAAGAAGTGGGGATTTTTTTTTAGAGGGGCGGGGCAAAAAGTGGTATTTTTGGATCGTTCGGTGGGGGGTGGTTGTTTGAAGAAGAAATTGAAAGAAAATGTGTACCAAAACTAAAATTATATAAGAGGTTTATTATATTATAAAATAAAAATGAAATTATTATAATTTATTCATAATAAGAAGGAATTCACATAAGAGCAGTATCGGCAAGTTTGGGGTGAGTCCTTGACTAAGAGAGGGGTCTTGACTAAGGTCACCTCAGCAATAAAGATATATGTATATATACACATATATATGTATGTGTGTATAAAAAGTACAGTCATTGTTGCCATCCCATTGACATTGAATTATTTTGGAGGCCATCAATTCTTTTTTCCGGATCAGATTCAAAGTGGAAAAACCTTTAAATAGATTTAAAACATGGCACCATTAAAAAACAACAACTTTGTTTTATTTATATACTAGCTGTACCTGCAAGGCTTTGCCCATGAAAAGAATTGAGAGTTAAATACCCTCCCGAATTTCCATATCCATTTTTTTTTTAACTTTTAAAAGATAATATGAGTCCAAGACAGAACTATTGTTCTTATCATTCCTAATCATCATACTGTAAAGTTTGTGCAAAACTTTTACAAACAACATTTTAAAAAAAGAAGAAAAGATTTAAGTTTGACTCTGATTTTTGGCACATAAAAATAAGGGGAGCTTTTCGAAAATTTTAATGCATATAAACCTTCTTGAAGATATTATATCTATATATTATACAGATAGTTACAATGCAATATTAAAAATAAAACATAGTAATAACTTTCGTTTTCCTCTCAAAAATAAGAGGAAATATTTCTGGCTTGTTGCTAAAAAAGGTCAATATTAATTCTGCCTAATACTTAATGATGTTGAAATTTTAAAAATTCTCGAGTACCTCAATTTAATGTCACTTTAAGTAATGACGTGGCATATGAACAGTTGTTTGTAGATTTCTGAAACCTTGATTGAGTAGATAAGAGATGGATGATTATTAAAAAATTACTGGCTGGTATGGGAAATTGGCTGGTTTTAAAATGGCACTTTTAGGTCCTAGCAATCGATATAATGGTATAGAAAAAAACAGGTATTTAAGTTATATAGTAGAGAGAGAATCCTAATTTCAGTACTTAGAAATTATTAACGGAGAGGTCTTAAAATAAACTTGGTTCAGGACGAACACAAACATTTTCTGAAAGAAAAAAACATCGAACGGTCTATAGTAAGTTTATCGATATTAATAATAAATCGTTAAATTAATAATATTTCATTACATCTCATTTCATAATATTCTCATTGGAAATATGTGTTTTTCGATAAGATTACAAGACAGTAAACCAATTATATTATTTTTTTTTCAAATTCCGACACGGTCGACCAGTGAACGTTCCAATTCAAATGAGGTTAGGTTACACCAAACTCAAACCAAACAATGAAAAATCCTTGATGACTCATCCGCAGAGAAACTTGAGGCAGTTCAGGCCAAGAACGAGTATTCACGCTCTTGCTTCCGATTTATTCGAACATTGAATGGACTCATTATAAACCAGGAATTCAATGGGGAACAAACCAAATTAAACTTTATTTAATAATTTTCAATAAGAATTGTACTTTACCTGAAACTTAAATCCATACGAAATGCAAAAATAGAAGAGAAATCATTACCAAAATGTTTTTTTTTTTTATTTTTTTTTAACGAATATCACATCATCACTCAAAAGATTTTTTGTCATTGGATGTTGGCATATCAAACATATTCAAAGGTTTTTTTTTTGGTATAGTAGTATTTTAACTTTAAAAAAAAAAACATTTTTTAATATTGCAATAATGGGTTATTTGGTCTTGAGACGTTTAACGAGGATACGTCTTGGGTTGGAACGTAAGAAATGTCAGTTCCTAGAGTATGAGGCACATAAATAAGAAAAACAAATTTCAATATTTTACTCCTTTTTCATTGGGGATTTTTTTCTTTCAAACATGCGTCATGCGCCCCGGAAAAATGGTAGGCAGTTGGAAATAAGGCAGGTGAATCTGTTGGAAAAGTTATATCACACTTTAATTTTTAAATCATGTAATTTTTTTAAATTAATTTTTTTTAAAACATTGAACCTTCGGGTTCGTAAGATTTATTATATTAATAAAATAGTTTATAAATCAAATGTTAAAAAAAGAATGAAAGTAAAATAAGATAATCACACAAATCCAATCGAGTGATGTGATTTTTTTATGTATTTTCTTGATCCACTTACTAATGAGATTTTAAAAGCAAAATTAATTAAATATTATTGGAAAATAAAAAAAACTAGTAAATAAATTAAAGTTAAAAAAAACTAGTAAATAAATTAAAGTATTAGTTAAACTAGTAAATCAGTTAAAGTCTCTCAAAAACTAGTAAATAAATAACTAATCTATACTTGGTTAATTTTTTTCAATGATGAATCTCTGTAATAGACCAAGAAACAAAGATTTCACCCTTCTGCCCGAATCGAATACAAAAAAATCCGCATGTCCGCCGCCCGTGGCTTTGCTCCGAGACAGACGTCAGAACAGGTCACTCCGTTATGATTCTTTACCGTTCTTTACGTTCTGATTGACATTACAATCCTTCATTTTGTTACAAAATGGCGGCTAATTAAAGCTTTCATACTCCTATATCTTGGCTATTTACGAATATAGATAAAAAATATTAATTTTTTTGCAATCATCATCCCAAAGCATTAAACAAAAATTAATCCATGTAATTTTATATTTATTTTTTTAAATATGTAACTATTAGGAAACGATATATCATAGTGTAATAATTTGGAGCGTTTTTGGCAATCAGGATAGTATGCACAGGATTGTAAAGAGATAAGCAAAGTACCAATCTTTTGACAGACAATGCTTGATCAAAACAATTTTTCAAAAAATATTCTGATTCAAAATTTTAAAATATGTATGTACTTCTTAAAAAAAATAATTTTAAATTAGGGTTATCTCATCTCAACCTATACGATGTTGTATAGCATAGGAAAGGGCAAGAATTTTTTTTTTGTAAAATGACACCAATCCCGGGTCTCTAAACAAGAAAAGGTACAGTAATTACAAAAAAATAAAAAAGATCAATGGAAATTCAGCCCTGGAAGTCAAAATGTCTCAGTAAAACTTCTTTTTTTAAAGTCTATACCAATAATAGACCTATGCCAAATTTCAAGAAAATCTGAGATTGTGAGGTTTAGATCCTGTGTTAAGTTAATTCACTCGGCAGTAGTTTAAAGAAAATATGTTAGACACGAAATGAGACATTGATATTTTAAATCATCAATAAAAAATTATGTGAATTATTTTTATTTATTGTTTTATTATTATTCATTTTATTAAGATAGAGGAAAAATATATTTTTCCTCTATCTTAATAAAATGAATAATATATAGACGTATGAAACCTACAATCGGCCGCCATTTCGGGATTAAACTGCTTATGGTAATGCCGAATTCCGAGGATAATCTTAGAGTGACCTGTTACTTAGGTACCAAATTAAAAAAAAAATAAGTCTGCCCAGTAGTCCCATGGAAAACCTGTGGGCGGCAGACACACGGATTTTTTTTTATTCGATTTTTGGTATCTTGAAATGTAAAACCTCAAATTGGACATTTAATAAATTTTTAGGGGAAACATTAATTTTTTTGAAATTTCATTGATGAACCTTTTTGATCGAGCAAAAAAAATTAAAAAATTTAACCGCCCAATTTGTTCTCCAAAATAAAAATGCATTAAATTGTGTCTAAATGGAGACATTCATATAGGTCATAAAGCCTAATAGAGCCAAAATCCGGGTTTTTATATTTTATTAGGAGCCACTGGTAGATACCCAAATAAATTTGTATTTAATGTAATTGCATAATTTTAGCAGTTACATATAACAACATATGAATACATAAAAAAAAATAATTATACAAAAGAAAATAATTATATCTAAATTTTAGTCATAAAATTCCAAATATAATAAAAATATTTTTTTAAGAAGTTGGAGAAGGGGGATCGCGGTCAATGAAGAACACACTAATGATTTGAACATATTTTTATTGTGTGCCAACGCTTCTATCTAAGTTTTTTGGCCATCATCAGGATTTCTTGAACGATATATAACTTCAACACAGCCATAATTCTTTCTCATTCTTCATTCGAAAAAAAAGGCAAAAAAACATTATTATTTTTCAAGGGATCAACGGATGAATACAAACAGAACCCGAAGGCGGAAGAAGGAATGAGCCGTCCAGACAGAGGTGGGTTGGAAAGTGAGGAAAGTCCCTTGTTGTAGGGCGTCCTTTCACCTCCACCACAGGCGCACGGATAAATGCCGGATCTTCCAATGGTGAAAGACCCTAATTCCATATAAAGGCCTAAACAACACCTCTAACAATCCACATATCATTTCCAGAAATTCGTAACGTTTTACCACCGATATCCCCCTTCCTCAACAAAAAAATAAAATAAAAAGTGAAAAGAAGATAGATATCTAATCCAGTCGAATAGTATTAAAATATAATTCACACAAACATATTTAAAAAAAATGTATGCAAAACTAAATAGTTTGAATTAGTGTCAGTACGCAACAATTACGTAATTTAACCGTTAAAAATTTATAAATAATTCTGAGTTTTCCCGGAAACAAGAATGCGTCGAAGGAGACATGATAAAAATGAGGAAATTATCACAAGGAAGTTTTAACGTTTTTATTCTGTTATTTAAAAAAAACGAAATGTTTTTGTGATTCTTGTACACAAAAACAATTTTGCATAACGTAAATTTGTTTATTACATTCTAATGTTTGAAACATGGAAGGTTACAGATAAAATTTTACAATGTAAACATAATAGTATAATGATACTGACAGCATATTTATTCAAGCAACTGTACAAATATATATACCAACGGTGGACAGATGCGGCTCCCATCAAAACTTTAGTTATATTTTTTTTTCTGAACCATTTGTAGTGCGAGTGTCCAAAAAGCTACTTCTATGGTTGAATTTCGGGAACTCGTGCCAGAATCATAACATACTAAAAGAAAGATATTTGTCGTCTATTTTCGATTTTTGGTACAACATATTTCTGTGAATCTCTGTACTCCAAAATGAAGTGGAAACATCGCTCATCTTACAGAATTTCTGCGGACCGCTTCAACTAATTTTACCCCAAATTTTAAAAATTTGACCAAGATTGTCATTAGATGTTATTATAATATTGATTGATAAATATATTTCTATTAAATAGGTGTAGCAATAGATGGGGAGAAGGGGAAAAGAGGATTGCAGTCAATAAGGAAAGCATTAATAAGTTGAACTTATTTTTATAGTGTGCCGATGTTTCGGCCTAAGTTTTAGGCCATCATCAGGGTAGAGAGCTGAATAGAGCCAAGCGCCAACTAAATAAATAATTTTATTTAGGGTTTATTTATTTAGTATTTAAAATACTCTTTGTCCTGATGATGGCCAAAAAACTTAGATAGAAACGTTGGCACACAATAAAAATAAGTTCAAATCATTAGTGTGTTCTTCATTGACAGCAATCCCCCTTCTCCAACTTCTCAAAAAAATATTATTATTATATTAGAATTTTATGACTAAAATTTTGATATAATTATTTTCTTTTTTATAATTATATTTTTTATATGAATTCATATGTTGTTATATGCAATTGGTGAAATTATGTAAATGCATTAAATAAAAATAATTTAATTTGGGTATCTACTTGTGGCTTTATGTAAATTATAAACAAATGGATTGTGGCTCTCTTTGGCTTTATGATCTATATGAATGGCTGCATTTAGACACAATTTAATGCATTTTTATTTTGGAGAAAAAATTGGGGGGGTTAAATATTTTAATTTTTTTTTGCTCGATCAAAAAGGTTCATCAATGAAATTTCAAAAAATCCAATCTTGAATTGTAGGTCACTTTAATAAATGTTTCCCCTAAAAATTTATTAAATGTCCAATTTGAGGTTTTACGTTTTAAGATACGTAGAATCCAAAAATCGAATAAAAAAAAATCCGTGTGTCCGCCGAACACAGCTTTTCACCCGGGACTACTGGGCAGACTTATTTTTTTTAATTTGGCACCTAAATAACAGGTCATCCTAGGATTATCCTCGGAATTCGGCATTACCATTAGCAGTTCAATCCCAAAAAGGCGGCCGATTGTAGGTTTCATATGTCTATATATTATCCATTTTATTAAGATAAAGGAAAAATATGAAGTTTTTTGGAATCATTATTCCAAAGTCTTAAAAACAATAAAATAAAAATAATCCACATAATTTATTATTTATTTTTGAAATAAATGGCTATTAGGAAATGATATACCAAACTGTAATTATTTAGAGCGTTTTTTTTTTTTTTTTTTTTTTTTTTTTTTTTTTTTTTTTTTTTTTTTTTTTTTTTTTTTTTTTTTTTATTCTCCAAATTAAGATCTCTCAACCTTCAAGGACTTCGAGCGGAACAATTACGGTCAGGGGCAACAATCCGATTAATAAATTAAAAAAATATTTATAATACTGACTCAATTGTTCAAAGTTGCTTTTTCCGGATAATGAGATATAAATTCATTCATGTATATTTTTACAACAAATCCAATACACATAAAGCTATAATGCTATTAAGAAAAGCTCTTAAATGCAGTTCCAGACGTAATAATGCCTCTTTATTTAAAAGTATCATTAATTTCAAGGCTAATATTGTCAATTAATAATGTTTAGCTAACATTTTTCAAGTGATAATGTACTATGAAACAATTAAGTATTTATAATTATAACGGTCATTAATTTTCTAGAAAAACACATATATATACATACATATACATATATATACACACACACACACACACACATATATATATATATATATATATATATATATATATATATATATATATATACATCGGTTTTTTTTAACTATCTATATTTTCTAACATCCTTAGGTGAGGTTTCGGACGATTGTCCTTTTTCAAGCCATTTTTTTCTTCATAAATGTACAATTACATTTTTTTTTTTTTTTAATATGTCACAATTACTATACCAATATACTTCTTATTTTATCCTAAAATATGATAAAATAACAAGTTTATATTATATAGTAACTTAGTGTTGATAATAAATGCAACTAATTTTTAAAAATTTTGTAATTGTAGATGTTTGAAAAAAATTACATGAAAATGGACGATTGTTCGAAATGATGACTAAGGATATTTAGAAAATATAGATAGGTTTTTTTTTTTTAAAAAAGGGTATATATTTTTTTTTTTGAAAATTAATGGCCGTTATGATCAATCTTATAACCCTTGGAAATTAAGAAGATTATTTATAATTACATATTTTACTGCTAATTGTTTCAAGCGGAAAGTATGGTAGCAGAGGTTTTGTTTGGATAATTTAAACGGAACTATCAATTCATAAAGCGGATGGTATAGCTAACCAAATTAAGGAAGAACCTTTTAGTACGCATGCGCCGAACAGTAGCCTTATGTTATTGAAATAACGATCAACTAAGTAATTAGTGTACGCGATTGAAAGAATGTAAAACTCTTATCGTGATCTCCAAATCTTAAAAAAAAAAAAAAAAAATTAGAAATATCAAAATGGCGGGAAGTAGGAGAAAAAAGTTGAGACCCCCAGGCAATTCTCTAACACCAACTCAATTTACATACAAATTTTCAACCCTTTAACTCAATTTGGAAGAGTTGTAGAGGTGCGCAAAATCATAAATACTGCGAAAAACGAATTGATGGCGTAAAAGTTGTCGAAATTTTGACTAAAATTGGTACATATCTATGGTATTGTTGGGCATAGAAAACAACCATACACACCGAATTTCAGCTCATTTGATCCAAGACGAGGGAAAAAAATATATATGTATCAGACATCAGACATCCCCAAAATCGGGTTCATGACTCCTAGTCATCCGTTTCATGACTCCTAGTCATGAAACGGATATAAAATGCACACCCTGCTCATCCCATGACCTTCGATGGACTGCAAAAGTCTATTCTTTTCAAAGAAAATAAGACTAAAAAATTCAAGATAGTATATTAGATAAGGTAGCCGAGTTCTAAAGTTATGTAGAGGGATATGGCTGTTCTGCTCGTTTGGCGTATCCTTCCGGCCTTTGCTCCGCCCACAAGGTTCTCCCTTAAAATGTTTTGCCTGTATCTTTAATCGAAAATCCAGTATAACAGAGGTTCTTAACCTAATGTAGTCCGAGGACCCACTCATGAACATTTTTTTTTTTTTTTTTTGCGGAACCCATCGCAATCCTAGATATAACTAATTATTGTTTAGTTACGTTAATAACAATAATAAATACAAACAATAAACAATAAGTACAAAAAGTCTTGACCACGCCTACTTGACAGAACACAGTTTAAGAACCTATGCAGAACACAATTCCTTGTACGTTCGTGCGTAAATTTTGATGCAAAGCATATTTTGGATCGGGCTTTTTTATAAATGGTAAGGGCTGTTATTCGCGTTTGAATTTAAGAATGCAAGGACAAGGAGTGAGATAGAGAAAAATTGTTAAAACTTGATTACTTAATAATTATAATAAAACAGTTGTTTCACGTTCAATAAATTACACGGACGCGGCTGCCTTTAGCGTTAATTATTTTCTTTAGTCCGGCGAAAAACGCTCGAGTGCCTATCAAATTAAAGCAAAGATCACATTTCTCATTTAATATACGGTTTCGTAGTGATTTCCAACGTCGCCCTTCGCGTTCAATTAATTGCACGCAGCTTATGCTTTGCTTATTTTGTCAATTAAGGGACGTTCGTGTATCAAACTCAGACAAAGCTCATTAAATCGGAATGGTGCACTTTTCTTCACTTATGTTTTGTCTCCACTGTTAGAATGTTCGCGCATACTTGTCGTGTTTTTCATCGAAAACAGTAGACTTTTACATTGTATCGAAGGCCATCGAAGGGAGGTTCAGCAAAATATCGAAGTGAGAGTAAATTTGAGTAAAAATTTCGGCATGCCCGAATGTTTTTTTTTTTTTTTTACGGTTTCGCGTTTATCTACAGTCCCTTCAAATTGAGTCAGAGGGTTAAAAATGTATATATGAATTGAGTTGGTGTGAGGGACGTACCGTAAGAGGCTCTCAACTTTTTTCTTCCACTTCCACCATTTTGATAGATTAAATTTTTTTTTGCTGAAAATATGCTCCGTTACTTACGTTTTTTTAAAGAAAATATTTGAATGTTCTTTGTTTTTTTTTGTTATAGACAGTTACATATCAAGTGAAAATAGAATATTCTTTATAACATTTTACTATCGAATTCTGCTAGCTTCAACTGGTCTCCATGCTAACCTAGCGAGGAATTTAAATACACGAGGCGGCTTCGATCAGACGACCCTGCGCAATAGATATTGTCCTTTTCAACATAATGCAGACATTTCTAATAATGTAGTAGTGGTAAATCTTACTGCAATCGTTTCATTTAGAATAGCAATTTTCTTATTTAATGCAAAAAATAATAGCAGAGAACTACGAAGAGCTAACTAAAAAAAAGAAAAATGTTTGCTTAAGGTAATAATAAAACAAAACTTTACGAGCTCTATTTTTTTTTTTTTTTTTTTTTTTTTTTTTTTTTTTTTTTTACACGTATCAAAATTCAAAGTCAGTTAATACATTCTATAAACTTTTACCAATTATGTCCTCTATAAATTATCTTATAATACTTTCGGAGAAGATCGAATAGATTATTATTTGACAGGGATCCGTAGAAAACAGCTTATTTGAAAATATTCACATGAAATTCAAGCACATTTCGCTTCAACAGACCGCGTTTGATGGGAGTTGCATTCAATTTAAACTCGCCCTTAATATATATATATGTATGTATATTATATATCAATTTTCTTTGTATTTAATTATCATGGAATTAAAAAGGAGTACATAAGTTATATATATATATATATATATATATATATATATATATATATATATATATATATACACATACATACACATAACCATTAACTAAGTGTTTTTTTATAAAGACTACTTTATGTAACTCTTTTAATACAAGACTTTTATTTTTAACAAATTTTTAGTAACCAACGTGAAAATCAGCTAAAAATTGTTAACTATACTTTTTAGAAAAATACCCCTAACACGTGGATGGTACCTTTTATACAGGTTTTAAGGTTTTTCCACATTGAATCTTACTCTGAGAAAAAACGTGAACTTAGGAGATTCGGAAAAATGAATAAAAAGGAAGTTGGCGCTCGACTGGACGCATCTCTGACCTGACGATGGCCTAAAATTTAGGCCTAAACATTGGCACAAAATGTATAAGTATTACTTATTAAAGTGTTAGTTTTTGGCCGCACCCCCTCCCCTCTCTCCCGACCAATTTCTTCCTCAAGTATATCTACGGTCAACCAAAACTCACTCAAATAAAAAGGAAGTATTTCAATTTGTTTTGAAAATATTAATAAAAGAAACTAAACTCACCATTGTTTACCCCAAAACGAACAAAATTACAAGAGCCACTTAATATCCTTTATTTTAGAGACAGTAAAGTTGATTTGAGAAATCTGAGATATTTTTATTTAATGGAGCAAAATGCTTAATGACAACAAGAATGACATGTTAATCTGATATGTGGCAGGGATATGATCTGGAGGATGCACAAGAAGCCAGAGGAGCGAGCTGAATGGAGTGACGTCAACAAGAGGAGTGACGCAAGGCAGGCTCCCTTGCACAGCTGCCGAGAACGCAGGGACTCTACGTCAGCCCGAAGGATGAAAGAGCAGGGTCGATAAAGATTTTTTTTTCTCTTTTATCAACTGACTTTAATGTCCTTTAACGTAGGAATGAGTGAGGAGCCTTGTCTGTACGTCCTAATGGGGGGCAATCATTTTACACTACTGATAAAAATAAATAAAAAAATTAAAATTATTCAGCAAGATTTGTTAAAGTTGACACAGCAAAGAAAATCATCAATAGTGTAATTAATAATATGAACTAAATAATTGAAAAAAAAAAATTAGTTCCTAATCTTCTGGACAAAATGCCAGACATATGGTAAGGTAACATTATATTAGTAATTTTATCTCTGAATAATTTATTCTTAAAGTATGCATGACTAGCAAAGTATTCTACATGGATCTTCTTTTTCTCTTTAATAAAAAGGAAATTAAAAAAGATAAAGCCATTCACAATAAAATACACACAATCCACAAAAACTATTAAAAATAATATCAAAAAAAAAAAAAAAAATAGAAGGGAACTTATTATTAAATTTATGCAAAAGTATAAATTAAAAAAAGTTATATAATATACATAAAGACTAAAATTTATGAATCAATAGATGGCCTAATTCTTTTGTAAACAATTTATTACTAAATTAAAAAAAAAAAAAAAAAACTAAAAATACTGATTTATAAATAAAATGTCAACCAATTTTTTTTAAATATTTATTGTTTACTCATATATTCTTTGAATAAACAATAATTTGAATATTGAAATTGGTTATGTGATAATGGATCAGGCAAAATGTAGCTCTAGATTAGTCCTCATCATGCAAATTTTTAGATACAGATGTAATAATGATCATATATAACATATTAATTAAAAGAAGACTATGAGGATTAATATATTAACCAATAACAAGTGCGATCAAATGACATACCCAGAGTAAGAAGATCCTGAAGATGAGGTAGAGAGCCTCGAAACGTTGAAAAATATATGAATAAGGAATAAATATTTAAGGAAAATTGGTTCACATTTTATTTATAAATTGAAAAATTAAATACAATAGAAAAACCCAAAACTAAATCTGGGTATATCCCTATTGAAAAAAAGAAACTATAACAAACACACCTAAAATATAACAATCATGATTTTCACAATAAAGTATTTTCAATAAATTTATAAGTAAATATCACAAGACATTTTTAAAATTACTGGGAAAGAACGTCAGTTCTAGTGTCAATTTAACAACATAAAAAGAATATAAGAGAAAAACAACTTTATTCTGGCAATATTCTCCAGCATAGTAGCAGTATATATATATATATATATATATATATATATATATATATATATATATATATATATATATATATATATATATATATATATAGCATAGTACAGTTAAATGGTTAAGTGTGGCGAAACTAACTGTAAACTAGATATTATGGACTGTGACCATATATATTAAAAAAATGTTATACGATACAACTTCCAGCGAAATCTCATACAAACACAATTAATAACCTATAAATTAAGATGAAAATGTTTTATTTATTGAGACAAAAAGTTTTTGTAATATGTTTGCAATTCATTTTTTTTTTTATTCTTGTCATTCTTGAGAAAAGAAAACATGTATAAAATGTTGCATTTAATTATAATCTCTTTGTAACGGACTAATTCTAAAGAAACTCATTAATCATGCATACATGACATACAACCAAATTAAAAACTTCTATAACAATATTCAAAATACTTTTTTATAAAAATAAGGAATATGTAACAACTAAATTATAGATATGAAATAAGCCTCTAGGATTACTTAGAAGTTGACAACTAAATTACTCAAAACCCTCACAACAATAATAAGGTACCACATGAAAATTGATCTATTGCAGTAGAAAAGCAACATATGCTAAATGATTAGTATAAATTAAACATTGTCGCAGGGCTACATTTAAACATAAAAAAACAACTGAAAATAATGATAATTTTATGAGAACTGATTAATCTCTAATGATCTCTTAATTAAACAAGCATAAAAGAAGACGTTTTTTAAAGATAACACTTTGTCCACCTCTAAATTAATCAAAGCCATCCTCTAAAAATCTACAAGTAGGATACGACGAAACATAAAATAGCACTATCTACATAATCTCAGCTTTACGAAAACACTAATAAATACCATTTGATTTACAAGCAATATTATAATAGAACCACGACTGTTATCAATACTACTTATTTTATCAGAAAACAACTCAAAAACACCTCGATATCAACTGTGAGTTTAAGAGTGATTTTTTAATCAGAAGGTAATAGCAAAATTGTTTGATTAATCTAGCATACTGCAAATAAATTTTGATAACTGAATTACGATTTATTATAAACAAAAATACAATAGAAAAATCACCGGTATTTTAATTGACAAAAGTGAGAAGTAATTCAACTGACAGAACACAAAAAGATAAATCTCATCAATAAGTTACTCATAAAAAAAAAACAATTTAAAATTTCAATTTACTAATAAAATTGATTTAAAAAAGCTACTTTTTTTTTTTCTTTTTATAAAACTAAGAAACAAATGCTTGAAAAACTGAACTATTAAAGCAACAATGCAATTTAATTGACAACCTGGAATTTCAATGTTATCTTATCTTAACAAGTGATAACAAAAAAAGCAATAAAATAAAAAAAATAAATCAGAATCTTTAATATTTGATAACTACAAATAAACAGTGGCAGCCGTTATGGTCATTACTTTACATATATGCCCACCTACACATATAAATAATATAATAACAGTATAAAAAGGGATCCAACTAAAACTTGCACTTAAAAATTAATATATTTTATTCCCATCATAAAAAATAAATCATAGACAAATATTCAGATTAAGATTTTTTTATCCATTCACACAAGTAATTATGATAATGCTAACGACCCTTAATGGATAGATACATTTATATAATTAAATAAATTATTTTAAAGTAAATGTCCTAAAAGAAATGAATATAATGGACCAAAATTACAATATTTCAAGTTTTCTCTGAATCCTTAATAATTTTTTCTTTTAACTATCATCACGTAATCTACAATAACCACGTTAATTATCAAGACCTAAGGTCCTATTTCCACAGATAAAATATTTGATTTCTTTGCAAGAACATATCTTAATAAAATTAATTGAATAAAAAAACCAAGGTATTATAAAAGAAATTACAAGATAACCATGTACAATGCAATGAATAACTATTTTTTTTTTAAATAAGACAGAGGATTAACTAAGTATTTTTGAAGTGGGACAAACATGGATAAAGTTAAATCGTAGTCAAATCTATTGTAAAAAAAACAAAAGATTCAAAATGAACTTTGGCCAACCATCCAAAGAATTTTATGGGCAGATCTATCCATTGTCTAATGTAAGGATTTAAGGAAATAACAATCCAATGAAAAAATAAAACACTTTTCCATACCATAAAACATAATAAATCAAATAAAAAATCTAATCCCACAAATGATATTAGTTTAGTAAACACTTGGAAATGAGAATAAGAGGATAAAAATGTTTAAAGGAATAAGAAAATTTTGAGGAAGCCTAATGCCTTCATGATCAGTTATAAGAGCATGGTAAGGGATATATATAATTAACAGAGTTTAGTATTCTTGAAAAGATAAAATGTTTGATAATCAGGCAATGTCACTTGGAAGGAGTCTCTATAGAGATGAAATTATTTCAGACTGAAATGGAAAAGGAAATAAAAACACACTCGCTTAAGTTATTAACAAAAATATATCTTAAATTTTTTTTTTCTTCAACTTATTAAACCAGATTATAGTGATTGGTGTTTGTCAGAAAAAAAATAACTAAACCTACTTTGAAGTAAATCTACCTTGGACAGAACAATAAATAACAAACATAAAAATGGAAGAAAAAAAGACTTATACCTGCAGTTTAAACTTAAATGATTGTATAATATTAATCATTATTACAAAAATTTGGTCATTCATATTGATGGTCAACAAAATTAAATGAGAGGCACTTGGTAACCAACAATATAATTAACCAAAAAAGTTTAAATGAAGGACAAGAGAGCGGTAACTTAAACCTCTGATGAAAATTAAAAATGTTAGACACCTCTTGAAAATAATAGTTGTTCTTAAGTATGCCATTTTAGCCAATGGCAATTCATTTTTAGATATGGTTATTCATAATTGACAAAAATGGAGGCCATTACCAAAATTAATAAGAAATTAGACCTTCAGTTCCAAGAAAAGAAGGTTTAGAAAGAAACAAAAAAAAAAACTACAAATATACCTTATGGCTAGAGAAAGAAAGCTAGGGAACCTTACATGTTGCTTAAAAATTGGGAAAATCCATATGAATAATCACTAAAAATTATCAAGATATAGTTTGAAATTCCAGAAAATTCAAGTAAGCTAGATAGAAAATAATTGATTGAAAAATAATCCTACAAATTATGTAACTTACAGAACAATTTTGTAATATTTAATTTTATAACCAATTAGTTTAAAATATATAGCAAATTAAACAATAGTCTCAACAGTTTATAATAACTTTTTATATAATTTTACTGATAGCTGAACCAAAAAGAGAGAAATCACAATAATTTAAACAGCAATGGATCAATTTTAACTTAAAGGGTAAAATACAGAAAATAACATTCTTATATCTTAATGACTTTAAAAACCCTACAAAATACTACCAGCACTTTTTATTGAATTATCAAAAGTATATCAATAATTCTCAAATGAAATTCAATTGGTGAGAACAATTTAAAAAATAGGAATTTGAATATGATCAATGATTTAAATCGAAAACTAGATTTGTAAGAGAATCCTAACATTTCTTTTTTTTTTTAATGATAAAATAAAACAGAAATAAAATGGAAGCTCTCTACAGCAGTTCTTTTTTTCCATGGCAAAGAGAATTTAAAGCCAGCATAAAAATAGATTAAAATAAATCGAATTAACGGTAATATACCCAGAAATAAGAAAAGATAATCAATCAGGTGACACTACAAAACTCAGGAAAGTATTTAGGAAATAATGAAGTAATACTATAACCAACAAAAGGGATAACTTATAAAAGCAATCAACGGTTCAAAATGACATGACAATCAACCAGATAATATAAAAATACCTATCCGTATGGACAGTAGTATAAATATGGCGACATATCATTCTGAAACAACTGTTACACCATCACAAAAAATAAACAGCTCTAGAAAAACGAAACACCTAAAAATTTCAAAATTGTACTTACCCTATTTTTCAAGTATTCTTCTATTGCACGAAATGCAGAATCCGTAAGTTTCACAAATATTAAAGACTTATTTTCATTAAAATGTTCTTGTGAAGTTAAACCATACTGAACACCTGCCACCAGCGCCGCCATCTTCTATCTTCAAGCTAGTTCTTAAAAACCAGCTGACTTTACTCAGTCAAATCAGCAACTGAAAAAAAAAAAATTAATCGCTCAGGTGAACTATAGTTGGTTTGAATAAAATTGATTCGCTTAAGAATTGATTATTTTAATATTCTAAGCTTATTTAAATTTAAATTTAACTTACTGGTGATGAGATGAACAGAGTTTGATTTGACTTTGACTTGCCAATGCACTACCTGCAAATTGAATAAAAGTTGTTTTTATGACGTGCCACTGATAGCAGCACCGACTACGGCCATTCGTGATTTAGATCTGGATTCTATTCGTTTTTAGAAGCTATTCTTACTGACGAATATGGCCTAACAAGGTTTTGTGTGACATCTTCCTTGGAGTGTTCGATTACCAATAAAATGTTTGTTTGAAGTTTCATTGAGAAATTTCTAATTCATATCAGTAATGAATAGAAAATAAATTTCCTTGCATGTGTAGATTTCTGGAGATAAAATCAAAATAGTTTCATATTACCTACTTCATAGCTGTATCCCCTAAAAGTGAGGGCTATAGACCTAGAGGGAGGTCTATAGAAGTAATATATTATATCTATTTCAATAAATACTTCTAATTTTTTATGGCCTATATTACAATAGATTTAATGTAGTGTTTTATTTCTATATTTATTATGTCATATATAGATCCCTAAAAGCAACCGGTTCATTTCGCTGCCACATTACAAAAAAACTGAACAAATTTAAGCAGAAAAATATACAAATCTTCTTACCATCATGATTTTTAATATTTTTTAAGTTATAGGCCATATGTACTGGCATACACATTTGAGCTACTATATGATATTCTTGTAGGAATTGGTATTGTAATACTCTGCAAACATTTTTAACATGATATGAATAAGCCAACTTTCAGCATGCTGGTCAACAATAGTTCTCAGGACCGGCACAAGAAGGATTCCTGGAGTTATTTCGCAAGGACGTGAGTTATTTTTCGAAAAATAAGGCTCCGACAAAGCACAGATCGGCCATCTGCTCCTGAACTAATTTAAAGAGATAAAAATAAAGAGCGGTTAATACTAGCTCTTTTTTCTGAGAGAAAAATAATGTTATATTTCTTGAGTAAGCCATGATCTCATAACACGATTTCCACTGAATGGGGTAGCTCGCCTTTGGGCTACACGATCTCTAATACCTGACTACCACTTGATTTTTACTGAGCGAGATATTCCGTTTTAGTTATTAGTAGAACATACTAGGGGTAAGTAAATCATATTGAGTTGATATTTAGAAGAGCGATTTATCGATCTCTTGAGTTAAGTCCACACTATTCGACATCGCATGCCTTTTTCTCTATCTACACTGTTCGACTTTCAAATCACATTCCCTTCCCCGTTCGTCATGTCAAATCGAAAGCCGAACATTGAGGACATAGCTCTCTAGAAGCGTTTAGTTTACGTCTTTGCTTATCAACATTAATCAACAATATTATTAGTATCTATTCCAAAGCTCTACTTTGTTCATATTGTACGCAACAAAATGTTTTAAAGTAAAATGGCTTGGAATAAATGCTTAATTTTTAACAAATCAAACACATTCTAGCAGACTATTGGGAAGCAGATTTTTATTCTGCTTCAGTTTTTCACTGGCGAAAATAATCAATCTCAAAGTATGTTTCATGAAGCCTGAATTCTAAATTTAAAAAATTTATCAAATAAAATATTTCATTAAAAAAAGAAGCTTATTAAAAGAGTCTTCTATCGGTACTCTTCTAACCAAATCTGAAGCGCTTTATTTTATAGTTTGTGATCTCTTTGGTGTTGTCAAACCCTCTCAGTTATCAAACTTGTCCGTACATAATCAAACTTGAATAATTCAACATTAAATGGTTTAATTTTATTATTTCTTTCTTTTATTTCAATATTGGGCTATTGTACTCTAAAATAGAACTAAACTTAACTAGTTTTAAGATTCATATACATTTTATTGTTAATCCATCATCTTCGTTTTGGGTTTGTAATATCCATAAAGATATGAGAATTTATGGTTTAAAGCAGTTAAGAAATTTTAATAGTTACTACAAAAATGGAAAATCAATTACAAAAACCAAATCTACAATTTTTGCTATATCTTCAGGTATGATGTAGGTGAAATTTTTATTTAGATTTATTTGGATTCATTTATAATATCTAAGATTTTCTTGATGTTTATTTACTTTCATCCCATAAAAACTTTGAGTTTTTTTTCATTAGCTTATTCTGTGAAAATGACAAATTTTTAGTAAACCTTTAGAGATACTTTTAATTTTTAGAAAATAAATGAAAGTATCTTTTATTTATGTTTTGACTATATATATCTGATTAAAACTTAGGTTTTGGAAAATGTGGTGTTGCGGTAATTCGAGTATCTGGACCAGATGTAAAAAAAGCTTTAACAGAAATCGGTGGATTCAAACAATTACCTGCTCCTAGAAAGGCAAAATTAAAAAAACTCACAGATCCTGTTACAAAAGAAGTATTAGATCAAGGCCTAGTGCTATGGTTCCCAGGTACACTTAAGATATATATTTATCCAAATTATTATGTATTTAATTAAAAGTAAAGCTTTTACCATTATTTCTTGTTTTAATTTTAAATATTTTTGAAAGTGAAATGCTGATGAATTATGGTCAAAAATTCACTTTCCAAGGTTTTCCTTTCTCTTTTGATTTTGTAAATGATTATTCAATAACAGAGGCTCTAAATATGTGTGATGAAATCTGTTTGAGCATTGTTTGTGATTTTTTATTGTAATGCTATAATAATAGATTGTTAATTTTATTATTTCCCATTGAACCAATAAGAAAGTATATAAAATAGGATACAAATTTTTTGCACACAGTTATAGCAAGTATAAAAGAGTACATGTTCCTGATATTAAGTTCCATAATACTCTTTAATTTGCTGTACATGTCCAGAAATTGTTAAATTATTTACCTCTATGTAGAGTCCATTTAAGTATTTTGTTTAAAATTGATGCATGAGCTAGAAAAACAATTTTTTGTTGGTTTTTGAGGTGATTTTGAGTATTCAAAGTAAGAGACTTTTAAATTGGTTTAATGTGATCCTTTTATTATATCTTGCTATAACTACTTTGTTATGCTCTATTGAGAGTGCTTTTAATCTTTCGAAGTCTCAATTCATTATCAATTGATATTACTTATATTTAGCAATAACGGGGCTAGGGTTTCTGGTTCCCGAGTTGGAAGTACCTAATTAACCTCTCATCCTAATAGATTTACAAACTGGCAAACAATAACACACATTTCAAAATTATTTCCCTTTAGTTTTTAACTATAAAGCAATAATTATTTTTGGAGATTGGAGTGACGGCATTATCTGCCTTTCTTGTGGGTGGCAGTACAACAAATCCATTCCTTCCAGCACCTCACCCTCTCCAATCATTGTTCATATAAAAATATTTTATTGAACTATGCAAATAAAATAAAATATTATAAATAACAACAACAATACAAATTATATTCTATAAAACTTGAACTTCTGAACATAAAAAAAAGTTAATGATTGAGTTGAACGAAATAATAGAAAGTAGATTTCATTTCTATTTTTTTAAATTGAATGCATATCACAAGAAATTATTTATCGTATTTAACAAGCATGTTAACTTTAGCTTTTAGAATCTTAACAAGCATACTGCGACTGAGGATTGTTGAAAATAACAACAAATGGAATAGGATAATCCGGGATGGTACAATAGAGGAATGCAGCCAATGGTGGGTGACGACCCCAAAACGTCATACCCTGAGAAAATATTCTTCCACTGTCCAATCTTGGCTACATGCAAAATGGGATATCCCGGACTATTAGGTTTCACAATTTCTTACAGGGCATGGACGTTTTAGAACCAAGCTATATAGCCTTCGTCAGGATATAGAACCTCAATGTCTCATGTGTGGAGTTGCAGAAACTGTTTGGTATTTGGTCACGACCTTCAAGGAGTTAACGACCACGATGATGAGAACCACGGGAATTCACGTCCTTACTAAGAAGTTTCCTCGGTTGGTGAGTGAGGAGAACTTTCTGCGGTTCAAAAAGTTCATTTATAGCTGGAAGAAGGCGGTGGGTTTTGCCCATTACTACCGAAGAAGAAGGAGACCAGTACTGGGAAAACCACTGGATGATGGAAGCCATCTTGTGTCAGACAGTTGAAAATTAAGAAAAGGAAGCTGTGTGACAGCTGGTGTTAAAATTGCATTATGTTTTACTTGCAACAGTGTATTCTTAGGCAGCCATAAAGTAACATTTCAATACTGTAAATACTTGTATCGCCCTAAAGGCAAGTGGGGGTGGAAAATAAAAGTAAAATAAAGTTTTTATGACATATGCTTTATATATATCACATAAAAAAATTATTTATAGTTAAGTTTAATCCCAACTGAATATGTTTTGTATTTTTATATAATTATTTTTTTTAAATGCATAGATTGACTAAACAAGCAGCAAAATATATTTTATTAGTTTAAATGTTAATTAACAAATGAAGGAATTGTTACAGGCCCCAATAGCTTTACTGGTGAAGATTCATGTGAATTTCAAATACATGGAGGAAGTGCTGTGATTTCTGCAGTTCTACAAGCTCTTGGAAAGCTTGATAATTTTTATCCTGCTGAACCAGGTTTGCTATTATTCTATTTATGATAAATCCATATTACATATTACGTTTTTATGAATCTTGAAGGCCTAAAGAAATTACTGAGGTTTTTGTAACTAAAATTATAGAATGTTAAATATTTGAAGTGGACATGCTCAATTGGTCTCATGAATTAAGAATCTTGCAACATGATTTTTCATAACTGAACAGTACATGTTTTTCCTTCTAATATACAACTTGCTGGTTATGATGATTGAAACTAACCAAAACATCATGTGTGTCTAACCTTTCTTACAATTCAAACTAAATCAATCATGCACATATAAACTATGCTATTGACATGATTTGTGTGGCTGTTGAGTGTAAGTGTAAAGGTAAGTACAGACCAGCCAACAGAATATTGGCAACTCGTTGATGGATAGAGTTACTTGTATCTGGATATATTTTTTCAAATTCTACCTGTCCAAACCAAACTTAGTTTTTAATTAAAAATGGACGAAACTGTTGTTTCTGATACTAGCACTACTTTCATCATAATATCTGTGCATGCCTGCTAACAAAAAATAAGGTGGTAACAGAAAGACTTTTTAAAAAATGGAACAAGCCATTGCGACATTTTGAATTACTTTTGAATGATAGGAGCTCGTTCCACAATGCCAACAGATTAACAAATGATGCCTACTCTAAACATTTATTAATAAAGAGATGGATGATTTCTATTTAAAAAAATACAATATTTATTAGTATCGTTATAATGAATTTAAAACTTACATAATTTATATCTATGCCCCGAAGCCTAAGAGTAAGAATTTAAAAAACTAAAGTTTAACTGATGAATTGATGCTCAAGGGATAGCAGATGTTAGTAAGAGAATATTGCTAATACTGATCTTATAGTTTAGGGTTTGATGGAAGGATGTGTTTAGATAACTCTCTTTGGTGGTACTGGTATTACAATTTTGGGTTCATCTAATCTTATTATTTTTTAAGAAACTTATAAGCATGATCCTTATTAATCTTAATTGATGGAGTAAAAAGTAAAGGAAACACTTTTTTTTACTGTCAATCGTATCCCATGCCCTCAATAGCACTTTCCTTTTTCTTTTTTTTAATTCAGATTTATTGTGAGTTAAGTTGACATGCTTTGTTAAATTTGAATTTACAGTTGAAAGTATATTTTGTACTTAGGAGAATTTACAAAAAGAGCATTTTATTCTGGAAAAATGGATTTGACATCTGTTGAAGGATTGTCAGCCTTGATTGATTCAGAAACAGAAATCCAAAGAAAGCAAGCCCTTCATCAGTTGGAAGGTGTTCTATATAGCTTATATAATGGATGGTCTGATAAACTTATAAAAGTAAGTTACGTTTTTTCTAGTTTAAATTAATAGTAAATTAAATACATTGTGTATTTGTAATTTTAATTGTACTGACACTATTTTGCACTTAAAAGTATAATTTAGTGTTTCTTAAATGCCCTTGAATCAGATGAATAATTTACATAAATATTCCATAAAATTTTCATTTGCTCCGTATAATTATTAAGCATGAATCTAACAACATGAATAACAATTTTCAGGAGCAAACTATTCTATAGTTTTCTTAGAGTTGCTTTTGATGAAAAAAGATTGGGAGTAGAAAATCTAGGGAAGGATTGTGAGATGGCTTAAGTCTCTAATATAGTATGGTTGATGAGTTGTCATTGAGACTTAATGGTACTATGATATTGTAGTTTAATTGTATAGGTGGTCTGGACAATATTTCTACCAATTATCCTTCTACATGGAATTGTGATGAAGAAATTTATTTGATATCAAATTAGAGAGAATATTAGTATATTACAAAATATGAATAAATACTTGGGTTTGAGCTGTACTAGGTTGTTACAAAAGTCCTTGTGCATTAGTTTAGCTTTATTTCAGATTACATGTTTTAAGAATTATTGAATACTACTCCTCAAAGTAAAGTCCATTTTTTAAACTACTTTAACCATCTTTCTGTCAATAATTGGATTTGATACATGTACCACTCCTTTGGTTTTGAGGCAAAGAACTCTTCATATGCAATTTTTACGTCCTCGTAATTATCAAAGATCCGACCTTTTAAAAAATGAACCATTGATCTAAACAAACCATAATATGTTGGTGTAATATCTGGACTAAATGCAGGATAAGGCAAAATGTTAGCTCCTTGCAGTTCTGATAATTTTTCCTTGGTTAAACCAGAACGATGTGCAGGGGCATTGTCGTGTTGCAAAATGGCTTAGTTCCTGTTGACCAAAGTGAGGTACTTTGCACTCAAAACTGCATAAACTCTATCTAGCTATTCACAGTAAAGGCTTCAGTCCAGCTGTTTACAGTAAAGGTTTCAGTCCACTGCCGGACCACCAGTAACAAGCTCAAAATGGAAAACGCCTTCGAAGTTCCACCACAGTATTAAACACAAAGCATCACTTTTTTCCTAAACCAATCTTGGCGAACCTCCGGTTGTGCAACTTCACCTGGCCGTATCCACTACTTATGCTTGCTAGGGTTTTTTAAAAATATCCACTTTTTGTCACTTGTGATAATTTTTTCCAGAATCTGTCATCTTTCGGATTTTGAAGCAAAATTATTCACATAGCAACTCGCTACTGGGCTTGGATTTGCCTCTATCAAACCATGTGAGTTGGAACTTGGTTGTATATTCCATATGCCCAGGTTTTTAAGATGAATAGCCACTGTGGCATTAGAAGCTCCTACTACGGCCGATAAGTCACGAGTAGTTGCATGTGGGTTCTAGTTCAGACATTCAAGAAGAACGTCATCTTCAATGACCGATGGGTGATCTGATCTGGGTTTAGCTGCAAGGTTCATATTCTCATTATTGAAATGCCTGAACCAAGGCAGTATTTCGATGGTTAATTGACTCTCCTTCTATTGCACAAATTTCTTCACCACCTGCCTTTGCTCTTATACCTTTTTTCCAGTAATGTCTCAAAAGACCACAAATCATTATTTTTTCTTCTGATATTGCCTGTGCGTTTTAAAAATGTAAATGACCCCATAAAGCCAACTCAAGTCACAAGGTATCAGTTATTAAAGGATTAGTCAAAGTAAAAATTGACATAAATAGTAGGAACAAAAACTTTTTTATAGGATTAATTATGAGAGTTGGAATTCAGAGTTTTGTTCATGCACAAGGACTTTTGTAAAAACCTAGTATTAATAAAAAAGGAAAATGAAGATCATGAAAAGTATCTGTTTGTAAGAAGATTATGTGTAACCAGGGCGATGCCCTGTGGTCCCTCGGTAAGGGGGCACCAAGACAAGGGGTAAAAAATGAAATCGTAATATTACATTCGGATTCATAATCATGATGTTTCACTCTTGTTTTCGTACTGTACTTTCAAAAAGCAAAAGCAAAAGCTAGCCAAAGCAGAGTACTCTTTTTCTAAATTGAAAATAATTAAAAGTCGTATGAGATCAATTATGAGTCAGGATCGACTTGCAAGTTTGCTGCTGTTTTCAGTTGAAAATAAACGAGCTAAAGAAATTGAATCTTCTAATTTCATTGATCATTTTTTGCAGAAAAAAAAATCTAGGAAAAGTCATTTAAGTAGTCTAATATGGTCTACATGGTTCTTAATCCAGGCCTACGGCACTTTTACCTGGAAAGTTTTGGGGAAATTCTGATAATTTGCTCAATTATGTTTTTTGTGGTACTAATTACAAATATCAACTTTGTTACATAAAATTTTCACTGGAAATATATTTTTTTTAAATGCAAAAACGCTCAAAAAATTAATATTTTTTCTTTGTTTTCTTCTATAGCATCATAACCATGCATTTTTTGTAGCAACATCAATCTGTACTAAATTAAACAAGAGTAAATTCATTACATTTTTATACTCCATTATTTTTTTAAGAATTAATTACATACAATTTTGATTCTAATGATTTTTTCGTTTGGAAGCTTCGTTTTTAAGCGAGCATTAGTTGAAATTATGAGACAGAATATATAAATTAATTAATCTTTTTTTCATTTTTCTTTTTATGTTTCTTAGAAAACTTTAGGTAAAGTTACCCCAAAAAAAATAAATCAACAAATTTTCACAACTTTCCACCAAGACACCTTGGTCAGAAAATTAATTTTGGCATTCCGTCTCATAATTTTGACTCATGCTCGCTTAAAAATGGAACAGCCAAACAGAAAAATCATTAAAATCAAAATAGTAGTTAATTTACTCTTCTTTGATTTAGTATAAAACGAATATTAGATTTTTTTCGAATAATGCATGCTTTTCAAGTTATAAGCAAAAAATAAAATTTATTTTTTATACTCCTGGGAAAGAATTGAGGTAACAAAGTTGATATTCATAATCAGTACCCAATGAAACGTAAATGAGAAAATTTTCAGAACTTCTCCAAAACTTGCCACCTAGACTCCTTTTTGATCCCTAGTTGATTGGACTATTTCCAGTGTTTGAAGTTTAACAGTTAGATTACACTGCAAGTTCATATAATCAATTAATCATTAGCAACACAATGTGTGTAAACATGTCATGTTTACATTGTCTCTGTATATTTATGGAATTAACGGAATTAACTATTATATTTCTGTTTATTTCATTATCCTTATAATGTCCATGATCCTATTAGATATAAGATTGTGGTTCTGATATTTTTTATTTCAAATGCTTATTTAAATTTATTATTGTTATGGTATTAATAGTTATATCAACCATGCAGTCAAAAATGTAAAATATCTTCTTTGGATAAGGGTAATTTTAGTTTACAGTGAATAGAATTCATGAATCGAACCACTTACTGTTTTATTGTGAAGGAATGTATGAAGAGTGACAGGAGGAGGTTTCAGAAAAATGTTTCATTATTTACCTAGGGGGCTCAATTTGGGCCCTTGCCCAGGGGCCTCTGAATTCCTAGTTGTGCCCCTGGTAGTCCTCCTAAAAAAAGAAGATGGCTATTCAATATAGCTCTGCACATTGTCATTAAAAAGGCTGGATTACAGATCGAAGGAATCATTTTCAAACTTAGTTTGGAAATTTTTGCATATGCTGATGACCTGGTAATAACAGGAACACCATTGACTTGTTTAAGGGAAGCGTTTGAGAGGTTAGAGGTGAAGGCTGCTAAGATGGGGCTACAGGTATGCCTAGCTTCCAGTTCCTGGGATGTCGTATAGAGGAGAATCTCAATGAGGAGTTAGAGATTAGGACGAGGAAGGATCAGCATAAAGCATATTTTGCAATCTCCAAGCTATTGAAAAGTAAACTCCTCAGCAAAAAATCTAAGTTGACATTATATCAAACTCTTATCAGATCATTGATGACCTATGCATGTGAAACACTCACACTAAATAAGTCTAGTGTAGAAAGGCTGAACCAATTTGAAAGAAAGTGTTTATGTAAGATATATGGCCCGGTTCGAGGAAATAACACACTAAGCATGAGAAAAATAAGGAAGTGTATGTTTTAAATAGAGACTTACCGATATCAAGTTTCGTCAGAGTGCAATGCATAAAGTGGCTAGTGCATACAGGATGAGTGAGGAGAGGAAAGCAAAAATGCTATAACAAGGAAAACCTGAAGAAGTAAGACCTCACGGATGGCCAAGAGCTAGATGGAGGGATGGCGTCTTCAAGAATATGAGAATAATTGATATCTGCATCGCTCAATCTGGCAATTAGGACGGGTAAAGTAGAGCGATTGAGCAGACCAAGGACTGCTTCATGCATCTGTCGAACCAATAATGTAATATATTTCCTGGTCCATGATGCCGAGTAGAGACAGATATTTTCTATTAGGTATACTTCTTTTTATTCCCATGTTGCAAAGAACCATCTATTTCAATTTTGGAACAAAGATATTTGAAGTGTTGAACTCTTTTTAGTTCTTTTACTTGATACAATTCTATATTTTCACTAATAGATGACAGAATTGATTAGTTTTGAAATTAAAAACAGAAATTTATCAAAACAACAAACTTTTGAAATCAAGCTAAACAATTTAGTTCTTTATTTCGAAGCAAATATGAAAGCCATTATTATTTCTATACTTTTAATAATTGTTTCAGAGTTTGGCCCACCTTGAAGCTTATATTGACTTTGATGAAGATCAGGATATTGACAAAGATGTGATTGAGAATATTAACATTAATGTAACTTCTTTGATTGTTGATATTAAGGTGAGCAACTATAACATACCAGATAAAAAACTATGAAATTTTAAAAGAGATGAATAACAACAAAATTTGATTATGTGATTAAAGTATCTAAAACCACTCATAGTAGTAAAACATAATATTACAATCCTGGAACAATGCAGGGAAAAATATTTTGAACTGCATTTGCAAACTGTAAAAATAATCTTCAAAAGAATGCCTTTGTTTTGACAAGGCTTTTACTAATTATAGTAGATTAATATTGCCTGCAAAGGGTGACTTAGGATTTAAATTGAAGTTCCTATTACGAGTTAAAAATTAAGACTTTTTATCAGTATTTTGGACCATGTTGAAGCATAATTTGATTGAAAACTTCTTGTCTTAAATATCTTTATTCTGTATCTTGACTCCAGAGGTACAAATTTATACTTTTCTAGTAGTTTGGTTTATTATTTTCAATAATGAACCTTTGTAATCAACCAAAAAAAAAAAAAAAAAAAATTAAAATTAAAATAATAAGAAAAAAAAGGATAGAAACATAAGAGTATTCTTATCCCATTCTTATTCATTTTTTCCCTCCACATATGATATTAATGATTATATTGCTTTATCTTTAAGCTTACATAACTTTATATCTTACTTCTTTATTTTATTTTGTCATTTTTACTTACTTTTTTTCATGTATTTTATTAAATCTGAAATATAATTCATAACCTTCTTTTCTCTTTTTTTTTGTTTGCATTATTTTAATTTGTATTATTTATATCAGCAGCATTATTGATCAAAATAATTTTTAATTATTTACATCATATGTTTTATAATTATCTTGATATTTTTTTCATATAACTTCATAATAATCCTGATATCTTTTTAATATTCCTATATCTTTATACTAGTAGTTATTATAGTTAGTAGTTTTCATATATTTAATTATATCTTACATGCGAGTATATTTCATAAACTTTCTTTCTTTTACACATTATTTTTATTTTCATTATTTGCATTGTCAACATTATTGATTAAAATAATTTTTCATTATTTACATTATTCCTTTTATCATAATTATCTTGATATGTTTTTCGTACTTCTACAACTTCATACTAGTAGTTATCTTCTTATATTACTGTTTTTTACCATCTTTTATCACTGTTACTCTTGTTTTACTTAGCCCGGATTATCTAAAACTTAGGCCAAAACGTCAGCACACAATTAAATAAGTCTTCTTTTTTTTTTGTTCTTCACGGACCACATCTTCCAACCAACTCCTACAAAAAATATGAAGTGTTTTGGAATCATACCAAATACAAAAAAAAAAAAAATATTTTTTCAAAATATATAATTATTTGGAAATTATAAACCATATTGTAATCATTTGTATTATTTTTATTATTTTTTTTTATTCCCTTTGTTCTTTTTACTTTTAGTCATGATCATATACTTATAGATTAATCATTTAAAAAGGTTTTCATTATTAAAAATAATTTGGTATATCTTTATGTAAAACTCTTGTCTAGCAGTTTATACATGTGTGAGGGAGTAATCTAGGATGAGAAAAGTGAGGGCTTTTTGTAGTCTTATTTTCTGTTCACTTCTAAATACATAATGTGAACACCTACTTTATTTGGAATGTTCAAAATGTATTGTAAAATTATATAGAAAAAAAATTAAGTTTATGAATTCAGCAAAAATATTTTTTTTTTAACCCAGCATATGTGCACCACGGCCTATTGAGGCCTATTGTGCGCTAGCCTAAACCGTTTAAAACAGGCCAGTAGCCTTTGCAAATCTGAGTAGACTCATGGGGTCCATCATCTCGCAGAGCTTAGGGTCAGTGATCCGGTCACAACCAAAGTGGAGGTACCGCACCCTTGTCAAAGCATCGCATCCACAGATTACGTGGAAAGCCGTTTCGTCCTCCATCCCACATAGTCTATATGTTGGTGACTCAGTTAGCCCCATGTTGTGGAGGTGCTTGTTCAGTTGACAGTGTCCTGTATATAATCCCGTCACCCTCCTAAGGTTGCACCTATCCATAAACAGAATAATCTTGCTTCTTTTGGGGCAGGGTCCATCTAAAAATAGTTTGGAGTGTATCTGTTTCCTAGTGTTTTCCCAGTAGTTCTTAACTTTATTGCCTACAGCCACTCTAATACGCCTTTTGGCATAGCTAAGGCTTATGTCACATATGGGCTCTGGTGCACAAGGCTTCATCTCAGAGCCTCTCCTTGCAGGGTGATCAGCCTTTCCATTCCCCAAAATTCCTGAGTGTCCAGGAACCCATTCAACCCTTACCCTGTTGGTTTCAGACAGTTTGTTAAGATTAACTTTGCATTCTTCCACCAGCATTGACCGGTTCGCATAACCACTTAAAGCCCTGATAGCAGCTTGGCTATCTGTGTGGACTGTAATTAGTCTGTTTCTAACGCCCTCCTCAATAAGGAACTGGGCACAGACATTAATTGCTAATACCTCTGCCTGAAAGACAGAGGTATGCCTACCTAAGGATATGAACATTCCCTCTCTGGGCTTATCTATTCTCCAGATACCCGCCCCTGAACCTTGTACCGTCAAGGATCCGTCTGTATAACAGTTAACTCCATTGCATGGTACATGGGAGTCAGTTCTGCTGATCTTAGTACTATAGTGTCCCTCCCTATAGCTTTGTACTTGAATGTCAGAGTGCATTGCCAACACCTCATCGTAATCAATCCTGTTAAACAGAGTCCCATGTCCCTGATAGACCAGGGATTTGGATCTTGTCCTTAATTTTGTAAATCTATACGCAGTGCTTAGTGCCTGCGTCTCAATCTCCAGGTGCAATGGTGTTAGCTTCAAAAGGACCTCCATTGCAGCAGTGGGAGTAGTGCTCATGGCCAGTGTTTGTAGTCTGCCCAGTATGGCTCAAGGCCTACTAGCATTAATCCTATGCTACTACACAATTGCAGCATATAGTACAGTAGGTCTAATCGCCGTCTTATATAGCCATAAGGCCATTTTGGATTTCAGACCCCAAGATTTGTCCACAGCTCCCTTACATGCATGCCCATAGGCAGCAAAGTGCCTTCGTGCTAGCAAAAATATTACTAATTAGGGATTGATAAATTATTTGCCACTTCTATAAATTTGTTTTATTGAAAACTAGTTTTGAATGTTATACATCCATCCTCTGTTCTAAAAATTCTATTCTAAAAACACACAAAAATTCAAAAATAAGCAATTCAAAATATATTTTGGTATTATTATACATGATATAATCCATTTAAACCTTGGTGAGTACCAACATGTATTTGATTTCTTGTCTCAATTAAATTCATAATTCACAAATATTTTATAATACTGATTTATATTACATATGATTTAATATGTATAATAATACCAAACTATATTTTGAATTGCTTATTTTTGAATTTTTGTGTGTTTTTAGAACTGAAGAAGAATGTATAACATTCGAAACTAGTTTTTAATGAAACAAATTTATAGAAGTGGCAAATAATTTATCAATCCTTAATTAGATTGATCCTTCTATGCCATCATGCGGATGTCAACTAAAAAATATTACTATTTTAAAAATACTTGAATTTCCCTCGTTACCATGATAGTCTGTCACCTGTATCTAAACAAACTCCTAATCTATTTATAAATTGGATAATTGAATTTTAACAATTTAGTAGAAATCCAGAGAATTTACCATTAGTCAATGCACACCTTTATAGTTAGTGTTTTTTTTTCTAAATTGAGAAGCAGGTCATAAGTATGGACCTTACCTGTCTCCAAGTCTCAATTAAAAAAATAAAGGCTAAAGGTCGTTGAAAGGTGTATTATATATAAATTACCAGTGCTCCTTCTTGATCTAAATATATTAGTTTATTAAAAATAGTTGCTGTAATTATATATTTTATTTTTTTTCTCGTAGAAGCATCTTGAAGATGGAAGAAGAGGGGAAAGAATCAGGAAAGGTGTGCAGATGACTATATTAGGTGCCCCAAATTCGGGAAAAAGTAGTCTTATGAATATTTTGTGTAAGTTTTTAGTTCTTAAAACGTATCAGATTAAAAAAAAAAAAAAAAATGAAGAAACTTTACTGTTTTAAGTTTTAAAAATTTAGGTCCATCTTATTTACTTGCTTTCTCAAATATTGGTTAGTCCAAATAATCATTCCCTTCAATTTTTTTTTTTTTATTTCTAACGAATATTTTAATAAAAATAAATGTCCTTTTTATAAAGTTTTACAAGACATTCAAAGTAAATGTTTATAGTCCAGCAAGATAGAAAACAATCTTTTCCAATTCGGAGGCGGGGCTGAGGGGTGTAGAGGAGGAGAAGGAAGCTCTTCCACTTCGCTCGAGTCCCAGTTATCGCTTGAATCTGAGCTGGAACCCACTTCTATTGTTATTTCGTCAATTTCTTGATCAATGAGTCCATCTCGTCCCCAGTATTCATTTTCAATTTTCTTCACATGAGCACAGCAATTTGACCATTTTTCGGGAGTAAAATTTTGAAAAATTTCCTCTAATAAATTTCGTTTTTCTTCTAATGAGGTCTTCGTTATTTTTTCACCTTATAATCTCTTTACCTCGGCCCAGACTAATTCGATCGGATTCAAATCAGGATGGTAAGTTGATAAATCAGCTTACAAATTCCACTATCTTTAATTACTTTGACATGCTTATTGCACATATTCATCACATTAGAAGCACAATATCTTTATTATCAGTACTTTTACCACCAACCAACCAGAGGTTATACATCCAGCATATATTATATGCAAACCATATATAAAAACCAGAACTATCGTGATAGAAGAGAAGGATAAGTAGTTGGGGTAGGGGCATGCCTTCCCCATCATGCGCGGCCTGCTGAGCCGACTTCTGCGTATGTCATTTTCTATCTTGCCAGATAATATTCTTATATGTTGGAGTTATTGTTGACCGTAGATACAATCAATACGAGAGAAAATACAGCAACTATAAAACTTCTTTTTTTTCCTCATCGATAATTTCTTATATAAATAATTTTTTATTGATCACTCCATTTTTTTCCCTTTTTTTTCATTACACTTATGTATAGGCCAAGGACTTAAAGGAGAAACTTTTAGAGCACATGCGTCCAAAAATAACCTTTTGTTATTGAAATAAAAATCAACTTATGGATTAGTGCATGCGATTGAAAGAATGTTAAACAAATTAAAACTAAGGATTGTTAAATGATTTGTCACCTCTATAAATTTGTTTTTATTGAAAACTAATTTCAAATGTTATACAGTGAAAAACACACAAAAATTCAAAAATCAGCAATTTAAAATATAAAATACAGTTTGAAATATAAAGTATTTTAAACTTTAAAGTATTAGTTTTAGTAACTAGTTTTCAATAAAAACAAATTTATAGAGGTGACAAATCATTTATCAACCCCTAATTAGATTGCTTCTTCTATACCATCATGCATACGTCAACTGACAAATCAAAATGTTAAAAAAAGTTCTAGAGATGGCATATTTGAAGTTATGCAGAGGGAGAAGGCTTTTCAGACCTTGTATTGTAATTGAAATTGTAAATAAATTTATGATTTCAATTTGGTCTATTTGGCAAGAAATGATTTGTGCTGAGAGTTAGAGGAAAGAATTATTAGCCCCATATGATTTTTTTATTTCTTCCTTCTGGCGCTACAACTTGTGGTGAGTCAGGGCCTTCTGTAGCATCAACTGCCAGTCATCTCGGTGCATTGCTGCTGCTTCCCTGTTCCTTCCTCCCAAGATGGACGACGCATCCTCTGCCACTCCATTGGCTCACCGCAGTCGTGGCCTGCTTATTCTCCTCATGGAGTATAGCTTTTCTTTCTAAAGTATCTTTGGGATCTCATCATCTTTTATTCTAGCAACATGTCCCGCCCAGTGCAACTTCTTCATATATCTAACAACATTTATATTATTATACATGCTTGCTATTTCTGCATTAGTCCAAAAATTCTTCCAAGGATCCACCTCTCGAATCTCAAGAGCATGTGTTCTTGAACTCATGAAATTGTTCAGCATTCAGAAGCATGGGCCAGAATTTATAAAGTTGTACTTTGGTGTTAAGTGAGAGGTTTTTACCTCCGAAGTGTTTTAGGAACCCGAAATAGCACTTGTATACAGCCATTAATCTCCTATTTATTTTTTGCTGCATGTTATTGATTGGGTTCACCTGAGTGTCTATATAAATAAATTTTTTACTCACACAAATCGGAAGTAAAAAAGGAACAAGGATTTTTATCTGGTTATCCTGCCAATCCTTGTGGGCCTGCTCTCAAATATTTTGTTTTTGCATCGTTCACTGTCAGACCTATTCTTTGTACGGCTTCTTTGAGGAGGAAAAGTGCCTTCTTCATAGACGTCATATTTCTCTTCCCATTATGTCCACATTGTCTGCGAAATCAAGAATTTGAGCTGATTTTTTAAAGAGCGATAAAGGCTTGCTAATGACCATATATCGATTGTTAACCTCATAGCTGTTTTAAGCACCAATGTTGTAGTTCTGAATAAAACAATATTTATATATATATATATATATATATATATATATATATATAAATATATAATATATATTCTCTTAGTTTTTTGTATATTTGCTTATATTGATGTTATTATTACACTATTCTCAAACTTGTGATTTAATGTAGATTAGACATTTTCCAACAAGTTTTCAACTCTTAGTGCTGTAACGACTAAATTGGTACTTACAACATCTGTAAAATTGACTATCAATATGTATGTTTGCATGCGTGCTATTGTCCTTTGGTAAAATCATTAAGTTTTTTTAGTAATTTGTATCTTTTGTTTACAGGCAAAAGACCAGCCGCCATTGTGAGTTCTATTCCTGGGACAACTAGAGATTTGGTGGAAACTCATTTAGATATAAATGGCTATCCAGTAAATGTAACTGACACAGCTGGTTCGTAATTCTTATTTATCTATTATTATGATGGAAGATTGACTATGGGCTCCTAGCATCTGGGCCTAGGCTCGAATCTTATTTTTAATAATTTATTTTCTTAGGGGTTGAAGACCCTCCTGGCAGACCCAGCCTCTATAAAGTAGGTAGCTGACTCTTTAATGAGCTTGAGAAAATCCAGACTGTTGAAGATTTTGAATTACTGTTGATCAAGAATCAGTCCTCCTTTATTAAACAATCCACCCTAAATGGTCCATAGTTTTTATGGGTACAGTTTTTTTTTTAGGTGATTAATGGTTTTTATAATAAGAGTATATAAAATAGGTACTAGATCTAAGTGTATAGGCTGTCTTCAACAATCCTTAGGCCTGTAGTGTTCTATGGAAGTTGGGTCGGGACTGTGCCCGTATACAAAGAAAAAATGCTGAATAACTGGTAAAGTTAGATTATGCATGAGATATATGGTCCAACACAAAGAAGAAATAATTGGAGAATGAAAATGAATCAGGATTTGAAGGACTTATATAATAGATGGGCCATGCCCAGAGGATGAAGAACAGATCCATAAGCTGATTATGAAGTTCTGATGAAGAAGACCTGAGGACAGTTTAATGTTAAGGAAGATGGAAGAAAGTAATTGAAGATAAAATTGAAATTGTATTTAAAATGTATATTTAAATTGTGTTACTTATAATATCATCGTAGATGTATTCTTGTTGTCTTCTTTTACCACTAATTTGACATTGTCAAACTGAAGTTTTTATAAAATATATATGAATAACTTGTTCCACTAATTTTTCGTTTATAGTGTAATTAAAGAACAAGATGGTTGGAGGTGTGGTCAAGAAAGAAAGACACAGTAAGTATAGTATTACTTAAATGTGTTTCGATGTTTTGACCTTTATCAATAGTTTTGAAAAAAGTCAACTTGAGTTTTTAACCAGTTAAACTTAAGTTTTGAGTAGTTTTTCAGAACTATTAATAAATCACCTTGATGAAACGTTGGCAGACATTAAAACAGTATTATACCTACTTGGTGAACGTTTCTCTCTTGACCGTAACCCCAACTATCTTTTCCTTGATTATATCTATTGTCAACGGTAACTCCACCATTATAAAGTTTAAATAATTTGAAATGATCAATGAGATAATTTGAACAGGTCATTTTATTTTATTTTACTATCTTTTTTATCAGTTATTCATTGAAATTTCTCCTATTTATGGTTATTTAAAGGGTCAAAGCTATTGATAATCTTATTGCTGATACTATTTAAAATAATAGTTTTATAATACTGTCAAATGTTTTATAATCCAAAAGTATAATATGCCCCCTTGCTCTAAGTATGATATAATTTAAACCCCATAAATTTGAACCATTTAGGGCTAAAGCCATATCCTGTTTCAGATTAAATAATAGATTAAAAATAAAATGTAATATAATCACTCAATGTGCAAAAGGTTGTATGTATAAAAACTGCATTTTTCAGAAAAGCAAAAAAACAATTTTTTCTTTTATGATTTGATTCTATAATTTATGCTTTCTATTTTATTCTTATTCATCATATTATTCTGAACTAAGATTAATTGTTTTTCATTGTTCTGAAAAATGCAATTTTTAGACCAACAACATTTTGCCCTTTGAGTGGCGATAAGAGATTTTCTTTTACAATTGACTAAATGGATACTAATGAAGGGCATGGTTATGTTGGAGACATCCTTAATAATGTCTCGTTCTTGAAGTTAGTATTTAAAAAAAAAATTAAGCATAAAACTTTGTTTCTCCTGAAGATGGCCCAAAATATAGATGAAAAAGTTGGCACACATACGTAGTAAGGTCCATAAGTTTCCGGCCTGCCCTCTTTCCCCTACTTCAAGCTGGCTGAGACTTGCCGCATGCATAGTACCAGCACTCTCCATACCCGTTACCTACACTTCCTCAGTCCTGTCAGTCCGTATCTAACGTTGAGAAATCTGTGTATTTTAACAAAGTTCAAAATCGAATACGGTGCGGTTATTACATTCTTGTGTAAAGAGAGACTTACTCCTGCACAAATTAAAGAGCGCTTGGATGATGTGTATGGGGAGTTCTTCCCCTTGTATTCCACTGTAAAAGAATGGGCAAAATTATTTAAGTTAGGGAGAGAAAGTCTGGGTAACGACCCGCATCCTGGTCACCCATTGGAAGCTGTCACTTCTGAAACAATCCAACTTGTTGAAGCTGAATTGATGTCTGAAGACCAAAGAAATAGCAGCAATGTTGGGACTTTCAAAAACAAGTGTTCTGAGGATCATTAAAGAATATTTGCATATGAGCAAGGTGAGTGCAAGATGGATTCCAAAAATTCTTTTGGTTGCTCAAAAAGAGGAATGTGTTCACTGCTGCAATAAATTTTTACGCGGGTATAATGTTGACCTAAAAAATTTCTTGGATTCAATTGTAACTGGGGATGAAACAATGGTTCTATACTATGACCCACTCAGCAAAAGGGAGTCCATGGAATGGAGAAGGATTAATTTTAAGGAAAGGAACATGATAGCGAATGTCAAGTATTATGCATCCCTACTTCACCGCTTAGGAGATGCTATTTAAGAGAAAAGGCGGGGAAATTTGAGCAGAGATGTTCGGCTTCTTCATGTCCACACAGCATTGATTTCCAAGGCCGCTGTGTAGGACTGCGGATTCCAAGAAACCTCCCATCAACCCTACAGACCAGACTTGGCCGTTAGCAACTTCTACCTTTTCTCAAAGTTAAAATCTGACCTTTGTAGGAGGAGATTTAACACTGATGAAGAGGTCCAAGCAATGGTGGAAGAACATTTTTCTAACAAAGAAGAAAATTATTTTTTTCACGGTATAGAAATGTTGCCTAAGTGTATAGAACTTAGGAGAATATATTGAAAACAATAGCACCAGTTTTTTTCTTTCACCTTTCTTTCTTCCTAAGCCCGGAAACTTATGGGCCTTACTACGTAAATAGTAAAAATTCATCGTATTTGATTTCTGAACGCACTTCCATCATCTGTATTATTATTTTAATTTTTCATTCAATGTTACTCATCTATTACTATATTTACTGTTTATTATTATTTTTTTTTTTACAGGGCTCCGAGTAGATCCTGCAGATCAGGTAGAAGCCGAAGGAATTTCAAGAGCTATTTCATCTGCTAAGTGCTCTGATTTTATTCTATTCATCTTTGATGTTGTTAAATTTGTAGAATGGACTAAAGCTAATGGGTATAGTTTACATTCCTCAGAAGCACTTAGAAAATATCTGCAGTGCACTGAGTTGGGCGTACAGGAACAAATCAAACAGTGCCATGATTTATGGCATTATGTAGTTAATGATGAGAAATATTATTCAGATGGCAAAACTCAAGGTTTAATATTGCTGAATAAGATGGATTTATTATCAAGTGAAGACAATTTAAGTTTTCTTAAAAAAGATTATTGTCATAATTTCATTTGTGGAATTTCTTGTAAGACAGATGAAGGCATTGCAGACCTTCTTGTAAGGATGACAAATAAGCTCGAAACATTGTAAGTATTATTTCTGATTCCTCATACATAACATTTAATGTTAATAAAAAATTCCTCAAGTATTTGGGTCATTCTCAAATAAATTGTTCATTTGGTTGTCCTGAGATTTTTAGAAGCTTTTTCATTTTTTTGTAATCCCTCAATTAATATCCAGTTTGTCTCAAAGTAGAATAAATGTTGAGATATTTAATGTTTAAAAATTTGTAAAAGTTCGTACAAGTTACATTCTGTACAAAGTGAATTTCGAAAATTTTCACTAAGTATTTTAAATAAAATATGTATGTTTTTTTGGAATCCATTGCACGTCAACTAGTTTTACTAGGTAATAATGCAAAAAAAACTTGGGAAAAATCAAGAAGCGATTTTTTAGTGTGTAACTCTCGTGAAATAAAATGATTTTCTATTCTTTAAAGTAGCTAGAAAATCGTGAAACTCGCAAACCAAGCCAGGGATAGAGCTCAAGGCTAGTTTTCATGAACGTGAATTTTATGTTTTCTTTTTTTCCAGATTTCGAGGCAATTTATTTGAGAATGTCCCATTTATGCTTAACAATTTAAAAAAAAAAAATGAATTCAATCAAAAATAACTAATAAAGAGATAGGAATAATTTTTCTAACTAAAGTAGATTATTAACTATTCCAAATCAACCTGAAAAGTTCCATAACTTAATATTTTTTTTATGTCAGTGCCAATCCATCATGAGTGGAGCACAACTCGTTCCTTTAATAGTTGTATTAAATTGTGTTAGAGCGATTTGGCACCGACGCCAAGAAACATTAACTTATTGTATTGTACTGTTCAGGTTGATTTGGAATAGTTACCAATGTTATTTAATAATTTACTTTTGTAAGAAAAATTATTCTTATCTCTTTAGTGGTAGTAGTTTTGAAGTCAGTTTTTTTTTCCAAAATTTTTTTATTTATTTCTTTTTAGTGGTTATTGTATACCGTTTCGATGCATTTGTTTTTCTATCACATTCCTTCGTGGGTAAACTTAAAATATAAAAGGTATAGGTAAGGTCTACTAAACAAGATGCTTCTATGAGACATCAAAGATTAGCTTATTTATTTATTTAGATAGTATAAAATAAAAACTGTTGGATTCACTTCTTTTTTTTTATGTACCTGCCTATGTTTATCAATTGCCCACTGTATGTCCCACCATTGGGAAAATGATTGTATTTATTATTTTAAAAGAAAAAAAAATAATAGATTTAGAAATGAACTTGTAAACTAAACTATTGTAATTATTAGGGATTGATAAATTATTTGCCACTTTTATAATTTTGTTTTATTGAAAACTATTTTTGAATGTTAAACATTCATCTTTATACAACAGGAAAAAAAAACAAACCCATAAACTTTTTAGATTTAGAAATCTCAGTAAAAACAAACATCATGAATTTGGAATTTATCGGAAACCCACCCACATGGATGTTATTATAAACAATGAAGCTAGGAGATCGATAGCTCATAAGCTCGCAGCCTTTAATAACATGATTTACTCTCTTTTAAATTTTAAAAGAACTAAAATAAAGAAATTGAAATAATATATTCCATAGCAAAAAATAAAGGGTACAATAAAACCACTATCAATCATATTTTAAAAAGACAATTAATGATATCTATTCAACAACCCCTGAAGATAGGTCCATCCCGAAACATTATGTTTTGATTCCATATTACGGCCCTATATCCACCAAAGTCGGAAATGAATTGAAAAAACTAGGATTAAACCCTGCATTTAAAATAGAAAAACTCCTATCTACATATTTCTCTTCTCCTAAAGACAAAATAGACCCTTTCCAAAAAAAGCGGAGTATCAAACTAAATTGTAATGATTGTGCAGCCAAATACACGGGAAAAACTGGAAGATCGCTGAATCAGAGATTAAAGGAACATATACGTGCATATAATATTAAGACAGAGAATTCCAACTTTGCAAAAATTAAAAAAAACATAAATTCATCAAAGACTCAGAAGTTAAATTAATATATCACGTTGAAAACACCCTCAAATTAAATATACATGAAGCACTTGAAATAATAAAATTCTTCAAATTCAATCCAGATTTTTGCTTAAATGACTAAATAAATATCTCCAATAGTCCAATCTTAAATTTATTCCCATCTATAACAGAAAAACCAATTACTCACCGGCATTACTGGAAAAACCCCGACTTTTAAACCGTTGGCCTATAAACATGCTACCTTTATTTCATTGTTAGTTCAGTGAGAGAAAAAACAGTACAAAATTTTCTGTTTGATATAATCCATTTAAACCTTGGTGAGTACCAACATGTATTTGATTTCTTGTCTTAATTAAATTCATAATTCATAAATGATTTATATTACATCTAATTTAATATGTATAATAATACCAAACTATTCTCTAATAATACCAATAATACCTATTCTATAATAATACCAAACAATTCTCGACTTTTTGTTGTTGTTTCACATTATATCATGTTTAAGTTCATGATTAGTAATAAAATATAATTTACAAATAATTCAAAAACTAAAAATACTCTATTTCTAAAAGTTTTCATCGGATCCTGGATAAATTTATACTCGAAGGCATACCCTTTTGAATAAAAAAACTCCATAGAAAGCGGTTTACAAATAATGAACTTATAAGTGAGTCTACATTAAAAAAAATCGGTTCAAAAAAGGCGAAGTTGTGAGTGGACAGGCATAGAACATAAAGTCAAACTGATAGACTTTTTTGAAGTCGGTTAAAAATGTTCTGCTTTTTTTGTCTTTTTGGTATAACTTGAGTTTACTATAGTAGGAATAAGAGTATTCAGTGGACGGGAGGGTAACCAATGAGGAGCTTAGTATCCTTTTGCACCTTGGAGCTTATCAAGGTGATCAATTGAACAATAAATTTTTTGTTCGACATTTTGCCACCATGGCTCCCAAAAGGAATATTTAACTTATAATTTTAATGAAATTATATTTCTTTATTTGACAGATGTGGAAAGTCAGCGAGTATTCATAACAATCCTAGTTACAGCAGTTCTCGTCAAAGGCATTGTTTAGAAGAATGTCTAGAATCACTTCAACAATTCTCCAAACTCAACCTTGAGGGATTTCCAGTTGATTTAACAGCGGAAACATTGCGAAGAGCGATTGATAGTTTAGGACGCCTTACAGGGCGAATTTCGACAGAACAGTTATTAGATATAATTTTTAAAGATTTTTGTATCGGAAAGTGAAAATTTTATGTAAGAACATCATTGTGCTTGGTGATTTTTAATATTTTTACTTGCTGTCATTGTAATTAAATTTTTATTATAAATTTGTTATTTATATTAATTAAAGTCTGATTATCAGTAGTTTAGGAGATCTCTGTTTTTGTATTTACCCATAAAAGTAAAACTTATCATCATACAAAATATTTTTTTTTTTTTTTTTTTTCCGGCTTAAGACTTCCATTGAAGTCCTATACTGCCCGCAGTATTATCATGTGAGTTTATGGAGGGTAATGTAGTTGGTTTTTAGAATTCTATACCACTTTCTTCTATGAACCGACATAAAGATTGTATCATGTTCCCATCCAGATTTGCAACTTTTTGGAGAAATGTGTTGTGGTTTTGTATATCAGGGTATTTTATCCGATAACTGTGGTATTTGCTGCATTTAACGATAACATGTATTGGATCTTCGATGGTGTTACATTTGGAGCATTTGTCATTCTTATTAACTTTAATTATTGTTAGTCCGCGATTTGTTCGGCCATGGTTGATTCTTAGTCTAGTCAACAATGATATTTCTTTTCTGTTCAGCATAGTGCTGATATGGGAGAACCATGGTCGAAGATTGACATTAGACTGGATAATATAATGATCCTTGCCTTTCGATCTTGATTCCCAGGTATATCTTTCTTGCCATTCGATAATATGTTGTTTTTTAACCCATCGGACAAGTTCAGGTAGAGGTAGCTTAGCGTTTTTTGCACTTTCTGTTCCCTGCTTTGCCAGCTTGTCAGCCCGTTCATTCCCATAGAGACCAACATGCCCTGGTACCCATTGGACCTTGAATTTGTTATTTGTTGTGCAATGGACCTCCTGTATTATGTTATTGATTAAATATGATGGGGTTTGTTGTCTGTGGATGTTTTGGAGAGAGTTACATACGGATGCAGAATCTGTTAAAATGACTACTTTTGTATTTTTGTAGTCTATTGGCTAATTTAAAAGCCTCGGTGACAGCGTATAATTCAGCACTATAAATACTAAATTTTGTCGGGAGATTCATAGATATTTCTTGTTTAGAATGGGCATCGTATATCCCTACTGCAACCTTGTTTTTATCTTTAGACGCGTCAGTATATATTTTATGATGATGTTTGAACTTTTCTGACAAAATTTCTATGGTTTTCTGTCTTAGAACTGTTGCTGGGTAGTGTGGTTTGGGCAAGTCTGTTTGATGTAGTTTGGAATTGGTTTTAATAACGATTTGTGACTTCGGAATGGGGGTGCATAGGTCGAGTGGTCCGGCAGAGGTAGCAAGTGAGTTAAATGAGTGTCTCATTTGTTGAACTATAATTCCTGCTTTTGGGATGTATAGGGTTCCCTTCCGGATAGATTCATATAGAGGATGGGTACTGTTAGATGCTACTTTTAGAAGAAATTTTTTTGTTATCCACTCCCTTCTCAAATATAGAGGCATTTCACCTGCTTCGGCTTGCAGAGCATTTACAGGGCTTGTGCGAAACGCTCCTAAACATATCCTTAGAGCATTATTTTGTATTGTGTCTAGTTTGTTAATTAACGGAGAGTTAGACTCATTGTATATTATGGATGCGTAGTCCATTATTGATCTGACCATAGTTTTATAAATGGTAAGTAAATTGTGGGGGTGTGCTCCCCAGGTAACTCCTGCTATTGATTTAATTATGTTTAAGCTATTGGCTGCTTTGTTGTAAGTGTTTTGTATGTGTGTTTTAAACAAAAGTTTGGTGTCAAGGTATACTCCTAAGAATTTTACAGTATTGGCGACTTCTATTGCTCCTCTGTTTGTGGGAATGGTTAATTGTGTTAGGTTTAGTTTTCTTTTTTTTGTAAAAGGGATAATTTTGCATTTTGATATGTTTATTTGAACATTAAGTGCATGAAGCTTTTCTTCTAATGTATTAAATCTTTTTTCCAGTATATGACATCCTTCAGATATATTTGAACAAGTTGTATAAAGTATCAAATCGTCAGCATACTGTAGAATTTTGCATTTATCAGGGGGGAACTTCGTTATCGTGTGTGTGTAAATATTGAATAAAATGGGACTTAAAGGATCTCCCTGGGGCAAGCCTGTCTGTGAATGAACTTTGACCTCTCCCTCGGATGTTCGTAAGTAGTATGTTCTAAATGATAGGTAATTAATAATCCACTTTATCATTACTACCTGGAGATCAATATCTATAAAGATTTCTTTTAATTTTGTTATGTTAACTTTGTTATAAGCGTCTTGGAGGTCCAGGGAAATCGCTAGGAGAATATTTTTGCTATTGTATGTTTTGTATATTTCATTTATAAAAAACATGATGCTATCGGACGTTGAACGTTTTTTTTGAAAGCCAAAACTGTTCTGACTTATTATGTGATTATTTTCAAGAAACCACTCTAGTCTATGTTTAACAATAATGTTAAATGTCTTAGCTAAGCAGGAGATGAGGGCGATGGGTCTCGAGCTGGATAGAAGGGAAGGGTCTCTGCCAGGTTTGAGAATAGGAATTATTAGAACCTGTCTCCAATCAGGAGGGACATTTGATGTTTCCCAAATATCATTGAATGCTCTGAGTAGCTTAAGCTTCAGAAATCTAGGAAGAAGAGCTATCATCTCATAATTGATTTCATCTAGACCAGGGGCCGTGGATTTTTTGCCATGTAGAGCGGCATCCAGCTCTGATTCATTAAATTTACAAGCAACTGGATGGGCTGAGATGTATTCATTTTTGGGTAGATCTATGTTTGCCAGAATGTGTGGTGGCATAGGCATCGAGTTGTCTCCAATCTGCTTGAGGAAGTCTTCGGCTTTGGCTTTACATGAGGTAATTGGGTTTGTTGATGAGGAATACTTTTTACCTTGAAAACATCGAACTTTGTTCCACATCGATCGATAGTTGCCAGGATCGATTTTGCCAGCAAAATCGTTCTTCCAGCTATCCCTCTTCGCCTTTGCTATAAGCTTTTTAACATTGTTTATGTTTGTTCTCATTGTCTTATAGTTCTCAATGTTCATGTTTTTCCGATAATTTTTTATTGATGTGGTCTTTTGTTTATACGCTGCCTCCAAGGCCTCATTCCACCAAGGTTTTGGGAAAAAATTTTTGCATGTATTTGGTTTTGTTCGAGGAATAGCCATCTCTCCAGCCTGATTAATAAGAATCGTTAAATTTTTAATGTTATTCTCCACGTGGAAATTTGAAATATCAAGTTGTGTTGTATATAACTCACGATTAATTTTCTTGAAAATCCTTCTAGCCTGTACCATACCAGTGAAAGAACAGGAAGAGGAGATGGTTATTATTAGGTGGTCGCTACCAAGATTTTCATCAGTTATTGACCATAAAAGTCTATGAGATAATTCCAGGATTACAAAGGTAAGATCTGTGATAGAAGTTTTATGACCTGGACTTCCAAGACGTGTGGCTTTACCAAACTCATTTAGTAATACAATGGGCTGTTGAGAAAGTTGTTCAATTATTATATTGCCTCTTGAGGAGTCCCGTGAACTACCATAGAATTTGGACTCAGCGTTAAAATCCCCTCCTATAATTATAGAGCAGTTACTTAGCTTTTCCGGAATCGAGAAAATTTTCGAAAAGTGGGAGATGTTTGGTCTGGCAGAGGGAGGAATGTATACAGAAATGAAGCAGATTTTCGGATCTAGGTTTATTGATTGGATAGCAAGTACTTCTATAGGGCCTGTATTGTCTATTGTGATTTTTTCGTATTCGATGGAGTTGTGAATGATAATTCCTACACCACCATAATTATCTTTCCTATACTTTTTTATCACTGAGTAATTTTTAGATTCATATTTATTGTTTTATTGAACCACGTTTCCTGAAGAAGTGCTACATGCACCTGGTTTATATTCATGTAATTGATAAGTTCTTGAAATTTATTATTAATACTCCGGCAGTTGAATTGGATAATTTTTAAATTGTTGACACGTTTGAAAAGTTTTGGTCTTGACATAGTAGAATTTTGTTGTGATATAGATTTATATATATTAAATTTTGAAATATTAAGTGTAAACTAGTGAATGCCTAATTATTTAAGTTGGAAATGCTACTCCATGCTATGTGTTCTTGTTTCTCCATATGGTGATAGACTGTTTATTATTTGTTTATTGTCTTGAACAAAATTATAAAATGATTGACCGATTATATTGAGTTTCCTTTTCATCTGATGAGTTCCTTATTTTAAAAATTAAAGAATTGAGGAACTGTATATATTTTGAATCTGGTGTGCTTTTGTGTGGGTTACTATAAGTGAAACTTTTTGGACTGGTATGAATTGGATGAGATGCTTCAGAGACGGGAGAGGGGGTAAGTCCCAGAAGTGATCAGAGGATAATCCAGTAGCGGTCTTTTAATTGATCTATCCCTGTGATTTTGAATTGAGAAATTTGTTAAAGTTCGAGTCTGATTGATATTTTGTACGTTGTAAAGATTTTGTGAATCTGTGTGGGTTAATTCCGGAAAATCGAGAGGGGAGAACCTATTAAAAGTGGCTATTGGCTGTATTAGCTTAGCCGCTTCTTTGTAATTAATGGGCTGTGTTGCCATTACTTGTTTAATCTTTTCTTGGCGTTTTCTTTCTGAACAGGATTTATCTGTTGGCAAATGCTGAAGTTTGCAGTGTATGCATTTGGTAGTGTTCCCACACTCGTTAGTTTGGTGAGTAATGTCTCCACAATTGCTACCTTTAGTTTTACCCCTGCATTTATCTTTTAAATGACCATAATTTAAATAGTTTCCGCAAAAGAGAGGCCTAAAAATATATGGCTGAACTTTACGCGGAGCTAGGTAAAGGGTGACGTTTTCAGGTAGGCGCTGAGAGTGAAAAGTTATTTGTACGGAAGGTGTTGGTACTTTTAAAACCTCCTCTGTTTTGCCTTCTCGGCGATATAGACGACGTACACTAATTATTTTTTCTGCACTGACTAAATTTTCGAGAATCTCTTTTTCATCAATGTTAATTGGAATTCCCCTAATAACGCCGTATTTGACTGTGTATTGTTTCGGAATGAAAGCTTTAAGTTTGTTAGTTTTGATAAAGCAGTTTGATAAAAATCGATTAGCGTTTAATCGATTAATTTCGATTTGATTTTTATTTTTTCTCCTAACAGAAATTACTTCTGAATTACTTAAACCCAAAAGCTTTCCAATTTTCATGTCATGAAATGTCTCGAGTTTGTTGTCTTCGTCTTTCTCAATAATTACAATAAACGGGGCTCGAAAGTGTCTCAAGAATTTTGGTGAATTTTCAAAATGTTTTATTGGTGTATTTTCTACTGAAAGTTCATTTTCTTTTTTATTTGATATGGGATCAGGGGGTTTTTTGTCCCCTGGGTCGTCAAGGGCCATGCTTTGGGAGCCGTTTACGCGATTCCACCAGCACGTATTAGTTTACACAGAAATTAAGTAAGAAAAAAATAATCAATGAAAAGGTGATAATTAGTACAAATTAACAGCAGACGCAAATATGCCAGCTGAGTAAAATAATGGTTAGTAATAATATTGGACAGGACTGGCCTGATAATCCCAGCGAGCTGTAGAGGATTAAGCTGATGTGCACTCAACCACTGTCAACTCACTACTGAAAATATATTAAAATTTTGATTGATTTCTTATCCAAAACGTAACTATTCATTTTAAAAAAACGAAAGTATGTTGGATGCTGTAAGTCATAGGTTAGCAGCCTGCAACCTTCAATATATGAAACCCAAATCCTAGAATAATTGTAATAGAGCATACTCATACTATGCACCTGCTTGTACATGAAACATTTTCAGGGTTTTGTTTATTAAACAAGAATTAAAATAATAATTTATTATCAGGACAAAAGAAAATCTCTAAAATAGCGGTAATCCAGCAACAAGTCCACGTTTCGCAAATTCAGGCATTGCCAGAACAGAAAAAATAAGATCACATATATGCAGACAAAATGCAGTACATCTCATGTCAACAGTATAAAAAGACAGTGACTAGAGAGAGTACCTCACTCCAAGACATCTACACACATACTGTATCTAACAAGTAACCTGTAGCTTTAAGATAAGATTTTACCACTAAATTATTGTCTTAGCCACCTCCAAAAAAGAAAAAAAATTGATGAGCATCTTTTGGAACTTAATAGGGCATCCTCCTCTTTGAATTATTTCCTACTGGTGACCCCATCAATTCAAAGCTCTGTTATAAACAGTATGTGTGTCCCTTAACTTCATCGATCGTCCCCTAACCAGCTTTAGTGAACTGGAAGCGAGGACTGTTTCAACAGGATAATGCTTAACGTTGTACACCACATTTGAGTAACAACAAAATGTAACCTAAAAATTGTTTACTATATTATTATTACTAATGAAGAGAATTAAATATGGCTGAACACAAGTTTTCTATTAAAATTTATTCAATAACATTGGAATGGTAACATACACAATAGGAATAAATTAAATTAGGAAAAATATATGTTCTATTAAAAAACAAAAAAATCTATAATAGAAGGGTCTATTTTCATGATCTTTATGGCCATTATATAATGTATAAAATAAAACAATCTGGATCAATACGGACTTCATTCAAATTATGTTTGATGCATTATCATAATTTAAAAAAGAATATACACATAACTTTTTCTATTATTGCAAAAAAAATTATAACAATTTTATTTATTAAAGAAAGTGTGTACAATAAAAATTGTATAGGAACCTTAGGCAATAATAAATAATCAGTCTTTGATTAATTTTAAAACTTCAACATTCTTTTTTAATAATCTTTTGGAAGTAATTTTATTTGTTCAATTATAATGAAAAACAATACTTGAACAAGTCAGATAAAGCACAGAAAATACATACATGAAAGACAAAACAATAATTTTCTTTCAATAAGCTGGAATGCTTCAAGTACACAAAACTTATTAGAAATAAATAAAAAAGAAAAAAAATGTAACTAAAAACTTTTTCATTTAGGAGTGAATATATTTGACATGTTTTAAGAAAAAGAGGCAATTGTTAAAAGATTTGCCACATCTCTTTCTTCAAGAAGTGTATAATGAATGAATACCACAAAAAAAAAAAAGAATACTAAATTACAAGAATACTGAAATAAATACTTTAAAGTGTCATATATTCATATGAATCCGTTCCTAACGGGCATTTGTCACAGTATTTTTAGAAATGCAGGTTACAGATACCTTAAAACATTTTTTAAAAAGTATTTAAGAATATTTTGTAAAGTAGTGGCACTAGAAAATTTCAGAGTTGAACTGAAGGTTTATAACAATTTTTTTTCTAAACCTTCGCTAAAATACTGATCGATCCCTTTTCTTTATGAAATGATTTATGCCTGTAAAAAAAAATTTCCTTTTCCTTCTTGAATTGTCAAATTCAAGAAATAGCATAAATATTGTCTTTAAAAGAACAAAATACAGCACAGTAACTATAAATAAATATATAGTAAACATAAAAATATCAATCGTCACAAAAAGGAACTGAATTAGGTACATTTTCAAGCTTTTTTTTTTTTTTTTTTTCTTTTTTTCATTTTGTTACATAATATTTAAGTGAGGTTTGTTACATAATTATTTGAAAAATTAACTATTACTTTATTTATAACAAAGAAATAAGTAAATAGTTTATGAAATAGGTGTCGATCGAATTCAATTTAAGAATTTTAAATCTTAAATGCTAAGAAGATTAATTTAATCTTTCATTCATTAAATAGTTATATAAGCAGTGAGCTTCTCATTACCATAGCGCAGAAACTTCATCAATATTCAATATTCAAGGTAGAAATTTGAAAAATATAAATTTTTAACTTTGTATGCATTAAAAATCAGTTATTAATTACATAACATATTAATGTAATATGAAAATTTACAATATAAAGCAATTCAATGCTATGAAGTCTTTCTTATACAGTTAAAAACAATTTTTTTTTTTAACTACGAATTTCACTATATGGGTATTGATCAACGGATTGGATAACCTATATTTAATCCCTGTTTATTTAACTACCTTATAGTTTTTGTTTTTTTTCAGCCCACCCTATTTAGCGAATTCAATAATAACTGGCAGGTGTAGCAAAAGGCACTGCATGTGTGAATTAAACCACAAAATTCCACTATAACACTAGTCAGTCGCATCCAAATCATCATCACTCCCGTATACGATGGGTCTAGGACATCGAGGCTTCTGGGAATACTTGAGCCCCAATTCATTGGCGATGTCATCTATCTGCTCAAGAGCCTGAAACAAATGTTTCATAATTAAAATTAAATTTTATAAGTTATTTAATGATCATCTAAGAGAAGCCATGGTTCGGTGAATGTCTCTTTTTATACATTAGTTTTCAGAAAAAAAATAAAGAGTCAATGAATAAAAATTTCTTAGTTAAAACTGTGGTTTATACTACAAAGAGACTAAGTGAAATGTAGTTGAAGCTAGAACAGAATGTTGCTTCTGAAAATTACGTCTCCTGAAAGTGTCTTTTTTTGTCTTTTGATACTTGTTTCTTCAAAACTACTAGTCATATCCACTTACTTTTTTTTTATTATTTGTTTTGAATGATTTCATCATTCAAAACAAATAATAAAAAAATGAATCATAGCATAAAACATTTTGACATTTGAAATGCGATATCGTAATTAACAAACTAAAATGTAAAAATATTAACAGTGAATTTCAGACTGCCATTGTTTATATAAGTGAAAAATTATTAATTTTCTTATGCTATGATTTCAGAGGAACGTAATAGAATTTAAAAAAACAAAACAATGAGTACATAATTCAGAGGCTTGTTATTCAAAAGAAAAAGATATTTGAAAAGATAGGTATTTCTTAAAAATTATAAAACAAAGCTGATTAACTTGGTTCCTCTGAAAACGTGTTTGTTTGTTTTGGCTGAAAAATGTATGATTATAGAGTAATGACTATGGAAAAAAAAAAAAAAAAAAATAGGATTGTATCAATACTTTTCAATCAAAATATAAGAACTTAAATGTAGCGAGTTAGTTTTGATCCTAAAAAAATGGTTGCAGTACCCATAAATCAAAGGGCCTTGTGCTAAGGCAAGGACAGTTCGGCTTTCTTTGCTAGAGGACCGAGTTCTCAATGAAGTATGAGGAATCATTTACTATGATCTGATGTAACTAAAATTTTTTTTCAGTTACCGATGAAACTATGAAATGAATTACTGTTGTTTTAATGTTTGAAAAAATAAGATGATGAAGAGTATACAACTCCGAGGAGGTGAGTAGGCTTTATATGGCTGATATTTTTAAAAATGGCTGCCATGTATTTTTAAGTTTATAGCCAATAAGTCCTTAAATATTACAATTAGCTCAAATATGTAAATTAGTAAAATTTAAAGAATTAAATTGCGCAAATCTTAATATATAACAAGTATTTGCAGTTACATTTTATTAGGAAAAAAATAGTTCTTAAACAATTTATTTATACAGGATCTACAGGATAAAAACCAGGACACATCAGGTGCCGATTCTGCACCTCAAGAGCAACAAAAAAGTTCAGATGAACCATGGTCTGATTCTCCATAGGAAATTTAAGTTTTGTGTTTTCGTTTATTATTTACAATAATGAACCTTTGCAATTGACCAAGACATTTTTTTTAACCCTCCTTCAAAATTTGAGATTATACATTTCAAGATATAGAGAATCCAAATTTCGAATAAAAAAAAAAAAAATCCGCCCCATCTGCCATTCGGAGCTTTTCTCCGAGACTATTGGACCGATTTTCTTTATATTTGGCCAAATAGAGATTTTATGTTGATGTATTAATTTTATGTATCTTTTTCTATTTTGATTTTCTATATATAATATAGAAAAAAAAGAAAATACACTTTCTTATTTATTTTTTTTTTTCGAGCCAGTAACACGTTACATTATAAAACATCTGGTCACTTTATATTAAATAAGTAGGCCCTACTAGTGAGATCATTATTGTTGATGTTTTAATGTCAGCATATTAACAACAGGCACAAATTTTATTAGATAAATATCATCTGTTTTCATTATATTAAATCGATTACAATCTTTTGTAATTGAATCGTTTATTTCAGAAACCCGTTAACAAACATTTTTGCTGAATTTGCGTTTATTACGGAATCAGTATCTCTTATTGTAAAGGCATGCTGTTATGCAGAAGCCCGTCATCTACCCTTCCGCTTTACATGTTATAATTTTCAGTGAATTTTACATTTAGTGCAGAAACTCGACAAGTGACATCACATAGCCTGGTTTTTCTTTGTTTCTAGAACACTTGAAAAAGTGCACTTAGCAGTTTTCTGAAATAAATGACTCAATTGTCAATCAACTGACAACAATATTATGAAATAAAATGACTTACATAATCCAGTTGTTCCTTAGTATGAGCAGCAGATAGGCAAAACCTTATCCTACCTTCCATCAAAGGTGTTGCTGGAAAACCTACACCCACAGTTGCAATTTTCCGAGCTGCTAAACCTCGAACTACACCTCTGAAATAATTTTTAAGTGTAAGCCAAAATACCTATTAAGCTAAAGCATTAACACCTACTTTCCTCAACTACAGATTTTTGAACTATTGGGTGTACAAATTAGTTTGGTCCGTTTTCATAAGATGACATTGGCTCTCATGAATGTTTTGTAGTGTCAGCTGATTTTGGCAGTTTCAGAGAGGTTACACATCTGTCAATAATACTTAGTTTATATCGCTTTGAGTTTCTTACAAAAAACTTTGTTTTTTACTGAGTTCAATATGTCAATTTTTTTGTTAACTAAATAACATTTGTAGGAGGTTTTAACTTTCTGCTTTAATTGGAAGAAAAGTACAGTTGAAGCGCATCAAATGCTTGTGGAATTTTATGGCGACAATGCTCCAACTGATCAATCATGTAGGGTATGATTTCGACGTTTCAAGAAAGGTAATTTCAGCGTTGAAGACAAACCTCACTATGGACAGCATAAAAAATTCAAAAACGAAGAATTGGAGGATTATTTGATGAAGATAGGAGTATACGGGCGATCGGTATAGGGTGCATTGATTCGTTTGAGCCGTGCATTACGAAAAAAAACACTCGGAATATGAGGAAAGACATGACAAAGTTATTCTTCAGCATGATAATGTTCGGCCTCATGTCGCAAAAGCCGTAAAAAAATATTTGGAAATGCTCAAGTGGGATATTTTACAGCACCCACCGTATTCTCCAGACATTGCTCCTTCTGATTACTAGTTTTTCCGACGGATACAGCACGATTTGGCAGGTCACTTCTTTCATAGAAATCGAAAATTGGCCCCAAACTTGGATTGTCTCAAAAGACAAGACATTTTTTCGAGATGGAATTCGAAAATTGCCTGAGAGATGGAAAAAAGTAGTGACCAGCAATGGAGAATACTTTGATTAATCTGTTCATTCATTTTGTTCTGAAATAAATGCATTTTTTACCACAAAAAAACTGCTGTGAACTAATTTGTACCCTCAATAAAAATTATATTTATTATTTTTAAAATTTGTTTGTTTATTAATTTTAATGAGTTAACATTTCTTAAAATATGCAGAATCGCAGTTTTAATTATTTTGACACTATCACTAACACAATATATATATATATATATATATATATATATATATATATATATATATATATATATATATATAATTTGTAATCTTCTATAATTCCGAATGAATATTTATATATAAACTCTTGATAAACTAAATAATCATTGACATAACTGATAGCTGAGCTGATTATAAGAGTTAGTTGTTGTGATAAGATAAATAAATCCTCACCCAATTTTAGAGAAGAGGTAGACCAAAAGAGGGACAACAGGTGAGTCTTCGTTTCCATAAATTATCACTCCCATTTGATTAAGCCTTTTCCTGAAGTATCTTGTGTTATGTTTTAATTGTCTTATTCTCCTGATTCCTAAAACAGACATTTATGAGATTGTAGTAATGGAAATTTAGATTTTTTTTAGTTTATTGCCAAAGAATGTAATTTGATTTAAAAAAAAAAAAAAGTAAAATTGTTTATTTAGTCAATTAAGTAGAGTTAGTTTTCTGATGTTTCTGAAGGATCATAATCTCTTTGACATCTGAACCTATGATAGTTCAGCAAGGCACTAAGTTGAAACTTAAATTGTTTTTTTTCTTACCCCCTGATGTTATTGACAAATATATAATAGAATAGAATGTAATAGAAAAAGAACTTTATTCTGGGACTAGGTCCCTTGAGAATAACAAAAAATGTACAAAAAAAAAAAAAAAAAAGAAGAAAAGAAAGAAAAGCATAGCCAGAAGACTACAATAGGAAAAATAAATACATTTATACATTAATGTCAATAAAAATAACTAAGCCACAAAAATTAATTTTTCTCGTGAAAAAATGAACTTGTATAGAACAAAAATAAAAAATAAAGAATTGATTCACTAAGTTGGCACTTAAATATTAAAAACAGTTATGATTAAACTCTATAATCAAAATTTTAACCTCAAATTAAAACTAATGAGGAGGTTTAGGAAGAAAGGAGGTGTCGGAAAAGGAAGAACTTGAATGAGGATAAAGAAGAAGCATGGTAATTATTGGAAGGAACTAATAATTTACATATATTACAAGATTACACTTTCATTTTGCAATACATGTAAATATTTTGTAAATATCATCAGAGCTCTGTTTCAAAATAAAGCACAAGTTCAAGTAGACCTATGATTTGCTACGCATATGATATACTGTGAAATGTTGAAACACGATTAAATTTAAAATAGGCATTAAATATTTTATTATTATCATCATCAGCTCATCGCCAACCTTCGACCCACTGCAATAGTCTATTTTTTTTGTGGAAAATACGAATAAATGTATACTTATTTAATTGAAAAATGTGGTAGATATGGCCTTATAAGAGGCAAAATATTGTCAACCTCATTGAGCAAATTTCACAGAAGCAATAGTAAAACAATATAATAATTTAACATCAAATTACCACATGAGATTACTTTTTAAAATAAATACCTATGTAAACGCATGAAAGAGGGATTAGTAGATTAAAACATCTAATAAATACATTCCCTCCCTTAAACTTGAAAGAAACTATTTTATATGAAGTCATTTAATTCAAATATGCATATAACGATGTCAATTTTCTATTCCTAATACTGTCTCATTACTGTATTATTTAATTAACGATATATCTTGTATTATAAAAACTACAATTTATTACCATCATCTGTACCATCCTCTCCCATTATAATTTTCATGGAGGTGATGATTTGCTGTGCAATTGGGGGCGACATAGATGAAGCATAACAAGCAGCATGGCTGTTTACCCGTATATGATTTATCAATTCCTGAAAAGAAACATTAAATTGATCAGCCCATTCGAATTAAAATATCACTAAATTTGATTCTCATGGAAATTGCTACAGAAATTTATTGCAGGAGAGAGAGGGGAGGACAAAATCGAAATTTACCAACAATTTTGACCGGATTTTCCGACTATATTAAATATTAGGATATAAATGGAAAGTTCCACAGACGATGCCTAGGAAAACAACTGAGAGGTTAGTTGTTTCCCTTTATTTTAGAGACTCTAGGCTTCGTGTATGTTACTTTCCATTTATATCCTAACAATTATTTGATGTCTCATTTAGAGTTTTTTTTTTTTTCCATGTTAATATATTAAACATTTTAATTTTCCCAACTCTTTTGAATATTACATTTTCACTTACCATTTACATTCAATTGTAAATGTTGATAATTGACAACAATAATCTTTATTCTATTCAAGCACAGCATTGTATTGATAAAATCCCAATTTCTTAAATTAAAAAGTATTTGCATCGGTTTTAAATTTTAGTAAATATTTTGAGTAAAATATTTTACCACAATTTTAGCTGTTTGAAGAAGGTTATCAAATCTCAAATTTTCCAAGTTTATGGATTTTTAAATGATCGGAGGGGAGAAGGATCATCCCCTCCACCCCTCCTATGACAACTTACTTGATAGTTAAACAGAACTTATTATTCAATCCTGTATCTTCCTAAAAGAATAAAGTAAAGTCTATCTGATAGATTGCAGCAGATAGCAAAAGATGGATGATAAATTATAAAATCTCCAATAAAACAAATCAGAAATTAGATGGTTTCTGATGAATGAAAAAAAAAAAAATCTGGCGGTTCAACGTGATCTCGGCCAAATCACCTCCTTCCACAACTATTCGCCTAGAAACAGTACGGTCCTTAACAAGTACTGAACCCAAGACCCTTCATTTTTTTTTTTTTTCTGATGATTGAATTTATGTTGTAACTGATTAACAACTAGAGATCATTTATATAACTTCTGTAGAAAAAGTTACTAGATCAGATCTATCTCAAATTATATAAAATTTATTTTAATTAGATAATATTTTTCATTTCCAGCCGTTATTCAGTTCGTTGGATCCTCTTTTGCCATCGGATATTAAGGGTTTCCAAAATGATCATAAATCCTAGAGGCCAAACTCATCCTGAACATGGGTCGTGCTCTATCCTATTTCAACTTCAAAGGAAATAGGCTTTTCTTCGTCATTCTTTGCCTAAAAACTCTTCAGTATTTAAAGTAAAGGATTATATTTCAGTTCAAAATAGATAAGTTGTACAACACACCCTATTGGGATACATGGATTAAGCTTAGATGGGTCTTGTCTTTTATGTACTTGACCATCAACCAGAGGTACTCCATTGAATTACAGCTCTCAATGTTTTGTAATTAAAAGATGCATAGTCAAATATTATAATGACTTTGTTTCTTACTCAATAATTTGTAGTCCAGAAAATCCTTGAAGTTCTAGTGATAAATATGATCCTCAAAGTTATAGAAATAAATCTTTAAAGACATAGTCACTATGCTACAATATTCAATTATTTGAATAATAAATAATAGTAATTTTCAATATTCCATTGATTTTACTGTATCTTAGGCTTCAGTTTCATGAGTTTTTTTTTCTTTTCAAAACAGAGCCATAATTCCAAATTTTTAACCTCTTTATCATTGTTCGATTTAGTAAAAATTTTCATTATTCAATTGTTTATTGAACTTGAATTTGACAGACGTTTGAAGATATGAGATCCCAAGGAGCAACAGATAGCAGATATACTTCTGTAAAGAAGGTTTACAGGTAAAGAACACTTTGTCACATTTCTCTAATTTTACAGGAGAACATTTTTAACAGATGTTTCCCTCCAAATAATAGTGGACAGAGTATTCTTCTAAAAGCATGTAACTCCCTACAGAATTGGCCTAGAAGATAGTTATCTAGACCTATGGGTAAAGCAAAAACGGTTCAACAAAGATATGTGATTACAATAAAAGGAATTTTCGAGCACCATATATATGACCAATCCTGGTTTTGAAAATCGATAAAACAAAATTAAAATTAACAATGGTATAAGAGGAAAACATAAACACTAATAAAAAAATAACCTTGGATCCGGCAATATATCCTCCTGCACTTCCAAAAGATTTTGTAAAAGTACCCATGAAAACATCAATGTCCTGGGGATCACACCCCCAGTAATCTACAACACCTCTACCATGTGGACCCAATGCACCAATGCTGTGTGCTTCATCAACATATAGATATGCCTGAAATAATAATAATAAATTAGGGATTGATAAATTATTAGCCACTTCTATAATTTTGTTTTTATTCAAAAATAGTTTCGAATGATGTACATTCATCTTCAGTTCTAAAACCACACAAAAATTCAAAAATAAGCAATTCGAAATACAGTTCGGTATTATTATACATATTAAATTAGATATAATATAAATCAGTATTGTAAAACATTTATGAATTATGAATTTAATTAAGAAAAGAAATCAAATACATGTTGGTACTCACCAAGGTTTAGATGGATTATATCCAACAGAAAAGCTTGTACTGGTTTCTTTTCGAGCTGAACTAACAATGAAAGAAAGATGGGGTGTTAAAGGGAAACGGTTTAAGGGTCGGGGTTTTTCCAGTAATTGTGGTGAGTAAATGTTTTTTCTGTTATAGATGGGAATAAATTTAAGATTGGACTATTGGAGATATTAATTCGGTCATTTAAGCAAAAATCTGGGTTGGATTTGAAGGATTTATAATTTCAAGTGCTTCATATATATTTAATTTGAGACTGTTTTCAGCGTGATGTCTTTGATGAATTTATGTTGTTGTTTTTTTCATTTAAATGAATTGCAAAGTTGGAATTCTCTGTCTTTTTATTATATGCATGTATATGTTCCTTTAATCTCTGATTTAGTGATCTTCAAGTTTTTCCTGTGTATTTGGCTGCACAATCATTACAATTTAATTTGTATACTCCGCTTTTTTGGAAAGGGTCTATTTTGTCTTTAGGAGAAGGGAAATATGAGGATTGGGTTTTTTCTATTTTAAATGCAGGGTTTAATCCTATTTTTTTTCTATTCATTTCTGACTTCCCTCCCTTATCTATTCTAATACATTTTATAAAGACTATATTGATTTCTTATTTTGCTAATTTATTCACAATATACTTCAATATATTTTTTGATTATATATATATATATATATATATATATATATAAATATACAAACGACCCCAAATGTAGAGTCCTGATACAAGGAGATGTGTCTGAAGCCTTTGAAGTTAGAACAGGTCTGAGGCAGGGGGATGGACTCTCGCCGATGCTGTTTAACTTAGCCCTTGAGAAGGTGATTAGAACAACTTCATTCGAAAATGGAGGGGTGCACGTCGGAATGAAACACAAAATCCTAGCGTATGCGGACGACATAGCTGTCCTTGGAATCAATGAAGAGAACATTGAGAGACTTGCCAAGACTCTGTTACGAGAAGCAGAGCAAATCGGCTTGCAAATAAATGAAGACAAAACAAAATGTATGATAGTTAGCCGAAAAATCCACCCCAACAATAGTATCTGCGTGGATGGCAGAACATTCCCGAAAGTAGACAGCTTTAAATACCTCGGCTCCACAATAACCTCAGTCAATGACCAGCATACAGAGATAGACCAGCGTATAATAAGCGCAAATAGAGCTTTCTTCTCTCTTTCAAGAGTACTGAAATCCCGAAAAATCTCCAGAAGTCTCAAATTAAGGGTGTACAATGCTGTGATAAAATCAGTTCTGATGTACGGATGCGAGACCTGGGCTCTAACCGGCACCCAAGAAAGCAGAATCGAGAGATTTGAAAGGAAAGTCCTCCGCACGATAACCGGAGCGATATGGGATCAGAATCTAAAATCCTGGAGAAGAAAGACCAATAAAGAACTACTTACAGAAACTGGTCAGTCAATATCTCATGAAATGAAGGCAAGGAGGTTAAGATGGGCGGGGCAACTAGCTCGAAGCAATCCATCAGGACGCCTTTTCACAACGATGAATGCCACAATAGTTGGCAAGAGACCACGTGGAAGGCCAAAAACCAGATGGATAGATAGGATCAACAAAGATGCGAAAGAGCTGCATGCAGCAAACTGGAAAGCAGTGGCCCAAGATAGGCAGAGGTGGAGAAGGCTGGTTCAGGCGGCCAAAGATCTACAAGGTCTGTAGAGCCAACCGAAAAAAAAAAAAAATATATATATATATATATATATATATATATATATATATATATATATATATATATATATATATCTTGGTTTTACTCAGATATACTTTCTCAATAAGTATTTATGTACAGAGTTAATAATTATGAAAGCAATAAAATATTATCTAAAAATATCAGAACAATATCAAATCTTTGATGTTAAAAAAACAAACAATATTTATCTTCTGTTTGTAAATACATCAATTAGTGCAATAGGTGTCACACAATACCCCAAATGACATGAAAATAATTAGCTGGAATTGTAATGGAGTAAGAACTCAATATGAGGAAATGAAGATCCTTTAAGAAGACATCAACCCAGCTGTATTATATCTACAGGAAACAAAATTAAATTCTAGATGAAACTTAAATATAAAAGACTACTTAATATACAGAAAAGATAAAGAAATAGGAGAAGAAGAAAGATCCCATGGAGGAGTAGCTACCGCAGTAAGAAAAGACCTATACTATGAAAAACTGGATATTCCAATTGGATATACAAACTCCCAAACAAGCTATATTCACAAGAGTTAAATTATGCTTTACTGTAACATATATTTACCATCGACAGAAAGAATCAATGAAACAGCTCTTATACAACTCATTACCGGACTTCCTATCCCTTATATTGTAGTTGGAGACATGAATAGGTCTCATCATAAATGGAGTATAACAACATCTAACACCAGAGGAAATATCATTAGGAGAATTATTGATAATACGGATTCACTGGTAATGAACACAGGAGAAGCCACATATATCTGCCCAAGATCCGGATCTACATCTGCAATAGAGTTAACTTTCACATCACCAAACCTTTATACACAAGTAACCTGGAGTGTCTGCAACGACCAATTTAAGAGTGATCATTTTCCAACATTATTGCGTTTCAATGCCGAACTACCCAAGATCAAAAGACATCGAAGATGGATCCTTGAAAAAGCTAATTGGGAAGAATTCGGAGGGAGGGGAGGAAGGGGAGGGGGAAATCTACAGCATACCAATCAGAAAGCGTAGACAAAATAATCAAATACTTTACGCAGAATATAATACAATCAGCCCTTCAGACAATTCCAAAAACAAAAGGAAATCCCAAAACAATCCATACATCATTGGTTTGATGAAGAATGCCGGAAATCCATTAATAAAAAAAAGAAAGCCCTTAAAGAGTTCCTGCGAAACCCTAATAGAACTTAACAATTTAATAAAATACAAAAAGCAATAGTCAAAAATCTTGTCAAAAATAAAAAAAGAAGGACCTGGATTTCATACACTGAATCAATGAATATTAACACTCCCATCAAAAAAGTAGGGCAAAAAATCCATAGTATAGCTGGTAATCTCAATACAGAGATCCCGATCCAGAAATTCCAAAATGAAATTATAACAGATCCACAAATAATAACAGAAATTCTAATGCATCATTTTGCAGCCATTTGAAACAGTGATAACAAACTTAATCGAAATGATAACCTATAAGAAATCGACTTTACTCCCTGTACAAGCAAGACATCTTATCGCAGCAGGACTATAATTGTCCTTTCACAATACAGGAGCTACAAGCAGTAATAGATGAAGTAAAATTCTCTTCACCCGGTTAAGATGAAATTCATAATATTATGGTAAAGTACTTTCCCTCCTGAAAATATTCAACTTTTGTAGAACAAAAAGAAGCAGTGGGAATATTTTTTAATATAGAAAAGGCATACGACACTATTGACAAGGAAATAATTCTAAAAACATTATATGAATGGGGCTTCAGAGAAGCTATGCCTGAGTTTATACAAAGCTTTTTACTGAAAAGATATATAAGCATGAGTGGGAGAATCGATCTCTAGTCGTAAAGAAATAGTTAACGGAATCCTGCAAGGAAGTATCTTGAGTTGCACTTCATTTGCTATTGCAATCAACTCAGTAGTCAAAGAAATACTTGGGTCAATGAAAGCATTTCTGTACGTTGATGACCTGGCGATTTTTCTAAAGTTCAGGAGTCATGAGTGGATGAGAAGAAATCTACAGAATACATTGAATTGTTTGCAAGCTTGGTCTGAGAACAAAAATCTTCGCTTTTCAATTGAAAAGACCAGAGGCATATTATTTTCAAGAAAAAGAACTTCAAGTCCACTTCCTCAGCTTTATATGAATGAAAAATCCTGACGTTCTGTGAAAACACCAAATTTATCGGCTTGGTTTTAGACAGTAAATTAACATGGCTAAACCACATAAAGTACTTGCGAGAAGAATGCTTTAAGTGATTGAGTTCAATGAAAATACTAGCAAGAACTTCCCGGGAGGCTGATCGGAAGATGATGCTAATAGTCTGCAATAGCATTATACGATCTAAGATAGACTATGGCAGTATAGTATACTCTTCTGCAAAAAAAAATCTCCTCCAATCTTAGACTCCATACACCACTCTGGAATAAAGCTTGCTACCGGAGCTTTTAGGACCAGTCCTTTAGAAAGTCTCTGTGCTGAGGTCTCCATAGCTCCTCTCCTTTTCCGGAGGCAGGAACTAATTAATAATTATATCGCTAAAATTAAACTCCAGCCGACAAACTCTGCTTACTCCCATATATTTCATCCCATTATACCAGAAATTATGATATAAACCCTACAAGATATGCTCCATTAGGCATCAGACAAAAAGAAATCGTAAGAGAAATCTATGACATGCCCATAGATTCTGCTGGCCATATCTTAAGAACACCCCTCTGTGTATAACAACCTTTTAAAATAGACCTAACTTTTAAAAAAATCAGACCAGGTTCCAATAAATATAAATTTCACAATATAATACAAAAATACTCGGAATATGAAATAATATACACTGATGGATCCAAGCAAAATGAGAATGTCGGCTTCGCAGTAATTAAAAATGGGACTCCCAAGAAGTATAAATTACCCTCATATCCAACAATATAAACAGCAGAACTGCCGGCGATTTCCACAGCACTTTATTTATCAATAAACAGTAATAACTCAAAATATTAGTATACTCTGACTCAATCTCTGCTCTTCTGAGTATAGCAAATTTAAATAAAACTGGACCCACATTAAATAAAATATACAATTATGTAGAAATATTAAATGATCTCAATAAAAATCTCTGGACCCCAGGACACTCAGGGATACCAGAAAATGAGGCAGTGGATAAAGAAGCTGCTAATACGAACATTCCTTCTCTCCAAATATACGAGCCTAATGAAGTAAAGACATATCTAAAAGATAGAGTTCGGAAAAAATGGGAGTCCATGTGGGCAGAAATTCCACTGACTAATAAATTAAAAATGATCAAAAAAACTTCAAAACAGTGTGTGTGTGTTTATATTTATATCTATGTGTGTGTATATGAGTATATGTATATAGGTGTATGCTGTATATATGCATTATAATGAATCAACCTATAAGACAATTGTATAAATTATTGCAAATTTGAAAACATAAATGTAAATAAAATAGCATAGTAACAAAATAATAATAATAAAATTGTAAAAGGAAAAAAAAATTACAATTTAAAAAAATATTGTAAAATATAAAAAAAAAGGATTATATATAAAAAAATATTGTAAAATGAAAAAAAAAAAATAAAACCATTGAAGATAAGGGTGTTCAGTTGTAATAAAATAAGTCAACTGTATATATTAAGAATAGATGTATTTAAATATAAGAAAGATTTAACAGAAAATTAACTATTCAAATAACATAATTTAGATAAAGATAAAATACGTCAAACCCAATATAACTCATAATATCTAGGAAAGCAAAATAAGAAATAGAAAGCACTACATGTCAATAGTCATAAGCTAATAACACTGATAATCCCCGTAACCCATACAGAGATTATCTTTATTTTTTTATATACACCAAAATAAATTTCAAATTTCAAATAACATAGGTTAACTATAAAGGGCATAATGACCAAGTAGATGATCTTCCAGAAAAAAATTGTAATCTATCTATCTGTAATAGTACACTGAACACTAATAAAAATAGCAGTTATGAGTAATTAGTAGAAAAAAAAACAAACAAAGATAATAGAATAAAAAAGACTAAACCCATAGTTGAATATCGCTTTACAGACAAATCTACTGAACTGGTTTCCTTGATAGTAATAAGAGTAATTAGGTGTATGGAGTACATTCATTCCGAAATACAACCTTAGTATTATGTTTTCAAGATGGGATCACTATTTCTATGTAAAAGTTGCTACTCAGTTATCCTCATAATGATCTCATATGTAATGATAAAATGAAAGATAAAATTATTTAATTAACTAATACTGGTAAAAATAAAAAAATAAATGTTCAATGTATATTTTTAATGTTATGAAAAAATTCATATCCAAACCTACTCTATACATTTTCTTGAGGGCTATTACTTGAGGAAGTTTTACTATCGATCCTTCCATGCTATAAACACCTTCAACAACGATCAAAATCTTTTCCCAAGGATCTCCAGTTTTAGGCTGTCCATTCACAATCGCTTCTCTGAGCAACTTTTCAAGATGTTTCATATCTACAATAAATAAAAAATAATATTAAGGAAATAAACATGAAAATAGAAATAAAAATTGGAGATTATTAAAGAACCAAAATATGAAAGAAAATATAATTCCTATTGAGCAAGAAGGGCATCAGTAAACGGGGCAGAGTTTGTAATACAGGAGTTATGGAAGTTATGTTTTGAAACCAACAGTAAATCAAAATAAACTATTTGCTTGTGAATATGGGGCCTGTTAGTTTTAAAAACTGGAATAATTATATAATTAATATTAATTGTGAGATAATACTAACTATTGTGCTTAAAGACACGTATAAGAGCTCCAGAAAGCCTCAATCCAAGGATAAGAGATGCATGATTTTTTTCATCGCTCAAGACAAGGCAACCATTGCTGATGAGAGTGGGTAAGTTTAGAGCATTAGTTGCAAATCCCATACCGAACACTATTGCAGCTTCTACTCCAAGGAACCTTGCAGTGAGTTTTTCCAATTCAACATGAAGAGTATTTGTACCTAGTAAATAATACAATAAATTATTTGTTAACTAACTGTCTTTAATTTAAAATTTTAATCATTCATAAAAACTTAGAATTATATTAAAAAAATACATGACCTGCTCTCATTTAAAAAAGTGAAAAGGTCTAGAAAATTGGTTTCTGCCATAGTGAATTAATTAGATGTAACTTGGTCAGACAAACAAGGGCATCTCATTATCTTAATAGTTACCTTAATCTGAAGCCTTGTAAGGTATATAACATATGAATTTGGTTTGATTCTTCTTAAGAGATAATTCAAAATTTCTTCATTTAAGTTTTTAAAAAATTGAACTGTCAAAGCATTATAGCACTTTATTATTAGCAGGAACTGTATAGCATTTTGGGGACTGTGGTCATACTACGCCATGCTATTTTTTTTTAAACCTCTCTGCCTCCCAATCTCCCTCCTCCAAGCAATGCTAAACGCTAAACACAGACCCACACCTCTCATGTTATAACCCATGAACCAATTTTTCAATTATTTAGTTAATTTTTGCTGACTTAAAGGTACCTGATACCTTTTCACTCATTTAAACGAGCAGCTAGACCAAAACCAAACTTGACTGGAGTCCGGCTGTGAACCTATCTTGAGTATTTAACAGGAGACGGAGACCGAGTACAGACCGGAAATAAACTGACTTCACTGCCATCTCCTATTAAATACACGATATGTGTTCGCTACCGGACTCCAGTCAAGTCAAATCCAGTTTTGATGTAGCTGCAGCTTAAAAGTATTGTAATGAGAATATGCCCAGCAGCTACATATAAAAAGAGATAGCCAGCAATCAACAAATAGGGAGAGCAGACACAAATATTAAAAATTGAGTAAAAAAAAAAAAAAAAATTAAGTTGGAAAACTTACCAAGCCTTCAAGAAAAAAGCTATCTTATATTTAAATTTGAATTGGAAATATGTGAAGTAATAATTAAAGTCAGTTGTTAACTGAAATAAGAAATCAACCACCCAAACATTCAAACGTTTGGTGGGTTATTTTATTTTTGCTGAGCCATCTATAAAAATAAAATAAATAAGTTGAGTTAAGATTCTCTATTTAAACTAAATAAGTTTGCTTCTCACATTCTTCTGTACTAGTACCAATTTTACTTATCTATTAGTATGATTTCTGCTTTTTGTAAAAATAGATAATCGTTTACATATCTGTTGATCCTTCTTGCTTATTAGGTAACGGGAAAAGTTACTGATCACTGTTTTGAATATTTTCTTTTAACAATGTCATATTTCTAAGCGACTTTGTTGCATTGGTATTAGCGATCTATTTTTCACCGGATATATCTCTTTACCTTAATTTCGATAAAGTTGATAAGGTCTTTTAAATTAAACTTCTAAGAACTGGCTAAGCTAACAAGTGAAGATCATAGTTTATTATTTAAGCCTTTCGATTAACTTTCATCTCATTCTTCCATTTATTAGAATTTTATATGATTAGAGCAAAACAGGTATTCTGAAGGATAGGAGAGGTTTTATTTAAAAAAAAAACATTAAAACTAACTATAAGTACCAAGCATATTTAAAGTACATAAAGTAGTTTTAATGTTTTTTTGCTTGTTTTTTAGACTACTTTTTAAAAATAATTATTAAGAAGCTTTATTTAAAAAAACAGAAAAAAATAATAACAAACTATTAAGAAAAATTACCAATTTCATGTCTACTGGAACAAGTAGCCCACCCGTAGTTATGAATTGTTTCAATAGCATCATCAGCACATTTGCTTTGAGATTCTGCAAAACCTAAATAGTTATAAGATCCTAGGTTTAGACTTGGAATTTCTCTTCCAGTGAATCTAAAATCATAAAATCCATTTAAGTTTTTAAGTATTTAAATAAAGTTGAAGGTGAGATTTTCTAAATAAGAAATCTTAAATACAGATCCATAATTATTGACAAATGGTTACTTCAAGGTTAAAATAAAAATTGGTAGGTGGACAAGTCATTATGGTGGACCCTTATAAAGCAAGTGAACCCAACTTTAAGGCTTCAAATGGTTGAATTTTGATTCGTTTCTCAATTAATTTTTTTTTTTAATGGTAATTCAAAGTGATTATACGCTTCCATACTGTAAAGTTGTTTAGTTCACAATTTAACATTTTTATGGGGTTCTATTATTCTTCCTTCAATAGAAAACAAGCAACGTAAAATGGGCTGAGCTTCAAGATATCAGTTCGGAGAATTTTACGATTTAAAGAATTTCAGATACTCTTCAAAGAAAATTTTCTCTCACTTCGGAACATATATTTTAATTATTCTAAATTTTTGGGCTTTATGTTTTATCAAATGAATCTTTATATTACTACTCTGGTTAGAAAAAAATAGCAGCCTCATAAAAATAAATAAGCAGCCTGATAACAATAAAAGTTGAAACAGAAATTTAACGATAATTACACTTTTAGTATTTTCATAATAATCCAGTCAAATCACTTAGCATGCCTATTTCAATTAATCTAACTTCTATACAAATTTTGTGGGCATAAGTTACTCAGTTCAATGCCTGCAGCGATTTCCAGCCAATTGACACATCTTTCTATGAACTTGAAAATTGTATGCATAACCAGGACTCAAATTGGCTCAACTTTAAAAAAGGAAATCACAATGCTTTTCGTGTGGTAGGTAGTTAACACAATATACACTGAATGAAAAATTAATAAAAAATTTAGTTTTTTCAAGGTGGGCATATTGTTCATTCCAAGGTATTGAGATTTTAGTTTACTTTTTATTTCAACTCTCTCCTTATTGGGTTCTTTTATCAAAGGAAGGCTCATAGGTGTTAAGCTAAGTACACTGATTATTACTTTTTCCTGTACTTTACATACAATCAAAATGCTCTTTAAACTTATGAAACATTAAATATGGACACAAATCAGGTATATGAAAGTCTACTAAAAACTGAAAATAAAAATCTTACCACTGATCCAAAATTTAAGAAATCTAACAATGAAACAACCATTTGCATAATAGAGGATTAGATGCGAGAATTCATGCCACAAGTAAAAAAAAAATCTTTTGATTTTAATGGAAGAAAAAAATAGATTAATAAAAAAAAAGAAGGAAAAATTGGTTTGATTTTGAGAAACGAGAATAGCCTTAAATTATTGGTCAAGGAAGATAATTTGACTTCTTCTTCTTTGTTCTTCCTGCATTACAGTGTCACGTCTAGTGATAAAACTAGGTAGTAAGGGCCTCCTGAGGCCCTCCAGTGTCCCATAGAGTTTAGTTTCCAGCACTAGAAGGCCAAGACTGCCTTCTAGCTTTCTCAAGAAGGATAAGCTCAGCTGTTTATTCCCTCCCTCCAACCACATTAACACATGGGATTGTCTCCTATTTTGAATTTTTGTAAAGATGGACTTTAAACTTATTGTGTTTAGTCTGAAGTCTAAATATGTCCCATATAATTTGACTTCATAATAATTATATAATCATGTGCTACTAATGATAAAAATAAGTTTTATTAGAAACAGACAATAATAGCTAATAATCAAATGACTTACTCAAAAGTCCAACCGTAATCAGGAGTAATCCTTTCTTTAACAGTGACCATGGCACCAGGAACACTTGTTATAGGACGATTCCAACAATCTCTAACTCTACGATATACGTACCAAAGATAAAACTTTTCAAAGTTATCGTACAAAGGAACGTAACCCTACAAAAATGAAATATATTAGACACAAGGTAAAACTACTTTAATTTCTTGCTTATTTTCTAAAAGAAAAACTCAAATAAAAATCATAAACAGCTTGAGGAAGAAATGGTATAATTAGAATAAATTGGAAATAGCATAATGATTTATTCAAGGAAATATTTAAGCATAGTTAACATAAATACATCTTATATTTAGGGTTAAGGCTCATATGATGCATGAAAGATGCGTTTGATCCTTGACAAGCGGGCAAAAAAAGATTCTCATCTCCCTCGATTCACGTTCGCAGGCGGGTCATCAAGCTATTGCCGAGGAAGCATCAGTATGCTCCCAACTGTCAATAGATTGTTTAAAAAATGCCTAGTTCTTCATCCTATAGTGATGACAAGGATCTTTTATTATATTACCACTACCTACGCCATACAGTCCAGGAGATCGCAGTATGAATGGAGATCATGGGTTTACCCCTACTAGGAGAGGAACCAGCATAACAGGTTCTTCATTGGAGCAAAGTAGTTGAGCATTTTTCCAAATTTTTGGCATTTTATAGGAAAATCATCCTATTTTCATTTAATAAAACTTCTGAAGCATCCATTGAACCAGCAAAATGAGCAGTCACTGGGCTTGTGTATTGCACTGCACAACGCTTGAAATGCACTTACAGCAAGATGACAATGCCTCACCATTAGTGCTTTCCCTGTCATTATATTTATAATTCTAGAATGACCAGCACTTGGAATGCCTTAAATTCAAATATTTAAAAATGATATGAAGTAAACTATAAATATCTTGATAACGGTGCACCCCTGATAATAAAATGTTAATTTGACTAAAGACATAATGAATTAAGTCCACCACTGGGTCGTAAAAGTTTTATACATATTACATACATAACATGTAAAATTGCTGCAAAATGAAAGCAGTAAGAAGATATTGCAATGTGAAATAACAAGATTTTTTTAATGGCAGAAGTTATGTCAACATTTCAAACTTCTTCCATAAAAAATATTTCCAGGATTTTTCGATTGGAATACAGTTTTAGGATTTTATTATGGCATTAGTGTTGACATTTTTTCTTTCAATGGCCCATTTAATATCATTACCAGGAGAAACATAATAAAATCTCTAATCAGTACATTTATATTAATGCTGCATCATTAACATCAACATTCTAGAATCTATTTAGTAAAAAATAATTTATATAGTTTCTAAATTAGTATAATTTGTTTCAAATTGGATAAAGAATTTAAAAATAACTATAAGACTACATACTACAAGATCTAAACAGTTAAACTATAATAGAATTTTAACTTATAGAACATCTAATAAAAATATTTAGATAACGAGAAATTTAAATGAAATTTACATATTTGTCATCCGCCTATTGTTCATAGATGAACAATAGATTTATGAACTTGGCAAACTAAAGATTTAACAAGCATAAAATAGAATACTATAGGTTCATGGTTCTCATACAATTAAAAGAACAAAAAACATTTAACAGGTCTTTTGTCACTTTTTATATTCTACAAATGTTAAGTGTTTTTTTCCGTCTTTGCAATATATAAGTGAAGGATAAAAATGAGCTATGATTTAAGTACAAACTAACAAATTGTTAGAACCCAAACTTTAAACAATTCATAACAAGCACTAAGAGACAGTCAATGATAAATAAAGGAATTTACCTCTCTATATTTTTCCTTAGCGACTTTAGGAGCAAAAAAAAACTGATTAATATAACCAAGAAACATTAAGATATAAAATCCCAGATATGTCATCACAGCAGTATGTAAAGCAGGTTGTTCGAAGGATTCCTTCGATACTTTAATGCTATAGGCTGTTCCATTTTGAGTTGTCTGAAACAAATAAAGTTAATGATCAATAACTGCCCAAGTTTAATGGGGTATATAAATGTAAAATGTGCATTTATTTTGACATGCTCGTCATATTAACTTTTAATCTTCAATTTGTTTATAAATATTCTTCATCTAATAGATTGTTAAGTTTCAATCTTAAAAATTCTAATTAAAAAAACTGTTAGAGCTAACAGTTAATACACTGACGAGACACTGATGTTTTCTTGTCTTACTGTGATTTTAGTCAACTTATAGTAACTGAATAAGATCAGAAAGCTGTATTAACTAATCAAAAAAGTATAATAGTTTTGCAGTTTTCAAATAATGTGCCTACCTTTCTTTGTTTTTCCGGAACAACCTTCTTAGAAAATAATATCTGACTGATATAATCTAGAATCATCAGTAGATGAAATTTTATGTAAGTCTTGCTAGCTGTTAACATGGTTACTCTGGAAGATCCTTCTTTTTTATTATTAGGCACTGTTCCATTTTGGTTAGGTTTCTGAAAGAGAAAATCAAAATATAGTAAAATGTCAATAAAAAAAAAGTCAAATACATAAACAAAAAATTTCCGCACGTAATTTATTTAAAGACATTATTTATTTAGAAAACAGAATCCATTATAATTTCAAAAAGTAATACAATAATATCAAAATAAATGAATCCTGTTAGAAAAAAATAAATATACGTTTTAAAAAGTGTTGAAGGTTATAAAAAAGTGTACTAACTGGACAGCTTTTGGCAGTTTCACTTTTTGATACCCCATTTTTTTCTTCGCAGATAATACCATTAGTGTTTCGTTTTTTAACTGTGATATTTTTGGCAGTTTCATTGCAATAAATGTTATTTAAAGTCATAGTGACATTAAATTCACTTTAAATACCACGAACAAATCTTACCGGCACTACTCCACCCGTCCTTAGGCAAACTAATATAATCACTGATATCGGAGTGAAACGTATTACCGTTACATGTTATAACACAGAAAAAATAAATGGCACATATAAGCTAACAGCAATTTTATCAACTGACACATAAAATAAAAGAGAGGGGAAATTAGAATGAATCACCGAAGGAGTGGGGGGAGGTAACACTGAAGCTGAATACAATCTCCTTTATCTGTCAAATCATAGTGCACTTCCTCCGTGTCTAGAAGCCGGTCCAGTAAGTAGACCTCAGATACTTGTGTACTATAATTACATGATATAAGTATACGAGTTCTAATTTGATATTCTTGATAGTTTTCGTCAGAGTATCGTTAAAATGGAACCGTCCACGACTCAAGAACCGTCAACTGATGCCTCTCCTCTCACTGGTTTGAGTAGTAGTACTATTGCAAATTTAATAGGGGGTTCTGATTCCCTAGCTTCATTTACTGATCCCTCTCCTCTCACTGGTTTGAGCAGTAGTACCATTGCAAATTTAATAGGGGGTTCTGATGCCCTAGGTTCATTTACTGATCCCCTCACTCCAGTTAAAACCGATTCTTCCAATATTTCATCCACTATTGAAAATAGCTTATTTTCAGAAAAGTCAGACATTTCCCCTTCACATACAAAACCTCAGTTAGAAAAAGAAATTGATATAGATAGTAGTAAAGATACAGGAAAATCTGATTCCGGTTCAATTGCGGCTGTGAAAGATTTCCTTAATGAAGCTAAGAGTAAACCTGAAGAATTTTCTGAACCAGCAAAAGAAGTCAAACCAGAAACAGAATCATTCGGCTTCAATAAACCTTTGCCACCAGAACCTTTCGAATCGACATCAGATTTTCTTAAGTCTGAAGCAACTACTGTCATCAAGAACACTCAAGAAAAAGATGAAGATGGGAGTGAATTTGTTGGTGCTGCAAGTGATTCTCCTATTGCTATTAGCCGTGAAGATTCCCCTGTTCCTCCTCCCATACCTAAACACCAGAATTTGAGAGATGAATCACCAGACAGATTTGAGTCCAGCCCTGAGCCAGATTTTAAACCTATGGAGCCCAGTAAGGATGATGAAGAAATACTTAAACCGAGATCTGTCACTCCTACAAAGCCTGTAGAAGTGAAAGAAATCCCCAAAAAAGAAGAAAAGACACCATCTGTTGGAGACATTGGAGCCAAAGATATCATAGTTGAAATTGGTAAGTTTTATGTTTATATAATTGCATGTTTTATAGCTGGTCTTGAGATTTGGTGATGATGGCTTTTTTTGTGAATTTAGCTTGTGTATTAAAAAATAAATACTATAATATGGAACTAAATATATAAAAATGAAAACCTGAATAAATAAAATTATTAAAACTTATGTGTCCTCAAATATTAGTATAAAGGTAATATTTAATGAAAAGTTTTACTTCTTTATTTAATTAGTTTTTTTAATCAATTCCAAAATAATAAAAAGAAGAGACAAATATTGCACCACATTTTCTCAACTGCATTTCCACATTATTGATTTTCTAGTTGAGGGCTTTTACTTTACAGTTGCCTTATCATAACAATTACTTATTGGATTAAAGTTTAAATGCTTATTTTGTTAGATTTGTGTAAACATTTAATCTTGGATGCCATCATTTTTTTAAAAGTTTAAAATACTTAATTATTAAGTATTTAGAAAAAAGTTAATTAGGTGCTCTCTGATAGTAGTGATAGTTCATAATACTAAAATCCTTGTGAATGTTGATAATTTTATCTTATAATTAACTCTCACATCAAATTAAAATTGTATTTATGTTATTAATCCCTATTTTATTATCAGATTACTATTACTTAAACTTGTATTAAGTACAGGTGTAAATTATATCTCTTTTTAATCTTGAAATTCATTTCACTAATCCTGTTAATATCACATAATTACTTTAATATAAAACAAAAACTTACTTTTTCATAACTATCCTGCTAATGATAAACGGAAAGATATGCTAACCATTACTTATACATTTTATTGACCTAATAGTATTTTACATTGTTCTTATTAAATTGTTAGTGTATAAATTATATTATTGATAATATTTAATTTTAGCATTCATTTTTCTTAAAACAAACACATTGTATGTATAATATACTTTTTGTACCATCTTTTTACTGCACTAAGTAATTGGTTTTCATTACTTTAAATTCGTAATTAAAATCAATTATTTTTAATAGCTTGAGCTATTTGGATGAAGCTGGATTAACTGATGTATCATGTCATTTGAAGATTCAGTTGAATTAAAAATCTAATTTTACAAATTTTAAATTTATATTTCATTTTCTCCAACTGTTTTAAAATCTATCTTAGTAAATAAGTTGAAATTTGATAAGTTTTCCACAGCTATTATTTCACAGGTTTGTATTTAAATCTTCTTTTGGATGAATATTAATTTGTGAAACTTGCGATTATACTTAAAAATATCACTAAGTTATTAACTCTCTGTTTAGAATATACTGTAAATTGAATTAATTTACCTTTCTGGAATGATGATTTTCAACCATTTTTTAAACCCCATTGGCTCAGAGAATGTCACTCACTGCTCATCAGTATTGAGATCTATATCCATTTCCTTCCTGCCCTATTTTTCCTTTCTGATGATAATAATTTATTCATTCTATCGTTTACTCATTTATAAATTTTTATTATTTATCTTTAGTTATTTTTTTATTTTGCCTAATATAAATGAAATTTTTAGGAGAGAATGTACTTGATTCCACAAATTGTTTTACAATTTCTATTTAATTTATTTAAGAATGAAATTGTATTTAAAAAAAAAATCTTGTTTAGCTGCTGAGTTTATTTATGGAAGTGGCAAGAGGTTCTGGTTTGTCTAACAATTTTTCTAGCAATATACTGTGTGGATTAATATTAATGTATTATTCCTTTCGATGATTATCCTATGAATATAAAATCACTTAACTCTTTAATTTAACTTTTTTCCAGCACTTGCATAATGACTGTTTTTACCACAACTGTAAAACATCATGTAAAAACTCAAATTTTATAGTTTGTTTCTGTATTTAATGAACTATAATTTTATGAAGAATTCTTTGAATTTCATAATTTAAATTTTTCCCATTTTTTTGCAGTATGTAAATTATAGATTCATTTGCATCTAGTTAAATATGATCTGCTTATTTTAAATATAGATTTGCATTTTTGTCTGGTATCTTACATCGTATTTAGTTTTATGTGTGATTGAAATTGTAATTCTTATTTAAACCAAAAGAAGGTGAATTTCCTGTTTATTAATCTGAACAGAAAGTTAGTTTTACTGGTAATCTTTGTTTTAATTACAAATCTTTAGGTAATATACATTCTTGATTTGGTGTATCTTTTTAAATTGATGAGTAATACTACCAGATATGGGTTCTGACTTATTCATCGAAGTCACAGTTTAAAAGGACTTTTATAAAATTGTGATTGACACTATATTGAAAATCTTTTTTAATTACTCACCTATATTTTAACTATTTTTCTAATTTAGGTTTAATTGCTGCTTTAACTAATTTATAGTATAAAATAAATATTTCCGTTGTTTTTTTAATTATTATTATTCATATCTCTTGTCACAAAAATATAAATTTTTTGTGGTTCTATAATTTATTTCTACTTTATTTACTGGCCAATTTGAGTCAAAAATATTACAAAGGTTAGTGGATTTGAAATTTCTCTTTTTGTAAAACTAAATATTCTTCTTATCTTTTTGTACTAACTCTGTAATTGATTTAAAAATTTAATATTAGAATATCTTGTTGTTTACTTATAAAAGTGAAAAATATGTTTTAAATGCAGTAATTATTTTTATTCACTTTTGTCTAAATTTTTCATTTTATTTTTATTTGTTTATAATATGTAATGAATTATGTTTATTCGTGTTACAAAGGAATATTATAATGGTATTATGTTAGAAAAACAGTAAAATTTACTTTTAATATTTAAAGTTAAGGTTATTTTTTTCGTTGTTTGTAATTATTAATGAAACGTTTTTCTACTTAATTTTAGAGCAACCCTATTGTTCAAAGATGGGGTAGAAATTTAAATTATTTACCTAATGGTACCTATTTGTTAAGTGATGGAATTTGATTTCGTTAATGTAAGGGTAGTAAGTTAAGTTCTTTATTTATTATTGCTGAATATTATAGACCAGATGGCCATATATGGTTGTTTTTAACTGTCCACCTTTGCATGAAGGTGAGAGGGATGAGTCAGGTTAGGGGGAAATGACGTCAGGTTGAGGCTAGACAAGTTGTACGATCGGCGCCGCCCATCTCTCGTCGAAAGAATCGACCGGTCTCAAGCCCCTTTCGTTGTCCCCCCTCGCGATTAAGTACTATATTTTTCATCGAAACACTAGGGGTGTCGGTTTTTGAGAAATAAACCGGCTATCGTTTATTCCGGTTATATTACCTTCAATTTAAACTTATACAAATAACCGATTTTTGAAAAAACTGGGACAAAGAAAACTTACTTCAATGAAACAACTTCCCTAAAAAAATTTATTGATGACGTCATAAGTAACATTTAATGGAATTGTTACAAATGACTGGTCTTTAGGAAGACATTTAATTCAAATAATTTAAACATTCATCTTCTAGAAATAACCTAAAAAACCTTTGCACAAGTAAAAAAAATCTGATGTGGACATCCTATGACTTCCTTAATTTGGTTACTAATTAAGATAGCTGTATCTCAAAAACGACACTCGGCTTTTGACATCCATCTATTGACACATACAGAAACATACACATAAGCTCTTGTTTCTGGAGGTATCATTCTGTTATTATATGTCTTTTTATTTTAGTTGGTTATAAATTCCCAAGATATTTCTTCGTGTTCCTTGACAACATTAGAACTGTCTATGCCACTAGATAAAGCATTGGAAATAGACGGCTTCAACATTTTAATCGGAAGAACCCGCTTAACTTACGTATATATCTTATTCTCCTGCTGCAGCCTTGTTCAGCTCACACATGGGAAGGGAAAAAAGTAGTTTAAACTCAATTTTCACCCTTAAAAGATGTAATAAAATTGTTTAATTAGAGTGGAGAAAAATCACGTTTATATCCTTTATCACCGAACCATGTGGGAATCATATGATCTCTGTATTAAATGTCTATACCTTTTGATGTAAGTTTCTTATGACCTTCAAGTAAAGTACCCCTGTTGGATCACCAATTTCAACCAAAATCTATCATATTATTTCTATTGATATAAAAGTCTAATTTACCAAATTTGAGATTTTTACATTAGATTTTAATAAAATTTTGATGAAAGTCTAATATGACCTTCAAGTAAACTACCACTTCCGATTAGCCAATTTTATCCCTAATTTAGTATGTTATTTATATTAATATATAAGCCATATACCAAATTTGAGAAGTTTTGCATTATATTTCAATATAATTTTAGATGAAAATCAATAATCACCTACAAGTAAAGTACTACTTCCGGTAATCATGCAGTGACCAAAAAGTGAGGCTCTCGACTAGATTTTACAATAATCTTAAATACAAAATCTTAACTTTCTACGGATAACCGTTTTTGAGCTATGCGAGATACGTACGAACGAGCGTACGTACGTACAGACGTGTCGACGAAACTCGTCAAAATGGGTTCTGGGGTGGTCAAAATGGATATTTCCGTTGAAATCTGAAAACCGAAAATTTTCGCGATTATAATACTTCCTTTACTGCGTACAAGGAAGTAAAAATAGTTAAAACACTGTAAATAACTGGTATATATGAACCAACCGGTGAGAGTGATAGTGGTGGAAGTCAAGTTTCTTTTATTTATTTTTTCGAGAAAATTAATGTTTTGTAAATTTGCTTCTTAAAAATTACCTAAGCTAGATAAAATGGAATATGCTTGAATTCTAGCCAACATTGCTTTGAATTTTGAAAAAATAAGTTGTACAAGTTTTGATGTTTATTTATTAACTGGTTTCAACGGACTCAAGTCCATTTTTTTTTTCTTGTTTGCAAAATTTATTTTCAAGTGTTTTTTCTCCGGCTTTCGAATTAAAAAAAAAACGATTATAACCGATAATGAAAAAAAATAAATAAAAAAAAAGTCTTGGAGCACCATACATTTCGCACTTGAAAACACCTGACCAAAAATTGAAGTATCCAGCGTAGAGATGTTTTGATGTTGACGAATAAAGGCATCGAATGTGCCTGAATAGCAGCAGGTCCATGTTCAAGATTTCCTGATTAAGTACAGAGGCACTGTTAATTGAAAGTTGCATATTCGTTTTTTCCTGTAATTCACTGCAACTGTGTGAAGAGTATTGTCGACTTTCACCAAAATTTAAAGTATTTTTTTCAGTGGCATACTTTATGGTGCAATATCCACTAAAATCACAATGAATCAATGCTTCATCTTGTGCTAAAGTCCGTCGACAGTTTCATCCATCTGTCAGTGTTTTCATTCCTCCGTCATTTTGTATTCACATTAACACAGGAGAAGTTTTTTCAAATACTGTTAAAAGAAAAAAGTTGCTGTGGGTTTGCAAATTATCAAACTTAAACAGTCCCATACAAGCATTCATTATTGAATAAATAAGTTAAGAAAAGAGTTATCCCATAAAAACTATAAGAGACAGTGAAATGATCACTATTTAACATAATCATTAAATTTTTGGGGATCATCTACTTTTGGAAGATTAGATTTTATACTAAGAGTGGATCGACAGGTATGGATGATAGGGAAGGGCTTACTATTTGACCATAGATGAAGTTAATAAAACGGAGCACGTGCTCATTCGCCAAAAAAACTGAGCAGGTGCTCCGGTTAGATGTGAATGAAGAGACGTTACACAATGGAATACTTGCTCAGTATATGGAGCACATGCTCCAAATATTAGATTCGGAATACCTTTTCACCTTTTTATGTGAATCAAACGAGAGAACGCTCCACTTTGTGAGCAGGTGGCAAGTAAAATGCTGAGTACGAAAGAGTAGATCTGCATTTTATTAAGTACCTACTCACATAGTGGAGCGTTGTCACATTTTATTCACTTTGAAATGTGAGCAGGTCCTCCAAATCAATAATCAATCCATATTTGGAGAGCACGTGCTCCATACACTTCGCAAGTATTTAATTGTGTAAATTCTATTTATCCGCACCGAGCCAGAGCACCTGCTCAGTTTTTTGAGGAATGATCGTGTGCTCAATCTTATTCACTTCACCTCAAGTGTTTTTCTTTATTCCCGCCGAAGCAGAATATTGTGTTATAGATAAGTGAAAATTTCAAATCCAAAAGAGTTAGGAAAATAACAATATTTGCATAATATAGTTAGGATAATTGAAATATTTAATATCGTTGGGAAATTTTAAATTGTTGCAGTACGTCCCTGACTATCGATAACATGGAAGCTAACTTCTTAAATTATTGTGTGCATTGAAGTCAATTCGAAGTTAGATTTTATACTTGCTAAACAAACTTTTATTAAACAATTAAAAATTATAATGAAGACTATGGAATAAAAATCAGAAGAACATAAAAAACATTTAAGAAACGATATATTTTGCTGATAATTATATGATGAATTAACAAGTATAAAATCCAAGATTTTTTTTTTTTCAATTCGAAAATTTTCGTTTCTTTAAACATTCCAAACCATTTTTTTTTTCTCGAAAAAAATCACTTTCATAATTGGGCCTGACCCGGAAGTTCGATACCGATAACGCTATCTTTACTACATGCTTCCCTTCCTTCACTGAATCTATCGAAACCTACCACACGAGTATCTTCACGGTCAGGCCTGTCATAATCCTTCCTTAATAAAAAATTAGACAAAATGGAAAATTTGGTACTAATTAAAGCACCTGAAATGAATTAACAAGATTTCTGTATCACTGTGTATTTGTCTTAAATGCATATACCCATAAGCAAAAACGAAGAAATTGAGGTTTTTGATGAAAAGGTTTCATAAGTCATAGTCGTTCATCTCACGCAAGGTTAATACAAAATCTATTTTTAAATTTCTCGATTTTATTTTTCGCTTCAAAATCGTATTGAAATATATATCGTTTTCGAATCTTTTTCAATAAAAAGTTCAATTTCTTCGTTTTGGCGTTCACGCCTTTCTGCTTCGACACCGTTGATATGTTGTAGTACTTGAAGACATAGGTGGAAGAAAGTGATATGTTACAAATTTAAAATTTTGAGAAAATTACTATTAAAGTTTTTTTTAAAGACATGATCTGTAAAATCAACTGAGAAATTATTCGATTAATCTTGGATTGCTTTTGCTACAAGGCAAAAATAAGCACACAACGCCTTTATTCATCTGAAATTCATCTCAATATCTGAAAATCTGTTACATAGCACCTTCGTCCACTCATATATCCAATTATTTACTATTGTTTTATGAAATAATAACTAAAGAGGGATGTATCCAGATTATTTATGAGAAAAGAATCTGGAATATTGAAAATCAATTTCATTGAGCCACACCCTCGAGAATGAAACCTGCAGTGCAGTAACTCGTGAATGTGCTACTGTCAGGGATTATCTAATGAATTAATGTGAGTCATTAGCTCACTCCCTCTCCAATCTTTAACTTGAAAATTGAATGAATTTATACTCTTTTTAAAATTTATTTATTTATTTATCGAAACTAAAAAAAAAATTAAAGATTCGGATACCCTCCAAAAGATAAAATTATCGACATTTTGTGACGGTTTTGGCTATTCAAAATCATAAAAAAGTTGTTCTATATTTTTTTAACATGGATTTTTTTTAAGGTAGAATCTGACCTGTTGTAAAGTTCTCGCTAATTTCTTAAAGAATGAAATTATAACATGATTTAACAAAACAATAGAGGCCAAAAATTGTAGTTCGTATTTGGAAATATGAGCGAATGGTTAAAAGTAAATATAAATGGATGCTGTTATTCTAAATGTCAGGAAAAATATCTAGTGTGTCTTCCCTTACCGACTTGGTTAAATTTCAATTTAATTTCATTTCAATTTAAAAAAAAAAAAATTGTTTGCTGTATATTTTTTTTTTATATTGGTGGGATAAGAATTTATTTTTGTTTAAATTTAGCTTTGTAGATCATTTAATTATCTTTTAAAAGAATATTTGCAATTACCTGGGAGATGTGTAGTTTTCGAATTAATTGAAAAATTAAAAAAAGTAAATGAGTTTATGAAAATATAAAATTTCCGTTGGTACAGAATATCACTTTATAAACGTGGCTGGATTGTTCAATACGCTGTACCTTCGCAAATAATGGTTTGATTTAGTTGATTTTTTTATTATTTTGTATGGAATTTAATTACCTTTAAAATTATCATTGTACAATCTGGTATAAAATTGTATAATTTTTTAGTTATGCGCAATTAAAATTTTCTTATCGTAAATAAAATTTATTTTCTGCAGTTTCTCGGGGATGTTTTATGCATATATGAATAATTAAAAGGCTTTATGGAGAAAAATTGAGGCAAGTTTCATAAAAATGGTTAGTGCTGGTTTGGCGATCAAGATGCCCGAATTGGTACGTAGATATACGGAGGCATAACCTTCAAAAAAGCAAAAAAAAATCAGTCCACGCGTTTAAGAGATGGTAATCGTGGCACGGCGCACACTCAGGCAGACCAATGGCCGAAAATGCGTTTTTTGAACTTTGAGGCTCTGAAACGTAAAGAAACGTTGAAAACTGCACATAAAAATTTTCACCCGATTACAATAACTTCCTTACTTATGAGCAACTAACTCATTGTCATCTTTTAAATCATTAATACCAACCAATTCTATTTTTAATAATTTAAAACAACAGAGAACACGGAACCAATATAATAGAGTTGTAGCATGGAGGAAGGAAGATACTTTGTGAGCTGAACAAGTCTGCAGTAGGGGAATAAGATACAAGTTAAGCGGTTTCTTCCGCTTAAAATGTTGAAACCGTCGATTTCCACTACTTTGTCTAGTGACAATGACAGTTCTAATGTTGTCAAGCAACATGAAGAAATCTCTTGGGAACTTGTGTGTGTCAATAGATGGGCCTCGGGAAGCCTAGTGTCGTTTTTGAGGTACTGTTATGTTCGGAAACTAGTAACCAAATTCAGGGTCACTTTTTGAGCCACCGATTTATAGTTTAATAGTCGTAAAAGGAAGTCATGTGTTGTCCACATCAGATATTTTTTTGTTTACCTTAGTTATTGTTAGATAACTTATGGGTACTTCGACTTTTATTTCTTTTCGAAATTCTGTCTTATCGAAGTTTATAGGTTTCATGAAATATTATGCATTCTATTTGTTTTTTACCCATTTATATTTGATATAATCTTTTCAATTTGTTTTTACAATCATTCTAATAAATACATTGTATCTTTGAACGGAATTTTATTACTTTTTGAGTGTGAAGCGCTGTTGATCCTCAATAAAATGGCGTGCGTTGCTTCGCGCTGGAAGATCTCAATGCGACGCGCTGTCGAGCGGGTCCTTTACCCTGCACGTTTCTTCACGGTCTCTTTTGTTGTCGTCATCTCGGCCTTCGACACCTTCCTCTTTTCCCATCTGCGACTTGCTACCTCTGTTATTTCGCTTGAACTTAACAATCTTCTTGTTATTAAAATTTATCTGCTTTTAATCGGTGGAGAAATTATTGTTATCCTTTAGTTTTGAATGATCCGCTTTTGAGTAGTTTAATATCATTCCATACTCTGTGAATCTGGCTCAAATCGTATCAAATTAGTATTAACTCTGACGGCTCACGATTTTGAAAAATGTTTCATACACTTTTTTGGTTTCTTTTTGCGAGGAAACGGCGGAGCTGATTTCTACAACTTATTTTCCGTTGTTATATTGATATAAGAAATATCAACCATCCATCCTAAATTTTAAAACGAAATGGAGGAAGAACACAAATTTATATATTTGGCCGCTTGAAGCCATTATTTAAGCTTTCCTTTTCTTTGATCGAAATTCGTCCAATTCCCGGTGAAGGTATGAAGCGGAATAGATTCAGACATGATGACAGCTTCAAATGGTATCGAATCGATTGATCATTAAGTTCAGTTTGTGTTGCTAGTCGGGTTGCTATGTGTGACATTTTGGGTTTTATTTTCTACCCGTGTCCCAATTATGGGCCACATAGTTCAATGTTGTTTAGAATGTGGTATTGACAATATTGAATTGAAAGGTTGCGCTATTCATTATATCAACACAGTAGAAGTATTATAGTATAAGTTGGGTTACTTTGTGACAAGAGTTTTGTTTTTCGTATTTTTCAATTTCCCGCCGAAAACTAGCAACAGAAATGATACTTTCTTGGTAGGATATGAGCTTCAATGGTATGTCAGCCACAATTATCCTGTCGCAATGTAAGCACTTTTTTTTTTCTTATTACTATATGAGATCGTAATACGGATTACCTATTATGAAATATTCTTTTTCAAGTAAGAAATGAATGCAAATGTAAAAAAAAAACCCAAAATGAAGGATGACTTTGCGACAAGCGTCAAATTCATGACTTGCTTATCAGTGTCTTCTTTTCAAAAGAAATGGCACTAACTCCAAAAAGAAAAAGGGTGCGAAAAAGAAAAATCACACGGGTGTAGAGGCAACCAGTTGGAGGTGGCAATATCATTCCTCGATCTACTTCACCTAAGCTTCTTCTTCACAATCCACGCTCTGGAACAAGAGAAACAAGTTCTTATAAAACAAGAACTATACCTGAAAAAGATGAAACCAGCAGCTACTCTCACTCTTCCATCTCTTGTAACTTGAAGGATCTGATAAGGATTTCAATCTTCCAAGTGAAGAGTTAGGTGTTGAAGAGGCCATAAGCCTTCCAGAGCCTGGACCCTGTGACATAGTGGGGGCTCGAACAAACGACATCTCTGCAGTTACCCACTCCGCAAAATCAACAAGGAAGAGATTTTATGGTGACCTGTACCAGATACCTGTGAGTTGAATTTTTCGGTGGGTTTCTTCGTCTAAGAAACGTGGTTAAATGTTTCTGAAGATGATTAGATCTGTGCTATGTGAGATTACTTTGTGAAAAAAGTGAATTCATGCGAAGTTACCCCGACTGACGGAGTGAAATTATGACAACAAAATAAATTGTATGCTCCTTAAGGGTGCCAAATTGAAATTTTCCTAAGGAATAAATAGCAAGCCTAGATGCAAAGATATTGTTAAAAATAATAGCAGAATGTGAAAAATAAATTATCTTGTGCACAAAAAATCATGAAAACCACAAAAGTTATCACTAAGTTACCCCGCCTTGCGGTAATGTACGAGGCGATATTATTATGTCGAGTGTCACCATCATTCACCATAAACCAAACTATGACTAATGAACAAAGATTTATCTTCACGAAGTCATTAATTCTTAAATTTAAGGCTGTGCATTATATTTTAATTAATATAAATGAGGGTGTGGACTACAAAACTCGCATTTTTTTCGGATAACAAGCAATACCCCGTGTGCTGCGTAACATTGAAACTCGGTGTAATGTTTCAACATGATCTTTATAATGACTAGTTGGATGTAGATTATGTTGTCAAAAGTTCGATGAAGTGTGTCTTTAAAAGATGCACATCCATCGAAGTCAATTCAAACCTTTTTTTTTTCTTTACCTGATACGGAAAAGAAACTTTTCGGAATTCAATCAAGTCTAAGCGGTATTTCATCTTTAATGCACCTCTTCGTTTCCAAGTTCTAAAGACCTCGGCGCTTACCGCAGGGGTGTTGTTGGCTTCCGAATTCAATTCCGCTGATTAATATTTCAATAGCTTCTAGAAAATCAATCCGCATGCAACAACAGTTGCGCTTTACTCCTTTCGTCTTTGGAGTTCAGTTTTCATTTCTTTTTTAAATAAAAAAAAGTATTATAAAGTACTATTTAGAGTACTTTATCATTTAGTACTGAAGGCTATTTGGAATGTAAAAAAGTACTTTTTTTTTCAATTTTTTTTTATTTATTTTTTGGAATTTTCTTGTAGATAACAACATATTAACGTTAATCTCTTACTTTTATAATTCAATTATGATTAGGTACGTATCTCATAAATAAAACAATACTTTTTTGGGCTGCTTTTCACAAGATAACGGCTGTACTAATTTTGACAAAGCCGTTATTATATAGTGTCCTCAGAAGTTTTAAGCTATATTAACCTGTAATCCGCCATCTCAAAACGAAATGGAGGAGGAGCAAAAAAATAGCAAAAACGTAATTAAATATTGTTTATTCTTATATTTACTGGCAAAACTAATTAAAAGCAGGGCTCCAAAATAACTGTGCACTTTTATTTTGAAAAAGTTCTTGTTATAAATTAAACTTTTTCTGAGGAACTTTTTCGAAACAGTTCATGCAAGAACTTTTGTGTTAAACCTTTTATTATAAGTCCTTAAAAGAATTTTTTGGTCAGAACATATATAGTATTTACAAGTTCTATATTAAAAAAAGTTCTCGTTAGAGCTTTTTAATGAGATTATAATAAAAGTTCTCATTATTAAAGTTTCCAATGAAATGTGTAAAATACTTATGTAGATGTTTTTTGAAAGGTTTTCTTATCTTAAAATGTTATTTCTTTAAATAAGCATCCTGTAAGGGATTTAATTAAAATTAAAGGAATTTTTCTATTGAAATCAAAAATAAAATAAAGAAAAGGGCAATTGTTTTTCTTTTTGTTCTTTTATTTAGAATTTTATTTATTATCTATGATTTTTTGTTAAAAGATTTTTATATCTTTTCGACAATAGTGCTGTCTTCCGAGGTTTCTCGTACCTCCCGAAGATCCCTCTAATGCTTTGCCCAATAAGTATGTGAAAACCTATATTTGAGGAATTATATTTAAAATTTTCTAGTAAGAACTTCTATTACCTGAACTTTTCTTTAAAAAAAAAAAATAAAAAAAAAAAAAATGGTAAGAACTTATATTAACTGATCTTTTATAAAAAAATTTAATGATATAAGTTCTGAAGGAACCTTTTATCAGAAGGTTCTTTTGTGTAGAACTTTTATGTTAATACTTTAATGGTAAAAATTCTTGTAAAACAGTCGAATTGAAACTTTTTGAAAAAGTTGAATAGCTGTTTCGAGCTCTGCTTTTACTGATTATATTTATATCCACTTATGAGAAACGTCTTTCAGGAAAATTCTCCGATTTTAATATTCTATTTTTAATTTTATGTTATCTATTCGCTTTTATTCGCTGTTACCCAGTTCCATCTAATATAGACACTTCTCTTGTTATTCTATCAATTTACCGGAAGTTATTCCGGTAAAGAAGTCGTTTCCGTGGCGCATCAAAGGTAACAGGAACAATAAATATAAGAAGCCGGGCGAGGGACGAGACGTGACGGGCTTGCGCGCGGGGCGGTCGATACCGAGTGCTCTAAGGGCGTTCTTGTTGCAGTCGACGTTATCGGTTCGTTACAGAGGCCGTCCTAGTTTCAACTGACGCAATGGAATCGGAGAGGAGTAACGGGCAGCTGGTCAAGTACGAATGTAAGTAAGTCAGAAGTAATGCCATATGAATCCTTAGTCATTCACCATTATCATCCATATCGTTACTAAACCTTACAGAGTCATAACCTTACAGGTAAAAACCTTTAGCTAATTCTGACAAGGCACTTACAACTCTTAAGTTCAGACATACAATTTATCACAATATCAGCAGTTATCAACGATTAATACCATTCATACGGTAGTTACTTCTCCCAACAACCTCTGATAACTGAGAAAGAAATGACAAAATAATAAAAAAAAAAATCACCATTTCTCTTGGAGATAGACCACAATTAATGCCGACAACGCAGTAATTGCATAGCAAATAATAGAACCTATCGGTTATTGATGAAACGTCAGCTTTACCTCTAAGCGGTTTTTCTTTTCGTAAATTGATCGTTGCGAGGTCAACCAGTTCGCTCTAGTAAACATAAAAGTCATATTGATGAAAATTGGTTTGCAACTTTTAAATGATAGTTCCATTTAAAATATGTTGTACTTTATTCTTGCGGTCGCCATCTTGTTTCTTTTTGATCCATCATCTATTTATGTACGAGTATACAAATTTTTGCAATTACACTCTTCCCCCCTCCCGTCCCGAAAAAAGTATTATTTTATGCATTGCAAGTATTAAATGAATTTTAAATAGTTTTGAACTTACAGTAAAACACAGTAAGTATTACATGAGCTCTGTAATGTAAAGTGGTATTTGTCCACTTCTGGAAAAAAATTACTAAATGGAAATTTATGTAAGAAATAGATATCCTCTTTTACCCATGTTTTTGGCTTATTATTTTCATTAGTGAACCTTTGTCATCGACCAAAAAAAAAAAAAATTGTAATCCCTTCCCCAAAATTTAAGATTACGTTTTAAGATACAATTAAATTTAAGATACATAGAATCCAACTTTTGGAAGGGTTTTGTTATGGGCATTCGTAACGTAAGTAAATTCAGCTTATTCAACATTATACGCAAGTTTTATAAAGTATTCTGTACATGTTCCTATGGAAACCGGTTTACCTTTGTTTTAGTTTTTTAATAAATCGAAAACAATATAACTCCCGAAACATTTGAAATACTCATTTTAAAAATAATTTAATTGTCTACAAAGCTAAACATTAAAAAAAAATTCTTAATCGGACTAGTATTTGCAATATATATATATATATATATATATATATATATATATATATATATATATATATATATATATATATATATATATATATATAGTATTAGCAAACAATTTTATTATTGAAATTCCATCGAAAGCATTGAGGAAAATCGTGTCAGTGAACACATCAGATATTTTTGAACTATAATTATTTGGAAATAATAAACTATTGTGTAATAATTAGCAATGCTTTTATTTTATTTATTTTTAGTCTTAACGAAGTAATTTACTTTTCACGTTTTTTTGAGATATATTATATTTTTCAATGTAATTGAAATTAATTCTTAATAAATTAGACCATTCCTCTACTTAGGTACATGTCTTCATTTTATTTATTTATTTATTTTTTAAATAAAAGCCCATGTCAGTAAAGCCAGTGTCTATAAAAATATGGACTTAAATTTCCTCTTGTGTCGTAAGTCCATTTGAAGCTAAAAAATCGTTGATTATTATTGGATAATAAAATTTATCAGCTCTGTAGTATTAAAAACAGCACCCGTATTGATTAACGTTTCCCAATATTTAAATTTATGAAATAATGAAGTTTTAACACTTCCAAAAATTACAGCTCATAAAGAGATAATTAAAATAAATTTTGATTTTGATATTGTTCTTGATATTTTGGTCGTGTTCCTTCTATATTGGAATAACCTGGAAAACGAGTTAAAATAAATTAACTTCCAAAACTCATATATCATTCACTTGGAAGAAGAGAGTACCACGATACCATAAATTTTGTTTTTACTTATTTATTTTGCTTGGAAAGCAGTGGCGTATATTTCTTTGAAGATTTTTAGTTTTAATATTTACTGCTATAAAAATGTATTGCTAGTTTAGCTATTATAAGTTTACTAGTAGAAATATATTGACTTCCTTCATACTGTGATTAGAGAGTAACTTTATTAAGACTCTCTTGATAAAGATAATAATAAATTTTTTTTCTTATATCTTTCCCATCTAAACTCTAACAAGAGCTTCTATTGTTTTCTATAAAAACTGCCACAATTTGATTCATGATTCATGATTAAATGATCAAAAAGTGAAGATTAACCTTTTTTTTGTTGATTTTGATCAGTGAATTGGTGGACAGCTATGAACCTAATCAGACAAACTTATAACGCTTTTTCTGCGTTTTAAAATTCTTCTGCGTTCTTAAAATTCTACTCTTCCAAATGAATGATATCTAAATTTCAGAAAAAAAAAAAAATGTTTTTTTGTACTTTTCGGAACTGACATCCTAAATGACTATTATTTTATTTATTTGTTTGCAATTATTTGATCTAAAAAGCACAAGCACTTGACCTATTACGATTTAATTTATTGTATGAATTAATAATAAGCATGGATATTTTTCTTGACTTTTTCCTATGTCTCTTAGGAAGAATCAAAGGTAAATTTGAATACTCGTTTAGCTGATGCTGGAATTGTGAAACCTCACACAAAATCTTTTTTTTTTTTTTTGGAATGACTTTCGTATTTTATTCCGTGATAATATTTACTTACTTGCACGCAGTAAAGGAAGTGTTGTAATCGCGAAAATTTTTGGTTTTCAGATTTCAACGGGAATATCTATTTTGACTAGTCTTGACGTCTGTACGTATGTTCGTACGTATCTCGCATAACTCAAAAACGGTTAACCGTAAAAAGTTAAAATTTTGTATTTAGGATTATTGTAAAATCTAGTTGTGAACCTTTCTTTTCGGTCACTGGATGATTACCGGAAGTGGTATTTTACTTGAAGTTCATAATAGACTTAAACTTCTCAAATTTGGTAGTCTTTCATCAGCGATTTTAAAAAAACTTAATGCAAAACTTCTCAAATTTTCTATATAAGACTTCTATGCCAATATAGTAATCTACTCAATTTTGGTTAATATTGGCCAATCGGAAATGGTAATTTACTTATAGGTCAGAATAAACTTTCATCAAAAATAATATTAAAATATAATGCAAAACATCTCATATTTGGTATAATAAGACTTTTAGATAATTTAAATAACATGATTTTGGTTAAAATTGACCAGGCAGAAGTGGTATTTTACATGAAACTGTTTTGGTTTTTTTACCTCTCGCCTTTTTTTTTTTTTTTTTTTTTTGAATCACCGATTTATAGTTTAATAGGCGTACAAGAAATCAAGTAAGGTCCACCTCAGATATTTTTAAAAAATTAATTTACGCACGACAATTTGTCTTACCATTAAAACTTAACGAAAACATTGAATTAAAAGGCAAGGAAAGACAAACGAAAAGTTTTATAAATAATTCCTTGTCTAATTAAAATACAATAGAGGGTAATTAGTAATGCATGTACACAATTACTGTAATTGCATATACTTCCTTAATAACACTTAAGCTTATTAAGTTATTAAACTCTTTAACGATGAATATGTATGACCGTTTAAAAGAAATAATTTAATAAGTATCCAATTTTTATTATTTCCTTTATTACAACCGTTTAAACAGGATTATAGAATGTGACAGAATCAGTAAGAATAACTTTAAAATTAGCTAACCAATCGTTCGTTTACCGTATTATCCTGGTATAAATTTAATAAATAAATATGCGCGTACGAGGGGAATTCAGTAAGATGCCTTACAAATATTATTATAGGAATTGGGAAGTTTCCAAGTTTTGAAGATTCTATCATTTCCCCTTCCAGTTACTATATTTACACTGAGGAATGGTTCTGTTGGAATTTGAGATATTTATATATTAAATCTGTCTATGGTAAACAAGACTTCGATATATTCTTTAATGTCGGATAATCATCAGCTATTATAAGAGTTAGTATTGTTCAATTTTATTATTTTTTGACTATTTTAATGGAAAAAATCGATATATTAAGTGTTTTATTTCATTTATAGTTAAAATGACAAGTAATAAGCACTTATTGTTCTGCCAAAGGCACTAGCTGACAAGCCACGTTATTGAATTAATGCTGAATCGCTTTTTTTCTCCATTTGAAAGCCATTGTTTTATTCCAAAGAAGATAGAAAAATACTTAATACTATAATATAATTAAATAATATCCAAATAAATCTGCATACTACATCACACAGTACACTATACTTTAATAAAAATAAAAATATAATGAGCAAGAGAATAAAGCAACGGCAGACACTGTTTAATGAGTGCTACTAGAGTCAGTGTTGCCAGGTCAGCTCTATATTTCCCTCCTAAAACTCTAAATTTTTCCCTAAATTCACTAAGTTTAATCCTAAACTTATCTAAATGTTCCTCTAAATCCATCTATTTTAACCCCAAAGGTTTAATTATTATTTTTCTATTATTGTAATCACAATTAACCCCTATTATAAGGTAAGAAATTTAAAAAATATCCCAGAGGGTGAATAATATCCTAAATGAAGGGGAAAAAACTTCAATCTGGCAACACTGACTTGAGTATCCTCTCAGGTATAGTGCCTCTCTGACCTTTTTGAAAATTTATTTCAATAAGGATATTTTTATCTTAGATATGTTTTATATATTTATTGTTAGTGCGTTTGGTAAAATTATTTTCTTATTTTAAATATTTCAGCATTATTCATTTTAATTTGTCAGTGTTCATTTTATTTTTATTTTCAGGAACAGGTTCATTTTATATTTAATTTCAGAATTTTATTGGTAAAGCTTAGTTTTATTTCTCAAAGGAGCTTATTATTCTGTATTTCCGTGTTTATTTTATTGACTGGAAACAAGCAAAGTGAATTTAATAAATTTCATTCTCGAACCACTTTTCCTATCGGGGAAACCTAAATTCTACACCAACCTTTTAGTAAATCAGCTTCCTATTCTAGTTTAATCCAATAAAAGGAAAAGTTTTCCTGAAAGCTGGAGTATCTGAACCCCAGCAGGAGCTGAGAAAAACATTCAAAAGTAAAGTGTGATTTTAAAAATAAAGTAAAACTTTTCGCTATTAGGCCTCTCGAAAGTCCTAATAAAGTTACAATTGGATTTAATTAAGCCAAGCTATATTTCTTAAAGAGAATTTAGTCTTTGGTACTAATAGTACTATGATACAATTGGAACTTAAGTACCTTAGTAGTTTTTGAGTGATCGCTTCCCGTTCAACAAAAAAGGCAACTTGCTTAAAAAAAACACAAAACGTAAATTTCCAGATTTTCTTTGAGTTTTCGGACCATGATCCATATTAACTTTTTTTGTTCTTTAAGTGCAGAATTAGCCTCTGAAGTTTTTTGGTTCTTATTCTATATACCCGGGATACATGAAAACTGTTTTATTGGAGTCATTAAATTTGAAGTTTTTTAATGATAATTGATTAAATTTAATGTAATAATTATCGAAATCTCAATTCTTTTCCACGACCTCATGATTAATGACATTTCCTCATCATCAACATCTTACTTAATGAAATATACAATCCTATAAAAATATACCTATTTACACAAAGTATGATAATAATTAAGATGGTTGAATTAAATAAGTTCGTACAGAAAAAAAATGTAATTAGAAAATTTTAAATAATATTTGATTATTTAGTTGTAAATATCTAATTTATCAGCAAAATGACAATTAATATCCTTTTAAGACTTTTGGCTACAAACTTTTCTTTTTCTGAATATTTTACCTTTCTCTTGGTTCCAAGAGTTCTAAACTCTTCTAGATTGTTGCCAAAAGTTGTTCGTAAAGTGGTAGTTTGGCCAGAAGCGAAAGTTTGGACCGTAAGTTCGTCTAGTTGAAAGCCTTAAACGTTCTTACAGTTGTAGGAACTTTTGTTTAATGTTTAATGGTCTGATTTAACTTTAATAATAATAAGATACATTAAATTTTGCACATTTGTTTTGTTTATCACCTCAATCGTCTTATTACTGAATATTTCCGTATTAAAAAAAAAAAAAAAATAAATACAAATTGCAGTTCATTCATGAATTTAAGCTCTTACGTGACATTCACTAAATTTTTTTGTTATTATTACCTATTTAATACTCGTGATATGTTATATAGAAATAAATATATCGACATTTTATGGAAGTGTGTATAAATATATATATATATATATATATATATATATATATATATATATATATATATATATATATATATATATTATTCATCTGGAAGAGGAGTGCTAAAATATTAAGATGTGGAATTTTACAGGATAAGCTTTTGAAGTTTGCCTATTTAGGTTTATCGCTGTCCCTCAACTCACTGATAAAACATCAACAACTTACCTTTTATAATTATAAAAAGGTTAACTTTATTTTTTGATCGTTTCATCGAATTATGGCAGTTTGTCATTAAAAAAATCAAACAGTAAAAGCTCCTTTAAGATGGCCCAACACGATCGGTGTTTTCATCCATCCGAACCGTCGGTTTGAACGATGGAAAATGGTGGATGGAAAACTTTCAGTTTGGCACGAAGATTGATGCTGCCCTACACGATAGGCTTTTTCATCTATCCGTACCTTCCATCCATCCTTTTTAATTGATTTCATTCATTTATTTGACTGACATCCTTTTTAATTTATATAGAATAATCGAAAAAAGTTAATTCAAAATCTAATTATTACGTATTTAAATTCCTTCCGGTAGCAATATTCATATGTTGAGAAAAGTAAATAAAAATTAATATTAAAAACATAATATAGCATAAACATAATCGATATTGATAGGTCATCATTTAAGAGTGGATTTAATATATATATATATATTTTAATTTTATATCTGAAATGTATTAATTGATACTTTATGAATTTGGCTTGAAGATAAGTTTGTTGATTCAATTTTGATTAAAGTTTATGAAAATTGAATCTATAATGTACCAAACAGCAGAGAAAAATTCCTATGTGTCAGAACGATGCAGCCCCTACACGCCACCGTTCCAACGCGACGGATTTTTTTTTAGTGTTTATGCATAATATAAACACAATAAATTAAATTTTATATTAAAAAAAATAAACTTAAAATATTTTATTGAATGTGTTAGTATAAATTACTATTTTAACATAAATTATGATGTTTTCAATTATTCATACACAACCAAAATATTGCTTTTTGGCTTCCTAACTTAATTAATTAAAGCATTAAAAATAATATATTATTATCTTTATCAAGACAGTCATTATAAAGTAACTCTCTAATCACAGTTGGAAGGAAGTCATTATGTTTGACTAGTAAACTTATAACAGCTAAACAATAATTTTTTATTGCGGTAAATATTGAAACTAAAATCTGACATTTATTCTCAAAGAAATATACGGAAATGGGTGCTTTCCAAACAAAAACAAACATTTTCGTTTTGTGGCGCTCTTCTTGTTCGCAAGCTCTTCTTTCAAGTGAACGATATATTAACTCGATCTTTAAATTATATATTTCTATAATTTCTAAATTGTTTATAGTGGCAGTTCAAACATAATTTATTCATTATCTTGCGTTAATGTCGATGACTGAAAACTATTTTTGCACAGTAGCTACGATTAGATAGCTGCGGTGGATAGTCAACGTTTAAAAGTATCGTTCGAATTTATATTAGTCACACGTCTCTGTTGTCGGCTGAGAAAGTTGTTGGGGAAAAGAAATATTAAGCATGTAGTAACCCAAAATAAATGTCTCCGGACTCCAGATTATTGTCATGTTCAAAATTTTCATGTAAATAATCTCCCCCCCCCCTTTTTTAATTATTATAACTTCTTCCACTTTTTTTTCACTTTATGTTCTTTTTCACAATTAATCCAACTAGCTAGACAAATCAGAGAGATCGAACATTGAAATCATTGCTATTAGCAAACTTTCTGACAAACTATTGAATGGAACAGCTACTTTACGTAACCTTTATTTCGACATTAGGAGTCAAGCTTTGATGCTCCCTTAAACCCAGGGTTGCCAGTTTTGGTTTTGTTTCCACTACATTTAGGGTTTTATTCATCATCCTCTGGGATGTTTTTTACTTTTCTGATCATTTATTCTTATATAATACTAGGGTGTAATTTTGGTTACACTAATTGAAAAATTAGAATTAAACATTTAGGATTAAAGTCGGTGGATTTTGAGAAAAATTTAGGGAGTTTTAGAGGGAAAATACATGGCTGACCTGGAAACACTGCTGAAACCATTTAATTACTTCCAAATCCAATTTTTAAATTCCAAAAGCTTTCTTAAATTTTTCCATGTCTCATCGTATCACAATTCATGTTTTACAAGTAAAGCTTCCGAAATAGAAAAAATTAAATAATATTTATTCTAGATAGACCTATGCCATCCTTTCATCATAAACTCCATACCTACACAAAACCTTTAGTTTCCAAACTTGCTTCAAAATTTATCTGAGATAATCCTCCATAGTACTTCTCCAGCGCATATAGTTCTGGAATTTTCAATGGAATGGGGTATATTTTTTGAGGGATTCCTATTGAAAATCAAATTCCAAAGCGATGTTATATCGGTGGAAAAGGTACATGGCTTAATTTTACAGCAAATTCAATTAGCTACAACATTTACGATGGAGGTATTTTTGATAAAAGGCATTCTTTTGGACAAAATGAAAATTTGTCTAAAAAATTTGTGATGAGTACCTTATCTAAGCGTCGGATCTATATTATCACCGATATAACATCCCTTAAGAATTTGATTTCATATAAGAATCCATTATAAAATATATCTCATTCCATTGAAAATTTCAGAGTGCGCGCTGGAGAGGTACTGGAGAAAGTTAGGTGATTGAATATGAGCTCAAATAAAACTTCAGGCGTGATAGTTGTATTCCAAACATTGTGGATTTTAAGAGGGTTGTCAATCGATTCTTGAACTTCGTATATATTGATATCATATTATGTTAAAACTATTTTATTTTAGTTATTTATTTTGTTTGAGTAGCCGTTCATTTTATCTATTCTGAACATTTCATAACATCAAACAAGATCATTGTAGATATTTAACACTTCTTACCTTTATTCGGAATTTGTCAGTTCGTTTTATATTTTTATGGAAGCAAGACAATGGAGCAATATTTTTGAACAAATCGTTATTAGCTTTGATTTTTTTTAATTTTGGTAATTTAGAAAATATTATTTCAAAATATACTATCCATGCTTCTTTGTTCCAAAGTATTTGCAATAGCAACTTAAAAATGATTGCCAAGTTATTTACTTTTTAAAAATTAGTGCCCAGCACATTTTAATATATTATTTTTTTATTTTTTCTTGATAGGCTTCTTATTTTCAATAACGAACTTTTGTAATCGAGCAAGAAACAAAAAAATTACGCTTCCTCAAAATTTTAGGATTTACGTTTCAAGATATGTAGATTCCAAAAATCGAACAAAAAAAATCTGCCCATCTTTTTGAGATTTGACACCAGTCACGGGTCAATCCTCGGAACTCGGTATTTGGTGAAACGATTTCCATCCGCCATTTCGTTTGAAAATGGCGGCCGAGTAATGATTTCATACGGCCATTTATGAAAATAGAGGAATAATAACAAGTTTTTGGGAATAATTACACCAAAGCCTTTAAATAAAATAAAATTATTTTTAAAAAATATTAATCTTTTTTTTTAATATACTATAACTATTTGGAAATAATAAGCCAGTGTTGTTATGATTTGCAACGTTTTTTTTTCTTCATTTTTTACTTCGTTTTGGTACTAATTTATTTATTTTAAAATCATCAATACTAAACAAAATCTTGTTGCTTGTTTCCAGTTAAAAAAAAAAAAATCTTTTGATTAATATTTTGTATAATGTTTTTAAATCGTTTTTTAGATATGCACAAGTACGTAGAGATGTCATGAAATAAAGCTCTTACTTGTGTGTTATTATTAATAATAGATAATGTTTTTTATCTATTCTGTACATGAAATTGATATGTATCTATTATTCTATAAAAAATGGAATCATTTCGAGATAATGTAATCTATTTTGACTTTTTGTTAAAATATTTAAATTGTTCGAATATAACATATTTATGTCGAGTATAACATCTAGTCCTGTGACGTCTCACGTATAGATGCTCGGAACTGCTATGCGGAACTGTTACATAAATAATAGTACAATATGATCAATGTAGCAAGAAGTTCTACAATACTCTGTTGCCCGGTTTGTAAAAATAAAGTTAAGATTATCAGGATTAGTGGTTTTTGTCCAAATGAGGTATGAATATATATGAGTTCATTATTGCTTTTGAAAGTTTATTGCCTTCTAAGTTTGCTTTATTCGATAATAAGATATTACTAAGGTAATGTGGAGGTAAATGCGCACTAGATTTTGCCAAGTTCCACTTTAAATGACTGTAAAATCTTTATTTTTGTAGATAGACTTTTCCTCTGTTTTTAAACATGTTATTTTGACGATTCTGTTTAAATATTACATGCAAGCCTATATTTCAATCGCGTCAATTTCTATGAGATTGAAAATTCATAGAAATAGACGCACTTCATAATAGTTCCTAGTATGCACTTGCCCCTGTTTTAAGGGATAAGTGCGTACGAAGTTTCTGGAAGACTCATTATTCAAGTAGGAACGGATTTGGAGCAAGTGCAAAATAGTTCGGTAACTACCGAGCAGTTAAAGCTCGTCTGAGATTCACGTTTTACAATCTTCATCGAGTTATGAAAGTGGAATGTGGAATTTGATTGAATAAATGTATTGAAAAAAAATTTTTGTTTTAATTCGCTTCTCCGTAGTTGCCTCGTAAAAACATGATAATAAGGGCGTGTACACAACGCGAACAACTGAGGTCTGCACTTGCCCCTACTATCATATTTTGCTGCGCCAAGCGCTTCAAAAATAGAAATCTGTCAAGGAGAAATGTAAATCGCAAAGTATTTTGAATAACAGCTACTGTAGGTTCCGCTTACGGCAAAAAATTAAACAAAATAAAAACTTCCCGGTAGATAAACACTAATACAGCTATACAGCAAAAGTGTTGGAAGAAGCTCTACAACTTTATCTGCATATTGGAATTAATATCTTCATAAATCTTTATATTTCAGCTTAGCGAACTTTTTGATAAATCAAAAATATTAGGCTTCCTGATTGATATTAGGCTTCATACTTCATAAGTGGCAGGTCTTACCAGTCGGGGGTTTGAATGGGTAATTCTCAAATAAACTGCCACTTTGGCTGCCCTGAGATTTCTACAATCTCAACATTTTTCATTTTTTTTTTCAATCCATCAATCAACATTTTTGAACAATAAAATGTTTTTAAATATAATTCTTGTAAAAAGTTCACGCGAGTTACATTCTGTGCGAAGTAAAGTTCAAAAATCTTCACTAAATATTTTAAATCCAAAAAAGTGTATTTTGATTATTGGTGGTCCATCGCACAACGGCAAATAGTATTACTAGATGATAAAGCAAAAAATCTTGGATTTCTAATGTGACAGTTTATTTTAGATCCATCTGTCTTTTACAGTGAAAAAATTAATTTTCTTTCCTCCAAGGCCAAGTTCCATTTTTAATAAGTACGTTTTTTATTAAATTAAAACATTATCTGTCAAATAGCTGACAGTCGGGTGTGTATATTTAAAATTTTGTATCTATTCGTATTTTTTCACTAGTATCTGTGTATGGTGAGACGTGATAATTATTCTGTAGTGTTGCCTTGTTCAGTCAGTATTTGCGTTAATCTGTAATCACCTCTGTGTCTCGTTAATAACTTTATTAAATAGTTTATGTTTAGTGTGATTATATTAAAAATATATATATTAGAAATATTTATAAATTATTAAAAAATTACACAACAAATCCTTAATTCCCTCAAGTAATAAATAAATAATCAGTTTACATTTCGCCAATATCAGACATCATAAGAACTAACAGAACATAATATCACATTATGATCTGCATAATTATGATCTGCATAATTATGATCTGCATATCTCACTTCGACAGACTAAGTATGTTGAATTGTTTTGGGATACTTTACTACTTTACGTTACTATCTTCAATTTTAGACTGTTGAAGTGGGATATACTGTGTGCTATCCATCGATTCCATTATACCCCGAGATGGAAGCTGTCGCCAGAGATGGGGTTGGTTCCTAGGGGGCAGACAGTGGGGGCTGGTCAATGACCCCGGGAAAGCCCTCAGAAACTAGGCGTGGCCTCGATTTTCCCCAGCTTTCCTTTTGGTTCCTAACAGTCACCTGAATTTTCTTTTACTCATTTATTTTCCTTAGGAATTAAGAGTTCTCTTGATCATCTCAGTTATTCATGGAAATGCATTGGTGTAATTAAGTTTATGCATATATATATATATATATATATATATATATATATATATATATATATATATATATATATATATATATATATATATATATATATAATTATCATGACAATTGTTACTATATGAATACTTTTTTGCATGATAAATTTTCAATTTTTCTTATTAATCAAGTTTAAAACCCATTCCGCCCTAAATGGGTCGTAAATCGGAAGGATTTAGTTCTACCTGAAAAAATTAATTGTTCAATCTTTGTTGTTAATTAGGTTGTGCGGGTTTCTAATATCCTCACGTTTAAACATTAATGTGATGAATGTTGTTTTCTATCATATCCATCAGTTAATTTATGTTCAATAAATTATTAAACATATCTTTACCGGAATAACTAAGTGTATGAATACTTTTTTTTGTCTTCTGTACATTCTGTTTCAGTTTTCATTTAATTCGTTTTTTGCTTTTCAAATCACAAGGATTCGTTAGTTTTTTTTCTATGAAGGCATTAACAATTAATTCGATTCTTAGAAATTTAAATATACTCTCTATGTTTATTTTTTATCAAAGTTTTTTAGGCATAGGTTTTCTTTTTTTTTATAACATAAAATAATGAATGAAAATGATGAACATATTATGTTTATCATTTTCATTCATTTTCTTTCATTCTGAGATATAAATATATAGGCATTTTAATGAATGATAATATACGGATGAATGTAATTTCCTTTCTCTCTTTCGTTGTTCTTTCTTATTAGTACTCGTTTGTATTGTTTCACAAGAATTGTTTGTATTTTTAATCGTTTTTATATTATTTATTATTTTTATTTGTTTATATTAATATGTAAGGCAGAAATGTTTTTTGATTTTGTTCACCATTGTTATTCTTAAGGAACTTCGTCCCAGAATAAGTTTTTTTTTCTATTGTGTGTGTGTGTGTTTTTTATGTTACTAACCAATTCAGCTTACAGTATTTATTTAACCAAAAACTAAAAAAATCGTTGATTTATTAAAAAGAAAATATATGATACTTTGAATACTTGCCATTTAAGTCGCACGCCTGTTATCCAACCACCAATCAAATCTAAAATAACCAAAATTTTATCAATAAGCTTTCATTTCATTCTGTTATTTTTAATTTAAAATAGGTACTTAGAATAATAATAACTAATAATTTATGATATAAATAGCTTCTTAAAATAAACTTTTGACTATATCGTTCAAATTACAATATTAATATAATAATATTAGATATTATGCAACATCAAGTAGCTTACATAAATACGATACGTTGATCTTTAATTAATGATTATTTTCACTATCTCCGAATCTTTGTAATTTTTTAAGCATATATTTTCACATTTTCATAGAAATTGTGGAATGAATTTTAAAAAAGAGGAGGAAAATTATGATATTTAATTGATTGAATGTTAATGTCATTTTTATTTTACAAATTCCATATTTATCATATTATTCTGTAAAATACAATAATGAATTTTGATATAATAAAAAAAAATTCTCCTCTGAAACGTTTCGAAATTATGATTGAAATCAAAATTTAAATGAATAGTTATTTCGATGACTTCCATTAAGTGATATTAATGTAAATTAAAATTTATTTTTAATGTATCGTGACAATAATGTAGATTAAAATTTATGTTTAATTTATCATTTATTTGTTTTCTTTTTTCATGCTAGAAAAATGATATTTTTGCAACTGCGCCTTACAGTAACGTATATTTTAATTTAAATTCTTATCGGATATTATGGATGGTGTCTTGAAGGAAAACTAAGAAAACGATAGGGGACAAAAAGTAGTTTCCCTGAACTTTATCTTTTTCAAGTATGTTCTGGGCAAATTAGAAAAACAAATCTCGTATATGTTCTCAAATGTTCAACACCACACTTTTTCGTAAATCAGGTCCCCATTCTAGACCAATCCCATTAGAAATCTCGACTTCATTTATAAGAAATTAAAGGTTAATTAAAGTAAAAGTTTTCCTTGAAGTGGGGTATCTGTAGTTTATCAAGGAACTGAAAAAAACATTCACAAGTAAACTGTGGTTTTAAAAATAAAATAAAGCTGGCCGCTATCGGTCCACCCGAATGCTTCCTTACAATGGATTTAGTTAAGACAAACTATTTTTCTTAAAGGGAATTTTATCTACTTTACGATGGTACGATTGGGACTTAATTACCTTGAATAGTCATTTAGTGATCGCTTCCTGTTCGACAAAATACGTGAGTTCTTAAATTTCCTACTTTTGCGGGTGGAATCGAACCATATGATGAGCTCTTTTGTAGCCCTTGAGGTGCAGAATCGGTCCCTACAGTTTCCTCGTTTTTATCTGGTACATTTTGCACATAGGATTGAGAATGTTTAAAAACGCTCTGTTTTTAATTTTGTTTCTATTGTTAGCATAACTACCTAGTTAACCCGGCAATGCTTCACCGGCTCTATATATATATATATATATATATATATATATATATATATATATATATATATATATATATATATATATATAGAGAGAGAGAGAGAGAGAAATTAAATAATCCAATTGAATTAGATATTTACATAAACTTTATCATCAATATGATCTGATTATGTTTCATTAAATTTTAGGTTCATTGCAATGCTCTTGGATATACAATATTTTTTGTGATTCCATTGGAACATGCAATTGTCCATGAGAAAAACATGGATACTCCTAATTCAATCCATACTCCTGCAATGATGGGTCTTTATTAACGATGTAATTATTGCATTTATTTCAATGTATAGGACTTTCAACTTTATAGGACTTCTGAATAAGTTGTATTTCTAGTTTTGTCTCCTGTTAGTTTCAAAATGATTTGATTGTTAGTATTTCCAGTTGTGGAAAACCCTACATTCAATTGGCCATGGGAGAAACATTCCAGATCTACTCCCTCGTATTTGTATGTTTGGTCTTGCGACAATTTTACAAATTTATATTACAATAAATATTACAAGTTTATATTTTTATTAAACGACAATAATTTTTTATAAACGGCAGTAAAGTTTCACGTTTTCGCACTCTTTTTTTTTCATGCACTCCGATTTTATTCACAAAATATCGTTTTCATCTAATAATTTCACACTTATTAAAAAGTTTCTACTTGCATCCAAGGATATGAAGCTGTTATGGCAAGTTTGATACTTTTTCTCTTATCAATTTATTAATCTATTTTTTAATAACATTTTAATGATAATTTGGAAGGTTTTATTCCTGCTACACCTCCTAGGGACCATGAAGATGATGTAGTTAAAATTTGATAAAGATTGGTTCAGTAGTTTTTGCGGTTTTCGGTTACAAACGAAAAACGGGCATTCCTTTTGTTTAATAGTATCATTATTCTTTGCTCGTTAATTATTTTTATCTTTTGCTTAACGGTTATTAGAAAAAATTATGAATAGAAATGAGATCCAAGTGGCCGTGCGTGATGAACTAGCCCTCCGGCACGTTCTGCTGGAAAGCAATGCCATTCCGTTCGATATCTTATAGGCCCTGCTATAACTTATTTTCGATTTATTACTCATGTTCAGATACAACATATAGTTAAATAATCTTTTAATTTGATATGAAATATGGCACCAATATATTATTTTTTTGAAATTTGAGAACACGTTTGTCTAGTATTTTCAAGTATTTGAGTTAGTTTCAAAATTCAAACAGTTCACTTACAGAATAGGATAACTTATTTTAGACAAAATATTCATGGGACAAGAAGTAATTTATTCTTATGCTGAGATGAAAAATAATCAAAAGTTTCTTAAGGGAGGGCCGAAGGCAAACAAATTTTTTTTTATAATTTTAGATGATAGTAGAACTTTTTCCGGTTAGAATGATTTATAGTAATACTGTACTTTATGTTAGTATTTCGTTATACAAATAATTTACGAGTATAGTAGGAATATGTTTTCATAACAATAGTATTTCAGAAGTAAAACCAATTTACTAAGTTCTTACTGACCCAAATTTACCAAAAAAAAAAATCTGTAAATTGTTAATCTGATCTTTTTAGTTTTTTGCGTTTATACTTTTGGCAAATAAGAAAATTTTCTCAGAAAGTAATTGTGTGAATTTGTTGAAATTTTTATTCGGTCCTATAACTATTTTAAAACATGCTTTTTTTTTTGTTGTAAAAATCCTAATATTTACATACTTAAATAAAATTAAATGCGTTCGTTAAATATTTTAAACTTTAATCGCGACTAAGTATAATTTTTTTAAGAACAAAGATTTTTTTTTGGATACAAGTACTAAAATTAAGTTTGGATTTAGTTATCTCATTCAAATCCCTCCTTTCCAAATAGATGCCCTCAAATTATAAAATTTTAATCCAAGATTAACATCTAGATCAGAAGTAATGATTTTTAATGTATAAGTTTCAACTAAATAATTCATTTTTTTTTTTTTTACATTAGTTATATTTTTTATGACAAGGATTTATACTTGCTTATTTATTTTTATTGACAATATTGTAAACACTGATTGATTTTTATTTTGTAGTCTTATGCCCCGATATTTTTTCTGGTTTGTTTTTTAATTGTGTAATTCTTAAGGTACCTACCTAATCCCTCAAAACATCTTCTTTTTCTGTCTATCTATAAAAATAAAAACAATTTTTTTTTCCCCCTTAAATAATGACGCAGAATTTGACCATCCTAAAAAGAACATAACACCCTTGAAAATGAGCAGATAAACCCAAAACGTTGTTGAATTTCATGTAATAAAGAAGTTTCAAACGGTTAACATTTTCTTTCTAAAGATATAACAATGGTATAAAGAATAATTTGACTAATTTTGAGATGGCTGTGGTGATGCTCATTCATTTTTTAAAAAAAATTTATGAGTGTTTTTGAAAATGTAAATAATTTTGTTTAAATATAATTGGAAAAAAATCATTCATGTATCAGCTAACCACATTTTCACTCATCAAAGAGTAACAATCCGTCATCGTCACTCATTGTTTACTCATTCGCCATGAATCATTCAAATGGCCGTCTTTCTTAACTGCTGATGATGGATGAGTATTAAGTTCAATAAATATCGGCCACAACGTTCTCTACTACTGACGAGAGTTGAGTGAATTTTTGATCTATTTCCTTCTAAAAAATTTTAGGTCAACATGATGATACGAAAATAATTATCTGATATCTTATACTCCTTCATATTTTAACTTTATAACATTCGAGGACCGATCCATGCTCGAAAATTATTTTATTAAATTGAATGAAGAGAGAGAAATGCTTTATTTTCAGCAATGCTGCCCAGATACACGGCATACTAATCAATCTATAGACATACAATAATATAATACATAATATTCAAAACTTTTTTTTCTCTTTTATTCTAGCTCTAAACACATTATAATAATCACTACATTACCCATATTATATCTGTTCCTTCCTCCCTCCCCCCTTTGCTTGCTGTAGACCTCCTCTTACTGTCTAATCCATTCCTTATTTCTCTTGTCCGGTGACTCTCAACCCTTTCATAATTTAAAATAACGCCTTCTCTTTCTTTATACATACAAAACAAAAATAAAAAATTCGAAAACTAATCAAATGTTTACATTTTAGAAACGCACACCTAAGCACCAAAACAATACAATAAATGAAAAATAAATAAAAAGATACGGATAAAAAATTGTTACATTGTCGGTCTCACGTTTTCTTCATCGTGTGCGATTATATTTAAGGTCCCATGTTAAACTTACAAATGTGAAAAATTCGATTTTTTGTTTTTTGTTATTTTTCGTTAGTATTTCGGTTGAAACAGCCTGCGGTGAAGTAACGAATCTGTTACGGTATTAGAAAGCTCTGAAATCGCTGTTAAATCTTTACGATAAACGTCTTTAAGTCTGAAGCTTCCATGTTAAAGTAACGAATATGCGTATTATTGTAAAGTTTATAAATTATTATAAAGTTAAAACTAATTACACATGAAACTATGAGATAAAAGAAATTCAAGGCCTGAAAAAAAAAATATAAATATATATATATATATATATATATATATATATATATATATTAATCGAAATTGCCTCTTATACTCAGAATAATGTAATAGTTTTTTTGTTTTTTTCTATTGAAAAGTAGTGATTTTCACATTCACTTCACAAATAATACTTTACGTCTCTCTTGGTCTTCCTCTTCTTCTTGCTTCCTGAGGATTCCATTGAAGAATTTCTTTCTCGATAGCAGTATCTGGTTTCCTTAATGTGTGTTCTAGCAGATTCCCAGGATTCTTCGCAAGCAGCGGTTGATGAAGGTCTGAAGGGATCACGTTTCAGTCACTTTCCATGCTTCACATCCATAAAGTAGAACTGATTTTACGTCGGTGTTAAATAGCCTTATTTTAGTTTTCTTGGACAGTTTCTTGTTCTTCCATATTGAATACAGCTGAATAAATGCCCCATTTGATTTTTGTATTCGACTTTTGACAACTTCCAACGAGCCCCCTTCTTTAGTGACCACACTTCCCAACCCTAGACGAATGATTCCACCTGATCTACGGGTTTTTTCCCTCAGAACAAGTGGATTCCGACATAGCTCGTTCACTCACATTTCTTTTGTTTTCCCGATGTTGATCCGCAGTCCAACTCGGTTGGCGATTCGGCTTAAAGCATCTAACTTATCCTGCAGATCGCTGAACCGCTGTGCTAGAAGACATAGGTCATTGGCGTAGTCGAGATCCTCCAGCCTCTCTCTTAGACTCCACTTGGTCCGGGAGCTTAGCTGTGATGATGTCGAGAAGAACGATGAAGAGAATTGGAGAAAGTACCACAACCTTGTTTTACACCAGTCTCGATTTTAATTGCGTTCGACAGCAACCCCTCATGGATTACTCTTCATAATAATAATAATACCTCTATCTTCATACATTTCGGAAATATAGGCGTATGAAACCTTTTATCGGCCGCCATTTTGAAACTAAATAGCGGAAAGTAATGTTCCGAGGATCATCCTATTGTGACCTTTGACTTTGGTTTCAAATATAAAAAAGTTCAGCTTAGTAGTCTTGGAGAAAAGCAGCGGATGGCGGATGGACGGATTTTTGTTATTCGATTTTTGTATTCTATGTATCTTGAAATGTAAAACCTCAAATTGTGATATGAGGAGAGGATACAAATTTAATTCCAAAAATGTTTCTTTTTATGAGAATTAATAAATAATAAATTATCCCTAATGATCGGAATAAATTATCCCTAATGATCGAATTATGAATGAAGGCTAAATACCCTTATTCTAAAGTCCAATATTAAGTTCAATCAAAATCCTTCCGCGGGATTTCAAGATCCATTCTGCAGATAGACAGATCTAAATTACTCCTTTTAGAGGATAGAATTTGATTAATTTAATAATGAAAATGTGGTCATAGTTTAATAGTATTTTAACAATATTGCTTTCTTAGTTATTTTTTAAAGGTTACTATATTTCCTTTCAAAAAACGTGCCTTATTAGTGGTAGCTTGATCCGAGAACGCCCAGACACCTAATACGGTACTTAGTTCCGCTTGCTGCCTTGAATCCTCATCTGAAAGGTCTTTGCTCTTATTATCGGACCAACAGGTTCAGTTATTATATTTTTAAAACCCATTAGGTTTGAACACGTTCGTTGAATAGTTCATTGAGATTTATCTTAACGTAGTGCCTCATCAACAGATAGATATTAGTACTATAATTGTAATAGTTTTTCTCTTGGGCCCTTCCAATCATATTTTTCATTATGTCATTATTAATCTATTTCTTTATCGATTATTTTATCTTTATTTTCGAGTTTTGTTTCATCATCTGAGTGAAATTTAACATCAGTGGATGAATCATTAATGGTTTTATCGGAATCAATTATCGAAGACATTTAATGCGTACTATCATTATCAATTTGTGATGACGTACAAGTAAAAAACTTCTTAATCATCGCTTTTAATTTTATTATATTTTCTGTACTATGAACTTATCGATGATCTTATTACTTACGACCCGAGAAACTTAAGAGCACACAAATAAAAACCAATGAAGCAATATGAATCTCAAGTTAGGCTGACTAGAATTTTATAACTGCACCGCTATCAATAAGGTTGGAAGAGGCAGAGGGTTAGAAAAGGAATTCACAATAACAATAACTTATGAAAGTAATATAAACTAGAAAAAGAAATAGCCAATGCTATATTTCAAGGCATGTTTTGTATTTTGAAAACAATCTAAATTCAAATATTTACAAACTTATAACTGTCTTCTATTTTATACCAAGTTATACTCCAGGGTATGGTACTTTAACCTGGAAAGTTTTAAACAAGTTATAAAAATTTTCTCATATATATTTTTTGGAGTGCTGAATACGAATTTCAACTTTTTTACATTAAATGTTTCCCAGAAATATAAAAAAAAATTAAAATAAAAATTCCTCAAAAATGTATCTTTTTTTTTTCCGTAATATGAGAACCATTCCTTTTTTTAGCAACATCAATCCATACTAAATTAAATAAGAGTAAATTCCTTGCATTGTTTTCTCTTTAATATTTTTCGTCTGAGGCACTCATTATGGACCAGGGATCTACGTGGAATGTTTGAAGAAGTTCTGAAAATTTGCTCATTTATGTTTTTTCGTGTGCAGATTACGAATTTTTATCTCAATATTTTTCACGGAAATATAAAATTAAAAATGCATAATAAATTTTGTTTTTCTTTTTTGCTTATACGTGACTTTAAAACCATGTATTATTCGAATAAATTCTAATACTAATTTTATACTAAATTAAAGAAGAGAAAATTACCTACAATTGTGATTCTAATGATTTTTTTGAGTTGAAATCATGAGACGGAATATCGAAATTAATCTTTTGCATTTTGTTTTATATTTCCGAGACAAATTTAAAGTAACATTTTGAAAGTTGAAATTCGTAATCAGCATCCCAAAAAAACATAAATGAGCCAATTTTCAGAACTTCTCCAAAACTTTCCACCTAGACCCCTGCCCTTTCTGATTCCCAGTTGAGTGTATTATTACGAAAAGAACAATACCTGTAAGTTTTCGAAAATAAAGAATTACGTATCTATTGAGCTTAGAATAAGTACTCGACATTGCGTGTATATTATATATTATATAATATATTATATTATATATTATATTACCCTATAAATATAATTGGTGTTAAAAATTCTTATTTACAATATATAAAGATTATTATATTTTTTACATTTATAGATAATTTACATCACAAGTATAAATTTCATTTTATTTCCAACCATAAACCATGCCCTAAAAATAAATTTCATCTATGCCTTACTTCTTTTAATACTTTGATATAAAAATTATTATTATTATGATTATTTTTATTGATTGGCCATTGAATGAATATAAAAGAAAATTCGTTGATACATTTCGTCTTCATTCAAAAGGGTGATGATTAACCAAGGTTGCGGTTGCTTTATCTTATCTGACGGAAAACGAAATAGTATTTCATATCCGAATTTACAACTCTATACTATAACCAAAATTATGAAATGAAAAACTGAACGAAAATCAAGAGTTTTCCATTTAATAAAGCTTTCATGCTTTAAATAGCTAGAGTTGTTGAAAAAGCTATTTTTATCCCCGATATAAATACATAGCTTTCTATTTAAGTCTGTTTCGTCTTTGCGAATAGAAAATTACTTCATTGAGCTCTTGGATAGTCTTAAATTGAATAATTAAAAATTCTTTATGTCACACATCTAAGGTAAAAAAATAAATTATTCTTGTTTTTCGTAGACCTTTATAATTTTTGGGCTTTGGCACTATCTAGCGGCAAAACTGAGGAAGCTGGATTGAATCTTAAAGGATTTAAGAATTTAGCTTTGAATTTTTGTACTATACGATTTATTGTTTAATGTGTGCCGACGTTTCGGCCTCAGTTGTAGATCCTTCCTTTTCTTAAATTGTAGGCTTTTTCATATCTTGTTCCTCTTAGCCCTGAAGGAGAACTGTAATTTAGTTCGAAACGTCTACATTAAACAGATATTTCATTACTAATGTGTGTTTTATTTCAGACCGTACCCACAACCATCACATATATCTCCACTTTAAAACTTAATTTCAATTATCGTACTCAAATTCAAGGCTAAATTCTTATTCCTTTAAGACTTTTCACCACTTGATTTTACCAAAGCCCTGAAATTTTCAAGGATAACAAATTTCAAAAATAATTAATTTTTTTCCCATGATTTGTAACATAAAGAATTTTCAGTCAATTTAGGACTATTGCTTAATGGAGTAATTTTCTATTCTTATAATTAACAAAACTGGGCTAAACTAGAAAGCTATGTATTTATTTCACGTAAAAAAATTCATTTTCAACAACTTTAACTATTTTTAGTATGAAAGGATTATTAAATGAAAAACACTTGACTACAATTTTCGTTCAATTTTTCAAAAATTTTGGTTATAGCATAGAAATACTAGTCCACCAAACTTAGGTTTCAAGACGGTATTCTCAAGAAATGTCTAATCATAAATCCAACGGTTTCTAAACGTTGAGATCAGAGAATAAGCTGAATTATGTTTGAAATAGTATTCAGTCGGTTTTAACATTTCATGTGATTAGAGAAAAAGATTACTCTCTTAAAATTTAAGCTCAAGTTTCAAAGCTAATCCAGAAACTTGGTATGGACTTAAAAACAATGTTTTTATGTAATGAGAGATTGGGGATATATTCCTCCCTCCTCCCTTCGAAATCTTCGAAAAATAAGATTTTCATTTTATGTATTATTTATGGTAATTTTTAACAATAATTTTTTTATTAAATTTTCATGACTGTCCTTAAAACTCCTAATTGGGCGATTATAGATATTTAGATAATTAATTGACTTCTTCTTATTAAATCTCTCCCCTCTCCCGAAAAAAAAATTCTGCGTGCGCCCCTGGATAGTATGTTACTGTGGGAAGGAAATAATTTTCTTTTTCTCTTGTCAATAGTTTATCGTACAACGAATATATTTATTTTAATTAAAATTTTTTTTGTTATTTCTATATGGCCATTTGATGAATATTAATGGATCTTTTCGGTTATGTATCAACAATCTTTAAATTTCGACGTCGTTTTTTGAAAAAGGCCTTAGCGCCATTTAGCAAACTTTACAGGAAACACATGTAACGATTTTTCCCCAACTAACAACATATATTTTTTTAATTTTATTTTTTATTGTATACAGTAGGAGTTTTTAAGGTGGCAAAACCTTTATAATTAGAATATATTTTGAAGGCTTCTAGCACTGGTTAAGGCCAGAGTGACGACTGAGAGTCGTTTGTAGTTGGTGCTTACGTCATCAATAGTCGATTTTTAGACCATTTACAATTTTTTTTTTACTACTATACTATTTCGAATTTTTGTAGCTTAAGCCTTTTTTTTCAAAAAACGGCGTCGATTTCTTCTATACAGACACAGACAATACCAGTCATTATCTATTGAAAGTAAACGATCTACATGAAAAAACGGTTTTCAATAAACATAAATAAACGTTGAACTTAGCGCCTGTTAGAGAAGACCATAAGAAGCGGTTGATATTACATTTAGATGATGTGAAATTACATTTATAACCATCAAACAGTGACTCATAGATATAATTCTTTTTAACCCGAAACCGGAGCACTTAGCCAAACTATCGAAAGTCATTAGTGATTAGCGAAACAGCGTAATAAAATTCGTTGTGGCACGCACCGGTCAGTGCTAGGAATCTTATCTCTGTGAATTTTTATGGCGTCGCTGTCGCCAAGGAAAGGATCTATTTCAACAAATTTTACAAGATATAGTCGCCTATTGGCCTCTAGAATGAGTGTAAGCAGGATTTTTTCTCAGTTAGCGTACGCATGATGGTATAGAATGATCAATCTAATTATGGATTGATAAATTATTTGCCACTTCTATAATTTTGTTTTTATTGAGAACTAGTTTCAAATGTTATACATTCATCTTCAGTTCTAAAAACAATTAAAAATTCAAAAATCTCTATCTAAATCTCTTTCCTAGCACAGAGTGAAATTTTCATTTTTAATTAGGTTTAACTCAGCCTTTCTTGCTGTGAGCATTGCTCTTAAACACGACTTAGCCGATGAATTTACATACATAAATAGACAGGAAGCTATTTTGCGCATAAACAAAAATAAATTAATTTGTATGTATGGTTGCTTATTTTTAATACATATCCTTATTAAATTAATGTATCAATAAAGGAGTATTGAGACCTAAGGAAGAAATTATTCCACTAATGCAACACTATAAATGTACATTTGTAAAAAATCTGCAATCACAGATATTATTTGAACAATTTTTCAAATAAGTGTTATTGATCGTTCAGTTTTAGTTTTCTTTGACCATAAAGAATTGCCTTTGTTTCATCATTAATCCCCAAAAATTGCCTTTGATAATTATTTAATCCTAAAGAATAGCTGTAATTGTTTTAAGCCAGAAAACTGCGAAAAATTTAAATCTTTCTATACATCGAAATTTCCATATATAGATTTTTTTAAAGAAACCTTCATGTTCAATATATAGAGGTTCGATTGTACTTTATTATACTTTATTAAATTAAATTTAATACTAATTTATATTGCATTTAATTTAATATGTATAAGTATATGAATTTTGAGGGAATATAATTTAATATGTATAATAACACCAAACTGTATTTTAAGCTGCTTATTTTTGAATTTTTGTGTGTTTTTAGAACTGAAGGTGAATGTATAACATTTGAAACTAGTTTTCTATTTTAAAAAAAAAATTATAGAAGTGGCAAATAATTTATCAATCCCTAATTTTTTTTCGGAGGGGATTTGGATACTTATTAGATTGGACACTTAAGTGATTATTTGCCTTCAATCGGCAAATTTGGTGTCATTTTTAAGTATAAGCACGAAAATCGGACCAAACATTACTACTAAATAGACAAAAATACTACTCAAAATACAAAATGTATGTTGGTCGGCATGAAAATAATATTTTTTTCATAAATTTCGTTGGGGATATATCCCCTCTGATTTCCCTCCTCCTGCGTACGCCACTGGTTTTACCCATACTTTGGGCTATCTAAAGCATCTTTATGGATTCATCACCAATATGAATACTGTTATTTTATCGCGAATGATAAAATAACAGTATTCATAACGAGTAACGAATAGCAAATAACATTAAGACCCGACGAGTGGAAAATGTCACGATTATTCAACACCTGGACGGTACTTGCTTGAGCCTCTTGAGGTGCTTGGTGTCACGCCTTATTATTCAATATCACTCAGAGAATTATTACGTTTATTCTACAAACACTTATCGTATATCCCTCCCTTTGAAAAAACAGACATGGCGCTGAGTGGTTGAATGTATGCGCTAAAAAAACCTTGACCTTTGGAAAGTGCCAAAACTTCGGTGTATGTGATATTCTAGAGGCCTGTTTTTTTTTTCTTTAACGTGATCATTAATTACTACTGGAAAAGACACGAATATTTTTCCTTTCGAGGAATACTTGACAATTATATTTGTATTCGTGTTATCGTGAAACAGCGGAACCTCAGAGATATGATTAGCGATTTGGCTCTGTGGTATTTCCATTCAAATATCAAGAGAGTAGGGATGAAAATGTTTTTCATTAAGAAAATCAATGTTTTATAACTATCGATGTTTAATTACCAACCATCTATAACTGTTTCCTTCAGCTTTTCGTCGACGATAATTTATTAAAATACGTACGATGTCACTACAGGGTTTCACGGATAACCTGTCCCTCCCCTCTTGAAATTCTACAATATTTAAAATATCAGAATGAAATTTGGGTGATCCTAATTGAGTAACCTGGAGTTAATTTGAGGCATAATGCCAACTTCGTAACCTACCGGATAATTCCTCTAACGATTATAGCTCTGGAATTTCCAATGGATAGGGTGTGTATATATGTATATATATATATATATATATATATATATATATATATATATATATATATATATATATATATATATATATATAAATACTTTTTGATCCGATGTGTCTAAAGGGTGCTAATTGAAAAAAAACGATGTTTATTCAAAGTTCCAAAGTTCTCTGAAGAAAAGATTTTTTTTTTTAAACTATTGAAGTAAACTTTGTAGAGAATTAAAATTAATTTGAAACGAGTCGACTTCAATTCCAGAACGTAAAGTATAGTGGCAATAATAAACAAAGAAAAACAGCAAAAAATATTATTATATTAAAAATATTTATTCGATGATCATCATGATTATTTGTAGTCGTTACTACAATTGCTCAATAAAAAATGCATTAATAATACAAATACTAAGAGTTTAATCGATTGCAATAAGATAATTATGATTCATTCCAAATGGACATTTTTGTTTTTATGGTATCTGTATTGTGTGTTAGCAACACTGTAGCCTGTTTTAAACTTTTTTTTTTCAACATTTATTTTTTGTTTTTTTATTATTTAATGTTATTTAAATTGAAAAATAGTTTTAATTCAATGTACATTTTTACACACGTTTAGCAATTTCAAAATAATATATTGTATTATTTAAGAAAAAAAATAATTTTTTTATATATTAACTGTTTTGATTGTCGAATATATCGAATATAACAATCTTCCTCATTTATAAGTAAAAGTAATACAGATAAAAATAAGTAATACAGATAGATGCATCCATTCATACTATATTTACGGAGAGACAATAAATTAAATAATAAAAAATATATTTAAAAAAAAACAAGGCAAAATCAATAAATTTAAAGTAAAAATAAAGTAAACAAAAAAGCTTACTTATACACAATATTTATTCGCATCCTAGCGAAGTAAAGCAGTTTTGGCTTAGAGGGCAAACAGAACTACAGGAGATCTCTGCGCTTCTCACTCAACCCCGTTAGTGACATTGAATTAAAGTCATCTGAAAGATTAAGGTTTTTCCCCCTAGATTTAGGGATTCGTCCTGGGGTATTTTTTACTTTTATAATCAATTATTCTAATGTTATACTAGGGGGTAATTTTGGTTGTACTGACAGAAAAATAAGAATTAAATATTGAGGGCTAAAGTTGGTGGATTTAGAGGAAAATTTAGATAAGTTTAGTGTTAAAGTTGGTGAATTTAGGAGAAAATTTAGAGTTTTAGGGAGAAAATACAGAGCTGACCTGGCAACATTGGATGGCGGGTAGAGAAGTAAAATAAACAAATTGCTTCAATAAATGTAAAACTTACCTAAGTTCACAATTATCTACGAAAAATTCCAATCAGCCTTTTACCTAATTATCAATTCCTTCCTGAGGCGTGAAATATTCAAAAAGCAAAACTAATGAACTAAATGTGAACGGATATAGTTACGAATACGATAACAATTCATAAAGTTACTTTTAGCAAGGAAGTAAATAGAAAGTGCAATTTTCCTATTGTATATCCTCTAAAATGGACGCTCGCAATGGAGTCTGGGTCGGAATAGGCAACTTATTTTAGGAGAAGGTTTGAATGTGAATTATGAAGGTAAAATAAATCTTGTCTGCCATTCCGAAGCCGCTACCTTCAAAAATGGCGACATTTTATTCCCTCATTTTTCATTCCGTGCTCAATATAATGAAAAATGCCAACCACGCGAAAAACATTATGAATACTTTTTTTTTTCTTATCCTCCGTTTATTTAAAGTCTCTTTCACATACATATATGAACAATATATATGAACAATTCCTTACATTACCCGAAGGTATTTCAAGGTCAAAGCTATTTAAATGTCCGCTGTGTGCAGGGATTTTTAATGCTAGTTAAATGCGCCATATTATAATGATTATCTTCGTAAGAAGAGCAGTTTCCATGATATTTGCCAAAATATATTCCCTAAACTCTTATTTTTCGTTTTTTTGAAGAAAACAATTTATTTTTTCCTTCATCAAGCGCTATTTTACATGGATATTTTAACACAGCGTGAAAACTTCCTTCTGTAAAATTTAAAAGTTAATAATAATAATATGCGAAAACTGTTAACAATGGCTTAAAAACAAACTAATCGACCTAAAGGTACTTTTTAACGTTGTGATTTTGCAAATATTCAATTCTGTATCATTGTGTATGTATGTATATATTATGTACCAGACAGGCATTCATTTTGAAGAGATAAAGAATTATAAAACAAAAAGGCTCATATCAAGTTATCTCTTGATGGCCGATAGTTGTAAGTTCAATTGCAGTGCTATCGTATCTGATAAGATTAAACGAGGGGTATGAAGTAGACTCAGGGCTTCAGTAGATTAAGGGTTCGATATTGTCCCTTCAATTATCTGTTTTCTAAAAAAGATTATTTTAAAACAATGAATAGTGATAATTAAATATTATGAAGTTTTTATTTAAAGATACGCTACTAATTTTATATGATGATTAATATCGCACATTCTTCTAAATTCTGTGTCATTCTTCTGATTTTTGGTTTATTATTTTCAATAACGAACCATTTTAATCGACCAAGAAAGAAAAAAAAGAATCTTCCTCAAAATTTTAGTTTTAAATTTTCAAGATAGGTACGTAGAATAAAAAAAATTCGCGGCTTTTCTCTGAGACTACTTTGCCGATTTTTATTAAATTTCGCACCAAATTTACAGGCCATTCCAGGTTGATCCTCGTAACTCGACATTACCATCAGTATTAACCAATATTAACAAAGGCCTATTTCAACTCCAGCGGTCCCCGTTGGGTCGAATGAGCTGAAATTCGGTATGAAGGTTATCTGTATCGAAGGTCGACGAAGAGGCAGAACAATATAATAAACGTATGGGTAAATTTCGGTTTGTTAGGTCACTGTCTTTTGTGGGTCTCAACTTTTTTCTCACTCCCCTATTTTTATAATATTTTATTTTAATGAAAATACGACTTAAGTGATGGAGTTCTGCTGCTCACGGATTTTTTTTTTTTTTGATTTTTTTTAATAGGTATATAACTATTTGGATTTATTTTTTACTTTCCCTTACCTACATACGAATTATATAGTAAGAGGAAGTATTGCGATCGTGAAAATTTTCGAATTCGAGTTTTCAACGGAAATACACATTTTAAGGTCCACTGAGTCCAAATGACCAAGCCTCGCAATATGGTCTGTGTCTGTTTGTATGTGAACTGCCTAGCACAAAAACGAAAAGTCGTACGATATTCAAATTACGTATTTAAGGTAGGTATATGGCTGTGATGTTACAGCAACTTTTTCGTCAAAATCGACTAACCGGAAGTGCCACTTTATATAATCGATTTTACACTTTTTTTTTACATTTTTCTCGAAAACGGCTCTAACGATTTTGATGAAACCTGCCTAAATTATTCTTCATAAAGGTCTTTAACTTTTCATTTATGTAGTAAATCACCGAGGAATTGCAGGGAAAAAAGTTATGATGAAAAGAATATTTTATTTGCGCATAGCTTAAAAAGTATGCATTTTAGGGTAAAATATGTCCAAACGTGTATGAAAGGTAATTAAATTATCTAAAAAACAAAAAAATTATCATCAAAATCAGACCAGTAATAGCAAAGATGCAGCGCATCGGACTAACCAGAAATAGCTAATATATCATGAATTTTACACTTTTTTATATTTTTCTCGAAAACGGCTGTAACGATTTTGATGAAACTTGCCTAATTTCTTCACCTTATAGACCTTTAACTTTTCATCTATGTAGTATATCAACGAAAAAGTACAAGGAAAAAAAGTTGTGACGAAAAGAGTATTTTATTGCGCTTAACTTAAAAAGCATGCAATTTATAGTTAATTATGTACATAATTGTATGAAAGGTTATTAAATTATCTAAAAAAAAAAAAAAAATCATCAAAATCAGACCAGTATTAGCAAAGATACAGTGTATTTTATGAGGAACACAAGAACCTAGATGAATAAACGAGCGCATCCGAAAAGAGATGGATGCGATTGAATCTCCTCACACCAATCCGCCAATCTGTTGTAAACAATACGCTCTGTAACAAAGTAATTTAAGAATACAAAAGCGGAAATTAACTTAATAATTTCTACTTTCACATTATTTGATGGAAAGAAAATGTTTCCATGGAAACTAAACCAGAAACTTTTAAAATATATTTGCAACTTGACAAAGTTAAAATATGTAGGTAGTGTACTGAATTATTGTACTAAAATTTTTTAAAAAACTGTTTTATTGTACTTAAGAGGGAGAAGAAGTTAATGCTGCTGAGTTTATTAGAAGCAGTGTTTATGTGAACTCTTAAAAATTATATTAAAAAGATAATTATTACAGGACGGAAGGGAAAGTTGTGTGATGCGCGCACCGCACCATATTTTTTTCCTTTAACAGAGAGTTACAGTTATTGGAAAGCGACTTGGTGAATGCTAATTATGAAGAGAAACGATTCTACACGCTTATTTCTTCAGTGTGACTGGTGCATCGAAGCGTGCTTAAGTGTGAAAGTGGAATAGCTTACTGTTCAAAAGTGTTCTATTAATTATATTATTATTGTTGAGGCTTTTATATTGTAGGAAATCATCTGATACTCCTGTAGCTATCTATTTTCAACTTGATACATAACGTTTTTTGATGAACCACACATTGATTATTGATTGTTTCCTGAAATCAACATAGTTTTTTTAATGAAACCTAAAACAAATGGGAGCCGATTAGAGAATGACGGCCCACTCTTCAGAATTCGAACTTAAAAATTATTGATTTCCTTTTCATGTACGGGAGGTACTTAAGCTTAAGTAAATTATAAAAAAACAAGTCAACATTGTTATCGAAAAAAAAATTGATAAGAACCCCTCAAGAGATTTATCTCAATCAACATTTTAATAAAAATATTTCTAAATTTAATTGTGACGATCTTGTTCTAATTCATCAGTTTTTTAAAATACAATTTTGGAATATTATAGACGATTTTTAGTGGAATATTATCATTTTTTCTATTTATTTTTTTCATACCATAGCCAAGGCTTAGACGTTTCTCGTTACTTATGTATTTCTATATCTTAAAAGTTTCTGAATCATTAAAAAAAAGAATTTTAATTTAAAATATGTATCTAGTTACGTTCGGGAAGGACGGTAGTAAGATCTTTAGGACTTGATTTAGCATTTGTTGTCAGGTAAATTCATTTAGAACTATATTGCCTCCTTTATATTTTACTTGCCACACAATTTTGTGTATATTCTTTCGTGTATTACTTTTTTTATAGACAAAAATATCTGATATGGACAACACATGACTTCTTTGTACGCCTATTTAACTATAAATTGGTGGCTCTAAAATTGATCCTGGATTTGGTTACTAGATTCCGAAGATGCATTATTTCAAAAACGACACTCGGCGTCGTGACGTTTTTTGTTGGCGTCCATCTATTGACCACACTCACCATTATAGTAATGCTTACAACTGTTAGTACAAACCTAAACCTGCTTATGGCAATCTCGATTTTTATTTTTTTATTTTTTTTTTTATTTATTTTTTTTTTTTTAGCATGATTCGTATTCCTTCCTTATAAGAACGCAGGAGGTAACAAAAGAAAACAAATAACAGTTTCATGTGAAGTACCACTTCCGGCGATCCAATTTTAACCAAAATCTAGTATATTATTTATATTGATAGAAAAGTTTTATATACCAAATTTGAGATGTTTTGCATTTTATTTTAATATGATTTTTGATAAAAGTTTATTATGACCTTCAAGTAAAGTACCACTTCCGCCTAGCTACTTTTAGCCAAAATCTACTAGAATATTTATATTGATGTAAAAGTTTTATATACCAAATTCGGAATGTTTTGCTTTATATTTCAATATAATTTTTGATGAAAGTCCATTATGACCTTCAAGTAAAGTACCACTTCCAGTTTGCCAATTTTAACAAAAAGCTCGTATTTTATTTATATTAATAAATAAGTCTTATATACTAAAATTTAGAAGTTTTACATAATATTTTAATATAATTTTGTATTAAAATCTATTATAACCTTCAAGTAAAGTAACACTTCCGGTTATCATGTAGCGACCAAAAAGAGAGGTTCGCAACTAGATTTTCCAATAATTCTAAATACAAAATTTTAACTTCCTGCGATTAATCGTTTTTGAGTTATGCGAGATGCGAACGTGCGTACAGACGTCATGACGAAACTAGTCAAATTGGTTTGAGGGATGGTCAAAATGGATATTTCCGTTGAAATCTGAAAATCGAAAATTTTCCCGATTACAATACTTCCTTTACTGCGTACAAGGAAGTAAAAAGAAAAAAAGAAGTTTAAGTAACATATATTCAAATTATATTCTTATCAATGAAAAAGAATTTAAACTTTTAATAAATAAGTAATGCACTTTCGAATGATGCAATTGGATATGTTGTGGCTTCAGTATATTTACATTTTGAAATATCATTAGGTAGGTTGATAAAAAGTTGCACAAAAAAAAAAATATATAATAATAAAAGTGAAAAAAAAAAATGTAAAATACTATTAAACATAGGATTATATATTATGTCATTAAAATCGATTTTCATCAAAAATTATATTAAAATATAATGCAATACTTCTCAAATTTTGTATGTAACACTTGCATATTAATTTAAATAACATAATAAATTTTGGTCAATATTAGCAAACCGGAAGTGGTACTTTACTTGAAGGTCATATTAGACTTTTATCAAACAGTATGTTAAAATATAATTTAAAACATCTCAAATTTGGTAAATAAGACTTTAATATCAATATGATAATATAATTGATTTCGGTTAAAATTGGTGAGCCGAAAGTGTACTTTACTTGAAGGTCATAATAAACTTACACCAAAATTTATTTAATACAGAGATCATATGGTTCGGCAATAAAGGTTACAAACGCGATTTTTTCCACTCTAATTAAACATATTTTTACTTGTTTTAACTCTTAAAATTTAGTTTAAAATATTTGTTTTCCTCTCCATTTGTAAGCTGAACAAGTCCTCAGTAGGAGAATAAGATATAAGCTAAGTGGGTTCTTCCGCTTAAAATTTGGAAACCGTCGATTTCCAATGCTTTATTTATAACATTGACAGTTCTAATGTCGTCACGGAACACGAACAAATCTCTTGGGAACTTGATACCTACTGAAAGAAGACGACATATAATAACGGAACGAGACCTCCAGAAACAAGCTTGTGTCTCAATAGATGGATGTCGCGATGCCGAGTGTCGTTTTTGAGGTACTGCAATCTTGAAACTAGTAACCAAATCCAGGATCACTTTTTGAGCCACCGATTTATAGTTTGACTGGCGTAAAAGGAAGTCATGTGTTGTCCACATCAGATACTTTTTTTATCTTGAAATCACGTTCCTTCCCAATACATTCTCAATAACTGATTTAATTTATAGAGCTAAAGAATATTGAGGATGGCATTGCTCAAGAGAGATTTTCGGGCCAAAGCATTGCCTATTTATGTTCCAGGATTATTTTAGTAACCGGTTCTTTGAAATTTTCACTGTATTGCTTTTCTGACAACATTATCTCTTGAGCGGTAAAGGCTGTTACCAATCATTTCCACTCGATTTCCTTAATTTCGGCGCTTCTGGGTCTTAAGCCATGTTTCTTTTACAGGTGAGTATTACGGATAATTCTAGGTCAGTGTATACAACTAAGTGACCGCAATATGGTCTGATACTAGATCTACATTTCCGATTCAGAGTTATATTTTTGTTCTGTAAATCGCAGTATATTTAGTTTTATTAATTTAAATATCATTCAGTTATGACTGTGGTGGTCGAACTTGTTGAGGTATCGTTTTGGCTTTCTCAGAAACAACAGTGATTCGAATCCGGCCTGTTGGGTTCACCTTTTATTTCGTTGCGCTGCCAGAGATGCACGGCAGATAATGCCACTTTTACCTCTAACCGCTCTTGTCTCCTAATTTTTTTAGATCTTTGTCTCTGTACCTCCTTTCCCCTCCCGTAATCATATATTTTTTTAATATATAGCTCAGCTAACTGTGACGAAAGGTTTTTGTAAATTATTAGGATGGTTAGTTAATTTCAGGGAAATTTATAACCTTTCAAACTTCTTTTGGTACTTGTGGGTTAGCTAGATGCCTATGTGAAACACATGTTTTGAATGTGAAACACAACATGTTGCATCTTCGCATGCTTTTCAGTTGATGTCGTGGCCTTACCATAATTTTAATTATTAATACTTTAATTAGATCACCGCTGTCGACTTCCGCTCTCTATGCTCACTCAAGAGATACACGAATTCCCAAAAGTTCCTTTTCAGTTGAGATCGGACCCATACCATAATTTAAATTATTACTACAACTTCTCAGATCACCGGAAATCAACTTTGAATCACTGCCAAGAGTAAGAGTTTCAAATTATGGTATGGATCCGACCTCAACTGAAAAAGAACTTTTGAGGGTTTGTATAACTCTTGAGCGAGCGTAGCGAGCGGAAGTTGACAGCTGTAATCTAATTAAAGTAGTAATAATTGAAATTACGGTAAGGCCACGACCTCAACTGAAAAGCATCCGAAGATGAAACAGTATTTCACAATGACGTCTGCCTAACCCACATGTACCCTTCTTTTTCTTCTTTATTAATTAAATCAGTGACATTTCGGACAGAACTAGTCCATTTTCGAGTCTGCATCATGTCTTCTTACTTATTCATTATCTGATCCTAATCTTGATTATCGCGATTACTATTTCGAATATAAATTATTAATTTTAAGTGGTCACTGTATCCGTTCACATTGTTTCTCCTTGTTTTATTTTGTCGAAGAGACGACCTTAGTGCCGGAACTCCGCTGCTCACGGTTTTTTTTTTTAATTAATGAAGTATTGTTTGCTGTATCAAAATTTTAAAATGTATGCGTATTCCCTATAAAATAAGTTAATTGTGTTCTAAAAATATGATCTAAAGAGATAAATATACTTCATCACCGATATTAATACAACTAAGTAAAATAAGTTTAAAAAGCTTCAAGCCGGAGTCTTACATACCAGAAATAGTTATTATTTTTAATACAGATAGGTGAGGTTTTTAATGTTTTGGGATAAAAACGAAAAAAAAATAGTACGTAATAGCCTTTTAAATGACGAAAAAAATATTAAAATTCGTGAAATATGGAAATTTTTGGAAATTTAATTACAGGGCTAATAATTAACGTAAGAACATGTTTCAGGACTTAATTTGTGGTTTTTAATTGCACCTATAGTCTAGGCGCTATAGAGTAAATATATTAAATTTTTTTTAAATAAATCACCACGGGACTTTCTCAGCGTGGTAATTAGAAGATAAATAGTAGAAACCAATTTTATATGTTTTAGATAAAATCGGTTTGTAGCAACATGGTGAAAAAAATTCTAGAAGGTACTGAAAAGTGTTTTTTTCACGTTTAAGGTATGAACAAATAGTAATTCATATGGTTTAAGAATACGGACAAAAATGAGTTTTAAACAATTAAATTCGTCCAACAACTTTTCGTAAAAAAAATTAAAAACCGCGAAATATGCCCGTATTTGGGTATATATATATATATATATGCCACATTTTATTACAGGGCTTGTAATTATCACAGGAACTTGTTTTGAGGCTTAAACTGTAGCTTTTGTGAGTGCCTATTTAAAATAAAAATTTTGTGCAAAAAAAAAAAAAATAACTTTTCCCGGAAGTTGAGAGAATATAAAAACAGGTGATCTCGAAAAAAGATTTGAACAAGAGCCAAAGTGGTCCAAGAGTCATTTTTCAAAGCCCTATTTGTTTCCGAGTGGTGTAGCCAGAGGGGGGGGGGGAGGGAGGGTTCAGAAGGTCCGGACCTTTTCTCTGAAATTACAAAATATTTTTATTTATTCTAACCTATAAACAAAAATTGTATAAACCTATTTGAATGTTATTTTATAATTAATATACCTAAGTATAGAATATATATATATATATATATATATATATATATATATATATATATATATATAGAGAGAGAGAGAGAGAGAGAGAGAGAGAGAGAGAGAGAGAGAGAGATAGAGATAGAAGGCAGCCGCTTACATCCCCGTTTGGGTTGGGTTTCTTTTAAGTAGATTCTTGGATCAATCCCCCCTCCGAAACGAAATCCACGCTACTGAATCTCACATATATATAATGATCATAAGAGTTGTAGAGCAATTCTTCGCGAAAAAATAGCGCTTTTAAAAATATCTCTAGGTTCATTTTGGGCCTTGCTCAAGCCGTTTTACGAGAACAGCTGTTTTTACATTTTCGCGATTTCCGTCAAAAGTTAAGATGATTTTTTTCATAAAACTTGTATTTTACGTAGGCATAACTTAAGTTCTCAGACATGTTCCTATGACAATTAAAAGAACTTTTAAAATCTTAAACGCGAAAAAAAAAACATTTTTTGTAGCCTTTATGAATTTTATGAAACCATGTTTATGAAGTAAGTTTGTATAATTCTTTTTGTTTACGTAATGTTATCAAATAGAGAGGTTTTTGTTTGTGTGTTGGGTTGAATGTTGATTATAAACATATAATTAAGGCCTATATTATACACAAAAAAATCTTCCGCCATTTTGTTTTTATTACTTCAAGTATAAAGTTCTAAAAAATATAATTATCTCGACGTAGTATTTTTTTTTTGGGGGGGGGGGGTGGAAGGGTATTTTCTTCTGGATCCTATTAAAACCATTCATAATTTCACCAGGAGACAATTTTATGGCATCCTGAAAGTATTGACCTAGACGATAATAGGTAATCAAGCTTAAAGAATGATGAGTTTAATAGAATGTTTTACAAACTCTGATTCGGTCTTTTTTTCCTGTTTTATGGCTTAATACTCCTCTGTGTGGAGCCTGGATTATATCGCAAGGTGGAGGGAGAATCTCGCACATATATCAGTGTCTGGCCTCTGAGCTAATAATGGATTCTTTATTATTTTTTTTTTTTAGTTTTGCATATTTTATAAAATTGTATATGCTTATTGATTTAAGGTGAATACTTTTTTACATGAAAAAATTCTAATTTATAGAGAAGTTAATATATATAATCAATTAATTTGTGAATGACACTTTCCCTTTGATCTATAACTTTATATTTTTTTTAAAAACATTTTTATAACATTGGTTACGACGTTTCGAAGTACTTCTTCGTCATCAGGATATATGCTTTCTTTAATTTACATGATTCTCTCCCCATGTTCCGACATATATATATAATTTTACTTCGTCAATCCTAGCTGGTTTCATTATTAAAAATTATTTGCGGAGAACTTTCCTTTTCCATCTTTGTCACATAGTCTGTAATATAATTGGAAAATCCGGGACATCGGAAGAGAATCATGTAAATTAAAGTATATATCCTGATGACGTCGAAGTACTTCGAAACGTCGTAACCTATGTTATAAAAATGTTTTTTTTTTAATATAAAGTTATAGATCAAAGGGAAAGTGTCATTCACAAATTAATGTATTATGTGAATACTTTTTATCGTATATATATATATATATATATATATATATATATATATATATATATATATATATATATATATATAAATAAATAAATAAATAAATGCAGTCTGTTGCTATGATGACTGATATGGCTCCCTTATTCTTATTTTATTTTTAAAGTTGTGTTATATTTGATTTTTTTTAAAAATATTATTGATTGTTTTATAATAAACGGCAGTATAACTTTAAATTTTATTGTAATATTGATAAAAGTTAAATTTAGGTACATTTAAAAAAAAAATCTGAACATTAATTATTTTAATTTTGTTTGTATTATATTGCTTTGTATTTGAATATTATGCATATAGTTAAAATTGTCCTTTATTATTAATACTATTTTTTATTTTAAGATTGTTTCGTCGTGGAATATTTGCGAATTATTTAATGTATCGAACTTACAAAATATTTTATAAATGATATTTATTGTCGATATAATCGTTAAAAACCATATTATTGTTGAGCATTTGTCGTCTCAAAACCTGTAATTTTCAAATTAACTGTCATCTTTATTATCTATTTCTGTCGTAATGTCCACTTTAAATATCACTTGGGAACAGCGATAAGATTAGATTATGACAATGAGTCGGTGACGGGACGGGTTTGGTTCATTCCGATAGGAGTTGCTGTCAGTGCTAGTTCTTGCAGCGGTGATTCAACATGGAAGGATTCGTTGAAGATGTAACGAGAGAAATAGAGCGTGCAGTCGAAGACGCTACCTGCGCGCTTACCCCCGGGTGCACCAAGGCCCAACCAGCAGGTATTCAAATAGTTTCATATAATCACCTTAAATCTGAATTGTCTGTATCCTTGATTTACTTCGGCACGCCCATATTGCTGAATGCAGTGTTTTAGGGTTCAAAGTGTAATCGGTCATGCAGTTGTTTATGATTGTAAATCTATAATTAGACAAAATAATCTTTACAATATTTTAGCGTAAAATAGTCAACTTAAAGTTATTAATAGCAATTCTATTTTTTTTTTTCTTATTAAGAAATATTAATTTCAAGAAAATGATTCCCGAAGTAGCCGGAGTAGACCGACCTGTGAAGAGGGTATAATTATAAAAAAAGAAAGTGCCTAGGTATAGATTTTTTTATGGGATTCGGCAACTAGAATCGATTTCTTCATTTGATCCATTCCTTTAATCGATAAAAGTTTCCAAGAAAGGTTCCATCTTACATAGTTTAGAAATACATATCGACGTCGTTTTTTGAAAAAGGCTTAAGCGCCAAAAATTCGAAATGTAGGTTTCAACTTATTATGGGACGTAAACACCACCTCTATCGATTCCCGCTCAAGATATATCGAGAAAACAATTGGAAAAGATCTAAAAATTTACAATTGATGACGTAACCACCAAATACTAACTACTCCGAGTCGTGACTCTAGCCTCAACCAATGATAGAAGCCTTAATAATATAACTGGGTGTCCAGCAGTCTTAAATTCCTTGAAGATCCGGAATTCTGCTTGAATTTTTCGTGTGAAGAAAAGTCGTGGAATTACGCTTGAAAAACATTCATCGGGAGTTTTTAGAATAATAATTCGATTTTTCCATCAGCATTAAGCGAAAAGAGTATAAAATATTGAAAAGAAGATTAATTTAGTTGTTCCTCTTACCATCTCTAATTCAATGAAAGCTTGAATAAATCTTACAGGGTCACTCTACCCGTTGCTGAATGAACTAGTGGTCTTATGAATTGTTAAATTATGTTTTCTAGCTCCAAAATAAGGTATATAAGTTTGTGTATAAAATTGTGATGAAATTTATTGCAATACGTCAAGTTTATTTATTTACACTTGAAATTGTTTTTTTACTGTATTTTCTAGTTATTTTTAGTTTTGGCGATGCGTTGAGCCCTCAGTGCAAGAAGTTAAATAACAATTTTTTATTATTAAACAGGAATACGTCCTTTATAATTATTCGGATTCATTCTCAAGGCCGAATTGTACATTTTATCATAAGCTAACCAAATACAACTTTTTGTGGTTCTAATTTAGTTTTAAATTTAATGTAATAAATTGACGGAAAGCGCCTTGAATTCTGCATTTCCCAGCCTTGAAATTCTTTAATTATGCTTAAATTTGTTTATGCTATATCGCTGGACTGACTAGCTCGCTGGACTGACACATGGATAAACTCCTACTGTATACACTAAACAATAAAATTTAAAAAAAAAAAATTGTTATTTGGGAAAAAATCGTTTCATGTGTTTCCTATAAAGTTTGCTAAATGCCATTTTTCCTAAAACGACGTCGATATAGTATAAACTATTCCAACAAAATCGTGTCGACATATCGTCTCCGTCATGTCCAACTACCGAATATGCAAAAATGGTATTTTCTTATTCTTCACTATAAAACGCGCTAATTTAGGCACGCATTGTGGATAAGTCTTGGATTCCCAACGTCCAAAAGGCGCAAGACACTTGAGGATTTAGTAATTCAAGACTTTGCCACAATGGCTACCTCAACTAGAACGTTTCAAAGTGACGAAAACGAAAATCCCATTTTTGCATATTGGACATTTGGACGTGTTAGGGACGATATCTGTACTTCGGAGGCCACTATGTCACATTTCCCTAACTTGACAGAAGAGCAGTTTGAAAAGACGTTTATCTCCGAATGAAGATCGACTTAATGGTTCTTTTAAAAGCATGTAACTCAGTTACAATCGGTCTATGACATAGTTATCCATACCTCTGGACAAGGCAAAAAAAGTGAAATACAAATATGTAATAATGCTAAATTTATAAGGCTAAAATGGATATTGTCCTATACCTCCGAGGTTCAGATATATTTTGTTATTACTTAGGATGAGTTGTTAAGTAGTCGAAAAAATTTATTTATAAATTGACGGTAGAATATTTAAACGATTCTTTTGTATGTATTTATTGAAATTTATCAATCTATACGTACAACGTACAACAAGTAAATGTGAAGTAAGCGTAAAAAATCATGAATTAGCTTGTGAAGGAACTACACATTAGTAGAACTTCAATGAATGTTTTAAATTACAAGGTCCCATGGCCATCATCTTTCCAGACGCATAGGAATGTTATTGAAAACACATAGTGATGAAATGTTATGTACATGCGGGTTCGTGTGGGCAAGGAGTTTAGAATTAAAGGAGGTATATCTAATTTCGGACCAAATCTGCAACAAATGTGATATTGGGGTCTTTATGGATGATTTTATTACTGACATAGTAAGGAACATTAAGGATTCTATAAAGGAATATTTAAAAGAAAAACAAATATTAAAATCTGCGTTGCATTGGTGCAAAATTTCTTACGGACATAATTTATTTTTTTATTCAAAATGAAATTAACTGTATAATTTATTAGCTATAAATTTTATATTTATTTTATTTATTTATTACTTCTTGTGCTAATTTGACGCTTGGGTGTGCGTGTCTAAAATGTGAACGTTTGATTAATTTGTAAGTAATCTATTTTATTAGCTATTTGTTTTTTTTTTCTTAATTTTTATTTGGAGAAAAAAAAGAAGCGTTATTTCAAGTAATAGTTGATGGTCGATGGCCACTGCAAAGGAGAATTTAGGGATTGATTACAGAGTGATATAATGCTTAGATATAGATATAATAGACAATAGATATAATGTGGTAATATAGCGATGAAAATAATGTATTTAGAATTAAAATGAAAGAAAAAAAAGAAATTGTTATATGTATCATGTCTAGCATAAGATGGATGAGTATGCTGTGTGTGTAGCAACCCAAGGTATTTAGGCAGCATTGCTGTTAATTAAGCATTTCTTTCTTCTAATTATGATTATATCTGCTTTGGAAGAAAAACAATATTTAAAAAAATAAATAATAAATATCTTGATACATAGTTTTCTTTAACATTTGACGAAAACCATTTTTTTTTTTTCAAGTTGTCTCATAAAGTTTTCCGTTTTATAAATAATATTAATAAAATACGAAAATCCGCCAAGAAATGTAATGTAGTGTTTAATTAAAAACATCTCCTATTGTTTTATAAAATTTTAAAATAGCAATTTATAAAATGGAAGCTATTTATTGCCTAATATATCTAAACAAGCTGCTTGGATAGGAGAAGCCAGGTTTTGCTGGGTCCATGGTATCGGGAGCCGGTAAATTTAATTTGGTTTGTATTAGAGTATAAAATATATTTATACATCATGATATATTTATTGAGGACCCCGCTTCTTATTTAGTACCAGGGCTTGGTCTGGGATGTGGTGTGCTGTTTAGCCTTGTAAGTGCTCAAAAGTTATAATGTTGTATTCATTGAGAACTGTAATCTTCTGTGACTAATTGTTAGTGAACATTAGATCGATCACTACGGTCTCAAGATATGCCTGAAAAGGATTGTAAACTCAGTCGATAGCACTTTATGCGTTGACTGGACGTGGTGCAATATTATGGGTCACGCTGCACGTGTTTCATCCATTTTTATTTTCAAATTTATTTATCGATAGAGCCTCTCGGAACGAATTAAATCAATTATAGTACTAATTCATTCTCTTATTAAGGGCATTTGGAATTTATAAAAGAGCCATTTTGTTGAACTTGAAGATCATTTGCAAATTAGAGAATGTCCTCGAAGCACTTCAAGGTGTCTGTCGCTAATGACTAATTGAGGGTTATTAATAGCACATCGTTGATGATTCTTAAATGTTTAATCTTATTCCAACAGGTTTGGGAGATAAGTGGGTTTTATTTTCATTTACGTTGTGCTAAGCTAAGTTTTCATAACTTCGCACCAGTTATTCTGTAAGTTCTCACTGATGGATATCAATGATAATAACAATAGCAATAATAATGTTGTAAACATCCCTCAAGGTTTTACGATACGCAGAAAAAAATGGCGCTTCTGGTCTGCGAATGTCGCAAGCGAGAGGGGTATAAACAGAATCGCATAGTAAAGCAGTCTATCGCGTGCTGCATACGGTTTTCCGCACAGTATACAATATCATTGAGGAAGTTTAATAAGCACTCCAACTGCCTGATTCATACTCTAAATTAGTGCACTAAGTCAGGTACTAATTTTAGGGCTGAGTGAACCCAGGTAGGATTTCGTTAAAACACGGTTTCACATCCTGTCAGAGCCCACAGTTCTTCTGCCAAGAAATATTAATTAAACAAAGTCAGGATTTGAACCGAACATTATTCAGTCTAAGAATTCAAAATCCCTCCCTCCCCTCTTTAGTTTGCAAAACACTGCAAATTATCACACAATGGTTTATTATTATACACAATTTTTTAGGGAATTTAATAAGCTTTAATTTTGGAAACTATAACATTTTCTGTGCGACGCACCGTTTTCATGATATGCGCAAAAAACTGAAAACAGGACCTTTGAGCCTCACAGGCCGGTATCCCTAAAAATCGATTTCTAAGGCGTTGTTCAGGGACCTCTCCGTACATGTTCCTGAAACTTTTGGAACTACATGGTTTATGGCAGCAAAAGAACTTAATTTGACTGGGCTAGTAGTTACAATTTTTGATATCATTAATACTTCTGTGGTGTTTGGGTAAAGGGCTGCAAGCCATTTTCAATATAAGTTATATTTTTTTCTTTAAAATTGAATTTCACTTTTAAGAAAACAGTTAAGAATCAATGAAATAGTGTTCACATTGACTTATGTCCTTTTTTTCTAAGGAAAAGTTCAGTATAAAGAACAAAATATAACATGAACTCCTATACCCAAACACCACAGATTTGTTTAATTATATTTCCTAATAATGTTTAATTAGTTTTGAATTGTCCGAAATGTAATTTCATTTAAAATGTTAATTTTCTTGTAAAATTTCATTTAAAATATCATTTATTTAAATGAAGTATGTGCAGCAGGTTATTGGGCTTGTTTTAATGCATTTTTAAGTCATAAATAAACAATTTAAAAATTTGTTTTTTACGCCCTGCTGATTATTATTTAACGTTTTAAACAAGACAACACACATTTGCTCTCCTGTTGAGATAAAACATGTAAAAAGTATGACCAACCTCCATCTCTAGGCACTTTGTAGAACTACTGCTTGGTTTAATGGCTTCCTTTAAGAATCTCAATTTTATTGTTATTTGTTTCCTAACTTAAAATTATTATGAAATAATTTTTAAATCTGTGTAAAAATATTAAGTAAATGTTCAAGTACATTTTTATTGATTTATTTGTTTCGGCTCAGTTTGATTAATTTTGGTATGAAAGTAATTAATCACAGCATAAAACTGTGAATATTTATCATTATTAAATCCATCTGTGGATCCTGGTTATTTGTTTATTTTTAATTAAAAATAAATAATTTTTGAGACAGTAATACTTTCATCAAAGTGATTTATATTATTAATTTTTTACATAGTCATAAAATAGAAGAATGCAAAAGAACATCTGAAAAAATATTTAGGTATTTACTGTTGCCTGAAGTGATATTGCTAACAGATAATTTGTTAATTCTAATGTACACGTCACTTTAAAATAATATATATATATATATATAATATTGTTCAGTGAAAAATTCAAAATACAATACAAGTACAATAAGGATTTCAGCAAGAAAATTTGGGTTCTCGATACAAATTAACATAAAAATATATTACTCTATAGTCAAGATTATAAATCGTATTTATTAATTTGTTATGATTCATTTTGAATAATTGTCCACCCTTTATGTGATAAACACCCACTTATCCATTCTGCTACTTAGTGATTAAGGCGGCAAAATTGAGGTAAATATAAAAAATCACACCTGTTGCAGAATAAAGGTACAACTCAAAATTAGCAATTGTCAGAAAATCATATTTAAACCTAATTTTAATTGGGGATCTCCTCGATTAACAATTCATGTTGAAATCATGCCAGGATAAGGTGCTGCTGGCCCCCCTGATGCCACTCATGCCATGTTCTTACAGAGATATTCCATCTTATACACTGCTTGTTAATAAGATGATTGATCGGCGTGAATAAAGATCTCAAATTAAAAAATATAACTTTTTTTTCTACCTATTTGAATACCTTCTCATTCAAACTCACTGAACAGTCGAAATACACATTCGTTAGGTATTACAAATGATCATAATGTTTTAATGAGGAGGTATTCAAATGTGTATGTGTGGGGAAAAAAAAAAAACTTGAAATATGACTTTCAGAAATTTCAAATTATGATTTATACCTTTATTCTACGATAGGTGTGATGTATCTAAAATATGCCCAAACCTAAATCAATTGCTATATTGACTCTCATTTAGAAAATTATAATATCTATTTGTTTTAAAAATGCTTTCAAAAATTTAAAACAATTAATTTTTGACATGCAGAGATACTCTCTCTATTTAAATGAGAAAGCCTTGACTTGCTATCTCATTTCTTGTTCGCACTCTTTTAACTAAACTAGAGTTAGACATTCTATTCTACCCAAATTGGAGGGGAAGAGGGCAGGGGGGCAAGATTGTGAATTCAATAATTTTTTGTGAATTCAATAATTTTTGTAATGACTTTGAGCAATAGTGCATTTTTTAAATATTTTCTAATAATTAATTTTAAAAGTCTGTATAGGATTTTTAAAATGCATATTTTACAGAGTAGCTCTCACAAAAACGGTTATATATTATAATTCAAAAAGTGAGGTCTGGCTCAAAAAAAGTTAAGAACATATTGCACGCTGGGAAGAATACTGGTATAAGTCCAAAAAAGTATTTTTCGAGGTATTTATACCGTTGAGTAAAGTTTGATGAGATTCTAGCTGAGGGGAGCTGTAGAAGCATAGTGGTTTTTCTGCTCTCTAGTGTACATACCTTGAACTATCATTAGCCCATTACTACCCTCAGGTAGAGCTCTTCCAACTTTACTCTATGGTATAAATACCTCCAAGGCACATTTTTGACTTATACCAGTATTCTTCCCAGCATGCGATATCATGTATATGGTTCGAAGATGGTGGAAAGAAATGAACAGAGACAATTAATTAAAATATTTAATTACATTTTCTTGTCTCCTGTGTCTGTCAGGTTTATGTGTTGGTAGAGAGCGACTTATTTAAAAAAAATAAAATAAAATACTATATCTCATGCAAAGAACCAACATTTAGCTAGTATATTTATATTTCATATATCATATATTCATATCTTTCTTTCAAATTACTGTGGCTTTTTCATATCATATAATTTGTTGTGAGAGTACTTATGCATTATGCACTATGTTTCCAAAAATTATGACAGCGAAATTCTTGCAGTTAAATACAAAATATATAAAACAATATTCTGTTCTATTTTAAGTGTTAATGTTTTTGATATAGTTGAATATCATTGATTGTCTTGAATTTATTCAACTAACTTTTGCTGTTTTTTTGAAAATGTCTCTTCTTTTTTTTTAATTTAGTAAATTATACGAATATTTCCTACCAAATAAAACATATAGCTTAGCTTGCTGTCAAGAATTTGAGCATAAGAAATTTATACAAAAAAAAAAAGAATATAATATTTTCTTCAAATTAATTAGTTAGGCTATGTAAATCTGGTCAATTTATAGTATAAATCATAAAAAATCAAATTTACGACTAAAAGATTTAAAGATATTGTAATAGGATTAAATAAACATGGCACTATACGATTGAAAGAATGTTTCACAAATCTTTTTGTTGGTACCATATATTTTTTGTTCTTGCATAGAGTAAGTATAGACTTTATTTTCTATTTAAATTATCATTAATAAATTCAAGAATATTATTAAATTTAAATAGCAGTTAATAATGTAACAAATCTTCTTTCATTTTATATTTTATAAGTTAGAATCAGAGGTTTGTTTTAATCATTTTATATTTAATGTATGTATTTATTTTATGAAAATGATTGCCTTGAAGTTATTCTAATCCAAATTGTAAAATGCTCTGTTTATTTATTAATAATAGCTGAAGTATTACTTTCAGTTATGTTCATGATTTTATGTTCGGTTGTTACTTGTTTTTCTGTTGTAATATATTATATTATTTAGTGGAAGCTTATTATTTAAAAACAAAATAAATAAATGAAATGTAACTAGATGTTTATTTTATTATGTTTATGTTATTATAAGTATCTAGATATATGATTTTATTTTACATCTTATTCAAATTCAGAGATGTGCTTATGTTGGTGTTGGTCATAATTGTCTTTCTGTTTCTCTTGTTCGCTCATTTGAATGATATTACCCCATAATTATCTTCTTAACAAATGCATGCAATTCAAACTTGGATAACTTCCGATTTAATATACCATAATTGAAATCTATTGAAGCTTCTTGTAAATATTCTTCTGCATTCTACTTTACTTTTCCTCTATGATTTCCTGCCAGACTCAACAATATGAAGCAGCTTTTCACCGGTGATGGTTTCCAAGCTGTACATAACGTGCATGGCCTCACCATTTTAAAGAATTTCATTGACAGAAACTGAATTTTGTTTCAGTTGAAGTGTCAGAACGCCACAGGAGACACTATAGGTTTTTCCAATGGCTTCACAAGGCAGCAAAAGATTTTTTTGGTTTGTATACTTTATGTTTATCTTTATCCATGGTAATGGCATAACTATTGACTTGTTTCGAGATTATATTCTTTGTTATATGGAATGTTTAATGTCTGCTGCAAAGCTTCTATTTGAAAGAAGGTATATTACCCATTTTCTATTTTCAGGTTGATTTAGAATTTTGTCCAATTTAATTATTATTTTTTAAAAGTTTAATTTAAAATCATAAAGAAACAAAAATTGCAAATCATATTTTATCTCTTATAGAAACAATATAATGTGGCCTAAGTTTATACTTATTCCATCCCAACTTTATTTGGGATGTGCTAAGTGACAAAGATTTTTCTTTTTTTACTCAGCCCAAGCTGGCTTTTCCTACCATGTACCTTTGCTATTCCTTTTCTGCTGCAGTTACCTGATTCACATGTTTGTTTCTCGAGAGCATTCCAACTATCAAATCAAAAAATAAACTGGCAGAAAAACAAACTGAAATAAGCGTAGCTTCTAATTTTTGAAAATATATCTCTTTATTCCGTTTTGAATGCATTTTACAATTAGTTATATGACTGTTTTGGGATAATTTTTGGGTAAAAAATAAATGTTTAAAAAAAATCTCATCTCTATTTCGGGAAGATAAAACAATTTAAAAATTCATTTAAATATTACATTTTAAAATTTGGAAGAATATTAAATGTCAATCAATAATATGATGTGAAAATTCCCTATCTTCCTTATTATGATTTTATTAAAAACTCGTGCAATATCACAACCAACTTTTAGGCGTTTTGCCCCATTTTCAGGATTAAACTACAATATAATTTACAATGATTAAAAACATTAGTACAATACATGCATATTAAAATAAATTATTATAATTATTTCTATATACATTTATTTTAAAAACAATTTTACTTATAGTTACCTTTTTATTTCAATTTATCCATTAACTTATCCACTTCTAATTGTTCAACAATAAATCCATATTATGTTATGAGCATAATAATATAATGACGAAATATTAATATGGATTGAAATAGAAATAATAAGGTAAAAATATCCAATATTGTTTTATATATATGTGTATATATATATATATATATATATATATATATATATATATATATATATATATATATATATATATATATTAATATTTCGTATTGTATTTAACCATAATAAGTTTTATTGTAGTTAAATCCTGAAGATAGTGCAAAATTCTGAACCGTTGGTCTGATACTGTATGAGTTTTCATAATTGCAAGCAGTGGTTTTTAGTGGTAATTTCCCATTGTAGTAATTAGAGGATTTAAAGAATGTGAGCTTGATTTGATGAATCAATATCATAGATGGTGAACGTTTTCTTTTAAGTATGAACACTTATTGTCCATTTTTAGGTATTGTTTTTTAAATTGTGATTTTAATATAATTAAGTGTTCCTTTAAAAAATTATGTGCAATCTAAAATCAAGTCCTCTGAAACAGTTCAGATTCTGTTTTTTGTTAGCCATCTTAGGTATTTTTTTGTGGCTACCAGATGTGCCCCAAGGGCATCCCTCACTTATGGACAGAGTTTGGTTCACAAGCTCAGATTTAAAATCTTATATTCCCAATAAGGATACCTCATTGTCTGTATTCTTAAATTTCTGATATTTAGAAGGCAATTTAAAAAAAATAAATAAATGAAATTGTATATTTTTTGGTGATAAAATGAAAACAAAAAACTTATTTGATATAAGTAACAGTCGATTCATTTTTATTTTATACTATTAATTATATGAGATTACCTTCGGAGTACTTATAGAGATATTAATCGAGCAAATTAATTTATTTCAAAATTGTTCGAGGATTAATCTTCAGAAAAATCAGGATTCTTTTGCATTTTTGGTTAGCAGGGCTCACTCAGTCTTTTTATATTACCCGATTAAAGAAGTAACAGTCCCGTCTGGACGACTATATATGGCTGGACGGCTTTGCACCTAATTTAACAAACTAGTAAAACGGCGATAACTCTATTTGCGAATGCTGGCCACTCCAAATTGAACTTTGGAATCGATAGATTGGAGCGACTGAAATGCTTGGAAGAAGATTAGTCAACTTTATCCATTTAATTGTCAAGCCACGAATTTCAACATGAAACATATTCTTCCTATAGGCAATATCGTTAAAAGTACCCTTGAAAAAAATAGACATGACGTCATCCAAATCCCACACAGGCAATTAGTCATATTTGATTATTAAAATGTTTTTCTGTTCCAAATTATTATTTTCATCATTTTATTTTTTTTAATCAACCGGTGGTTTCTTAGATAAGTTAAAGTAAATTAAATCTTAATAATCAAAGCGTGATTAGAAATACAGAATCGTACACTATATAGTTTGAGATAAGGATGTTGAAAACATATTTTTATCCGATTTTTCCCTGATATATCGTAATATCTATATTAAAATTTGAGTTTCGAAAACCGATATTTTTTAAAAAATAAAAAAATTCTACTGCGGCGGGTTCGACAAACAAATAGCCATAAAAACTTTTGGTGTGGTGTGGTCCTGTTACTATCTATAGTGGCTGTGTTATAGTGATGGGATGTCTAAAGCTTAATATCGATATCTTGATAATATCGATATTTAAAAATATCGCTGATATTTTTATAAAATAAAAAAAAAAAAGAATCGAAAGGAGGATAGGAAATAACCCGTTTCTTAATATTTAAAGTCTGCTGTAAATTAGCTTAATAAAAACAATATCTTAATGTTATTGGCAGTGACATATCGATATTATAAATACAATATCTTAATTACATCGGCACAGAAATATCGATATGTGTGTGTCCCTTTAAAAGATTAAAAATATCAAGGCCCGAAATATCAATATTTTTTCGATAAATTCAACTATTCTTTCGATATATTAAAAAATTATCGATACTATATTTATCGATTTTTTTTAATGCTCATATGTCGAGAAATTAAATAAAAAAGAAATTGCAATCTAACCAATATAAATTATATTATGATATCATAAAATCAGCCATACTTTAAAAAGGCATCGTACATAGTTATTTCCTATCAAACGTTGAATATTTAAGAAAATTGTGTAGAAAAAAAGGTTTTTAGTGTATTTAAAAAAATAAAGAAATAGTTATTGAAACTTGTGTACATTTTAACATTATACGTGTTTTATTTCCTCATTTAAATAACTTGTTCATTTTTTTTCTGAACTATTTCGAGAAAATCTAAAATCAATCAATATCGTTGAATTATATATCCTGGATCGGATACCTGATTGATAATATTATTGAAATAATTTATTTTTATATCATATATTTAATACCTTTCTCTTTCACAGTTGGGCTTAAAATTAGATAATAATATTCATTGAGATAAATTTCTAAAAAAAGATAATTTTTTTTTTTAATAATTTTTAGATGAATGTAGTTTAAAAATAAAGAAATTTCACAGAAAAACATAACGTTTTGGTTTATTAATTTTAATAATGAACCTTTGTAATCGACCAAGAAAAGAAAAATGTTAATACCCCCTCCAAATTTGAGGTTTTATGATTCAAGATACTTAGAATCTAAAAATCGAATTGAAAAAATAATCCGTCCGCTTGCCTCGGTTTTTCTTCGATACTACTGGGCCGATTTTTTCAGATTTGGCACCAAAATCCAGGTTCCTCCTGGATGAACCTCGGAACTCGACATTACGATCCTACAATTTGTTTAAAAATAATTAATAATTTTTATTACTGATAGTAATAATTAATCCAAAATATTTTTTTTTAGTCTTTGTATAATGGATATCGAAACTATTTTCATAATATTATTGGTAATTAATAATAATTTTAACTACTAATTATTAATAAACCATTGTTTAATAATTTGCAGCGTTTTTTTGTATATCAGTTTATATTGTTTTAATTGATGCCAGCATTTTTTAAAAATTAAAAACACGCTGATAGTGCACTATTTCGTCAAAATATATCAATTTCCTCTAATTGTGCTGATTAAAGAAAAGTTATATTGACAGGTAATAGGTGAATGAATGGTGTGGTTCATTGTATTGAATTAAGTTTTTAAACTACACAATAATTTTAAATTAACCAGGAAAAATTGTAAAACATTTCATGAAATTAAGGAATTTTGAACTTTGATACCAATCATTCGAGTACAAGAGGCTCTCTCAAGTATGGATGTTTTGCAGTAATCGTTAGATGATTAATTTTTTTACTGTATACTTTATCTTTATTAGTATATTATATAATATAAATTAGATTTTAGTAAAAATTACATTAATTTATGGTCAAATTTAAATTGGAATAAACGAAGCTATTAGCGAAGATATTTTACTTTTTTTTTTAATCTCAAGTCAACTATATCAGCCGAAAATATTTTTGGTTCACTTTAGAAAAAAAATACTTGACTGTACTTATTACATATTTTATTAATTTAAAGATTTATCAAACTCTCTCTGAATTTTAGAATCAAACAAATTAAATATAAATGAACAACGTAATTGGAGTCGAAATTCTGTTTTATTTTTTTGTTTATACTTTCAGCCTGCTCTACAAGACATATCGAAATATTAAATCCACAGAACTTTTGCATTTTAACCAATTTTTTTTTCCTGGGCTATACCTAATCCGACATACTATACGCGATATTTGTACTTAAAAAAAAAATCAGAAAATAAGTATTCCGACATAATTATTCATAACGACCCTGAAGTAAGGTGACTCTATTTTTCTGACTAAAATTCGGAACGCTTTTGAATATCCCCAGTTCCTCTCCCCCACCATACCAATTACATTGATTTTAGAGTATATTTTTTACTCTCCTGGAAATCTTTTTAAACAATATGCTATCTAAAACGTATTTCAAATATTTTTTGTGTTAAATTAAACCAAAAATTTGATACTGTTGGGCTACAAAAGATATCAGCGGGTGCCTGTGCACTAGGGACATAATCTATTTTGCTGAGGGTTGATCTGACATAGATCACTTTAAGGCATGGATATATATATATTTTTTGTAATGCTTGGCAGTGGGTGCGCACGCTTATGCACATTTAAAGCCCATCATGGTGGTACACGCATTTCCATTCCAATTGTTAAAATACAGTATTAATTATATATCTTTTTGGGCGCCTCAGCCCAAAAGGCATCCTCTTTAATCCACTAGTGAATTAAAGAGGGCAGAAAAAAATCATCATCAGGACAGAAAAAAATAAGATCATATGTATGCGGAAAAAAAATCCAGTCTATCTCACATCAACAATATAAAAGTTTTTCTGATTATTGCCTCTGCTATGTAGTTGACTTCTTATTTCTTTTGTATTTATGATCTTTAATTTATTTTTATTATTTGATTTATTTTTATGGGATTTTAGTACATGTTTGGTGATTTTGTATGAGTAATTTCTTTTGATCAACTGTTTTTAGATAACCTTTTCCAGCAGCTGTTATGATACCTCCCTTTTCTTTCAGTAGGTGCAGGTTTCTTGGAGTGAGGTACTGTCTTTAGTTGATGTGTCTTTTTTTACCCTTGATGTGAGATATGCTGCGTTTCGTCTGCATTTACGTGATCTTATTGCTTTTGTCCTGATTTGGATGGTTTGTTTCTTAACGGTATTTTAGAGACTCAAGACGTCGTGAGCGGAATCTTGCATTTATATCAACAATTATTTTGCTCTTTTTGAATACTGCTCTTCTATATTAATAATCTTTTTTGGGGGATCCTCACCCATGCCTTTATTTCTAGAGACAACAATGTGAACAAAGCAGGAGAATCCTGTATGCTGGAAAGGACAACGTTATCTTTCGTAAGACCCGTTTCTTAGCGGAGTATTATTAAATGTAAGCATTATTAATCGATATTATAAATTAATAATTTATTGATAATATCGATTGTTACAATTTTTGAAATAACCAAAGTCAATAATCGGTTGGTATATTGGTCCTTGGAGGCCCGATTTAGAACCTGTCGGAGAGTCCGACATTTCTATGGGCACCTCTGCTCGTTTTGACTAATTCAGATTGTACCTGACGGTAGCGTAAATTTTTCTTAAAATGAGCTAATAAAACCATAGTATTTAAATCAACTCTATTTGGAAAACCCAAGAAAGATTAGAGAATCTTCCCTTTTGCGCTAAATGGCTTTTTTGTCTTCGTGGCATTTTCCGTTCATGACCACTTCACCTGGTCCTGCCGACAAGGTCAGAATAGTCAGCTGTGCGTGATATTTAGTGAAGAGTTTTTGAATACGGACCAATCTGGATAGAAAGGACATTCGAATCCTGAATTGCCATATGGTCTATAATTATACACATATGGGGTTTCTATAAATCACGATTTATCTAATTTATATCTTTATTAGAATCAACAATGACAAAATTTCTTTTATGTCGTTGCTAAATTAGTACAGCTAGTATACCCGAGCGAGAACTCTCGCATTGATATTTGTCTTTCTTCTCCACATACATTCGAAGTGTAAGCAGTATTAGGGAAACATGTTTATTCGTATAAATAATATAATATTACTAAGAAAGTTAATTTAACGCTAACATTTGGTGAAGCTACATGGTTTATAACGACTATGTTGTAACTTGCCTCGCTGAAAAAAATATCTCTCCAGCTAAGCAACACGTTTTTTTTTTTTCTAATCCCTCAAACAAAAAGAACATTAATAAAACAAATAATTAGATAAATTATAAACTGGATGTACTTTACCTTTTACTACCGTTGGTATTTGAAGGTCTGATGAATATATACAATTGGAATGCTATTTCCCAGTTAGGGAATTATCTCATTATTTAGAGGTGAGGGTCCTCTTCTTGTTTTATGTTAAAAACAACACGTATCAGCTATAACATTTTCTATGTATAGTGTTCATATTTAACAGTGCTTTAGGAGTTAGACATGGGAAAGAATATATAATTTCGTCTATCATTCATAGAAACCTAAAAACATCATTTTTTGTTTTTAACAAAATAATATTTTCAGGCTTATTAAAAAGTTTTTTTATACAGTCTCAACTTGCTTTTACAGGTATAAAGTTGCCATGGCAAGTTAGCATAGGACCCGACAACCCTATATCGTGTATTATCTCGGAAACGGTAGGTTTTAGGGCTTTAAAACGCTGGACCAGTGCATTCTATAGGTGTTCTGGATGTCCGCGTTGAAATATTTAAAAACTGAACCGGTTCCGTCTCGATACGATGGCTCAATACCGTCGGAGCTTTGAAACCGCCCAGTTTTTCCCATCACTTTTATTTAAGTCCTACTAAGAATTTAACAATTGAAATTAGGATTCGTTACTTCTCCATGAAATTTCCTTTCTTTTGACACCTCATTCGTCAAAATCCATCGCTTCTGAGAGTCGGAAAAGGGATCTATCTATAGTACTGTATTATATATAGAGAAGTGATCATATTTAAGTTCATATACTTAGAAACAGCGACATAAAATACATTCCTGTTGTTTGGTACAAAGAATGAAAATTGTTGGAAACAATGACACATTTACAAGTTACACCCATTTTACTGCTTTAAAAAGAGGCGTTATTTGTAAAATAAAATAATCTAAAAACACCATTAAATGGTAAAATTTACGTACAAATAATGAATGACTGACTATGTTTTACATTGCTTATACTATTTGTATAATGTTTTTTTCGAGATATTAATTTTTTTTAAATAAATGCGCGTTCTCAACGATTCAGGGCTGTACAGTATTTATTGTTGACTTGCAATATTTTAAGCTTGTTATTGTTCAGTGTTGTTTTCGTAAAACCACAATTGTATTGCCAATTTTCGTACCAGGCTGTTTGTAATTTATTTTTTAGAGCGACTTATATTTAATATATTATTATTGATTACTGTCTTTATCATTTAGCCCCTTTGCAAGAAGTGTTCTAACTCGAAACATCGTATTTTCAAGTTGTCTACCAAAACTGTGTACGTATTTAGTGTACGTATTTATGAAGTACTTTATACTTCAATAGCGTCATAACTTTAATTTCAAGCCTGATCTATAGAGAGCGCTTTTCAAAGAAATATCTTAATTGGCCATAGTTATGCAAAAAAAAGATCCAACACAATTTTTGATTTGCCTGTATTCTATGGTAAGGGTTTAACATCTTTTATGTATTGGAAAAATGATCCAAGCAGTTTGGACAGATTTGGAAATCTATTTAAATAATTTTTCAGGAGAGTAAAAAATTTACCTGGACCATCTCTCCTCCCCAATTCAAAAACAATTAGTTATAACCTCAAAAGAGTTTTATCTTTATGATACCTTTAAAATAATTAAAAATCAAGGTTTTTCAATAATTATATTGTTTTAAGATTTTTTACAATGATACCTTAAAACTTTATAGTTGTTTCCCCAGGAATTGCCAATTTTGAGTTAAGTTAAGGCAATCTTCTTGCAGAGGAGCGATATGTTTTCTGGAGATTGTAGTGAAAAGCAATTTGGACGTAATCTATGCATGAAAAAGAGAAAGCCATGAGGTCCGACGATTTTCTCCGCCCCTTTTTTAAGTCCATTAATTACTTTAATTAATTCAGAACTCCCAATTACCTACCATCGTTAGTAGTAAAGTGTGATGTATTTTTATTTAGTAATAAAGTGTGATCTATTTAAGTAGAAAAGTATTTGTATCTTAGTAAAGTAGTGCGATATATTTTAGTAGAAAACTGAGATATATAAGTCACAGAACTTTTACTTAAAGCTCCATGACTTGCTTTAGCTCTATATAGCTGCAATTTTTTATTATTTATGTTCGGTAGCCTTTCAAAAAAAAAAAAAAATTATTTGAGCAGCTTGATTTAGTTGATTTTGTATTCAGTTTTAAATTTCTCCCTGGAGTTTATCAGAATAAGATATTTAGTCAATTCATTTATTTCTAAAATTATTTTGGAATGTCTGGATCAGGATAGAAAAAAAATTGTCACTTGTACCCGTAATGAATTGTTTTTTAATTATTCAAAATAGTTTTTTTTTTAATGTGTTTTCATAAGGGTATATTAATTATTTAAATTATCAAGGAAAAGTTTCGCCTCATTCACTTATACAACTGAATTGAAAACAGATTGCTCCTCGCAACCTTTCTGGCCCATTTTCAGGTGATCTTGTGACAATTATAATTGTGACTATTGCATGCAGCGAACTACAATGACAAGTATGAAGTTCCTATACTAATTATAATCATTGACAGGTAGGGATTAAAAAGCAAATTACAAGATCACTTGAAAATGAGCAATATGGGCCCGAAACTTTGTGAAGAATAATCAATAAAGTTGTAGAAGTGAATAAGGAGAAAATTTTGTTGAAAATTGATAATTTAAATTAAAAAAAAAAATTTCTTAGTTTTTAGTGATCTATTCTATTACGCTTATATATCTACATTACTCTTCTTAAGAATTCGCGCCATGAATCAATTTCCAACTTGATTAAGCAGATCATTTTTATCCATTCAATTCAAGAATTTTTTAGAATAACGTTACAGTATTAAAATGGTTTAGTAACAATACTGTACATTTCTGTCCTTCGAAATCTTGCACAACATTTCTGCATTTATTCATTATCACGGGTTGTATTTAAAACCAGAGAGACTCCAAACCGAAGTAGTAGATTTGAAATTGAATAAGTACCAATTATTCAATGTGCAAAAAATGTCATTGTGAAATTCTATTAGTTTTCGAATTTATGAAACGTACAATAATGTAATAATGCCAAATATCATTACGAAGTAAAAAAAAAAAAATATAAACGGGTGTAAATAAAAAATCTTGTTAAAATAAATTAAACAATTAAAAAAAAAAAGAAGTTTATTACTATGCTATTAAATCTGGGATCAAAACATTTATATAGGTTCAGCAATAAGTATCGATTTAAATATTGATAAAAAAATTACTTAAACGTTTTTAAAAAATAAAAGTTAATATTACCTCAGTGAATTATTGGCTATGTAACCACACATAGTTAATAACATTGATATTGTTTAATTGGAAAACAAATTAATCCGATTTAGTCATTTTGAATTTATTGCAAAAAAAAAATAAATGGTTCTGATCAATATTTATTTTAACTGTTAACTCAATCTTAACAATTTATGGTTAACACATATTGTTGGTAGATCATCTATTGTTTATTGTTTTTGTCTCATATCTGAGGATTGGTTCCTCTTTGGAATAATCAGGATGCAACTATTAAAATTTCCGATGCTAGAAATTTTGAGTTGTGCCTCTTTCATGGAAGTGCGGTATGATACGCTATTTCGTGCATTACCATAACATTTGAATAAATGAATAATTAAGTATAAAATAAGATTAATAAATTTTAATAAATAAAATTCATAAAATATAGGCGTTACTATTTACAGTTACAGATTGATATAGCATTGCTGCCGTTTTTAGCTGTACCTAAATTCATGAACTATGAATGTGCATGTTTAATATTATTACAGTGTGAAATATTTTGAGCATGATAAATTATTTAGTTTATTTAATTTTTAGAACGAATGAAATAATTATAATTATTTGTTTTCCTTATCATTTAAATTGATGGTTGAATTTATCTGTATTTCAGATGCCTGGTTCAACCCTGCACGTCTTCATCCTCAAGGTAAGAATGTTTATGTTCATCTTTTAGACATTAAATAACACTAGATATTAATTTAACATTCATATTTTCTCAATAGTAAATATCGAATATTTTTGAAAAAGGCGTAGGCAAACTCAAAATTTAGCAATTTTTTTGTAATTGCTAATTTAGTAATTTAGCAAACTTTACAGGAAACACATAAAACGATTTTTCCCCAAATAACAATATATATGTGTGTGTATATATATATATATATATATATATATATATATATATATATATATATATATATATATTTATTTTAATTTTATTCATTATAATGCACAGTAGGAGTTTATTAAGGTGGCAAAACCTTTATAGTTAAAATATATTTTTTAGATTTCTAGCACTGGTTAAGACCAGAGTGACGACTGAGAGTCGTTAGTATTTGGTGCTTACGTCACCAATAGTATATTTTTAGACCATTTTCAATTTTTTTCCGATATATCGTGAGCGGGAAAGAATAGAGGTGGTGTTCATAATAAACTGAAACGGAAGGTTACAAGATAGCTGGGAAAGATTAAATTATAAACAGCTGATCTTAAAAAAAATATTAAAAAGGAAATACTCATACAAAAAAAAATGTACAAAAGATCATAAAAAGAAATCGAATAATTAAAAAAGAAAAAATCTAACAGTAGAAAAGGGAAAGTTAAAGTGCACAGAAGAGGAAGGTCCCTCCTATAAAGAAAATATTTCAATTTATGTCCTAACAATTATTTATGTCTCATTTTGAGTTTTTGCTCTTGTAAATTAATTTTTTTTTTTGGGGGGGGGAGGAAGTTGTAAATCATAAATCATAGTGTAATAATTTGCAGTTTTTTTTTGTTTGTTTTCTTTATATAATCAATTCTAGGTTGTTATAATTTTTAATTTAAAAGTAATTTTTATCGTATCTATACTTAATTCTGTTTTATCACCAATCAAATTCCACTAGACAAGTTCTTGTGTTAAAATCGTGCACAATAGATGACCGCGCACTGATACAATTTATTGTATCCTACAATAAACAAGGTATTGAACTATCATGGATCGTTAGTAATGAATTAATTTTTTCCTTTATTTTTAATTTTCAATTTTCACCATCAACTTATATAAACAATTGGCGCAACAAACAATAGATTAAATACAGACTTTCGAAACACATTAGTTTCGCGCTATTTTTTAAATTATATACATTTTATCGGATATTATTTGCGCTATTCTAGGTGCGTCTGGCAGAATGTGGGACTCTTGGCTGGGTTACTAAAAGTCTGTACAGTTGCCAATGGCTCCTTGTAGGAACAAAAATTTCAAGAAAAAAAAATCACCGATATTCTTTATGAATCAATCGTATTTTTTTAATAATAATTTATATACTGGGTGTTGTTTAAGTGACCGGAAATATTTAAAGAGGTGATTAGTTAAAGATTTGTGTTTTTCTTTTAAGTAAGTCACATTTCTTGTTGAGTAGGAAGCGATGGGTAAAAATATATTTAAGTTAGATAATATCCAATTGCGGCTTCGTAAACTAAGTTAAATTTTTCTTTAAAATGGAGTAGAATTTGTATTTTTTATAATCATTTCAATAGAGTTTTCGAATGGCTATATTACGCTAAGTTCTCTTTTTCATTATTCGTGTTTGTTTTTTTTATCGGCATTCTCCTGGACTAAAACTTCCTTGTTTAGTCTGCTACATATCCATGTTAATTCGAGGTCTGTTACGAAATAAACTGGAATTCGCCTCCAGTTTTGTTGTTGACCTGGGATGTATTATAATAAATTAATATCTAAAATAAACATTTTATTTTTTTTAAATATGTAAAATGAAATATTTAATGTGGGTAAAACAAATGAAATTATCTTTTAATAAAAGTTAATAATATTACTTAATATTTCTGGTAATTATGATATGAAATGCATTTTAATGAAAATTTTCAATGTGCCCTCAACCCTGGGCATGGCACTTTCTCGTCCTTGACAATACACCAGTTGCTGCAAGGACCTCTGTCCCAATATTCCTAATTTCGTTGCATTTTTTAATTATTCTTTCAAGTGCCTATTACTTTTGTCTCAATAAGTTCGGAATAGACAATCGTTTTTTTTTCCAACATTTTATAATAATAATTAAAAATAACAAGGAGCAGTTGAATAAAGTTTAGCATTCGAGCATAATTTTCAGTCTTAAGTAGTGTTAAGTGTTGCTACCTATAGCACCATTGATCACAGCAATAATTGACTTAGACATTAAAGTATTACCATCTACACTACTTCAGATTATTGGAATGTGGACTCCAGTAACGAGAGACATCAGGTCTCCTTTCCTATTGGCTCAGATGTCTGTAGGTTTTAAGTAAGCTTTCGCTTCTTGCCATTAATCCATCAACTGTCTAAATACATCGAGTTAAGGTTCTGGCTGAAATAGGTGACAGCAAGACGTCTTCTTAATTTCATAAATGTTTCCTGTCTTGAATTTATCTTGTAAATAAGACGTTTAGTAATCAAATCCATACGGGATTTATTTTGGTTTATTATTTTCAATAATAGACCTTTGGAATCGACCAAAGAAAATTTTTTTGTAACCCCCCCTCAAAATGTGAGGTTTTACATTTCAAGATACGTAGAATCCAAATATCGAATAAAAAAAAAATCCGTCCGTCCGCCGTACGCCGTCCGCGGCTTTTCTACGAGACTACTGCACCGATTTTCTTGAGATTCGGTGCCAAAGTCACATGTCACCCCGGGATGATCCTCGGAACTCGACATTATAATCCGTCTGTTTGTTTCAAAATGGCGACCGATTAGAGATCTCATAAGTCCATAACCCGGTCATTTATAAAGATAGAGAGAAAATGTAAGGTGTTTTGGAATCAGCATAACGAGGCAGGAAAAAAAAAAAAAAAAAAAAAAAAATTGAAAAACAAAAAATCTATAATTGCCGATTAAAGATCTTATATACCCATAACTTGGCCATTTATAAACATAGAGGAGAAATGTAAGGTGTTTTGGAATCAGCATAACGAGGCAGGAAAAAAAAAAAAAAAAAAAAAAAATTGAAAAAAAAATCTATAATAATTGCCGATTAAAGATCTTATATACCCATAACTTGGCCATTTATAAACATAGAGGAGAAATGTAAGGTGTTTTGGAATCAGCATAACAAGGCATTAAAATAACAAAAAAGAAAAAAGAAAAAAAAACGAAAAAGAAAAAAATCTCTATCTGTAAATGCTTTTGGTTTATTATTTTCAATAATAGACCTTTGGAATCGACCAAAGAAAATTTTTTTGTAGTCCCCCCTCAAAATTTGAGGTTTTACGTTTCAAGATACGTAGAATCCAAATATCGAATAAAAAAAAAAACCGTCCGCAAAAATCCACGTGTTTGGTGCTTTTATTGTATTTAAACGAAAGCTAACGAAAATCCCTACAATACGAACTAGAAATCACCTAAATCGGACCATTATTAGCTGAGATATAGCTTAATGAACTTCGTTTTTATTTTTTCCTAGTGAAGTGCACATCAAATATTTCCTCTGTGTCATTTTACATCACAGCCTACTTGCATTGACGCAGTTTTTTTAATTAACACAGTTCGGCACTCTCACGGCGAACGTCTTGTGACAAGCTTCAAATTTCTTTTCCTTTGGTACCTACTGCTTCATATTTTTTACTTTGACAGAATAGATATTTTTGTGGAATAATAAATAAACAAGTGGAATAAATAAGTGGAAATAATAAACCATTGTGTAATAATTTGCAGCGTTTTTATTTAGAAAATATGTATGTCTTTAAAATTTAATTGTTTTTTATCTGTTTTCAATTATAGTTTTGGCCAGATAATCTTGACAAAATCTGTGATAAACCAGATCAGAAATATCTAGATGATTGCGTTTAATATGCCATATTGATTGGGTGAAAGGTTATATTGTTTTTAATTTTACATTCATTTCCAGCGAAATCCTTCCGCGGGATTTTGATAGATAGAAATCATTCGTATTAGTGTACCTATGGGACGCAGATTAATTTCCTGGTGATATAAACTAAAAATAGGGTATGAATGACTGATTTTCCGCGGTGTATCTTGATGAAGTCTGGAAGAGGTCAAAGATAAAGTTCGTATTTTCGCGGGGAGACGAACTGTTGGTTGTTTACCTGTGATGCAATTGGTACAGCCAATGAGGTTTTGGATTCCAAGTGACGTCACCGGGCCAGCTGTATATCGACCCTGTGACATCTCTTGCCGCCATCTTGGCTTCCCCCGCTCTCTTTTGAGCTATTATTATTAGATCGACGAGTAGTCTTTTTGCCAAGTTTCGGCTCCTCAAGCCCTTTCGTTTAGAAATAGTTCCCTGCTAGCTTCTACAAACCAGTGTTAGTTTTTTTTTAAATAGGTTTATCGGTCCGGACTGTCTCCTGGATACTTTCTTCTTTATCATCATTCCTTTGTGTTGTGGACGTTTTTGTTTACGTTGAATTTTTAAGAAATGGCGTTAAACAGGAAAGAATGTAAGTCTTCCGCATGGAATCATATCTCTTATATCTTTACTTTTATTCCTTTTTATATGATATTCAATGTCATCACTTGTTTTGGATGATAAAAGCTTAATTGCATTGCCCAACATTGTTTACAAGCTGCATTCACTTGTCTTTTTTGGATACTTTTGTTTTTACACTATTGGTATTGATCACGTTAGTCTATAGTGAAAATTTTAATAATAAAAAGCGGTAAAAATTTATATTAAAATATAATTCTATTATATATATTTTTATATTACAACATGTTTGATAAGTATCGTTGAATTTAATAAAATTCTTATTAAATTAATCCTGTTCAAACCGAAGGCCTTTTCTGTTCCTTGAGCCAAGAAGCCAGTTGGAATATATATAGGTAAAGACAATTATAGTTTTTCTAGGCCACTAATTTTATCGGACAATTTTCTCCTTTTTTTCTTTCTTTCTAAATTCCAATTTTTCGCCTGTTTTTGCTTACTATGAATCCTTCTGATCTTTATTAATAGATCAAGTTAAGTTAACTAGAACTACTGTGATGTTTTGATAAGGGCGTTACCACTTCCATTGTCCGGTAATTGATTACCTATGATGAAATTGACATTAATGAAACCGTGAAAAAAATGATTTCCTGAATTTTTAATTCGGTTTTTAATTTTATCCTACTTACACTTTTTGACTAAATCTTTTATAAGATTTTATTTATTTATTTTTAAGCAATCGTTTTTATTTACATTAATGTCTGTATTATTCATCTGAATAGATCCTTTATAAATCTTCCCCTATTTTTGCAATTAAATTATAACAAGCATGAAAATGCAAATTTATTGAATTTTATTTGGAATGAAGTAAACAAAGAATATGAACTCTTGCTCAGAGTTGTAAAATTTTCAAATATGACTGAAACGTATGTCTTTTAAGATCATGTTGAATAAACTATTTATTTTCCATTCTTTGAACTATGTTAATAGCTTATCAATTTTCCAAAAATTTTGAGACTTGTAAAATTAAAAATCTAAATAATAACAAAACAAAAATTTGACTGATTATTGTACAAATAAAATATACTTATTTATTACTTGTTATTAGTTAAATTAAGTATAATTTCAAGGGTATCTATTACTATTACATAACATGGCTGGGCAATTGTTCATCCCTGACTGACCTTGCCACCATAACTTACAGGTGTATGCCTTTGTTCAAGGCGAGGGGGCTGTCATGGAAGCATTTCATTATATGCCTATGCTATATTCACGTATTATTATTATTATTATTTATTTTTTTTTTTTATATATTTCTTACATAATATGAGAACACATTTAAAAGATGTAGAGTGAGAGAATCAGGAGCGTACTTTTTTTTTCGTAAGAATTTTTTGTTCGGTGGAGGATTTAATAAGAATAAGACAAGTAATCACCTTAATCTCTATAATCACGTAATTTGGAGTAAGTTTTAAGGATAATTGGATGAAAATTGGATCAAAAATCATTGTTGAAAATTACCAAAAATATTACTTAAAGTACAAACTTTATTTTTTTCGTACATTTCGGAGAGAGGAGGGGTGTTTTCCAATCCATCCTGCCCGGGAAGGAAAATTATTTCGCGACGAAATTAATGTTGACCTTCACTTTTAATAATAATAATAGGTTGGTAAAATGACTTCTTGCCTAAGTTGATGAGAACATAAAGACATTAATAAAAGGTCCCTCCCCATCCAAAAAAAAACTTGTCTCTCAACAATCCAGAAAGGATCTAGTGTTCAGCAATTGGTAAGGAAGCACACATTCTCGGCCCTAAGTTATGCAATGACCCTGGTCTGAATCACGCTCTACCGCCTGGTTTTCCGATCAATTGAAGGAATATGTACCCACTTTATTGGTGCTAATTTTGTGTCCCAATGAGTATGTGACTTCAAAATCCGATCAATAACTAGCAAATATATTTCTACGGTTTTCTATGCAGGCATGTATTAGCGATTCTCAATTTTTTTTTGTCTTGCGATCAATGGTATGCTAAGGCGGGAGCGAAAGGGGAAGTCCGCCCCGGACACTATGTATGGAAAATAGGGCGTAAAAGACAAGAATAAAAAAAAAAATACATTACTGAAATTGGAAGTTTATATCAAACATTATTTTTGTGATCTGTTTATAACATTTTATGATCTCGATATGAATCTCATAATTTATAATTTTACGATTCAGGTCGCTCTTAGATGTAATGTACATTGTATTTTTAAATGTAAAATTTAAAAGAATAACTAATTTAAAAAAAAGTATTGTGAAAATATTACTTTACCATAAATTCAGTGTTATCGGAAGTTAACGAAAAAATATTTATTCCCATTTTTAGTTAGAGCTGGGGGCATAAATGAAGTGAAAAGGGGGACGTAGAAGTGGAAATAGTTAAACAAAATTCACGGCTCCCTCATTATAATAATAACGATTGGAAAGGACCGGACCAAGAATTGTTGAAAACATTCAAGATATAATATTTATTTATTTACTCAACTTCGTTTCAGTAAAAAATATGAAAAACAAATAGCAGCAAGCAATAGCTGCACAGGCGTAATTAAAAACAATGACTATAAAAACACTAATAATTCGTATTTTGTGAGGTTATTAAATCTCTGAAATACTTAATAACCTAATGAATAAAGTTATACATTTTTATTACACATGTATATTTTTTCATCCTCACCCCTCTCCTAACGCAGAAATAAGTAGCTAGATTTAATAAACGTTAACCTAATAAAGTGTTGTAAACTTGCTTCCACGGGCCTGAAGTTGTCATGATAATGACTACGGATATTTTTTATATAAATGAAATAATAATTACGTCGAACTAAATAAAATAGAATATTAAAAACAAAATTGAAATTTTTTTAAATTATTTAATTTTTAATTTAATTTAGTTAATTAAACATTTCTTAGCGCCCTTGTGGCGTACATATATGTATAAATAATTTATTAACACTTTGCAATGGTGACATTCCATACATTTTTATTCTTATTTTCTTACAAATATTTTATTTACCTAACTATCCACGTTTCGAAGTTGTTTCCCCATTTTCAGGATTTCTGTCTTTTAGTCTTCATAATTATGTATTCAGGAATACTGTATTTCTCCAAGATTTACCAAAGGATAATTAGCTCATTGTCTTTGAAATTATGATTATATATTATGTATTAGCTTTGAAAATATGAGCTAATTATCCTTTGGTAACTCTTGGGCATACATAGTATACCTGTATATATAATCAAGAAGACTAAAAGAAAGTATTCCTGAAGATGGGAAAACAACCCCGAAACGTGGATACAATTAGATAAATAAAATATATGTAAGAAAAGAACAATAAAAATGTCGGGAATGTCAACATTGCTAAGTGTTAATAAATAATTATTAGACTTACTAAGTGCTGTAATAAAAAAATAACAAATAATTTAGTGTTGGATCAGTGGTGTTAGTTTAGCCTAATTTAGTGGTGTCCAATGGATGTCCATGGACTTCCATCCACAGCTGAGAAGCTCCTGACTGTCATTAGCAAACAATTCTTTTTTTATAATTACCTCGAAGAAAATTCACACTAAATAATTCATATAAGTGACGTGTCTTAAAAAAATAAAAATATATTGGTAAAAAGAAAGCCCTTATAACGAAACAGGTATATTCAAAACAGTCAGAATCAAAATAAATGGTCAAAATTTCGGTGATAAATATTTTCCATGATATTTGCCAAAATATATTGACAAAACGGTGATGTCTCGGTTTTTTTTAAAAAATGTATGTTTTTAAAAAACATTATCCCGGGAACTAGTTAACGTAACGAGCTCCATTAGGGCACAAATTTTAGCAAATTAAATTTTTTCTTTGAATGAGGTATTCATAGTGTTTTTCCGCGTGCTTGGTGGTTTTGAAGATATTGAGCACGGAATAAAAAAAATGAGCGAAAATCTCTGATTTGTTCTGGAATAATACACCATAAGTAGTGGAATAAGTTCGGTCAGGCGTACCCTATTAGTGACGGAGCTCTGCTGTTGAAGAGTTTTTTTCAACTGCTAAAGTAAAAACTAATTATTTAAAATCACCTCTAAAATCATTGAGGTAGTAATTAATTATTATTCAGAAATTTATTTTGTATTAAGTACCCGGAATTTTCCGGTTTACTTTCGTTATACAATGGTGACATGGGAGCCAAATAACGTAACAATTTCGGCGTAGGTTATTGGCTTCTGTGCTACCGACTCAATCCTTACATCATTAATAAATGCGAAAGAGCAGTTTAAGTAATTATTATTCCATCATGATTATTGTTGGTATTGTTCTGATGAGAGGGCAGTCTGAGCCGTAAAAGCAGACTGGAATATTTTACGGTATTTAGATATATTTGGTTAAAACCTTTGTTTCGCTAACACTGCAATTTCTTAATTTTTTTTTTCAGATTTCGTTTCGCGGCTATTTTTACTTCCTTGTACGAAGTAAAGGGAGTATTGTAATCGCGAAAATTTTCAGATTTCAGAGGAAATATCCATTTTGACCATCCCTGAATCCATTTTGACTAGTTTCGTCGTGACGTCTGTACGTGCGTGCGTATCTCGCATAACTCAAAAACGTTTAGCCGTAGAAAGTTAAAATTTTGTATTTAATATTGCTGAAAAATCTAGTTGTGAACCTCCCTTTTTGGTCACTACATGATTATCGAAAGTGGTACTTTACTTAAAGGTCATTACAGATTTTCATAAAAAATTATAATGCAAAACTTCTCAAATTTGGTAAATAGGACTTTTATATCAATGTGAATGTATTTACTAGATTTTGGTTAAAATTGGTGAGCCGAAAAGGATACTTTACTTGAAGGCTACAATAAACTTGCATAAAAAATTATACTAAAATTAAATACAAGAATCATATGATTTAGTAATAAAGATTGCAAACGCGATATTTTTCTACTACAATTAAACATTTTTATTATTTGTTTTAAGTGTTAAAATTGAGTGTAAAATGCTGATTTTGCTCTCCATTTGTGAGATGAACAAGTCTGCAGCAGGAGAATAAGATGTAAGTTAACCGAGTTCTTCCGCTTAAAATGTCGAAACTGTCGATTTGCAATGCTTTATCTAGTGACATTGACTGTTATAATGTTATCTCGGAACACGAAGAATTAATTCTCTTAGTTACCTACTGAAAGAAAACGGAATGAGATCTCCAGAAACAAGAGTATGTGTGTGTGGAGTCAATAGATGATTGTCGCAATCTTCAGAAACTAGTAAACAAATTCAGGATCACTTTTTTAGCCACCGATTTATAATTAAATAGGCGAACAAGGAACTTATGTGTTTTCCACATCAGATATTTTAATGTAAATATAAGTAATGCATATTTCTAGATTTTAAAATTGCTTCATAAAGCCAAAACGTCATTTTAATAAAGAATTTAAAGGTACCGCGGTGTTTGAGATGAAAAGTGCCGTCATCTTTTTTAGTCAAAGAGAACTGCATTTAAACATTTTTAATGAGAAATCCGAAAATGAAGAAGAGAAGAAAATCAATCGTTATGTTATTCTATTTTAATTTTAAATTTCAGTATTTGCAGGCCCATGCGAGTTTCCCTATAAGGACGTTAAAATAATTTTTTTTTTAATTTATATAATTTTTATTTTTAACGTTTTCTTCATCGTGTGCGATTATATCAAAGGTCCCATATTAAACCTACGAATGTGAAAAATTATTTTTTTTGTTTTTGTTATTTGTCGATAGTATTTCGGTTTATACAGCCGGTAGTAAAGTTAGGAATCTGTTACGGCTTTGGTAGGTGCTGAAATCAAAGTTGCATTTTCAACAATAACGTCTTTAAGGCTGAAGTTTCAAAGTTAAAGTAACGAATATGCGTATTATTATAAAGGTAAAACAATAATAACACTTTAAACTATGGACAAAAGAAATACAACTCCAACAAAAAAATTTTAAATAACAGAAATCAGTCTTTACACAGAAGAATGCAACAGTTTTTTTCCTCTCCTGAAAAGTAGTGATTTTCACATTTACCATGTGTGATTTACGTTACCATGGGGGCGACGATATAATAGTTAAATTAATAAGTAGTGGTGAACTCAACTTTCTTACAATGTTTTTTATTTTTTTAAAATTACATGCGCCGCATATACATTGACATTAATGTTTTGGGGGTCTTTATTTCTGTCTAATTTCTTTGCGAACAGATTCTTCGTAAGTGGGCCTATTACTTTATTTATTGCTTATTGTTATTAATTATTGGTTGCTCTGGCTTCTGGAGCCTATGCTACCGTTACCCTACATTTGAATATATGCTGGTTTTCACCTTCCATTATCTATGACAACAGATCCCATTCCTTTTCTCAAGGTCACCCCGACCTTTGTACCGATTGAATGTCTTAATCGATTAGTCCTTTGCATTTAAGTAAAAGGGCTGCTTTGTGCTTCGAGGTGAGATATACTTTGAAGTTTATATGAGAAAGCCTTTTGGTGGCAAGGAACTCCTCGATTGAACGGTTCGTTGGATAAGCTTGGAAAGCCTTCGTTTCACTAACGAAGAACCTAATATATTTCACTGCAAAACTTTAAATATGTATATCGTTGTTGCAATTTCCAACGTCTTTAATTTCATTTAAAATTCTTAAAACAAATAAACTAAATTAACCACTGGAATTTTGATTCTAGTATCAAATTCTTAAGTGTTATCTGTCCAGGTCTTTTATGGGTCTTAAGCCGCGTGTCATCTCGAAAGTAGCTCTCCGAGAGTGAGCTACCTGTTCTTGTCGATTCTCAAGCGAGTACCGCTTTCGAGAGTGGAATACTCTGATTTAGGCCCTTTTGCTTATTCAGGGGCTAGTGTAGTCTCGGATTTAGCCTAATCTTACCTCCAGAAGGGCTTGATTAGTCCGGGATCATTGTCATATAAACTTTAAATTACGAAATCTGGGGGAGGAGGGGGAGGAATCACGTTCGTTGTAAGTAGTCTTGAGGCCTTAGTAAGTTTTATATCAGTGTCAAAGAGTTCAAAACAGATCAAGTCTCACTTAGTGCATACATAACCAACGTTTTTTAAACACAACCATAGGAATAAGAAGCGCCCGTTACTATTTTCAAATGTTGGTTGGTTTACGTCCAGTGAGTGCTTTGAGACGAACTGAATGCTCATCAAGGGGATGAAAAAAAAAAGAATAATTTTGAGGTTCTAGAAACCTAAAGACAGGCAAAGTAATAGTTTATTTCAGTATGGCCCTGCGACACTAAAATAAAATGTATTGCCGTTTCCCGTCCAGCTTCGGCGTAAAGTTCTGTATTACTTTTATATTGGAGCTAATCCTGTCCTTGAATAGTTTATTCCAAGGTTAACGGAGAGGTATGGTTATGTTTAGTCTAGTACGACCGTGGGCAAATAAGGTTCCCATGAAAATTTTAGTTTCAGTTTTTTTCCCCTGAACCGGGAGTAAATAACGAAATTGATGAATTGCCCAGTTATTTATCCTTATCCTTTGTTGTATGATAGCTGTCAACAGATCATGTTTTAAATTGTTTTGTGAAACTCTTAAATCCTATAATAACATTTACAAAAGAAAAAAACATAAAATATCCAGAATTAGAAAATGAAACTCGGCTTTCTGACTTAATGTTTCTTAAGCTATTTACTCCAATGCTGTTCGACATGACGAACGCGCAAGATACACGTTGTGGCATGCGATATCGAACAGAAAGTCGAACATTGTGGACTTAGCTTTACAGTCGTGTTAGAACATTTGCGAATTCTTCAATTGGCTTTACAAGGAATAGAAAAAAAATACTACTGGTTTGTCTTAAAGCAAAATTTCGACTGTTTGTTTACGATCTTGAGAACAAAATATTTAATAAGAGATTGATAAATTATTTGCCACTTCTATAATTTTATTTTTATTGAAAACTAATATCGGATCAAATATATGTTGGTACTCACCAAGGTTAAGTAGTACCAACATGTATTTGATTTCTTGTCTTAATTAAATTCATAATTCATAAATGTTTTATAATACTAATTTATATTACATTTAATTTAATATGTATAATAATACCAAACTGTATTTTGAATTGCTTATTTTTGAATTATTGTGTGTTTTTAGAACTGGAGATTCGAAACTAATTTTCAATAAAAACAAAATTATAGAAGTAGCAAATAATTTATATAAAAGTAGAAAAGTTAGATGAATATAAGGAAAAAATGAAAGAATTAAAAGCAAATGTGTAACATAGGTTTGAAGATTTGGAAAGTTTGCATATTTTGCGAAGCCATTTATTTGTAACACTATTGAAGATGGATTTCCAATTTCTAAAATAGCACTTATTCAAAAATCAGGTGGGGGAATTTGAGTTATTAGAGATGAAAGAGGATGCGGCATTGCAAATGGCTTCTTCTATGATTGAAATTTGGAAACTCTGCCAGAATGAAAATATCCAAACTTAACGAAACCTGCCTTGTCTATTTTCGAATTTTGGGACTACGTATTGCTTTGTTCTCTGCAATGGGATTCCTAAAGTCGGAGCATCGTTCACAGTTGATCATTAAACATCTTACAGCATTTCTGCGGTCAGTTTTAACTAATTTCACACCAAATTTTAAAAATTTGGCTAAGATTGTCGTTAGATGTTATTATACTTTTTATTTATAATCATATTTTTGAATTTGCACCTGTGGCTCTTTATAAAATATAAAAAAACCTGATTGTGGCTCTCTTTGGGCTTATGGTGGGCATACACTGGTCTAAAAACCATTACTATAGATTTCTAGATAATTCTTTAAATATTTTTCAACATATCAGGATATTTTGGATTAAACCACTGTTTTTAACAATTCTTATCGTTAGTAAATCTTCAATGCTCTTCGTCCGATTTACAATTTCATTAATTTAAATTTCCCATTTGTTTTAATTCTGTTACGTAAGAAGCAGACGAATGCGTAGGTCGTGAATGCCATTATAGAAAGCAACATAATATTCTGAAGAGATTACACTATAAAGTAGAGGTTTTGATTTTTACAGTAGAGGTTACGATTCATAAAACACAAAATGTATGCGTTGGCATGCTGACATGGTTTGTTTAAAAAAAATAAATGTTTGTTTACTTACGTCCTTGTTGGAGGAGGGTTCTTTGAGGTTACTCATTGCTAAGGTTAAGGTGGGGGTTGGTAGTGGGAGAGTTTCGCTACACGTCTTCAACTCCAGTCTTTCTTTCAACATGGTCAAGAGGAGGCAGAATGGTTACACCGCGCAAGAGGAGGAACTTCCTCCGAGAGGGCCAGGTAAGATACCATGAATATTCCTTCTTTTTGAATCCGTCTTGTTGTCTTTTCTGCAAGCTTGTTGGAGAACAAGTTTCTGCTTCTGAATCTGTGGGAGTTGTCATGCTTCGTAACAGATGGCGTTGTTTGACTTGTGTCATGTTACTCATTTCCAGTGATTCTGTTGTTCATTTTAAACAAGAATTATATATATTGGAGTTTTGAGAGAGAAAAAAAAATCCACTGTTTCCTTCTTAATCTATTGTGTTTTATAATTCAGTTTTCTGCTCTCATTTTTCATTTTCACTTGAATCCAAAACATATGTTTTATTATTTTTTATTTACAAACATTTCAAATTATTATCCAACACTTCGTTTGATCCATTCAGAACAATTATTTTTTTTTTTTTTTTAACAAAAATGCTCATAAGTATTCGGTCGATACGACTCAGTATAATTTATTAAATTAAATATTATATTTCTTTTTAGTCTGAATTACATCTAATAACTTTCTAAATTATTTGTTATAATTAATAATTGCATTATTTCTATGATATTCCAGTAAGTTCGAATCGACGAAATGTACCATAAAAATCCGAAGTTCTTCTAATTCGATTTTTTTAGGCTAACAAAAATTTCTAAAACACATAAAGAACATCCTTCTCTCTTAATAAAAACCAGTTCAGTCATTTCGAAAGTGTTCTAGGCCCCAGATGATTCTGGCCAGCGTGTTCTGGTTATCCATATCAGTCAGTTGCTCTTTAACTTATCATTGCTTACACGGCAATTATTATTATTTTCATTTGTAAGCATTTTGTCCGTAAATATCATATAGATGAGATTAACCCAGCAGCTGATACGTGAATTTTCAATGATTAATAGAATTTTCCATTAATAGTTTTTATTTATGAGAATTGTATCATCATGCCTTGTTAATAAAATTGATTTAGTAGATAATGACGACTGTATAATGTAATAAAAATTAAACATCTTACCTTTGCGTACATCATGCCCACGTGAACATTTAAAGGGAAGGTTACATCGAGAACCTTGGTGAAACATCTGATTTGCATCGATATGCGATCACTTTCTCCTACTTCGCCCTTCATTTTACTGTTAGTGATATTTATCTACACCCTGTTCTTATTTATCAGAATATTTCTTTTATGTTCACAAAACAAAATATGTTTATGTAGAATATAAATACACACTTGGATATTTAAAAAATAAGAAATAAACTTATCGAAATTTTTAAAATTCCATAATAATTGCCTATCTTTTAATATAAACAATATCAGTTGACATCCACATGATGGTATAGAAGGATCAATCTAATTAGGAATTGATAAATTATTTGTCACTTCTATAAATTTGTTTTATTTAAAACTAGTTTCGAATGTTATACATGTATTTGACTTCTTGTCTTAATTAAATTCATAATTCATAAATGTTTTATAATACTGATTTATATAATTTAATATGTATAATAATACCAACTATATTTTGAATTGCTTATTTTTGAATTTTTTGTGTGTTTTTAGAACTGAGGATGAATGTATAACATTCGAAACTAGTTTTCAATAAAAAAATTTTATAGAAGTGGCAAATAATTTATCAATTCCTAATTATAAACAATATGGTCATATATAAATTTAATATAAAGACCGTGTTTCAAAATTTGTCTTAAATTGTTGTATTTCTTTTCCATTGTAATAAATTGAATAGTATAATTGAGTCGTTTATTTCCAAAATGAATCCTAATCATCACTGGCAAATTTTCAGGTACCGCGAAAAACTATACTTTCTATTCCAATTGTGATATCAAAACTTTTTTTTTTTATTTTAGTATATTAAAAAAACCTTCATTCTAGCACATATTTTCAATGATCTTTGATCATAATAATATTAATTAAACAGCATTTAAATTTTAAATAGGCCGCGATTTCCAAAAAAAAAATCGTTAAAGGTTCATTTTGGACATAAATGGCTCAAATTATCAATCGGGATATTAATAATTGGGATATTCCTCTTTTACAGTGTATTTATAGTAAAATGATGTCTTGTTGAATACTTGAAAATTAAAAGGTAAGTACCGTTATAAAAAAAAAAAAAAAGTGGTCAAAGACTAACGTGGCCAACGTTTCGACCTAAGTTTTAGGACATCAGGGCAGAGAGGCGTACAGCCGAGTGCCAATTGCTTATACTTTTTGAGTTATGCGCAAATAAAGTTTTCTTTTTTTTGCGCTTTTTCTTTTTTTTCCTGCTTCTTCTCGGTGATGTACTTTGTATATGGATAGTTATGGAAGGGCTTTAAGGAAAACAATTTAGGCAAGTTTCACGAAAATCGTTAAAGCCGTTTTCTCGCTAGTCTATAGAAAAACACGGTTTTCTACAATTGCGTACTGTGCTCGATTTGGTACACTGGCATCGGAGGCCAAAACCAAAAAAAAAAAGAATGGTCTACCCGTTCAAGAGATAATCGTGGCACAGACCGACTGACAGACCAATGGCCGAACATACGTTTTTTGGATTCGGAGGGATTCTGAAAAGCATAAATCCGTTGAAAACTGCACATCGAAAATTTGATCCGATTACATTACTTTCCTTGCTTAGCAGCGATAAGAAAGTAAAAAGATTCCCCATTCTGTTGGTATTGGAACGTAAATTTGTTTTAAATCTTCTATGATATGCTCCCGATATGTCAAACTTCCGATTGTGAAAAAATACGATTTTCATATCGTCACGCATTTTGGTAATTTCTCGAAAACCCAACCCCCAAGTTCAGGAGTCAACAACCCTTGAGGATTAGGAATTCAAGGCATGGCCTCAACTGGTTCGTTTCAATACGAAAGTCGCGGTTTTTTCACATTTGACAGTTTGACATGTTAGGGACGATATATGCGACTAGAATCAGGCAATATTTACTAAATTATATTGTTTCCAGGACTTTTTATATAGCATGTCTAACGCAACAAGCAGTGGCATATGCAGGGGGGAGGGGATTGGCGTTATATCCTTCCCCGTAATGTACATAAAAAACTCTAAAAAAAATAGCTATTAATATTTTTGGTAATTTTTAACAATCATTTTTTATCCAATTTTCATGCTCATCCTTAAAACTTACTCCAATATGGCGATTATAAAATATTAGGTGATTACTTGCCTTCTTCTTATGAAATCTTCTCTATCTCCCGCCTCCCTCCAAAAAAAAATCTTCGTACGCTCCTGGTACACAAGGATACACTAAGTAATTATGAAATGGCTTGTAGGTTGGTGTAAAATGACTATTCTTCGTTGTAAGGTCCCGTGGCCATTTTCTTTTCAGAGGATAGGTTTTAAAATTTTAATTTTCTTTTTTAAAATATCAGTTCTATTTTAGAAATTAAAAAGTTTTAAGTTTACAAAATGGGCTTTTCGTTTCTTGAAATTGGTGATTAATCAATTTCATTTTTTGAACGACACCGTTTCAAATCCTGATTTAGCAATAAGATTAGTGATTTTTGAAAGTAATTTAAAAACATTTTTTTTTTTAAATCCCTACTAGGTAGATTAACACCGATACAGCTGTATTTCAAAAGTTGGAAGACACAACTTTATCAACAGGTGGGAAGTAATATATTTACAACTGCTTATACTTCAACTTAACAAACATTCTTGGCTGATTTCTGGTACATTTGTGTTTAGCCTTCATACTCTGTAAAGAGGAGTTTTTTCCAATATAGGGTTTGGATTTAACGAGACAATTACGCACTTACTCCACATCAGCCTATAACATCTTCATCCTCCACTCATGTCTTCATCTACCTCTTTCTAACCGAGTCCAAGAAGATAGAAATTGGATAAACTGAAGATGAGATACAGAGCTTCAAAAGGAGACATAATTTCCAGGCTTAAAAATTTGCTATTAATAAATTAATTTTTGTTTTCGATTATATTTTCAACGTAAAAGTTTTTTGGAGTACTGAATCAAAATCTGTCATTATTTTGTGTGTGAAAAAATCTATAAGGAGAGTTTACTTAATAATTTAAACACTTTTTAAGCAATTGTTTTTATTGGCGTTTGTATATTTTCTTTAATATGCTCTGAAAAGTAAATGTTTTGGTGAAAAAACCAAGCGATATCATTATCTAAACTCGAGATATAAAATAAAGCAGTTCAGCTTGTTTTATTATTTTTGTCTCAGCTTCTTGTACCCAATCTACGAAACGCTCGAGTGCGTGTCAATTTTTAGTCGTATTTTCCTCGACAAAAAGTAGACTATTGCAATGTGTCGAAGGTTATCGGAGAGGGGCGGGAGTGCATTTTATATCCGTTTCATAACCCCTAGAAAACTGAGTTATCGAAGTTTTGGTCATGTCTGATATATATATATATATATATATATTTTTTTTTTTCTTTTTTCTTCCTCGCTACATTTGGGCACCTCCAACGTTCCCCTTTGTATCAAATTATTTGAAATTCGGTCTGCAGGTTTTTTTTTTTGTAGGCAGGACAATACCATAAAAGTGGTGATAAATTTCAGTGAAAATTTCGGTTTATTTACCTGAAATTCCGCAGCTTTTAAAGTGTTTGTGCACCTTTACAGACAGCCCCACTAAATTTAGTTAAAGGGTTGAAAATTTCTATGTGAATTGAGTTGCTATTGGGTAAGTGCCTTTTGGGGGTCTCAACTTTTTTCTCCCACCCTCCACAGTTTTCCTATTTTTTGAGGCTTTGTACTCCTCCAGAACCCTACAAATTGAGCTAAAGGGCAATTAAAATCTATAAGAGCATTAAAATCTATTGTATTTGAAAGATCATTAAATTACCTATATTTTAATATAATTCTAAATTTTAGTATTTTCAATTTTGCATTTCCTGAAAATATGACCCTGGTGACGGGAGTTCTGCTCAAGTTTGTTGTTTTTTTTCAATGCAGGATCACCAAAAAACATTTCATCAAAATCTGCGATGGGCACATTATGCACTCCCCCAGTGTTGCCAGATTGTTTTTTTCCCCTAAATTTAGGGTTTTATTCACCCTCTGGGTTATTTTTTAATCATTTATGCTTATCTTATACTAGGCAATAATTTAGGTTAAACTAATAGAAAAATAAAAATTAAACAATTAGATTTCAAATTAGTGGATTAAAAGAAAATGTTGATACGTTTAGGGTTAAAGTTGGTGAATTTCGGGGAAAATTTAGATAGTTTTAGGAGGAAAATGCAGGGCTGACCTGACAGCACTGCACCCCCCCTATGAGACATGATCCATCCAATCTGTAACACTTAGTACTACTCAGATACTATTCAACTTTCGCTCCTGTTAACTATCGAGGCGTTTATATCTTCATTCATATTCACTGCACTTTCTAGCTTCCAAGTATTTGCATTAATAACTTCAACGTTATATGCTTTATTAACATCTCGGTGCCAATTAAATGGTATTAGAAACGGAAGCTCTGGAATATCCAAATTAAATGATGCATTTGATATAATTATGTGGATGTATCAGCTTTCTAAGTCGAGGTTGATCTCCCAATCCTGAATTCAATTGCTTGTGGTCTCTGTGCCGATATCGATCGTTCAATTATTTCGTAATGCCCGTTATTCCAGAGGCTTTATATTTATGGTTACAAGATATATTAAGTAATCATAAAGCTTACATATTGATAAAGCCACCTCTGAGATTCACATCAGTCGACTCATTTTAAAATAATTTAAAAATATAAATTTATTTATAATTGAGTTATAAATACCCATTGCATTTAGCTAGTTTAGAAGCTACTACTAGTCGCCGAGTTTTGAAGCGGGCGAGTCAGCTAGTGCGATATGATGGCACACAAAACCTTTTACTCGCCCAGTAGCCAACTACCTAGCGGTTTCTCTCGACATGCTGTATACTCTGAAATAAGGAACCACCGGAATACTGACAGCTATATGACACACGGCTAGTTTACTAACTAGCTCATACGCCAGTTAGTAACGAGTAAAGTAGCTCGACTTTCAACTTTTCTCGGAGATCGTTAACAATCAGCTAGTTAAGTAGTGATCATAATTACACTGGGCGATTTTACTATCAGCTAGTTAATTCGTCGCCTTGTAAACTCGCCCAGTGTAATCGAGGCTTTAAATTAAAATATTTTAAGTATTTAATACTAATAATAATGGGAAAAAGAAAAATTCAAAGATGTATTAGTGAAATAATTTCTTTTACGTATCTCAATATTCCTTTATGGTGTATTTTACATAGTACACATAATTGGGGTGGTGTATAGGTTCGACTGCAATAACTGCAACTTGATGTATATAGATGAAACAAAAAAAACTTCAAAACCAGAATCAAACAGCATATAAGTAACTGTAAAAATAATACGAACAAGAATACAACAACATTACCACAACCCAGTATTGAAAATAACCACAGTTTTGATTTCAAAAATCCCAAAATATTAGTAAAAGAAAAATACATAAAAACTGAAGAACAATGGAAGCAATCCAGATAGAAACTAAAAACATAGCAAATACTGTCAATTGTAAGACTGAAAAAAAAAAATTTAAATTGTCACTAGCTGATATTATTAATAAACCGAATCTGAAATAACAACCTTTGAAATAATGAGGATGCATATTTAATATACCTAAAGTTAGTTTAAGAAGGTAATAAAATAAATTATTAAGAATAAAATCTAATACCATATATATATTTTGCATCTATATGATAAACAAGTAATGTAGGGCACCAGCATAGAGGTAGATAGATGTATGAGGGCTAAATACTAGATCAGTACAGGAGCTAATACCAGATAAGAGTGACAATGATGAAAATATTTATAGTAGTACACACTCCTACCAATGTTTCTATAGCATATAAAAAGCTTTTTTTTTTTTTTTTTCTTTTTTTTTTTTGTTTCTATTTATAGTCGAAATTAATATGGATATATCTAGACCATAGGAGTACAGAGGTATTTATAGTATGAAATGACTTATGTTCAATATCATTGTATAAATAATTTTGATTGTTTTAATTTTTAATTTATTTTGTTTGTATATGTATATTTATATATAATTTTTTTTTTCCTGTACTGTTGATCTATATATGTGTGCGTTCAGATATTGATGTTTGATTAGTTTCATAAATTTTCCAATTATCTAGAGTTTATATACGGAATAATGGAGAGGTGAGAAAGTAGTTGGATTGATAAAAATAAATAAAAGATAGAAAAATAAAAATAAAATGGTGTGTAATCGAATAAAGATTCGTCTTCGAATTCGAACTTTTCTAAGTCTATGAATTATGTGTATAAATGGAAAAAAAGAAATAAATGTAAAATGTGTATATATAAATATATTATCTATCCACTGTGGATTGATCAGTACGCTGTGTATTATAGCTACCCAATGTATTTTGGCAGCACTGTTTTTCAATAAATCATTTATCTCCGGATGATATTTGTAGAAAAAAACATCTTGAGAATGGGGTAGTACCCCGCAACGTTGGTGAAACTATGTACAATATACCAATAAAGGAATATTGAGATAAATGGAAGAAATTAGTACAGTAATACATCACTGAAATATTTTATCGCTATAGAACAGGGGTTTGCGAACTTTTTAATCTAAGGCTGGATTCACACGGAGGATATCGTCATGGAAGAGATAGATGTCACGTACTAGAAGACGGGGTCATTCACACGTAGATGCTCGCAATGGATCGGTGTGGGACCGAATAGGCGTCTCTTCGGAAGTTCCATCTCCTTTTCGTGTTAATGAGAGGGGACTAACACCGCAAAAATTAGTACCATTCGTTTAATATCCCTATTGAACATTCTTTCTATCCCAACATTTTCTAATGCTATTATTTGTTTTATCCTATCCGCTATTTTCCTGGGCAGTTTCATTCTCCTAAACAGTTATTAGGAAAATCCCACAGTTCTCTAATTTATAGAGTTATAATGAAACAACTTTCATTTTGGGATGTAATGGCCCTAAGATAATATAGTTGTCTATACTACAAGTACATTTGTCTGGTTTTTTTTGTAATACTTTTTGTCATTTATATATTTAATTATAAATAATTGTTGCAAGCAATAGGTATTTTTTTAACCATGAATAAAAATTGTTTACATGGGGCATTGGTAGATTGATAGTAGGTAGATAGAAGTAGGTCAAGAAATAAGTGGAGTTTAAATGATGCTATAAGGAGTAATTAGGGAAGGAAATAGGTTAGGATTCCACAAAGAGGTAGCAAAAATAATGAAAGATTTCCTAAAGAAAGCAGTTCTATGGTAAGGTCCATGCAAGTTTGTAGACTGTGTTCTGGCATTCGAAGAATGGACAGATGAATATCAAAGGGTTAGCAAATTAAGAGAGGCTCTTTGGTTCTAAAGGATTGAAAAGGTTGACAACTAGGAAGTATTGCCTTCAGAAAACTGACAAGGGGAGTACGCGATGTATCCGTTGCCGATTTTGATCAAACCTTTTTGGGTGATTCTACACTGAAAAAATGTTGATCCATATCCTTCTGTTTTGTCCAATGGACCTTAGGAGCTGAGATAAATTAAAAATGTTGGCCTAAAAAGTTTACCAAATAATCGCTCATAAATCAAGAATCCTTTGAATAATTCAAAGCATCGCTAAAGCTTCTTAAACCACGCAATTTGCTTTAACAGTGATGCTCCTACGTGTTTTGGAACCAACGTCATCCAAAAAACTTCAATTTTATTTTTATATGGTAATCATTCTTATTTTGCATAGGCGATATAAGATATTGCAATATTTTTTTATATGTATGGAAAGAAGAAACTCCTCTCTTTTTAGCAAGTCCAAGAACGTCGATATCGTAATTTTGTGGCTTTTAAAATTTTGAGCAAACTCGGGACTGAAATTCTTTTTTTCGATGATTTTTACAACATTAGGGTTTTTTGATGTGCTGAATCAAAATCTGCAAATTATTTTTGGTTTGAAAAAATCTTTGTGGCTAGTTTACTTAATAATTTAAATACTTTTTTAATTTATTTGACAAAAAATCAATTATTTTTTAATGTTTATATTTTCCTTTTAATATAATCTAAAAAACAAATGTTTAGCAAACTAATGTTTTAATTAGCATTAGGATGAAACGAGTCATGTTTGCTCCATGGTAGAGTATAGATTTTATTTAACTACTAATTGGTTACTGAATAGATGTATTGTATCTTTGATAATATACAAATATTACTGAATATAAATACAATAATTAAATTTGTACTGATCTCTTAAAATCTGAAGCAAACCTATGTTTGTGCAAAAATGTTCACATGGACCCAGCTAGTATAATTAATTTTGATTAAGGTAGTAAAGTGGAAAATATTTAATTATTCAATGCACACACTTATCAAGCCCCTTTAATAAGACAAAATGTTAATGCAATATTCCCTGATATATATTCACCATAACGTATAATTGTGTTAGCCTCATGGCACTGAATGTACCCTGTCCATTCTTTGAACATTGTTTTGGCTGTCTCATGAAGTAGTTTCCATTTTCCAATAAAATATATGATTTATTTACTAGGATATAATTAGAAGATTTTAAACACAAAGCCTTAACTCTCTTAAATACCTGTAAACAAATAATCAATGTTTCGCCAATTCAGAAACTATCAGGACAGAAACATCAAGATCACAGATATGCAAACCAAATACAGCATATCTCATGCCAACAGTCTAAAATAGGCGCATCAACTCTAAGACAATCAATCACATATTAAGTGATCCAATAAAGTATTTGACTTGATGTCTTGGAGTGATATGCTCAATTGTTGACTTGAGACGTGCTGTATGTGGTCTGCATTATGGGATCATAATGTTTCTGTCCTGATAATTCCAGAATTAGCAAAACGTTGGTTAGTTGTTTACAGCTATTTTAGGGATTTAAGATTTTGTGTTTATGACCTTCCAATTGTATCCTAGCAATTAATTTATGCCTCTTGTTGAGTTTTTGCTCTTTTATATTGAAATATATTACTTGTTAATTATAGTTGTAATTTTACAATATTAGCATAAAAAAATATTGATATACCATTTTTTTTAATTAAAAAAATTATTTTCTACATTTTTTAGTGGAGTCCCTGGTATACTGGAGGGACCCCAAGAAATCTGGAGCAGTATTCGGTGTTTTGATGGTCACCCTCCTTTCGCTGACATGTTTCTCTCTCATCAGCGTAGTGGCCTACCTCAGCCTGCTCACCCTTGCAGGCACAATATCATTCAGGACATACAAAAGCATCATGCAAGCTGTGCAGAAAACATCTGATGGACATCCATTCAAGTGATTATTATTATTAGAATTCATTTATAAATGTTTTAATTAAAAATTAACATGTGAATTCTCTGTTAATATAACCTAGATATTTTTTTTCGTTTCGGCCTACTGTGGACCACGTTAATTCAACTGTGTCATCATGCTTTGATACTTTAAAAAAAAAAAAAAATTTCCAGTATTCTCGCATTCCTCTTCTGTGGGCCTCTCTTCTTTCATCTGTCCACTTCTTGCCGGTTTTCAACTTAGGTTTATCTTGGAATCTCTGGTATGTTCGAAGTCACCTTCCTTGCGAAGAGGATGAATCAAGGCTGATCTCCACAGTTTTCCAGATCTCATGGATGATCTCTGTTAGTTTGTCGATCGCCTTATCACCTCCAGACTTCCAGAGTTTAGCAATTATTGAATCCTCGCCAGGTGCTTTGTTGTTCTTTAGTGACTTGAAGATCTGATTTATCTCTTCTATACAGAGGAGAGGAGAGGAGTCTGGGTTAGGATGTGTGATATCTTCAAAGGTGAATTGTGATTCATGTTCTTCACAGTTTAGAAGGGACTCAAAATATTTTGCCAAGATCCGACAGTTATCTCTGTCGTTGTAGACAAGTTTACTATTATGCTCTCTAAAATGTAGACTTGGAGGGATATATTTAGTGAGGTTGCGTTTGAAGGTTGTATAAAAATATCTGATATTGTTTTTATTAAAATCCTGTTCGATCTGTGTCAGTTGGTTTTTGTTAAAAGAGCGCTTTACCCCCATGGATGACCTTTGCTGTATGTTTTCTTACAGCCAGAAAGTCTTCATATCTTTCCTGATTCTTCTGTGAGTTCCATCTTTGCCAGGCCAGTTGTTTTTGTGCTATTGCTTCATCATATTCATGGGTCCACTACTGGTGTTTCTTTGGGGTCGTTAGCAAGACTGTCTCCTCCGCTGTCTTAACAATTGCGTTTTTCAGTTGATCCTAATTCTCTGGGTCTAAAGATTCAAGTTTTTGGATGAAATCTCTTTTGGTTTTCAGCTTCTCTGTATCAAATCTACTGATTTTCTTTGTCCGGACTCTCTTGGTTTTTCTTGGAAGAAGCTTGATTTTGATTTTGGAGAGATAGTGATCTGAGACAAGATTAGTGCTTCTTAGGACTTTAACATTTTGAATCTCTCGTTATACTTTTCGTGCAATGGCAACATGATCAATTTTAAACTCACCCAGGTGAGGATTTGGGAAATCTGTGTCTTTTGTTTTCTTGGCAGATGCTTGAAAGCTGTCGATTTTAGAACAAGATTGAATGCCTTACAAAGCTCTATAACTCTTTTTCCATTCCGATTGGTTCGTCAGTGAGCTGGTTACTTTCCAACGATGTTTTGGAATTTTCTTTCTTTGCCGATCAGAACATTGAAGTCTCCAAGCAAAATGATTGTGTGTTTGCCTAAAATTTTTGAGATGACATCTTCAAGCTCATCCCAGAATGTATCTGTTCCTTCTGGGTCTTTCTTGTTCGCCTGGTTGATGGGGGCATGCAGGTTTACAAGTGTGCAGACTTTGTTCGTACTTCGAAAGCTAAGTATCAAGACTTGACTGTTAGGAGAGTTTAAAATGGAGAATCTAAAATCTTTCTGCTGACAATAAAATAGATATTAATTAAATTTTCTAATCAATTTATTGTAAAAAAAAATTTGTAATTGATTTGATATTTAGTATTTATAATATCTCCCAAGGCACTGCCTCAGCAATAATGATTATAATAAGTAGCTGTTATATTTGCACCTAAGTTAAATTTATTAATTTCTTATTAATCAGCACCAGATGATTAGAAAAAAAATCTGGTACAGTTCACGTATCACACAACTTTCAGTTACTTACCTCCTTGAAATCAATTTTAAAAAAATTATATTTTAAATAATATAAAATTAGAAATTATTAACTACAATAATCACTTAAGTTTATGTGTTTTTCTTCACTTTCCATTACATTCTACGGCTTTATATGTTATATATTAATTTTTCTAAAATCTTTAGTTTTCCAATGGTATATTATACATCTATATTACTACTCTTGTTTCTGGAAATTTATTTTCAGAATGGGAAAATATTTCTGCTTTAGTCAATCATCAAATTCTTTCATTGTTTATATTTAACCATTTTTCATTATTACTAACAAGGAGAGACAATTAATTATTTTAAATGCATAAAATTAAAGGTAGCCATTTTGAAAATTCTGTAAACCGAGACTATTTCAATGAGAACAGGACCTAGCTGTATTGCTTGCACAATGTATATGTATTTTTATACTGTGGATTTTGACCATAGAGTCAAATCTATACAAGTCTATTAGGAAGAGTATCGCCTACTTATGACATTTTTTTTATTTGAGACCTTTTTGTATGTACTTTGTTTTTGTATGTACTTTTTGTCTAAAAATAGTTTTATTCTGTTATCTAGAATGATATATATATATATATATATATATATATATATATATATATATATATATATATATTAATAAATTCAATTGCAACACAAACGCATTACGGTATATTAACATAAAAAATTATTTTTTACTTCTGCCTAATATTTGCTATTTGATCAAAACTGTTCCCTATATCGCCCACCATATATTCCTAATATCGCATACGTCTAAAATGGGATTAAATGAAGTAAAGCGTATGTTACAATGATTAATTAAATGTACTAAAGAACTTTTTTACATTTTAATTTGTTCTAAAGAAAGCGTTTGAGGTTCTCTTAGTGCCAAGGTAGGGTCTCTTCTTGAAAAAAGTACAAAGTGACTTCCTACCTGAACTTTTTTTTTTTTTCTGAAAATGGTATGTGAATATTATTCCTAATGACAAGTTGAAATGCCATTCTTTTCATATCTTTTGCCACAAATCAATTACAGGTTGTTTTTGGTTTTGTTTTTTTCATTTTTAAAGAATATTCAACTAATTATAAACATATGAAACAGGCCTTCCTCCAAGTGACTCGTCGAGCAATTTTTGAAGTTCATCTTTGATTCTTTTCACTTAGTCGTCATCTTTTATTGCAGATCTTATGATTTTTAAAGTTTAAAACTTTAGATGCTTTAAGAGCCCCATCTCTTTATTTTTTACTGCTATTATCTCCTTTTTTATTATAGCCTTATTATTAAGAACACTCAAGTGGGCGATATTGGGTCTATATCTGGACAACCTAAGTCACAAAGATGGTAGCCTCTAACTTCGGAAACCCCCCAGGAACTAAGTATACTTATATGTTTTGTACTACAGTTTCGCATTATTAAATGCCTCAAATAAAAAAAAGCTCTTCCACTTCAACTTTATTTATTACTCTAAAAATAATAAAACATATTTTACTAACTCTCTGTAATAAAACTCTTTTACTAACTAATTTTTTAATATCAGCAAAAACCCACAAAACAAAGGAAATAAAACACAACTCCATATGGCTTCCACTCATAACTATTGAATGGAAATACTCCATCTGGTGTTGGTCCCTGGCTAGGAACTTTAATCAAGAAGCAACCATGATATGCGAGTGGTATTCGGACATCCTACGTTAACTTAATTATATCTATAAGTGTACTTCAATTAAAAAGTTATTAAACTTACGCCCAGTCCAAGAATCCTGGAAAGCAGAGAGAACAGACTAATCCAAGTTCCAAGCTGATCTCTCTCTTTATACAAACTACTGTGGTCCAGAGCTATCTAAATCATAGGACACTCTCTGGCAGCTAGTGCACCATCACAAAGCGAATACCCTCTCGTACAAGAGATCATTTCTGACTATTTGAAACTGGCATAAATTAATTAATTTAATTTGGTGATTAAATTATTCCTTTTCCTCCCCTAAGTGAAGCAGATATTCTATCTTTATCTCTATTTTCCAACCTCTAAGCATGAACCATAAGAATCTGAACTCGTCTGTGAAAAAATTGGTGCTTGGTAAGCAAAAGGCTGGCCTCCCATGGCCTATCCATATATTAGGCTCCAACCATCATTAGGCTAATATTTCCCAATGTGTCATCCCATAGTCACTGCAATTTTCTCTAGCTTCCCGTTCAGCCTTCTTTCATGTAATTGTAAAATTATGAAATTTTATCTAATTTTCTGATAAGTTGCATAAGTTTCTGTTTTATTTTTATGATTGTAATAATAAGAGTTATCAAACAACTAAAGGTAAAAGTAAGGTATTGGTTAAAATGAATTATGAATAAAAAGTAAATTTGATTTTTAGTTTCAAAACATACATTAAACATCTATATTGACATATTTATCTCATTTGTTGCCATTTCTTTTATAGAGAATATCTTGATCTGGACATTTCATTGCCAGAAGAGAAAGTTTCTGAAACTGCTCGAATCGCTGCGCAACACCTAAATACTGCTATTTCTGCATTGAGAAGCTTGTTTCTCGTCGAAGACCTTATTGATTCTATTAAAGGTCTCGTACTATTCTGGACTCTCACATATGTTGGAGCTGTGTTTAATGGTCTCACTCTTCTAATTATTGGTATGCAATTTAAACTAATTAATTTCATAGAAGTTAAATATATTTCTGTTTTGGATCTAGTTCTTTACATTGAAAGGATTATATTTATTATATGACTTTCATAGAATAGTTACAGTTTTAAAGATAAAATATTAAGGTGCCTTTACTTTGCAGATAATCTTTACTAGCACAGAACTTTCTTTGAATCTGTCTGATTATGATTTCATCATGGGTTCTCTAATAGAATGTATTGTATTTCCTTAATAGAACTTAGGATTTTCCCTTAGATCGGGATTATGTTATGGTTATGCAAGCAAGAGGATTAACCCTTAGCTTCACAAGAATCCACTGTTTTTTTATTTTATTTTTTATATTTCAAATTTTTTACTTATTGTATCCTAAAAACACTGAAATAAAGGAAAACATTTTTTTTTTTTTTTTTTTTTTTTTTTTAAATATGAAAATTGTCTACTTCAGGAGGTCACCAGATCTCCAGAGTATTTATCACCAGGATATTTATAACATAATTACACTTCTTGTTAAAATTTAGGTATAGAAATGGACATTTTATTTATTATTTACTATTTAATTTGTATTATGAGCTTCATAAAAGCAATTTCTTGTAAGCAAAATCTTGCTTTAGATTTGTCGCGTGAAAAATTCCTTTGGCTCATATGATATCACCTGCATTTGCCTCTTATGCCACCACAGGGAGATGCTCTACGCTGTCTTAGAGTACCGCACTAGAGACAGCTGATTTTGTTGGTGAAATAGGAGACCTGAAGGAGCAACAATACATTTTTTTTTTTTTAATATGATGTACAATTATTTTGTCAGCCACTGTGAAATCTTTCGGGGATGTTTTGGCCTGTTAATTTAATTGAAATTGATTAAAACTAGCTCAGAAAATGACAAAAAAGAAAAAAAAAACGATAAGTGGTTATCGCTATTTTATTGCTATTTACCTTCTGCTCTTGGCAGATGCCATATTTTGTACCTGATCGAGTTATACCATATTTTGAGTTAACAATTTTTTTATCATATAAAAGCAAGATTCTATTTTCATGATTATCCTAAGGAAATTAATGATATAATAAATCAAAAACAATAAAGCAAAACAGAAATAGTCAATTTTATGTCACTGAATAATACTATAAAACAATACTATAAAACCGATGAATGTACAATGAGCCCATCACTTTTTCCCATGACTAATAATATGTGTAACGTAGTCTCGTCCTGCATAAAGACAGCCGTTATGGATTTCTGGAGGACAGCTGCAGTTGGAAAAGATGGGAGCTGATTGTATCAAAACCTATCCCCGACAACCTGCCCCAAGAGACTGCAGTGGCCATCTTTAGGATGACCATGGGCCACAGTTACCTGCAGTGCCACCAATATAAGATCGGCATAGTTGGCTTCCCGACATGTCCCCTGTACTCCCGGGAGGATGGGACAGCAGATCACCTATTTTGCAGGCTGACACCGGAGAGGACACCATTGAAGGACAAGCAGGCTTTACTGGGTGGCACGGTGTCGGATGGCTGAAGAAGAAGATATTATAAAACTTTCATTTACTCAACGTAGCGCTTTGATATTTTTTTGGTCAGGTTTTGCATGTATTCTTGGTTACGTCAGCTGCCTCAATGAAACAATGTTACCAACTCACTTCTCAGATATATTCTCTTGATAGTGAAAAAGGAAGGAAACAAAAATAATCATTCCGGAACAGAGGAAAAATTCTCAATTTCATGGTGTCAAATTTGGTACCATACCAAGCTAAGAGTTAATATTTAATTAAAAGTTTATATGCTTCATATTTGCCTTTCTTTTTTTTTTTTTTTTTATTAATTTATTTTTCTTATTTTATTCTTAAACCAACAAAAGACTTACTATTCTTTGATAAGGTTATAAATTTATATAATCGAAACATGAAATAATTACGAAGAAAAACTTGTAAGTGAATTTATCAAAGTGTTTATTTTTAAAATCTGTTTAAATTGTTTTTGTTAAAGCTAGCATTGTTTACACATCATGCTATTCAAAGAAATTTCTAGATTTCTGGATAACAGCTCTACGTTAATCTACTCAACAAAAATATTTATATTTGCAATGAATCATTTAATTTTACTAATATTATTGTTGAAAAATCAAATTAAGCCATTATAAGCATTTATCAGATTAATTTAAATTAGTAATTCATCATATAAAACTGTTCTGTTTCAGGAGTGATACTAATTTTCTCACTTCCGAGACTGTATGAGAAAAATAAGGCTCAAGTGGATGCTTATATCCAGATTGGAATGGATAAACTTTCAATTATTACTAATAGGTAATTATTGTTATTAATTTGGATTGTAGTAATTGGGTGTCAATTAAGGAGGTAAATCTGATTTATAATCATTCAGCATTTTGAAAAACATCAAAAACAACATTTTCGATTAACTGAATAATGACGATAGAAGGTTAAAATGAAATTAATTGATGTTTAAAAGAAAAGAAATTGTAATTAATTTGCGGTAATCTATATGTTTCATATATCATCAAACAACAGAAAGGTTATAACTATTTAAAAAAAATAAAATTATTAAGTGTTTACTTGCTTTAAATTGTGAACTTGACCAGTTATTTTGTAAATTTTTGATTTGATTGCTTTGCTCAAATAAATATTTGATTAGTAATATGATTTATATTAAAATAAATATATGTATTGCAACTTATTCTTAGCTACACCAAATGAATTTAAATATTGCTTAACATTTTTTCGTGTATTTCAAGAACTTCTATATTTTTATTTATAATATTTAGTTATCAATTCACAAATTTGATGGATTGCGTTGGTAAAATGATTATGAAAGCTTTTCTAGAATGTGTTATTCTTTGGACATTCTTCCATATTTGCTTCTTATATCTTCTTTTCTTTTTTTTTTTTTTTTTTTTTTTTTTGACAGCAGAAAGAACTTTTCAAAAGTCAATTCCCAATTTCATTATCATGACATTAGTTTATTTCTCTGGAGCCCTTCATACCTCCACATCATGTATTATTAATGATACATTATTTACTTATTTATTATTATAACTGTCGTTATATTACTTTTTACCTGCTAGCAAACGTTCATACCACATCTTGAAACATCCCGTCAATCATTGCCTCTATTTCTCCAATAAACAAAGAATTATTTAAATCTCTCCAGTATCGTTACTGAAACTTTATTTCTCATCATTTTGAAAATCATATTTCTCACGTTAGTTGTGGAACCAGTTGTCTGTTTCAAGATGCTTATGGGACATGATTGCCTCCGACAGCATATCTCATATACGTAGAATTAAAGTCTTAGAATGTCCTTTATACTCCTAAGGATGTGAGGAAGAAATGACTATTCCATTAAATTTCATTTATAGATCCTGAGATTATTTACTCATGGATATCAAAGCAATACTAGGTTTTCCATCGAACTGTTATTCATTTCCTCACAACCAGGTCATAATAATAGTAATACCAGTATAATGAAATACACAAACAAATTATTTATATTTCTACTTAGTATACTTATTAATCTGGGTGAGCCCCAACTAAACTCTTATACAAAAAGCTCCGAGCAGTCATGGGAATATTCTTTACTCCCATCAGCTAACGATGCACAATTAAATCAGTCTTGAAAGGCATTTTTGAAAGCAGCTGATTTCTAATTAAAACAAATTATTTTGTTACTGAGTTGGTTGTTGTCTTATGAATATGATGCGTATGGAAGGAGTCCATACTTCAATTTGGATGTCCTTGAGTTTTTTATCTGCCTATTTCAAACTTTTGGAATGAGCATTTTTGTTAAGTAATTTTGGCCTTCATTCATTGACTGGAACTCAAAAGTTTTTCTCCAAGTATTTTTTTATAAAAAAAAAAACATCCAGAGATTGTTACAAGATAAACTTTTTGAAATTATTTTTTATACATCTATGTATCTTTATTTTATTGTTATTTTGATCTTTCAGGATGAAAGCAGCTATTCCTTCAGGAAAGAAGGATGAAAAGCCTAAAGATCAGTAAAAGGCTGTATAAAAGAAGCACTTAAAACAAAATAAAAATTTAAAAAACAACAAAAAAACCGAGGGAATGTTCTAGGAAGAATCCCTCTTGTCTCTGAAAACCCGCAAGACCCTTCTCCATATGCTTACCTTCAGACAGCAGAATAAGTGTAATAAAATTTCTATCCCTGATTTTAGTATATGTGCGGGGCATAATTATTCTTTATTTAATTTTTTATTGGTTTTATCTTAAAAATTCTTAAGAAATGTTCTCGATTTGGAGTACATTTTTTTTTTTAATAGAAATTTTTTTATATTATGTAGTAAATTGCAAAGTTTTTTGTACGACTGCTATTTATGTTTGGGCTGCCCTTTTTATTGATAGATTTTATATATTACATAAATATATATATCTGAAATGTATGTAAATGTTTAGATATATGCTAATTTAAATTATAAAATGCAAAGCGTTAAGAATAAATTGTAATTAAGGTTCTCGATATTTTATCTAGGTATAACACTTCTTCACGCATAAATGGTGAAACATTGTAACAGAAACTGGACTATTAATGTCCTAGCACTAATTGGCTTTGTTGATGTTTGGATTATATTATTATATTATCAGATGTTTTAATTATGTTTTTTTACCTTTATTATTAATATTCTTAAATATTTGCGTTCCTTTCCAAGCAGGACTGTAACTCATTCTTAAAATGTTATATCTAAATATATTTATTGTTATTTAAATAAGATATGACCTTGGTTGTTATAATGACATTGTATCACTGTTCAGATTTTCTTAATTTTCTTTGTATATTATTTGTATGAACATATTTATGTTTCCTGTTAATAAAAAGAATTATTTATGAGCTTAGTGGAAATACTCAATTCAAGAAAGGTTGGTGGGAAAGCTAGAAATAAATTTAAATTAAAATGAAAAATGGAAAAAAAAAAGTTATGTGATATTCTTCTTTCCTAGGAAATAATTTTCTTCTATATAGAAACAAAACATTTGTCATGTGGACAGCTGTTGTGTTGACATTTTAATTTTTTTTTTCTCTATGCTTTATACACAAATAAATAAGTGACATAGTATGTTATTTTATTAATAGATCTCAACCAAACCAAAATTTAAATCTAGTTCTCTTGCATGCCTTTGTAGAGAAGATAGATAATGTTTTGTTAATTAGAAAAGTTTTGGGTACTTTGTAGATAGTCTATTTAATGCATGGTTAATACTACTTAACATTATTCCTTTTTATAAAAATGGTTCCTGATATAATTTGCATTGGTTATTGACCAATCATTCAGAAAATATGCATCATTGTGTCAGATTGTTGTAAAGGACAGCATATGCATACAATTGGATTGGGCTTGGGTATTAGCGGTATTTAACAAATGCATAATCAATTATATCATAGTTTCTAACTTAGAAAAATTGGGTTTAGTCGAGTGATCAATAAAATGGTAAGGAATAAATTGTGATTTGTACATTATATGAATAAAACTGGTTAAATTTATTTGGAGGATGGGCACGATAGACTACTCTTTTGAATAAGGTCTTTATCAATTTACATTTAAAATTTAGTTCTTGTATTTGCAGTAATTCATAAAAATTGCTCAGTCATTATCTTGAATGTGGAATGTTACGACCATTTAGAATGATGAGATTCCGACTAAAACTTCATTTGTCTTATGTAAATTGATGTCAAAGTTTCATTAATTCATTATTCAGTTATCTCTCCACCTACAGTAATGTTTTTTGATATGGTACTAGTCACTTCTTGCCACTATTTACTGTAAGGAATATTTACAAAAACTTAATAATAAAATTGCGAAATATCTGTGCTATTCTTTGTAATACTACAAGAAATTGGTAACTCCTTTAGCTACCAAATAGTATATAACTTTCAGGCTATATTAAAAAAAAAAAAAAAAATCAATCATCAATGTATGATCCACCAAATATTTACTAAAAAATATAATTTATCAAATTACAAAAATTCTTATTGCAGTAATGTGGATTCCTGAAATCATCCTTGGATGACCTATGACTGGTGCTAAATCTAAAAAAAAAATTATTCCACTAATCTCACTAAAAAGCAGTGGACCAGACAAATTTGTTTTTTATTCGATTTTTGGATTCTATGGATCTTAAAATCTCAAATTTTGAGAGAGATCCAATTTTTTTTTTCTTGGTTGGTTACAAAGGTTCATTTTTGAAAATAATAACCCAAAAAATGATTGTTTCTTTGAATGCCTTGGTGCAGGTGTCACTGCTACTACTTGCTCTTTTCAGATAACTGGGCTTACCACTAGTTGATCTTATGGTATTAGTATTTAAGCTTCATAAAAAATACAAACTGATTTTTAACAAACAAAGCAATATATATTAATGTAAATTTGCTCACAAAAATAATAAATAGAAAATAAAGTTAAAAATCGAATCACATATCAAAACCAACAGTAAGAAATGTGAAAATAAATCCAAAAGTATGAAATTAGGACAGTGTGAAGAATAGCTTGTTGTAAGCATGTTTATTTTCAAACAGAGCATCTATGTTAGACTCCAAATCTTTTGGAGTGCTTTCGCCTTTACTACGTTAACCATCAGAGATTATTTTAATCAATTTTAGATCATGTTTATTCAACTTATTATTGACTTTTTCTGCTTGTTCATGTTCCGTCTGGAACGCCCTGTACAACTATAAAAAAAAAAAAAAAACTAATTGAGATAGAAGATAATTCGGTTTATAATCTTATCTAATTGGAAGGATATTAAATTTCATCAAAATGAATCAGATGAATGAATGACCTTACATAAATAAATGCAATTATTATAATAGTGTGACAAATGAACTTAATCTTTTCCTACCTAAGAATTATATAACTTAAATTAATAATTTCTTATATATAATAATAATTATATTTTATAATAACAATAACATAATAATAGTAATAAGTAATTAAGGACAATTAATAATAAAACAAAATACTATAGCTCACCCACATAAAGATGGCAGCCTGCACTAAGTTGAAACTACCTTTTTTTTCCTTACCTTTTTATTATATTTACAAATATAAATATATTTTAGAAGATTACAAAATCATCTTGAAATGGTGTATCATAAAACGACCAAATGCGTTATTCGATTTTCTTCAAATTTGACATGAATATTCCTTGAAGGCATCTAATCCATTTTTTTGTGTTTATTTATATATTTTATTTTTATACATTATATATTTTTAATTTTATTTTAGTTATATACTCATTGACACGGATGGTGAATGGAAAAAAACAAATCAGGCCATTACAATAATTGTGAGAAGATTAATTATTTTTTTAAATGAAAAAAATTATCAATTATGTAACGGCACTGAGCCCGTTACATAATTGATACATAATAACACTATGCTCCTCTTGGAGTCAATTTAGATAATAATAAAAATAATAATAAATTGGTTCAGGAGGTCTACTGCTTACAAAAGTACAATGAGATAAAGAATAAAAAATTGAGGTTGGTTTTTGTTCTTTGGGCAAAATAGTTATACCTACATATCGTATAACCAATAAACCACTTACGTTCAGCTAAGCTAAGGTTATTAGCCCTACATTATCGCGGAAAGGCTTTGGAGGGTATTCGCCTCCAGAATCAGTGGGGGAAAGAGGTACAGCCCGAGGGGAATTCCCCCTCAGACACTGCACATAGGAAGTCACAAACAGAGGGTAGTAGTCACCTGAATTTGTAGAGGAGGGAAATTCACCCGAGGGGTATTCGCCCTCGGATTTGAAAATTCAGGAATTGAAGACGCCGGGAGAAATGAAATGAAAAAACATAGAAAGGACTAAAGTAGTAAGCAGATATTAGAAGTGCCTCATCTACAATTAGGGTCAGTCTGGCAGAGGTGAGAGGAAAACTTGATTTATACAGCCCAACTCTGGGCATATCAAACAAGGATATCTAGAATTATTACAGCTATCATTTTTGACTTAGATCGGTACACCATTATACCACAGCTTTATTATACACAAGAAAAGATAATATATGCACATATTTAAAAGAAAATAATTTTTTTTTCATCAATCAACAAAACCTTCAACCTAAAATAATTATTGACAGACTATAAAAATGTTATGAAATGAATTCTTCTTTTTTATGAAACTAATAGCTGATGTAGGTAAAGCAAAATACAAGATATAGGCAAAGTATGCCCAAAAGCACAGATCAGTGTCAACATGTTTCCGAAAGTAGGCAGAGTTAAATATGTTTATGCATTAATTAGATGTGCTCTACAACAAATCAAACCTACTCAGTTAAATTAACCTGTTACAAGAGCCAATTCCCTCTTCTCATTCTCTCTCTCTCGAATAATGAAATTGTGATGTCTTTAACGAACCCACCAACAATCCTTGTTTACAAACTTTCCTCCACTGAATCCCCCCAACGTCGGATTAACGCCATCTTTCCATCTACGATTCGGTCGATCCCCTAGTCCACTAGAAGGCCACCGAAGAGCAGCCCGTCAGGAAGAACAAGCATCCTATATAGACTAGGGCCTAGTGTATACAGGCCCCTTGCTCCTCGGATTAGCTCTGATTATCCTTTCACCGATTTGTTCAGTATCCATACCAACAAGTTTACACGCTCATTCCATTTACCGCGATGCCATCACCTAAATTATATTTACTGATTTCAAGTCAGGCACTTTATGTAGCCGTCAAAATTCTCTTGTAGACTCTTGCTTCTTTGGTTTAAATGTTTTACGCAGTGCATTATTTAAAAAAAAAAATAAAGGCGTCGCTCTTCACTTAATGTAAGTATTCACTTCTCACATCCGTAAAGAATAGCAGGAAATCTAATAGTTTTGTAAATTATAACTTTTAATTGCTGTAAGCATAGGCGCAGACTTTCCATTTTGATTGGGGAGAGCGTCGTAAGTCTCAGTAAGCATCAGTAGTGAACTGGAGCTGTTGAGCTGAGCTAAATCCCTCCAATCTGTTAGCCCATCTAGGGGTTTCTATTTCTTCTTGGAACTGTTTACTGCTTACACGAAGTAGCCAATGGCTGACTGATTCACAATTAGACTTAGAGAATTCTACTTCGAAATCAATCTTACTATTCGACGTTTCCTATTTTCTTAATTGATTTTAGTTTGCATATTTTATTGATTCATGTAGATCATTTTTATTTTAATTTTTTTTTAAATTTTTGTACATTAAATTGTTGGGGAGGGGAGGACGAAATGATACTCTCGCCTCCTCTCTTTTATTATTAGTGAGAGAGGCGATGGCCCCCCTCGCCCCTTCTATGTCTTCGGATATGGTTGTAAGGATAATTCTGAGAAAATATACATCAAATTCAAATGATGAATATCATTTTTTTTTAAATCTATTATATTTATTCATACCAACTTAATGACAAAGACGACGAGTTTTCACTGAATTATCAAATTGTTTTGTTGAATCAAAAATCTCAATTCTCATTACCGCTACGTGTCTCTAAACACGTTTTTATTTAAAGTTAATACACATAAATAAATATAATTACTCTAATGTTTCCCAAACATTAGTTTCATCACCATACTGTTCAAAAGTGAAGTCATTTGAGTTTTATTTGAATTTTTTTGACTCTAGAATAATCAAAACTTTGTCCCTGGTGTTTGTTTCCATTACGGCCACACTATTGATTTTTGTCTATGCACGGAAGTTAAATGTATTTTTTATTACGGAACTTTATGTATTTTTCGCAAAAATTTCTCCATAGATGACAAGTGGCAGCCCTGCAAAGAAGTTCCCTCCTTTGCACAATGGCCGCCCTTTCACTTCAACTTCAGCAGTCACATAAAATTGACGTATTTTTGGTGAGTATTTTTATTTTCTTCCCGCTCCTCAATATTTCTTCTAGAGTTTCGAGATTTTTAACATTAATTACTCTTTTTCTTTTTATAAATCCTAACTGAGCGGTCAATTTTTTTTTTTTTTTTTTATAGCTCTACTAAGTTTATTTTAGTAGGCTCTCGAAGTTCAAATTATCATTAAATCTTCTTATTACCTCTACAATTTCATTTGAGAATCGCGACGTGATCGAAAATCGCTTACTTTATAGATGCTATCAAAGATGCAATGAATTGAAATTACATATCCAGTTTCTTATTTATCCTTAATTTTGTTAATATGTTCAAATTAATTTTAATCACTTCCAAAAAATTCAAATTAAAAAAATTACCTACATGCAGGATGTTTCAGGTTTCGAATAATTGTTTATTACAGAGTCGAACAGTATGTTCTTTATTACATTCCACAAATCTCGATACCACATCACAAACAAAAAAATTATTATCATTACCGCCACTTCGAAAAATTGGAAATTTTGAATTCCTGGCCCAAAATTCGGAGTTCAGCTCAAAACTGTCTTAAAAATCATTGATTACTACTATCTCTTGATCACTCATGAATGTTTTCAGATTTTTTAGAAAGAGTTCACAGACTCACTTTTTTGGAGACCTATTTTTGAGCTTTTTCTGAGAATCACCCATAACACGTTTTTTCTTAAATGCTTAAAGAAACTAGACCTGGATCGAAAGGGAGACATACAAAATATGAAAATTATACAGAAATAAGTCCAGGGGTGATAGTGATTCATTTTTTGAAATAAATTTCCAATGGGCTTCCTCAATGTGGTAACCGAGAGAAAAATAGTAAAAACGAATTTTATGTTTTACATAAAATCGGTGTGCAACCTGATGAGAAAATGAATAAACGTAACGAAAAGTTGTTTTTTTCACTTTTAAGATGTGAAAAAATATTGTTTGAGAATAATAAAAAATAGAACTTTATGCCCAATAAAAAGGCAGAAAAAATGAGTTACAAGTAATTGAAGTCGGTCAACAACTTAAAAAAAAATTAATACAAACCGCAAAATATTTTTTGACATTTAATTACAGACCTTGTAATTGTCCCAGAAGCCTGTTTGTGGAATCAAAATTGTGGCGTTTAGTAATGTATATGGGGAATAAAAATCGCATGCAAAAATAATATTAACTTTTCGAAAATGTAAAAACAGGTATTTTTGAAAAACGGTTAGAACAAGGCCCAAAAAGATACTACAACAAATTTCAAAGCGTTATTTCTTCGCAAAGATTTGCTCTACAACCCTATTTTCATGAAATGTATGTGAGCTTTGATTTAATAACTAAAAAAACGCGTTTGAAAATCAGGTTTTTCCTTGGTTCGGCAGCTCGGGAAAGTGCGAACCTGTTGAGCGAAGGGAAAGTGTTCTGCACCACGAAAAGTTATTATTATTTTTACATCCAATTTTTACTGTAGATAGGAACCATTATAAACCACAATTTAAGCCCCGAAACATGCTCCTTCAACTGTTATAAACCCTGTAATTAAATGTCCAAAAATGACAATATTTCACGGTTTTAAATTGGTTTTGGTAAAACAAAAAATAGTAGGTATTAGTGCTTTAAAAAAAAAAAAAAAAAAAAAAAAAAAAAAAAAAAAAAAAAACCTTGAATTATTGAAATCAATTATTGAAATAAATTAAAAAAAAAAATTAAACTACTAACTACAATTTAGACCAAGTGGTTAACACATGGTCGACTATTAACTACAAATGTAGTTAGTAGTTAAATCCAATATTTATCTAATATAGTTGTAGCTAATAGTTAGTAGTTACAATTACATTTTGCCCAACTCTGTGTGAGGGGATTAGTAATATATTATAAGGAAAATTAATAATAATAATAAAAAATAATCTAATTATAGATAAAGTGACAAAATATTCAATTTTAAAAAAAGAACAAAAGAAAAGGGAAAAATAAACTTATATAGTTTATAATGGCCAAAAAAGCTCTCAAAATAGGAAGTATTCAAATGCCATCAAAAGATGTAAGTATAAATAATATTAAAAATATGATAGTTTAATGGACAAAATAAATTAAGCTAATTTTCGTAGCACATTATAATTACTCTAATATTGATATATATTTATTGATTCATTAATTTAATTATTATGAAATATTGCAGGGATGAGATACTTAAAGGATAAGACTGAAGTACAATATTTTTTAACCATATTACCAAAATAAATAGTTAATAATATAAATGGTAGTTATGATGAAATATGGATTGAATTATATATATTGTTTTTTACTTCCATTCAACTATATATGAAATACATAGTAAGGGAAATTATCGCGATCATGAAAAATGTCGAATCCGAGTTTTCAAAAGAAATACACGCTTAGTGTAATTGGCCCGACCACCAAGTGTACGATGTACACTTAATAATTTAAATTAGTACTTTTATTTCCCAAAACAATTGGTACATAAGAAGTGTACTATAGCAGAATAAGAAAATAGCAGAATAAAAAATTATCGGACAACAATACACACACACGAGAGAACTCACGAGAACAACTTTTTCAGGGAGGTAATTAATAGGCTTGCCAATGAACACGCAAGAAAATTTGACTATTGAAATTTGCAATAAGAAAATTAGTTAATTGATAATGTTTAGCGGAAAAACGAAAAATGAAATAATTAATTTTATATACATTGGCAAACCCATTTTACAACCATAACCTCCCTGGCGCTGATATCACTATCACTGCCCAGTCGCCACATCACTCCCCCCAATGACATCGGCACAGAACCGCACCTTAGGCTTCACCTCTCTACCAGAGCGAGTGCGGTAACCAGGTTGCAACGTAGGAGGGTCTGCGTCGAGGTCATTCGGATGGTCGCCGGAAGGTCCTGCGGCAGGTGTAGGAGTGGGTCGATCTCTGGTGGCGGTGCTTTCTCCGTTGCCGTCCAGGAGATGGGGCGGCTTCAGTCGATCCATGGATATGATTTTCCGACCGGAAGGCAGCTGGACAGTGAAGATCTTCTCTTCCCTCGAGATGACTTTAAAAGGGCCAGGGTATTGAGTAGGGAGGAGTCAGCGACTTACGGACGTGGTCATCCCTCAGAAACACATGACTGCAGTGCCCTAAGTCTCGGTGGACGAAAGTCTTGGCTGTGCTGCTGCGGTGAGGAGCTGGACGAAGGTCCTTCATGGCCTGGCGAAGAGACTTCAACGTCGACTCGGTGTCTTCAGGACGTCTGGAAGGCTCGAAGAACTCGCCAGGGAGATGTAGAGGCTGCCCGAAGGTCATTTCAGCAGCGCTGGCCCCGATTACCTCTCTAACGGCCGACCTGAGACCAAAGAGAACTGTTGGCAGCACAGTCGTCCAGCCATCATTGTTGAGTGCTGCCATAAGGGATGCCTTAAGGGACCTATGCCACCGCTCGATGCACCCATTGGACTGCGGATGGTACGCCGTCGTGCGACAACGCTGGATACCAAGGACACTAGTGAGACTAGTGAAAAGGTCTGACTCGAACTGGCGTCCCTGGTCTGTGGTAATCCTTGCAGGCGTACCATATCGAGAGATCCACGTGCCCACTATTGCTTCGGCTACCGCAACACTGGTGATATCCTCCAATGGGCACGCTTCGGGCCAACGGGTACATCTGTCGATCATCGTGAGGCAGTATTGCTGTTCATTAGAGGGTGGCAAAGGTCCGATATATCCACATGGATGTGTTCGAACCGCTCGCTCGGCTCGAAATTACCCGGAGGGGTGATCGTATGACGAACCACTTTGGAGCGCTGGCAGGGTATGCAACAGCGAGCCCACCTCGAGATGTCGGCATTCATGCTCGGCCAAAAAAATCTCTGGGCAACTAAGCGTCTTGAGGTTCGTATGCCGGGGTGACTGAGCCCATGTAGCCGCTTGAAGATGTTCTGACGCATGGATTCAGGAACGTAAGGTCGCGCTTGAGAAGTGGAGGTCTCGCAGAGGACCGCTGTTGAGCTTCCAGGAGGTGTCATCCAGCGAAGTTGGAGACGAGAGTTCTTCTGCATCTCCTGGATCGACGAATCATTCGCTTGCTCCTCAGCTAGACGAGCAAAGTCTTCCGTGCAGTCAATATCCTCCACTCTCGAGAGCGCGTCGACGACCGTGCATTCCCGGCTACATGGCGGATATCGGTTGTGAACTGGCTAATGAAGTTAACCAACCGAATCCGAAAGGGCGTCGCTGTGTCCGGCTTCTGCGAAAATGCAAACTCCAGAGCTTTGTGGTCAGTCCAGATGACGAAGTGTCTCCCCTCCAGTTGGCCCCGAAAGTGTTTGATGGCCCGATGGATCGCCAGCAGGTCTCGATCGTATGTGGAGTATTTCTGCTGGGCTGGAGCGAGGGACTTGGAGAAGAATCCTAGAGGCCGCCAGGCGTCGCCCTCCTTCTGCTGCAAGACAGCACCCATAGCAGTGTTGGACGCGTCACAGACCAGCACGAGATCTGCATCGTGCTTGGGGTGTCCAATCACCACCGCTGCTTTGATGGCGGCCTTGCAGCGCTCGAACGCCTGGTTTGAATATTCAGTCCAAGGAATTGGCGACCTATCATTCTTCTTCGCTCCAGCCAAGTACTTGTTAAGGGGGCCTTGCAGCTCAGCCGCTCTGGGTATGCAACGTCGGTAGAAGTTAAACATACCCAGAAAGCGTCGGAGGTCCTTGACAGTGTCAGGTCGTGGGTAGGTGGAGATGGCGTCGACTTTCGCTGGCAGCGCGGTGACACCCTCCGAGTTCACATGGTATCCGAGAAACTCGACGTCTGGACGCCCGAAGACACATTTGGCCAAGTTTATGGTCAGCCCTTGGTCATCCAGCCGTCGCAGTACTTCCTCCAGATGTGCTCGGTGTTCCTCTTCGTCTCTGGAGCATATGACGATGTCGTCCAGGTACCACCACGCAAACTCCAGACCTTGAAGAACTCTGTCGAGAAAACGCTGGAAGGTCTGAGAGGCGTTCCTGAGACCAAAGCACATCCGGAGAAATTCGAAAAGACCAAAGGGAGTTATGACTGCTGTCTTCGGTATGTTCTCCTCCGCCACCGGAATTTGATAATATGCACGGTTGAGGTCCAGCTTGCTGAAGATCTTCTTACCATGCATATTGATGTTGAAATCCGCCAAGTTCGGAACTGCATACCTGTCGGGAATTGTCTTAGCGTTTAGCTGACGATAATCTCCGCAGGGTCTGATTCCACCGTCCTTCTTCTGCACGATGTGGAGAGGGCTAGCCCAAGGGCTGTTTGAAGGTCTGCAAATCCCTTCCTCCATCATCTGGGCAAATTCCCTCTTGGCGGCGATGTACCTTTCCGGTGGAAGGCGCCGAGCTCTCGCTATGACTGGAGCTCCCCGTGTCTCTATGTGGTGCCGCACGTCGTGTTTGGGCTGCTTCGTGAACGTGGTCGGGTTCGTGACGCTGGGGTACTTCCGCAGGAGCTCTGTGTACCATTCTCCTGCTGGGACGGAGCACACAGTGGGGACTGGTACTGTCGCCAGCTTGCCGCGCGTCGTTAGCCCAGTGATGCCATCTACCAACTGGCATCCGGCGAGGTCTACTAATATGTTATGGCGATATAGCAGATCCGCGCCGATAATGGGGTAGCTCACCTTTGCTACGACAAAACGCCAGGGAAGGCTCCTCCGCAGCCCCAAGTCCACGTTCAGCAGTGTGCTACCGTAGGTCGGAATAGGAGTGCCGTTCGCTGCATACAGCGTGAACTCCTCGCTCATTCTTCTCGTCGGCGTCTTCACCGGGAACACAGATAGGGTGGCTCCTGTATCCACCAAGTATCTGTGCCCGGACTTCTTGTCCGTGACAAAGAGTCGGCGGTTAATTACCTGAGCGACAGAGTCCGCCTCGTCTGTCGCTGCGACTAGTTTCCCGACGGCTTCGAAACGGGTGAGGGTTTCCAATCGCACGGCTGGCGGCAGTTTGTCGCTTTACTCCCAAACCTGTTGTGGTAGTAACACAGGCGGCGACCCTTACTTCTGCTACGGCTTCGTGGCCGGTTCCTCCCCTCATACCTTCAGGTCGTAATCGGGTTTCTAGAGCTGCAACGCGATCGGTCAATCTCTCCAGGGCCGCTAGAAGCCTATCTTCTCTGTCGTTGGAGGTGGAGGGCCGCATGGCAGCTACTTCGCCGGTTCGGTTCCCCTGAATGTCGGCGATGCGGTCAGCAATGGTGCTGAGTTTGACCATGTCGGCCGGCTCCGCAGCTGCTAGCGCTGCCTGCATCCCATCTGGCAATCCCCGTAGCCAGATTGACTTTAATAGGTCTCCAGGCAGTGTGGTTCCCCCCAGAGACTGCAGTTCCCTCAAAAAGTGCGATGGGCGGCGGTCCCCGAGACGTTGGTCTTCGAGGAATTTCTTGATTCGAGTATGTTCGGAATCACCGAAACTCCCCATCAGCCTGGTCTTGAGTAATTCGTAGGGGTTTTCCGCCGGAGGTTGCCTGATCAGGTCTATGACATCTCTGAGCGGCTCTGTCCAGTTGCGTGGCCACGTATCTAAATCTAGTAAGTGAATTAGTGACCCGGTACAGGTCGAAAACCATTTCGCACTGTAAGAAAAACATTTCCGGGTCACTCTTACGAAATGTGGGCATTCGGGCCGCAACTGTGGCCGCTGAAGCAGCTTCGATCACCTGGGGGGCAAGCCCCGTCTCTTTGCCCTCATCGGCTCCATCGAGTGTCAATAAATCGAATTTATTGCCAAGGGGCATCTTCACTTATAGTCCTTAGCGTACAAAAAAAATATGATAACAATTGTACTCACCCATCACGTCGGGATCACCACTTACGGGGTAATTGGTGGTCGGGGTACGATGTACACTAAATAATTGATAATAATTTAAATTAGTACTTTTATTTCCCAAAACAATTGGTACATAAGAAGTGTACTATTGCAGAATAAGAAAATAGCAGAATAAAAAATTATCGGACAACAATACACACACACGAGAGAACTCACGAGAACAACTTTTTCAGGGAGGTAATTAATAGGCTTGCCAATGAACACGCAAGAAAATTTGACTATTGAAATTTGCAATAAGAAAATTAGTTAATTGATAATGTTTAGCGGAAAAACGAAAAATGAAATAATTAATTTTATATACATTGGCAAACCCATTTTACAACCTCCCTGGCGCTGATATCACTATCACTGCCCAGTCGCCACACACGTTTTTAATTGCCTGAGTTTAAATTACCAATATCGCCATATAAAATACCATATAATATACCAATATAAAACGGTCTGTGAGTGTTCATGTGGTAATTCTAGCTTAAAAACGAAAAGTGCGAAATTGAATGTCGCCAAAATCGACTTACCGGAAGTGCCACTTTATATCAACGGTTTTAAACATTTTTACAATTTTCTCTAAAAAGGCTCAAACGATTTTGATCAAACTCGTTTTACCAGTGTACAAGTAAAAATAGTCTTTAATATCAGCTCGATCTTATTCTCATTGAAATGAGACTTAAGGTTGAAGTTTGTGAACTTTATATGAAGTTTGTGAAGTTGTAAGCTTAACATATTAATAAGTAAGACTTATTAGTGCCAACGTTTCGGCCTAAGTTTTAGGCCATCATCAGGGCTAAAAGAAAAAACAAAATAACAACATTGAAAACGACAGAGACCGTATTAGTAACAGTAAAAAATGATAAAAACAGAAATTACAAGCAAGATAAAAATATATGATGTATAAAAAGAAAAAGATGACACTATATATTGTAAAAAATGAAAAAGTAAAGTTAAGTGAAAAGAGTGAAGGAAAGATTATGAATTACATGAAACAATTAAGTATGTAATTCATAACCGAAATAAGCACTACCTTCCTTCACTCAAAAATGTCGGGGTCTTTTATAGTACAAGTACACCAGTTACTTTTCAGCATTCACAGTGATGAATAGGATATTGAAACATTTATTGCATTTAAAAATTATAAAACAAGAAGCATCTATAATAAACTATATTATAAATACCTTAGTGTCAAGAAATCTGAAAATTTTCGCGATTACAATACTTCCCTTTACTGCGTAGAAGGAAGTAAAAAATGTTGTATAACATATGAAATATTAAGTGAGGGGAAGTAGGGAGGGGTTCCTGTATTATTTTGCCCCGGTCCTGAGCTCAGCTGACGGCGGCTCTGTCCATAAATTGAAAAATCTCCTTGTCTAATTTAATATTTTGACCTAGGTTAACTGTTTCTGCATTACGTTCTCTTGCACCAGCTTTTTATGCTATGTTCTAGTTTTTAGCAAATATAGTTTTAGTAGAAATAATCCTTTCTCTACGTCTAATTATAGTAACATTGTGAGGGATCCACGCAATGGTTTGACAATTTTATAGGATTGGATTCGTAATAACAGTAATAAAAGCATAATGTAACTTTAGTTGATAACATATGATAATTTATTAATTATTAGAAACGTTCTATCTAAACTATTAGAAGCGCTTATAAACGAAAAACGCTTATAAGACATCATAGAAAATACTTTAGTATCTAAAGGATATCGGAATTCGGAATGTTTTCGAAGAGCGCAAAAAATATCGGCTTTGGGGTATGTAATTACTTTCAATTCTTAGATCATTTTTACATGGTCCGATAAATCGAATGCCGGACCGAAAGCAAGATATGTAGGATCTGACTCCGAGTATTATCGGACCATAATATGTATTGTCTCAGGGAATATAATGGCTTTCATTAACACTACATTTTCAGATAGATTTATTAAGAACCACACAGTGCAACTTGATAACAAGTAATAATAACAATGAATGATAACAGGGAAGGTTATCCAAAGAACTAGAAACAATCGATAGTTCACTACAGAACATGCGGAAGGAACTTCAGCGCAAAATAAATCGGGAGTTGGGTGTGACTCCGATATTTATCGAACCGCGGGAAAACGCCTTTATGATTACGCATTATGGAATCGCATTGGTGCAGAATGAATTTGTCGTTATGATGGAGGCGAAAATGATGGATTACGATTTGAACAATATATTTGAGCTACGAAAGAATTTATATAAGATCTACATCTACTACTATATTAAATCGAAAATTCTGGTGAACGTTAAACCAATCTAAGGTGTTGCGTGTTGTTGGTAAAGTTTTCAATAATGAAATAACTGGAATTCTCCAAGCCCATGAAATTGTCCCCCCCCCCCCCCACCTCTCCAACCTGAAGGGAGGCAACCGGCGGTCTTCATAATCGACGATGACATATAATCGATGTTTATACGCTCTGGCGTCGATGATTGGATTCCTCTGTAGCTTCTCTTTCCAACCCTATATTATTTTTATATTTCGACGCGCACCAGTGTTCATTTGCGGAAATTTTTAACTTTAACTCTATTAAATTCATGCAAGTGTTTTGATACAATCAATCGACAATCTTGACAAGAGCTGTCGACTAAAACCTTCGTCGTAGCGTCACCGTATCAAAAGATATACCATTTTAGGATTTTATAAAAGTTGACAAAACGAGTTTAAAATTGTTCCTCTTCACCGCACATTGTGTGTCGCAGTCCCAACTTATCTAATGGTGTAATTGAATTTTGGTTGAACGCGATAGAGATTCGGAACTGCAATGCCAAACTTTATCATCCCATTTTGTCGTAATTGGGTTTTTGGATTATCATTTCTTTTAAAAATAAAGATCTCTTTTTCGATAACTTAGATGCCCAACATTCAGGGAAAAAAAAAACAAAAAAAAAAACTGAGATGCATACATACGGGGTGCACCAAGGTTTTACAGAGGTAGGAGCTTGTTTTCCCAGAAATAATATGATCTCTGTATTAAATGTCGATATACCTTTTCATTTAAGTTTATTATGACCTTCAGATAAAGTACCTCTTTCGACTCTTAAATTTCAACCAAAATCTATTATATTACTTACAATTATATAAAAGACTAATTTACCGAATTTGAGATGTTTTACATTATATTTTAATATAATTTTTGATGAAATTCTAGTATGACCTACAAGTAAGGTACCGTTTCCGGTTCGCCAATTTGGATCAAAATTTATTTTGTTATTTATATTAGTATGCAAGTCTTAAATACCAAATTTGAGAAGTTTTTCATTATATTTTAATATAATTTTTTATGAAAATCAGAAATGGCCTACCACTTCCGGTAATCATGCAGTGACCAAAAATAGAGGGTCACAACTAGATTATACAATAATTCTAAATACAAAATTTTAACATTCTACGGCCAACCGTTTTTGAGTTATGCGAGATACGTACGAACGAATGCACCTACAGACGTCTCGACGAAACTAGTCAAAATGGATTCAGGGATGGTCAAAATGGATATTTCCATTGAAATTTGAAAACCGAAAATTTTCGCGATTACAATGCTTCCTTTACTTCGGACAAGGAAGTAAAAAGAAAAAAAAAACTGAGATGCATAAGTACCAAGATTTTACAGAGGTAAGGCTTGTTTTCCTAGAAATAATTCGCCTGTTGCGCTGTTTGCTTAGCATCGCTTAGGTTCTGCTATCCTTCATGAGAAGAAGTAAAACAGCACCAATTTTTTAGATAAAATCATAATCTAAACACCGGAGTTATTCTCCTGGGTAACAATTTTTTTTTTCAAAAAATTAAAAATTTCGTTTTCATGTTTAAAAAAAATATTTTTTTGAACATTTTATGATTGGTTTTGTAAATTCAAGATACCAACCAGATCAAACCAAGCAACGTGGTGCAGAAACACACCGATCGTACGATGCAATTCAATATCCAATACTGTTTCTGTGAGAAAATGGATATCATCACGAATGGTATCAAACTTGGGTTGGAACATCGGAAGTAAAATATCGATATTCGGTATTTTGCGATATCACAAAACCAAATATCGATATCCACCGATAATCGCTAGAAAAATATCGATACATCGAAAGGAAATGGATGAAAACTCAAAGAAAAGTGCATGAAATGAGCATAATATTAAATTGTGAAGAAGGTTATGAAATAGTATAATTATTATTATTTATAAAACAATATTTTTTAGCCATCAATCATTATAAAAATAGATAGAAAAGAATTTTATTTTTATAAAGAACAAATTTTTATTTTGAAGACAAATAAAATACAGTTTAATTCGTATGGCCAATGGTTCGAAAGGTAAATATGAATTATCGAGATATACAAATTATCGAGATTTCCAATAATCGGTGGTAAAAGATAGGAAATAACAAAATTAATACAAAATTGTATTAATATTAATGGACAATAAACGATATAGTTAGATCAACAAAATCTTAAAGTACCGCTAAAATTTCGTCAAAATAGGCGAAATCTCGAACAGTCATGGGAGCTTCTTAATTTTGAGGAAGATGATTCCCATCCTCGATGCTTTCTAAGAGTTTCCTCACTACTTCCTTGCGTTAAATGTCCTAAATCGTTTAATTAAGGCCAAGTCTAGCGACTGCAGCTTAGAGGTTGTGCTGGGAGACAAAAACACAAGATTAACATCGCTGAGTGATCTGGTACTGTTGTGGGCCGTACAATTATCAATAAATAGTTGAAAATTTTCGAGGTTTTTTTATTCCATATCTGTACCCATTCGTTGAAAATTTCGCTCATTGTGTTTGCATGATAGGCTATCGGTAACGTTTTTGTTTATAAAACATCTTGCTTTCGCGGCTTTGCCAATCAAGAGCGAACTTAATTTTTCAGATCAATCCGTGTTGGCGGCTAACAGTATGGTTACAGGTTTTTTTTTTAAGAGAACTGAATAGAAAAAAAAGGATAAACCGACCGAAACTTATAGAAACGATTCCTCTCTCACTCACTCACCTCTCCTCTTGAAAATATTAAGAGTTAACCAGATTTTTTATTTGGAAATTCGAATTATAAGACGTTTACATTACTTGGAAGACGAAAGTAAATACGAATTATCGAGGGGACCGGATTGCAGTGTTTTTATAGGAAATAAAGGGAGATTTTCAACAGACCAGAAAATTCAAACGAATTATCGGGATATACGAATTACGGGGATATGAACAATCGAGATTCTACTGTAATATAGTTTAACATATGGTGTCATCGATATATCGTTGAAAAATATCGATATCATCGATATATCGGATGTTAAGATATCGATAGAAAATATCGGTTTTTCAACTCCGATATATCGATATATCACATGTCGATATTCCAACCCTATATCAAACTCATCCCGTCCCAGGTGTAGCGACAACGAAAGAGTCACCCAATGTAAAGCCAATTTTAATCTCCAACTTCATACCCGTTGAAGCGAATTTTCCCACTAAGCTTACTTTAATCGTTATAGATTACGGATTATGACCCTCATATGACCGTCATATGACCCTATCCACTCATTGCTACAACAAAGTGAGATCCATCAGAAGAAGAACATATAGACTCCACCATCTACTATTATCACCTGCTCTTTCTCTCAGGCTCAAATTACAAATCTACAAGAGCATAATTAGACCGGCACTCTTGTACGGAGCTCCGCTGTTCACGTACCTCCGAGACGGAACGCAGCGCCATCTTCAACAGTTTCAGAATACCGTACTGCGGAAAATGGTAAGATCCACATCGATGAAGAAGATGAGGGTAGAAGCTCTTCACGAACACTTCGAATTGCCCACCATTCCAGAGTTCATAAAAAGAAGACACATAAAATTCTTTGACTCCCTAAAATCCTCGGTGAATCCATTATTCAAGACGATGACACCAGCAACAGCTCCAGTGCGCTGGCAGCGGACTGTAGAATAAGATTAGATTAAGTACATAAAAACAAAAACTGCTTAAAATGTAGCTTTGCTACATAGCAAAAGTATAATTCATGAAAAGAAAATGATGTAAACATTTTTGAAATACAGTCTGTATATAAACATAGGGGGTTAGGGGAAAAAAAAAAAAAAAAAAAAACGGATTATAGATCCTAGATTACATACAAATCATGCATTTTCAAATATACAAAGGTAAAAAAATATACACAGGCAGGACAAAGTTTGCCGGATTTTGCTAGTAATATATAATACTGCCTAATAATAATAATTTATTATAAATTTATAATAATTATAAAATTTTATTTGTCTCATTTTTTTTAGAAAAAAGCTTGGTTTCGCCAGCCCGAAAGAAAAGCTGCAGACAGTTTTATAGGATCATTTATTTCTAGATCTGATCGGGAACAAAGCAGAGGGAGTTTGTTAAATCCAAAACTTTTGGAAATGGTATTTCTTGCCTTCATTCTTTATTCATGATTGATCCAGTAATTAAAAACAAAACAAATTTACCTTTTTGATAAATATAAAACTTATTTAAGGTTATTAAAACAATCAATAAAAGGCCATCTATAGCTGGGCAATTCCAACAAGGTTTGGCTAAGACTGCTACAAAAGCATGGAATACTCACCTAGCTGAAAGAAGAAGAATGGTATTATAATTTATTTTAGAATAATTAATATGTGTCGCGAGGTTTGGATGAAATTTGTTTATTGCAGACAAAAAAACAAAAAGTTGTGGAAGACATCGCTTCGAACATGGGACTTGCCAAAGGTATTTATTTCTTTTATTTACTTTATACTCGTATTAATAAGCTATTTATAGGAAATTAATTCTTTACCTCGCGGATTTAGGGCAACATTCCTATTTTTTACCAATTTACCATTATTACACATTTTAACACTTTAAACTTTTTTTTATAAATTTTGTAATTTTTCAACTACTTTCTATAATTTTTCAAATACTATAATTATGTCAATTTATCTGGCGGTGCCTTAATTAAGAAAAAGACGCGATTCGTCACGATTTTGAATGCCTTTACAAAATTTTGGCCGGCGGAATAATATACCTTAATACTTGTTAGGTATTTCCTTTATTTAAAATGTAACTATTTTTTGTTTTTCTTGGCAAAATAATTGAATTTAATAAAGGAAACGTGATTTTCGTTTATTTAAAATAAAATTATTTTATTATTAAAAGAAAGAATTTTAGTGAAGAAATTTATTTTAAATTTAGTTATTTATGTAATGGAGACGCAAAATTTTCAAAATCTTAACCAGTGCATTAGTTGATGGGCCAGTATCCGGTTCATTTTTTGTTTGTATTTTATTGGATATTTATTATTATTATTATTATTTATAAAGGCAATCCACGACAAGGTGATGTCTGCCTACTCTAAACTATGTCGGCTATCCAAGATTAACCGATATAAGTTCATAACGCACCGCACTGCCAATACAATTGGCAGATGGAATTATTGGATATTACGATTGCAGTAAAATTTTATCATTGCTACTCTTAATATCGATTAATGAAAATTTATAAAAAAAAAAAAAAAAAATCCAAATGCTTAGAATCTCACAATAATGATTCCAATCATTTGGTATTACTTTTGTTTCAGGTTTTAGAACAGAATTCCAAGACGAGGCTGAAAGACTTGTCAGCATATTATTTAAAGTAAGTATTAGTGAATTATAGTTAATTAATTAATTGATTAATTGTTAATGAGTTTATTAATAATTAACTATTTATTACTGAGTTACAGTTAATTTTACGATTAGTTTTTATTATTTAATGTATCTCTTAGTTCTTCAAAAATCCCTTCATTTTATCGATATAACTAGGGAAGGATTCTATTTCCTATCCCGGTATAAACTACAACCTACTTTTATTACCTAGAACTTCATTAATTGAAGACCTCAAGAGGATAAAAAATTTCAAATGGACCATGGTCCAATGTCACAAAGAAATGCAGAAAATAATGGAATAACGCTTAAAAATATTTAAAAGAAGATAATGATTTTACCACTATCAAAAAATTACAAACAAATATTTAAAATAAAAGTTTCATTAACAAGAGAATAAAAGAGCAGCAAAGGAGGTAAGGGCGTGTAGAGTCCACTCTGGCATTTTTAAAAATTTATTTTAATAAAGATATTATTATTTTAAGTTAGTTTAGTTGTTTTTTTTTTTGTTAGTGCTGTGGAAATGATATTTTCTTCTAAATATTCAAGCATTATTCATTTTAATTTGTAAATGTCTATTTTATTTTTATTTTCAGAGATAGTTTCATTTCATATATACTTGTTTTGGTTAATTTATATTTCTTTTTCGGTAAAGTTTTTTTATTATTTCACAAAAAAAAAATATTTTATTCTGAATTTTCGTCTCCTATGAAGCCTGCTTTAGCAGCGTTTATATCTCAGACTCCTAAGATATTCCAATTTGAAATAAACATCATGGGATCTGAAATTACCCACTTTTGTGAGAATGAATCTTATACCATTTTTGTTAGAAACATGGTTAATAGCACTGTTTATACAATTTCGTTAGTGATTGATGTAAAAAGTAGGCATCAAAGTGCTTATAACAAAAATACTATCAACATTTTGCTAATAAAAATGCTGTGTTTTTGTATACATGAAGTGTTGTTAACACTTCGGTGTAAACTCAACTTAATGGATACTTCCTTATTCTTTTCGTTTGAGTATCTTTTCTTCATTTATATTTCCGTGTTTATATTAGCAGTTTTGTATTTTTGGCTATATGGACAAATGTTAATTTAGGTACTTGATCTGATGATCCTGATAAAAATTTACAATAGCTAAATTTTTTTACGCACAGGAAATCGGAAAAAAGAAAACTGAGGAGGAAATATCCCTAGAATCGAGCGAATCTACAGTCGAAGAAGAATCCGATACTAGCATACCATCTCTTACGGAAATACCAGAACCAGTAGTAGTAACAAAGCCTCCACCAAAACGTAAACATTTTATCTTGATATAACTAACACTTTATATGATTTACTGTTGATTTGGCTGATATTAAAGTGCTTATACATATGGACAAACACTCCCCTCCAAGTGCTTCTGCGCACTCTATCAAAAGTCAGAGTAGGAGAAAAGTTTATTAACTTTAATACTACTTATCGCAGCTCAAAAATTCCGACTCCATTCGAACAATTAAAAACCTGCCGAAGATGATGCAGACTTAAAAAAATTCAAATTTCAGTTCGTCATAACTAATAAAAAAAGGTTTTAAAAAATTCGAAAACATTTGCTATTGTTCAATTGGTATTTTTTTTTTTTTTTATTACTCCACACCAGATTTTAAATTCAACCAGTCAAATTAGGCTCGGAGAATAGTGAATATAAGAATTAAGTCTTTAATTTAATTTTTTTTTAATTAATTTTTATAGCCATAAAAAACAAAATAAAAATTTTCTTAAATCTTTTTTTTTTTTTGACACATATTCATGTTCTTTAAAAACACAACTTTTTTCTCACTACACTTTTCCCTATCTCAGTTTTTGATATATTGGTAATAGAGAAAAAGTGTATTTGGGTGTGTATATAGGTATATATATATATATTTATTTTTAAAAAAAATATAAAATATAAATAAATTTTTTTAAATTAATAAATAGTATCAACTGACTAAAAACTGACGAAATCGACCACTATTTTAGTATTGTTGCGCCTCTTTAGTAGTAAAGCATTCCAAATATATAATCTGGTTCTTTATTTGTCCTGGAGTTTGTTTTTTTGAAAAATATGCTATGAGGTATTTATAATAGGTATTGAAAATACCTATAATAAATTATACGAGGTATTGAAAATACCCCATCTTTTTGTGGCTTTCTTAAACAGCATCTAAACTTGAACGACTTGCATCAACTTCTATTATAATATATTAAAGTTTATCGTTAATAGTTGAATTGGGCGTTAAGCATAGGTACCGTTTAATTTCCTTATAATAATTTTGACACTCTTCAGTCCAGATAAATTTCACATTTTTCTTCAGTAAATTGTATAATGGTGCCACTGTCTGTGTACAATGGTCAACACATTTATGATAAAAATTTACTTTACAGCATAACTGACGAACTATTCTTCTTTTTTTAGGACGATTAAATTTCTTAATTGTACAAGGTTTGCGTTAATGGGATAAACTTTACATTTTTCGATCACATGACCTATATATTTAATGCAAGGTTTGCCAAAATTACATTTTGATAATTTTAATTTAAATCCTTCTTGTTTAACAGCCTAAAAAAATAATTGTGTACCTTCCAAATGGTCATCAAATGTTTTAGAAAAATTAAAAGATCATTAATACAATTTGCACACAATTTATTTAAATTATACTTCCTAATTGTTCCTGCCAACATCCTCAGAAAGATCGTTGGTGAGTTTTTGAAGCCAAAAGGAAGCGGCTTCCATTGCCAAATACCTTTTTGTGTTATAAATGCTGTTTTATAACGATCTTTCATTCTTGTTGGTATGGACCATAATGCCGAGTGTATCTAGTGCCATAAATAACTAGAGTTGTCAGGATTCAGTGGGAATGAAACTCCGATTTTGTTCAACTGTCAGAAATCAACAAAGTGCGCCTCCTCCATCCATCCTCTTTTTTAAACGCCTATGTTACTGGTGATGCAAAAGGTGAACTTGATTCCTCTATCAAACCATTCTCCAGCAATTTGGAAATCTGAGAGGCTATTTCCTCTTGATCCGGAAATGAACATCTGTATAATTTCTTTGCTACATATCTGTCTTCTTTTAATTTTATTTGAGCTGCACCAAATTTATTAGCGAACCCAACATAAAATTTATTTTTAGCAAAACATGACATGTATTTCATAATTAATTTATTAATTCTCAACTTTTTTGTTTTCTCCACCCTTCCTGGTCTTTCGGCCATACGGGTTAAGGGAGCAGTGGGGTAGTGCGCTGGGATAACGCATGCCACTGCTCCCATAAAATGACTCATTATTTTTTTAAATTTTTCTAATTTTACACCATTCACTGAGGAAACTTTTAATTTTGGGGACAATTTATTTATTTTATATTTTCTCTGCTACTGTGGTGCAGCCCGGTGCGCGGTCCCGCACCTTCCTGACGGGGCTGCACCTTATCCTCCTCCATGTGGCATGGCCAGCCCTCCTGGCACTCTGCATCCGGCCATTCCCAGTCCGCATCCGTCCTTTGCCGTCGAGCCCTCCTGGTCAGCCGCATCCGTCCGGTTTCCACGCTTCTGCCTACCTGACTCAGTCAGCCGGTGGTGGCTCGCCGCCGTCAGGTGGTTTGGCCCTTCCCAGGGTGAAGTGTTCCCGGCCCACTACCTCCTTCCACCGGTATACGAATTGCTTGAAGTGCGGGTAGTTCTCCTCCTTCACAAGTTCAGGGAAATCGTCTTCATTGATGCTATATAAACCAGTTTTCGTGGACAATCTTTCTCTCAGGACATCGAACGTTGTGCAGGATGCGACCACGTGCTCTGCAGTCTCTGGGACTCCGCACGTCGGGCATTGGGGTCCACGTCCTTGCCATGTTTATTCAACTTCCATCTGAAGCTCCCATGCCCCGTGAGGATCTGGGACATCCAGTAGTCGGGGAGAACCCATTTCGCAGACAACCGTGATTTTACGGTGGGAAAGTACTTTCTCAGAGTGGCACCTTTCTCACAGGCCATCCACCGCCTGTTCCACTCCCCTAATGAGTCCTCCCTCACTATCCTCTTCCAATTATTTGGTTCATCGCCGATCCTAACTCGGAGATTCTCCGGGAGACCCGCTAGACCACTTCTCTTCAGATCGTGCTTGATCGCACCCTCTCTTAGCAGGAGGTCGAGAGGTATCTCTCACGCCAAGATCTGCACCGCCTCATACGACGTTGTTCGATATGTCCTCGTCACTCTCAAGTGAGCCGTTCTTTGTATAGTTGTGAGTTTCGCCTTCTGCCGCTGCGAGAGAATGGGAATGGGAATTTCTACTCCAGAATGGGAAAGCGATACCCAGAACAACTCCTTTATAAATCGTCATGTTCACTGGGTATCTCAGTCCCCAGAACGCTCCCCCGACACGACTTAGTCCATTAATCGTCTGGCTCACCCTAGTTGCCATGTAGTCCAAGTGAGGTGTGATTATAATTAATAGGGGGTCCATAATTAATTTATTAATTTTCAGCTGTTTATTTTTTGTTAAATGAACTATATTCATTTGAAAATTGTCAATATTTAAATTATGCAAATGCTCTCATTTGGATTAAGAACCTATTTATTCTTTTGAATTAAACACCCAATATCTTCTTGATAAGGTTTTATGTTAAATACCTAAATTATATTACCATTTATTTTCTGTTTGATTCTAAAATTTTAATCTTGTATTGATTGAATTTTTTTAGATCGTATTTAACCCTAATAATAAATTAGAATTAAAGTTGTTATTCTTTATGCCTATTAAAACTAAAGTATCTTCTATCTCTGCTAGATCCGGAAATTTCCATTCGCGTTTTTCGTTTTAGACAATAAGGATTAAATTTAGTTCCGTGTCTGTCTGTATGTCCGTCCGTCTGTCTGTAGTTGAATCCATCTGACGGGCATAACACCTACTACCGTTAATCCGCTTTTGATGAAATTATCAGGGACTGTGCACTTTGGTAGCTAGATGATCCCGTGTCAGTTTTATAAAATGATAATACAATTTCCATCCACTATTTCTGCGTAAGCACATGCAAACGTCTTTTCCATTGGCACATTTATATTTTGATAACAGCTCGCCCTATAAGACAATCCAATCGCATTATTCCTACATATCATCCCCTAAGAAAGATGATTGCAAATTAAAAATGGCTGATTTCTCAAAGAAAGAATATATACAAACTAGTATACCCCAGCGAGAACTCTCGCATTAGATATATATCCTAATTTTTAATGCATTCGAAGTATAAGCGATGTTAGAGAAATATATTTATTCGTATAAACAATATAATATTATTAAGAAGGTTTATCTAACACACACATTTGGTGAAGCTACATACTTTATAATGACTATGTTGAAGTTACAGTTCATACTTAAGTAATTAGCTTACTCCACTGGAAAACATCTCTTCAATTTAGCAGTTAGGCAATTAGATTCAGCTATACCGTTTTCTATATGTTCATAGTTAATAGTGCCCTTTAGGGTTGTACATGGAAACAAAATATAATTTCCCATTCATTAAAAGTTTTTGTAAACAGACTCAAATTGATATAAAGTTGCCATGACAACAACACGTACGCAAGATGGCATAGGGCCCGTGCGGACCTATATCGTGCATTATCTCGAAAACGGTAAGTTTTAAGGCTTTAAAATGCTCGACCAGTATGATCCAAAGGATCATACATGGTTTTGATGCCCGCGTCAAAATCTTTAAAACCCAACTTATCCCGTCTCGATCCGCCGACTCTGAGTCGTCAAAGTTTTGAAACCTTCCAGTTTTTCCATCACTTTTATTTAAGCCCTTGTAAGATTTTAAGAAACAAAATCAGGATTCGTCACTTCTCCGTAAAATTCCCTGTCTTTTGATACCTCATTCATCAAAATCCTTCGCTCCTGAGAGCCGGAAAAGGGATCTATACTACCGTAATAATATATAGTAGTGATTACGGTAGTATAGATCCCTTTTCCGGCTCTCAGGAGCGAAGGATTTTGATGAATGAGGTATCAAAAGACAGGGAATTTTACGGAGAAGTGACGAATCCTGATTTTGTTTCTTAAAATCTTACAAGGGCTTAAATAAAAGTGATGGAAAAACTGGAAGGTTTCAAAACTTTGACGACTCAGAGTCGGCGGATCGAGACGGGATAAGTTGGGTTTTAAAGATTTTGACGCGGGCATCAAGATCATATACGCTCCTATGGAGCGTATTGGTCCTGTGTTTTTAAGCCCTAAAATCTACCGTTTTTGAGATAACGCACGATATAGGTTCGCACGGGCCTCATGCCATCTTGCGTAGGTGTCGTTGTCATGGCAACTTTATATCAATTTGAGTCTGTTTACAAAAACTTTTAATGAGTGGGAAATTATATACTGTTTCCCATGTCCAACACTAAAGGGCACTGTTAAATATCAATACTAGACATAGAAAATGATATAGCTGAATCTAATGGCCTAGCTGCTAAATTGAAGAGTTTACCAGTGGTGTAAGCTAATAACTTAGTAAGTATGAACTGTAACTTCAACATAGTCATCACAAACTATGTAGCTTCACCAAATGTGTGTTAAATAAACTTTCTTAATAATATTATATTGTTTATACGAATAAATATATTTCTCTAAGATCGCTTATACTTCGAATGTATTAGGGATTATGCGAGAGTTCTCGCTGGGGTATACTAGTCACTACTATATATTATTACGGTAGTATAGATCCCTTTTCCGGCCCTCAGGGTCGATGGATTTTGACGAGTGAGGTATCAAAAGAAAAGGAATTTCACGGAGAAGTGACGAATCCTAATTTTAATTGTTAAATTCTTACTAGGGCTTAAATAAAAGTGATGAAAAAACTGGAAGGTTTCAAAATTTTGACGACTGAGAGTCGGCGGATCGAGACGGGATGAGTTGCGTTTTAAAGATTTTGACGCGGGCATCAAGATCATGTATGGTCCCTTGGACCATACTGGTCCAGCGTTTTAAAGCTTAAAAATCTACCGTTTTTGAGTTAACGCACGATATAGGTCCGCACGGGCCTCATGCCATCTTGCGTATGTGCCGTTGTCATGGCAACTTTATATTAATTTGAGTCTGTTTACAAAAACTTTTAATAAGGAATGGGAAATTATATATTGTTTCCCATGTCCAACCCTAAAGGGCACTGTAAAATATGAATACTACTCATAGAAAATGGCATAGTTGAATCTAATTGCCTAATGGCTAAATTGAAGAGATTTTCCAGTGGGGTAAGCTAATTACTTACTAAGTATGAACTGTAATTTCAACATAGTCATCACAAACCATGTTGCTTCACCAAATGTGTGTGTTAAATAAACTTTTTTGGTAATATTATATTGTTTCCCTAATATCACTTACACCTGGAATGTATTAGGGATTAGAATAAGCATTGATATCTAATGCGAGAGTTCTCGCTCGGGTATACTAGTAATATATAGTAGTGATGATATTCAATAATACCCAAAAAAATGTATGGCATAATGCCTTCCTGCTCTACGAGTATTCCAAAAAATATCCCAAATCACCCTATTGCTCTCTCTCCTCCCCCCTAAAAATGCCGCTCATTAATTTTAAAAGTTCCGCCCCTGCCTATTACTGTTTAGTTTTGATTTTAATAAATTCACAAGTTTCTCACTAATTAATAAATGTCGATCCATCGCCATAGACAGCTTTTACTACTTCACGTTTATCTATGATAACTGTAAGTTTAATTGGTAAAATAGATTAAATTATTCGGACCAGGAGTTTTTGAATCATCTTGGTCTATCACCATTCCTGCTATGTCGTTCTTAAATTAACTCGGTATTTGGTTGATGAGTTTTTATTTCTTACAGCTGTCAGTCGATAACTGGATGGCATCGATTGCTAAAACCGAGAGCTTCACATATGCTATATGGTTTCTTCTCTATTTTGTATTATTTTAGTTCCTCTTTTCATTCATACAGTTTCTTTTTCATAGTACAAGAATCATTAAATCATGTGTTGTTTAAATGTTGTTAACGTTTAACCTATCCTTTATCTCTAATGGAAGGTTATTAATGATCTGATAAATTATAGATAATTACGAAATAAGCATCGAGTAATAAACGTTCTTTTTTAAGTGAAAAATCAATTAAATGCCCAAAAACATATTTATAATTAAAATCGTTACGAATATTTACCCGACATTTTTCTTCATAAATCAATATAAATGATGTGTCCAACTCTGATCATAGCTTAATCAAAATAGAATTGCACCATTCTTTTGCATACCCATACAGAAATAAACTTAAAGCCTCTACTTAATGACATCCTCCAATAATTTAAATCTAGAATACTCTCTTTCAAATAGATCCATCCAAGTTGAAGCTTCTTGCTTACCAATGAATTTAACTAATAAATATTTATGCTCAGTTTCTCTTAAATTTTTCTATCATTCGCTGATGAGACACGACCCTTATTTCTTTTATACCTTAAATTAGAAAAACTTCATTTTCAGTTTTTACCTTAACCAAAACTTAACTTGAATGGTCTCCTTGCATAAGCTGTTCTTCTAGGTAACGATCATTAATACAAAAATTTTCATCTTTATATAAACAATTGTTGTGTCATTCTGGATTAAATCTAATCGCAACTTTTCGGTAAGCACCTACCTTTGAAATATATTTCATGCTCCAGGTAATAGTTTTTAGCTTTAGTTATTCTTGATGGATGTTTAACATTAAACCTTTCAACTCCTCCGAAATACTAAACCAGACATCATTCTCTCGCAAATGCTTCTAATTCGTACTTATCCTCACCTTTCTTAAGTCAATTCTCAATTAAGTATTGTCATTATCTCACAATACATAATGAAATCAGAAGGAGCTAATCCAATGCTAAAAACCATAGATTTATTAATAGAAATATAAAACAATAAAAATAGTATTCAATATTACACAAAGTTACCTAAAAACCCAATTGATTAACAATCCTTTTTTTCTTCTGCCATGTTTTTCCAATGTATATAACCATGTGTTAATCATTAAATGAATAACGTATAACTTAAATATATGGTTTCAGCAACTAGCTCACATATATCGACGTAGTTTTTTGAAAAATGTTTAATAGTAGTTTTTTGCTAAAGCGCCATTTAGCAAACTTTACAGGAAGCACATGAAACGTTTTTTATCCAAATAACAATATATATATTTTAATTTTATTCTTTATTGTGTACAGTAGGAGTTTATTAAGGTGGCAAAACTTTATAATTACAATATTTCTTTAAGGCTTTCATTACTGGTCAAAGCCAGAGTGACGACTGAGAGTCGTCAGTATTTGGTGCTTACGTCATCGATGGTAGATGTTTTGACCATTTCTAATTTTTTTTCTCGATATATTCAGAAATCGATGGAGGTGGTGTGTTACGTTTCCTAATAAATTGAAACCTAAAGCCTTTTTTAAAAACAACGTCGTAGTACTTAATGTACTTAATTTTTTTTTTTTGCATGGAAAATTATTCAAAAAATACAAAATTTATATAATCATCTAAGGTCACATACACCAACTGTAAATGAAAAAAAAAAGACTGAGAAGGTTTTGAGAGTCAAATTCAATTGTTTCCTACTCTTGGCCATTCTCACTTCTTAGATGAACCTCATCATATTCATTATTCTCGTTTTGTGATCGACCAGCTATGAATTCACCAGGTATTCATTTGATTTATGATAAAGTTTAAAATAATTTGATTTTTTTTTCATGATCATTTTTTTTGTGAAACATTGAACTATACTCATCATCATCATCTAAAACCTCTCCGCTCACACAGTGTGATGTTGTCCTCTGCAGAGCCTGAAATAGGTAGTTTTGTGATAAATAAAATTTAAGGGGAGTGGGTTATCGGCCCGCTGCTCCTATTCAGGTGGGGGGGGGAGACTGCCTCCTCAGAGCACTCTGACAAACTCCTCCGGGGCGGCTACTTAGGAAAGGTGACACTATGGTGTATACAGTGAGTGACCTTAAGCCAGCCATTCACGGTCCTCCATGTAGGACTACGCAGAATATCGGACTACATTTGGACTGTGAATGGGGGTGTAGCACTGTTTGTAGGCTTCTCCGATCGTCCTACAACCGCTCCCTTCTCTCAACATCCAACCGCGTTGGATCGTGAGTGGTATTATCTTCCTTCAAACTCCACATCCACCGCTACGTCATCAATGAGGTCATTAATTGTTATTAATATTTGTTACTATTAGTGAGTGTTGCCAGGTTGTGGTTTTTCTCCCTTGATTTAAGTTCTTTTTTTTACTTTTTTTTTTTTATCGTTAGAAAGTTTAAGTTTTTTTTTATGTATTTACTACTAAATGCGTTAATCATTTTTTCCTAATTACAAACTGAAAATTAGAATGATTTGAAAAAAATTGGTTTAAAAAACATCCTGATTTTTTTTATAACTTTATTTCATACGTATTTCCCGAAAGTGCAGTATAATAAGCTAATAAAAATATGTTCTCATGGCCAAATATCTCTCATTATAACGTCAATCTGACCTTCCATTGTTGGGACTGAATTAAAATATTAAATAAATAATGTTATTAAAGCTGGATGTCAACAATTTTGGATCCTTTTTTTGTTAATCAAATGTTCATCTGTAATTTATCTTTTTTTGTGTTTGCTCATCTAAGTGTTTGGGTTTTAATCATCAATTTGACCCAATCTTTCAACTGGTATAACCAGTTTAAATTATATTGCATTAAAGTAATATGAAAATGTATAGACCTTGTAAATAAAAAAATTATAATATAAATATAAACCTTAAGTACATCTTTTATCATTTATCCTTATCTTATACTAGAGCGATGATTTTATCATCCATTTTTAAGTAATTTTTATAATCCTTCCTATCTATTTCATTTAACATTTTCAAATCACTGTAACTTATTCTGTTTATAAACATTCTTTTCGCCTAAAATTTCTTTTTCTTTTTTTCCCATAACGCCATAGCAAGACAAATTGCCGCCATTTTCCTATTTTTTAAAACATAGATAAGCTATGAGTGCAGGTGATCGGATAGCTGTATAGGATGTATAGCTGATCGGATCCCTTGTAGGACCGTGAGTGGGGGGAATGAATTCTTCTGTAGTCCTACTAAGTTGGACCGTGAATGGGTAGCTTTAGTAAGGGTGAGTGTAGTGTGTTGTGTTTAGTATATTGTGTGTGTGTGAGTACTAGAGTTCCCCCAACCTGGAGGACCAGTGGCTGATTGGAGTCCAACGACTAGCCGATGGGCCGCCGTTGCACTACGCCACTTTGAACTATACTAATGAAATAAATGGAAATTTACTTGCTAAGAAGTATATGTGTTTGTAAAGAAATTTGGATCTTGAAGTATCTAATTGAAAGTGAACGGGTGTTGTCCTCCATTAAAGTAAAATGAATCATTGCCTGCCTACACAATTATATTAAATTTATGACAAATTGAGACTTAAGGAAATATTTTTGAAATGGCATTAACACAGTAGGATCACGTTGCTATCTGAGGTAGGGAGGTAGGGACCTAGCTCGCATCTTTCTAAGTTGCCAAGCTATATACAATGAGATTTAGGTTCAAGGAACTAATTTCGAGAAAACTAACAGTTGTTATTAATTATTGATACTTTGTTTAAACATTTAGCATCTCCATTATAAGCAGTACGGAAGTGTGCCAAAAGTGGACCCCAGATTTGTTTTTGATTAATATGACTTCAATATGAAATTAATCTTTGAAGCTCTAAACAAGCAAAATCTATCTAGTTATGAGGTTCTTTGGTACAAATATTGTTGGTGCAAAATTAATTTAAAAATATACATATATATATATATATATATATATATATATATATATATATATATATATATACACGTATATTTTTAAATTACGTAAAGTTTTTGTTTTTCAAGGCCTTAAAAAGCTGCATCTTTAGTGGGGCCCTTTAGGACCGTCATTGCACCTCTAATTTTTTAGATTTTCTTGGTGTCAGCAAAGGAAGTAGTCAACAAAACAGCTAATTTATTGCGATATCGATATAATAATATTAAACGGTTGTCAGACCAATTGTGACTTATGGTTGCGAGACATGGTCCCTGACGAAAGAAAGTAAAAGGATCCTTGAGATATGGGAAAAGTTCTTTCTTCATTGAAACTGGAGGACCAATGGAGGATCAGGACTAACCAAGAGTTAAGGGTTCACCTGTATGGTGAAAAATACATCGTGAAAGTCGTTCAGATTATTAGACTTCGATTGTTGGGGTATGTAGAAAGGACAGTGACCAGCAGTAAGTATTGATATTATTCAGATAGGTTTGCACTCTAATTTTTATGGTGTAGAAGGAGGCTAAGGCACTTTCTCTCTGCAACTTCTCCTTTTGTAAAAAATAGATGTTTCAAGCTTTTTTTTTTTTTTTTGGCTAGCTGATACGCCACCCGGTTGGGCAGGTGACTTAAATTTGTGGCATAAATTAATGGATGGAATTTTTACAACAAATGATTACATAGATGATCTGTGGATGACCTATAAAATAATATTACTTTATTATTATTGCTATATCAGTAACAGGCACTGAAGTCCTATAAATTAGGAACCATCCTAGAATAAAATAAAAGAATTCTGTTTATTTTAAAATATTACTGGTTTACATTATATACATTGTTTCTTTTATACATATATATATATATATATATATATATATATATATATATATATATATATATATATATATATATATATATATGTACCTCCATGGTCTATAGTGCCAACCGAAAAAAAAAGAAGATATATATATATATATATATATATATATATATATATATATATATATATATATATATATATATCTATATATATATATATCTTCTTTTTTTTTCGGTTGGCACTATAGACCATGGAGGTCATTAGCCGCGCGATGTGGTCTTCTTACTGACGTTTAATCGCTTGCGGGAGCACAGATAGCCTGGAAGGGGTCGCCCAACCTCACGTTGATGCGAACCATGGTTTCCATGGCGCAGCTCTATTATATATTTGACGGTTCTACTGGGTTCCCGATTTTTCTTTGAAAAGCCTCATCAATGTGATTTTAGGCAGTGAAAATATTTTTGCTGATTTTTCCCAACTCCAATTCCTTTCCACAAATAGTCTCTATTGCCTTCCTCATGCTTTCATCGGTTTTTCTCAGTCTTTAAATTTAAAATACTAATCATCTTTCTCAGCATGTTTTCTTACAATATAAATATATCCTTGGCTTTTAATTATGAAGAACTTTAAATTCTCATTTAAAATATTCAATTAAGCTTATTAAAAAAAAAAAGTAAGGAGAAATCTTACTAGTCCGCTGTCGAGACAAAAGGAGGGATCGACTTTAAGAACGCAAAAATGGCCAGCTGATGTAGAAAACAATATGTTCCGATAACTTCATTTTCCATATCTCAACTTGTTAGAAACGGGTGACTAATTTCAAATTCACTAAGACTACTTCTTATCTACAGAATCATAACAAAATATAGACACTTACTGTCATTCAAGAATGATAGTGTACATAACACACCACAAATAAATTTTATAACATCAATTAGAGGTTTTAGGAAATAAACTTCCCTTCCTTTATGATGACCTAGCGTCAGTTTCCCCTTTGCTAGAGCTTCACAGTTCATACCTCCGTCACAAGGTTTCAGCAATTACATAATTTTATTCAAAAGGGGTCCGCTTTAGGCAATCTGCCCTCTTTTGGTGCACTTCCATAATTGTAGCAGAGTAAACCATTATGACTTTGAAATAGGATAAAAATCAATCATTGATTAAGAAATCACATAAAATTATTAATGATACTATCTTTTGTCCACCTGAAATTGCCGGATCTCTTTCAAAATAAAGGAGTTACATTAATATCCGGGCAGTCATACTGCCTGAGGTCGGAAAATTTCTTTTTATTAAACTCCTATTGGCTAGTGAGAGTCAAGTGAAAAGTTAGAAGCACGCTGCGCCTATAGCCAAGAGTGTTTGGTGTTTCAAGTGTTTGTGTTTTTTTACGGGCATTCTTAAATGATTTTTATATCCCTATTTATCCACTAAAGCTAGTTCCCTTAGCAAGGTTGCAGATGCTCTCAAACAATTTCTTCTTAAAATTCATTGCATCTCCCAAAACCGGCGTTTCTAGTGATTTTTGGACACGTCGTATTTGATTAAAGAGAGTCATCAAGTCATAAATGACATACAGTATCATATGGAATACAACCCCGCTCCTCTATTTTCCTATATGGCATTTGATCTCCTATTCTAAAAGTTAAGAATACCAGTCAATGCCTGATACACCACAGACAATATTTGTGATGTCCTTTTAAGCCTTAGTACAGACCTAGGTAAAAAGTCGCGCAAGTGGACACTCACACTTCGACGTGTATAGACTATGTTAAGTTGCGCAACATTGTGCATAAAAGTCTAAAGCTTTATGTCACGACAATCACAAACAAGGAAAAATGTCGTGGGACAGCTCTGTGATTCACGTGTTTCGCAACTTTTTTTCAGGTGTGTACTAGACTTTACTACTGCTGAGCTATTTCATCTTCTTGCATTAACTTTTTCTGAAAAATTTTATTCTGATATAGAATTCCCTTTCATATTAATTTTGTTTAGATTTTTTTTTTTTTTTTTAATTTTTATTTAGACTACATGGGTCATTTCATGTCTTATCAAAATGTTCATCCTTATTTTTTGACGACAGATAACTAAAAATGTTAAAATTAAAATATATTCTACCTATTTTATTCTACATATTCAATTATCTTTTCTCGTTGATTGGTCATTGGAAGCCTATTAAAAAAATCATAAACATTTTCTCAGATCTTTGTCATGTCCCCATTCTCAGTTTCTCCCCTTCATGTTCATCTGCAAATCTTACAACCTTGGAGCCAGGGCCGAAAAAGTTTACTCATTCCAGGCAAAGTATGGCATGTTAATTACAAAAGTGTAGAATATTCTAAGTAAAATAAACCTTGTCTACCATTCCAAAGCTGCTAATAGCGCCATCTACTGCCAAACCCAACATCGACTGTATAAAAATGTAAATAATTAATAATCATCAATTTTTTAGTCCAAACGACAGAAGAGTCCAATTGAGGACAATGTGGAAACTTTGGGGGACAGTTTTCGATGGAAGGGGTATCCAAAGGTGGGACAGTCCCACCTGGGACATCTGATCACTTTATACTTGCATTAATTCTTTGGTTGTTTAGGCGTTGTCACTACTGTTAGTTCCTGTCTAAAAAAACGTAACCACTGTATTTTGAAAAGGATCCCAGTCTTGTTCAAGATAGCACATGTTTGTGTTTTTATGAAAATTTCTCAGTCCTTTTCATGCACTAAAATACTAGTAGTCCGGGAGTCGGGACAAAAAACGTGACTCATTTCATACAAAGATTTGAGCATATTAAATGAACATACCCACAGGCATGGAAAATGCACATCTGCCAACTTATAGCCACTAGAATACGAATTGGTGTCCAAAATAACTCGATATTTTAGGAATTTTTGATTTTTAACGTACAATTCCCATACGGTACATTCTATCGTAAAGGCTGTGGTATATTAAATTAAAGAACATCAAATTATACGTCTGATGAGTACCAAAACATAATAATTTGGTTAACTGGCGTGGTCGAAAATCACGGTAAAAAACAACGATTTTATAAAAAAAAAACAATGCAAGCGTACTATATAATGAATCTGCAGCTTGGAAATGAATACTCTAAGAGAAAAACTCATAAAATAAGAGTTGTAGAGTATCAAATTCTGCCTCCATTGAGCAAAAAAAAAAGTAACTCGGTCTAGTACACCTCTCGAAATTGGCAATCTCCCTGTACCATAACATAATAATTTTTGTAGCTGATGTGGTCGGAAAACTACAATCGCCTGACTAATCAAGATATTCTGTGTCTGTTTTTTTGATAAAATCGTCGTTTTGATCTTGTTTTTCGACCACACGAGTTAAACATGTTGTGGTACTAATTACAAGCAGAATTTCCTATTTTTAATTTAATATATCATAACTTTGGCGATAGAATGCACCGTTTAGAAATAATAGGTGAAAAATAGTCCTAAAAGTTCGAGTTTTTTTTGCCAGAAATTTGAATCCCGCCCCCTCTTAAATCAATAGGTCCGACGTTTTTTAGCATCTGTGGTGTCTGTAGTTTTAGGTACGCTTGAAATAAATTATATGTAATGCGAAACCACTGACATATATAACCTGACATATATATATATATATATATATATATATATATATATATATATATATATATATATATATATATAACCTGATATATATAACCTGACATATGTGACCTGCTGAATTTTTTTGGACATATTTACAGATTTCTATCTCAGTAGCTATTCCGAATATTCAAAAAATATCATATACAAACTTGTAGGAAATTTAACGTTCTTTATAATTGGTAATGACAAATGTTTACCTTTAATACAATGGAAGCGAGTTATTTAGGACAAAAATGAAAAAAAAGTTTCTTCCTTAAAAATGCACTAAAAGTAGAAGGTCGAAAACTTGGATTTTTTACAGGATGGGTAATACATACAACATAACTAATAATGTTTGCAAGCCAAAATGCAAAACAAACTGAGCTAAAATGCCAATTACCGGAGATCGAGAGGTTGTACTTGGCGGAATTTAAATTTTGTTGTGCAATGGATGTAGAATTGGATGATCAACAATTTTATTTTATGAGTTTTTCTCTTAGAGCACTCCTTTCTAAGCTGCAGACTAATATATAGTACTGTGCCACTTTTTTTGACAAAATCGTCGTTTTTAACCGTGATTTTCGACCACACCAGTTAACCAAACTATTATGTTGTGGCATTAGACGTAGAGCTTGATGTTCTTTAATTTAATATACCACAGCTTTTTCGATAGAATGTACCGTTTGGGAATTACAGGTTAAAAACCGAAAATAGTCCTAAAATATTTCTTGTTGTCGCCTTTTTGTATTCCAGCGCCTATAAATTGGCAGACATGCATTTTTCATGTCAGGGCTGTGGGCATCTTCGTTTAATATACCCAAATCTTTGTATGAAATGAGTCACTTTTTTTGTTACGGACTCCTGCGACTATAGAAGAAAATACGTAAACATTTTTTTTTTCAACGTAGTTCGTCTCAGAACGACCGCATGTTTTAACCAAAAAAAATTTCTGTTTGCATTGAAGGTGATGAAATGTTTTATAAAATACACCATTCTCTCAGTCCTTTGGCCCTCAGTTCTTTAATTCAATAACTTCCAAAGGACTGAGATATATGACAAAGGACCAAGAAAATTTTCCTATTCAAGTCTTATTTGATTTATTGGTACAAGATGGTAACCCTACGAGTTGATATTTGATGTTTAAGCGACTTTTTTGCCATTCTTAAAAAATGTGTGAGGAATGTTAGGCTTCATATTACGGGTGAAATTGCTGCTAAAAGCTGATAAAAACCATATATATATATATATATATATATATATATATATATATATATATATATATATATATATATATATATATATGGGTACTATAATAGGGGAGGAGGATATCCACACAAACGAAAACCCTCATATTCTGACAATTAAATCATTAAGCTGCTTGAAATGTATGAAGTGTGACAATTTCAAATTACAATATAGAGAATCTGGGGAAGATTTTATTGCAGACGTTGAAAATCATCTAGATGTAATCATCTGTAAAGAACAATGAAACGTTTCAACATCCAGCAATGCTAATCTTTCCTCCACCCTGTCAAGCCAAGAAATTGCTTATTACGTTTGTTCCTGTGAATCCTGCGAACTGACCTTCGAGATCTGAGTAGATGCGTCGCCTGGAGGATCCTGTTGAACTAGCTTTACATGACTTGAGAAGTAAATGAGTTTTTATAGATATTTTATAGCCTACTTTTCATATTCTCAGTCCTTTGTCAAAAGTAATTACTTAATTAGCTAAATAACATTATTGGAACAACTAAATAAATGCCGATTTGGAAAACAACAAACAAATTGTAATGGAAAGAAGAAATTTGTACAGCTCGCAATTTATAATCATACCTTTTTGTTAGCCAAAATGCATTATTATCATGAAATGACCCAAGTACTAAACATTTTCTCTTATTATTGTCACCCACTGACGAAATTATCGTTATTATTTTTGTGACTCACTTGATTAAAAAAAAATTATTTCCAGCACCAGTTGTAAGAAAGGTAAGAAGCATTCTCCCTCACCAATATCACTCACCATATGTTACCACTCATAAAAGGAGTATATCAATTACAATATCAGAGGAAGAACTTAAAATTCAAGCTCCAAAGAAATTTGATTTATCTTTTATAAATGTGACAAAATTAGATATGAATCCCAACCAAACTCTCAAGGAAGAGATAAAACTTAGAAGAAAAACTTTTGAGAGATTTTACACGGAAGTTGAGAGAAAACCTAATGAGCCTGAGAAAAAAATTCCAGTGAAGAAGGAACCTTTAAAGAAGTTAAGAAAAAAAGATAAACTCCGGAAAAGAGGTGATTCAAGAAAGTCTCAAACAAGCCCTTCAAGCAAATCTGTTGGAATTAAGGATCTAGATATAGGTCACCCGTCAAAATTATTGAATGTTTTGGACGTCAAAGGTTTGGCTGCCGCGAAAAATATTAAAAAATTGGCCCCCGAATTCCCAACTGTAAAACCAATAGGAGGCAGGTTGAGAGGAATTAGGAGGAGGGCATCACGGGACGACAACGTTCGAATGTCTCAAGAAAAAACTAGTATTGTAAGAAGCGAAAAGTTTCAAATTACTAAATGGTTTTCTTCTTCTGAATCAATAGGACGTTCTTTTCAATTAAGACAGAGTTCTACTAAAACAAAAGAGTGGAAAAAGAAAATGCGACAGTCAGAAGTCAGTGATCGATTAGATGAAAAAACGAAGCAATACGTTATTCATCAGATAGAAGGAATGCTTCGTATGCTGGCATCTTCTAAAAAACAATCAGATTTGGATATTCTCAAGCAACATAAAAGAGAAAGAAAAAGTATTTTTATTCTTTGGAAAAATTACTTTGACATTATACACTCCGAAAATATTAAAGGAGAAACAGTTGGATTAAAAAGAATGAGAAGAGAAAATTTGCTGAAAGAAGTTGATATAGAGCTGGAGAAAACGGATCTATATGGGAAGATTGCTGCCGTTCTTGGAGAAAAAAGCGGGAAATCTCCATACGAACAAAAGCTATGGCGATACCTCTATGAAAAAGCAAAACTTTTAGATGATGAGAAAGAACGGATAAAGGATAAGCAATTAGGAAGCGAAATTGAAATACTTGAAGAGCTAGCTAAGAAGGCTCGAACCCCACAAGATGTTCTTCTTGAGGAAGAAAGACGTCGTAAAGCCATGGATGAATTTAAGGCTCGACTCAATCCACCAACTGAAAAATACAGTGCAAAAAGACCAAACACCAGGGAGACCACAATGGAAGAAATTCTTCAAATGAGAGGTGTGTATTATTATTAATTTTGTTTAATAAACTTACTGCATTAAACAATAGAATGAAGGGTAATAAGTAATATTAACTAACAAAAAAATATTTAATTAGTGAAATTAACTGAATTTTGTGTGAAAGAGCCGTAATTTTACCTAGGAGTATAACGGTAGAGGAAATAAATGACATTATTCTTGAAAAGGCCAGTGGTTAGCAGCCGAGATTATCTAGCAATGAGGAGTTTTCTATCAAAAGTAAATATATCCACTTTACGATAATTTTCAGGAAATAGAAAAAACATTAGGTGCAAACTGCATTATTTTTTTCGAAATGATGGTTATTCCGCATTGTTGGTCTTTGGAGTACAAAAAACGACCCAAATTTCCATAATTTTATTTTTAGTTCACTTTGAGTAATTTAAATAACTATGTTGGGTATATTAACTTTTGATTGAAAATGTTAATATGCATGGTGAGTTTTGAAAGAAAAGGAAAAACTTAAACATCTAAACATTTTATGTATTGATAGTTGACCGTATAGTATATCTGGAAGGAGATGATAAAATAAATTGTTACAACTATTTTATTTTATTCTTGACCGACACTCTGACTACCTTCTTCCTGCTAAACATTTTCTGTTGTCTTATTTTTACTTCCATATTTCAATCAGTCGACCTGAAATAAAGAACGGTATGAAAGTAAGTTTCGTTCTTTTTTCCTCTTATATTCTGTGAACGATTTTCGGGCTGTTTAAAGACATGTTAAAAGAAAAACGAGTTTAAACATTTTCCGACTTTTCATTAACCTGAATAGATTTTCGCGATTCAAACAGTTTTCCAACTGTTTAGAGGTAGGCTTAAAAAGAAATGAATGTAAAAAATTTCCGATTTTTCATCCGCTTTTTCTCACTTATCTCGTGAACGGATGAATGAATTTTCGCGGTTCAAACGATATTCCGAATATTTAGAGATAGAATAAAAGTAAAACGAGCGAAAAAATTCCAACTTTTTATTCGCTTTTACTCTTATATCTCATGAACGGGTAAGTGGATTTTCGCAATTTAAACGATTTTCCAACTGTTTGAAGGCAGGCTAAAATTGAAATGAGAGTAAAGATTTTCCTACTTTTCATTAGCTTTTCCTCTTATATTTACCTCCAAATAGTTGGAAAATTTTTTGAACCGCGACAATCCATTTATCCGTTCACGATGTACAAGAGGAAATGCGAATGTAAAGTCGGTAAATTTTTAAACTCGTTTTTTCTGGAACGAAAAAAAATATAAGTAGTAAAAAAATACGAGTGGTAAAATGTAAGGAATTTAATCTTGTTTAGTTTAGCGTAGGTTGATGGCAATAAAATCCATGATTTTGATGCTATGTAAGAAAAATCAAAAAAAAGATTTTTTTTTTAGCGTTTTTACATTTTTATGATATTTCTGAGAAAAAGTTGAAAATCGTAATCACTACCCCAAATTACAAAAATGAGCAAGTTTCCAAACTTTCCACCAATAGACCTAAGTGGTCCCCAGTTGACTGGACTACTGTGGGTTGAACGGTAAAAGTTTCTCCCCATACCAGGTAACGGCGCGGCGACATCATTCCTTTGATATCTAAAATTTCTGTTTCCTATGGAACCATAGGATGGATTTTAAAACTGAAAAATATTTTGAATTCCAGATTTTATTCTACACTGTCGCTCAATCAAAGTTTTTTAAATTTAAAATTTTAGATTTCATTTTTAATAAATACTCGTTTAAAAAGTTTCAAATCTATTTACCGCCGTCCTTCTCGTCATAACGAAAACCCCCCGCATATTTTGGAATAAAAATCGGACTATTTTTTCCCTAAGAAAAATGGAGAAAAACATTTGATAGTTTCTGTCTCTCTCGGACCTACCGTCCCCTTTCGCCTTAATGCCAAGCTAACAGCAAGTAATCAGTACTGCCAAACTCAATAATGAAAGTGCATGGAGCTAATTTGGTATCCCTTCTTTATTATTGTTGTTATTATTATTGCACTCATGGTATGCGTTCTGAAATTATATTGAATCCAGTCAGAGTAATACTGAGGAAGGTAGCAGATATGATCTGGACAGTTGTCTGTGACTGTCGGTGTAATTGAGTTTTATTTAAAAACAAAAAAATAAGAAACTACCTTGTAAGCTTATTATATAAAATTGTCTATCCTTTAAAATTTAACCTAAAATATTTGTAAAACTACATCAAGTTATTTTTCTCACGAGCCACAGATCCCCTAGGAGGTTTGAGGCCCATAGGTGGTTGCAATGGCGTACTTAGTGAGGAGATTGGGGGATATATTACCTTCCCCGAAATGTACGGAAAAAAAATGTTTGGATTGTATGTAATATTTTTGGTAATTTTTAACAATAATTTTTGATCCAATTTTCATGCTAATCTTTAAAACTTGCTCAAAATTTGGCGATTATAGATATTTAGGTGATTACTTGCCTTCTTCTTAAATCCTTCTCTCCCCCCTCCCTCCCGAAAAAATCTGCGTACGCCTCAGGGTGGTTGCCTGCATTGCCTCTATGGTTTATCCAGCACTGATAGTGACCAATTTGGTACTTACAACTTTTGTGTTTGGCCATATATATAAATATAATATTGAAAATAAAATAAAATAAGCTTCATTTTGTTAGTTATATATTGAATCTGAGCTTCACAATATTAGCTTATTGTTTATTATCATTGTAATCAGGTTATGAGCGACAGAGAAAAATAATGAATGAGAAATGTCTTTTTAAGGTTTCCGAGGACCTCCCAGGAACAGTAAGAATACTATTTGGATTAAAAAACCTGATTTCATCGGTTATCTCAAACCGATGAAAAAGAAACCAAAAAGGGCCTATGAACCATCTAAAACAAAACTTTTAAAAAGAGGCTTAGTAAGTAAAAAGGATTCTAGCGGTAGCACTATGGTAACGAAATCATCGGAATATCTTTCAGAATATGAAAGTTTTCCTCACATAATATCGATTACTCGAAAGCCCGCTATCGATGATGATAAACCGGTAGCCGAACCGCCATCCCAAGTTCCTGAGAAACGGCCTAAGCCTGCCGTCAAAGCGGAACAAGGATTTAGCAAGTATTTTGGCTCTCTAGATCGCAAAGAAGAAATTAAATCTCAGGATCTGTAGAAATAAAAAAAATAAAAAAAATAATTGTTTTACTATTGTATGGCAATAAAACGAGATCCATGGCTGAGGGCAGTTAGTGCGACTTAAATTCAGTAACTATTGGTTTCGCATGTGGGTCATATTTTTATTCATAGCATTGAATCGATAAAATCCAATGTCTTAACTTAAAAGGAATCGGTATTGTCTTTAATTTTAGTAACTGTTTTAATAAAATGTTTCACCACAATTTTTGCAAATGTTCTCAAATCACAAAGTTCCCAACTTTTTGGATTTTAAAATTATTGGGGGGGAAGGGGGAGAGGAGGAGAGATGTGATGCCTACCTCCACTACTCCAATAACGACGTCCGTTGAGCTGTTTGTTGCAGAACGAGCAAAAAGGTAATAGGTAATATTCTTGAAAGTTTCTGAGGAAAACTAATTATTTTCGATGAATGAAAAAATATACCATTTCTCAAAATCTCTCAAATCCTTGGTTTACTTGGAATAACCCGTGCGAACCCGTCTTAATACAAAGATAAAGGGGATTAGAATAAATTTTCATCAAGTGTAGATAGATGTGTACGAAAAAGTCTGAAAGTAAATTATTAAGTTTGTACCTTTAAGAAAGACTTATTGATTAATCTGTTTGATTTACTTAGCAATGTTTCATTGCCACAAAGTATCTCCCAATTATATTTTTTTCTATCTTTGTACTGCTATTGAGTATTTTTTGTAAACTTGGAGGCGGCAAATCCGTGACATTCCTGAGATTGCATTGTTACCCCTGACCTTTTAAACAGGTATTTGGGATCAGAAGTTCTATTATCAGGTCTATCCTGGTTTATAACCAACCAGTAATTAAACACTGTTTAATGAAATTTAAAAAAAATGTATGACCAAGAAATTCAGTAAGTTCAATTGTGACATTCCTCAAAAGATAGTTTCATTTTTGTAGATTAAAAAAATTATTAAACATTTAAAAACTCATGAATATCCCCCATAATAGATTACTAGGTTGGTGCTTGAAGACATTACAGTAGCTAGAACTTTATTTTTTCACATTCAATTTTAGCGCGGCAGACTACGGTTATAGACCCAATTGGTACATTTATTTTGAAAATGGCCCATATAATATTTCTTTATAATAATCTGATACTTATCATTTGATTTTCATTTATACGATGTTTTCTTTCTTGCCGCTATCTACAAGGAAATTATTTTAATCCAGTAAAAATTTCGATGTCCAGTTTTCAACAGAATTGTGCGTTTCAGAGACTCTTGAGCCCAAAAAATTTTCGGTCATTCTGTGCCACGATCATCTTTTGAAAGGATTGACCGCTCATGGTTTTTTTTTTCTATTTTGTAGGGTTTCGAACTGCAATGCCCGTGAACCAAATTGGGCAACCTTTGCGCGATAGCCAAAAAACGTGTTTTTCTATTGATTGTAGCCCAAAAACGGCTTTAATAATTTTGATGAAACGTTCCTGAAGTCTTATCCTCAACATCCTTTAACTCTTCATATACATAGTACATCTCCGAAAAAAAAAACAAAAAAAAACAACGTAAAAATAGTTATGACGAAAAGTGCTCATTTTATAATAACTTGTCTAATAATCATTTGAAAGGCAATTAAATTTCATACAAAATAAATATTAAAAAATCTTCGAAATTACATCACATTACACAGGTCAACCTATTACACTTTTTGAAGTAATATTGATGAAAATGGAATTATTGAAGTATATGAAGTATTTTATAGTCCTAAAAATGAAAATAATAATCTAATTACTGTAACACGTACACCTTTTTCTTATAGAAAGTGGTTGGTGTGGAAAAAAAAAAAGGAGACGACATATTTTTACAATCTAATATTAATTTAATATAAATATATAATGTAAATATAATTAATATAATATATAATAATTAGTATAATATAATTAATATAAATAAATATGTAAAGCGTGTTAAATCTGTGCAAAGCCATTAATGAGGATTATGTAAATAAAAACATAAATTGCATGAAAATAGTTCCGCCGGCTCCTGTCACAAGCCAGTATGAAAGTGGGAGAGGGGAAGTCATGTAGTAATGTCTTCCCACACACACTTCCAAGCTACCAATTCCTTTTCATTATACACACGGTATGAATCTGATTTAAAGTGGGAGGTCAGTAGGGATATCTTTGATTCAGTATAGAAATGCAATATGTCAGTGGAAATTTTGATTTTGGAGGACACTTTTTTTTAAATTTCTTGTTCAAATACGAACCTTAGGTAGTTAGGGAGCAAAACTAAATTGTTTTTGATTTTAATAGTGAATAATGAAAGAAAATTAACCATTTGTACCTTCCTTGCTTAAATGGCCACTCCCTTAGCATCCTTAGAATTTTCTGTGAGGCTAGGGAGTGACAAATCAACAATTTTTCATCTATGCACGTCTAGGAAGCTTCGTAACAAAACAAAGGTAAGCATATATGTAGAGAGGTTATGAAGTACTACGAAACTATGTTATATGCCAAGCATAAGTGTTACCTGTATTGATTTTGTTGAACACTAGGGAGTGATCATCGACAAAAACAATCAAGCACTTCACATTGTTGAAGCAACTGAAGAGGTGAGAGATTGGAGCAAAAGAGATCACATGTTTTCTGCTTCCTACCTGTGTTGCTCGATCACCTTTCAGCACGAAATATTTCCTTTCTGAGGATGTACTGGCGGGCGTTTCAAAAACGGGTTAGCGATTGACCGAAAAGTGTGTGACAGACGGCAAAACAATGCATGCTGATTGGTGTGTTCAATCTAAAATTCAAATTATTTTTTTACCAATAAAATACTCGAAAAAATTTTGGCAAAAATGACAGACATTTTTTTTAGATTTACTGCAAAAGAAACTGGTGCCATTGACTTGTAAAATCATAGCCTCAGCTTTGTGAGGGGGCTAGCGTTATATGTTGTATAACTAGATACTCATCAATTATTGGAACCTCAAAATGAGAAGGAAATGCTGGCCCAAGAGGGAAAATAACAGAAAAAAAAATCATCCTCATTCAGATAGTTAATCGTTATAAAAAGTATGGCTGAAATAGCTCCGAAATTGAAGAACGACCCTAAATTCCTTTATTCCTTGAAAAGTTCACACCAATCTCTTTGGCAATAAAACTAAACTTTAAAAAATTCTAAAATCTCAAGCGATCAATATCGCTCAGGAATATGTTTAGCCTTGTCAATACACAATTAGTTGTCCCATTATGTTTTAATAGGTATCGATTCATTGGCCACCATTTTTAACAGAATCGCTCAGGATGTCGACAGGAGAGGTTGAAAAGTTCATGAACAATATTCTTTTTAGACCAAAGGTTCTATTAGTAGTTCCTTCAGGAAAAATGCTAAAAACAACTCCTAAATTCTACGTTTTCTCCATTTTTCATCAAATTATAATTATTTGCTTTGCCATAAATGCTTTTAGGTATTTTACAGACGGTGTAGCAAAGAGTAATGTCTTTAAAATAGTTGTGCCTATATATATAATAATTTCCTGTATTATTTTAAATTTAATAAAAGTTTTTCTCCAGCTCTATGCCAAAGAGTATCGAGATATATATTCAAGCCTTTTAAATATTAACTTAAGAATGAAGCGAATCAATCCGTTTTTCCCACCAATTTATAATGCCTTCGAAACTAAAGCTTTGGAAACCTTATGGACGCTTTTATTTGTACATGCCATCCTTGTTGGTTCAACGTCCTACTTTTTTGGTAATCTTCGTCTTTCGCGATTGTCGTCATATATACACAATTTGAATCTAAATATTGCACATTTCGTACTAGCATTCATCGAATGCTTTGTGACTGTTATTAACATTCAACTGGACTACATTAAAAAAAACATACACTCGAAGCAAAAGATGTTTACTTTGGAACAATGCATGGCAATATATTCTAAGATCTGTAATACCTGTCACAAAATAGAGAAAATATTCAGTATTCATCTTTTATTAATAATGTCATTATATTTCATTGTGTTAATAATGCATTTGCATTTTTTAATTATGAAATCTTCAAATAAAAACGTTCGTAAAAATCCTTTCCTGAAGGAGTACAACATAGCTATGGTACTATTATGTGTGATTGATATTTTCCTATGTGCTAGGTGCCTTCAAATACTACATTCAAATGTAAGTAGATTTATTTTATTACTATTAGAATAATCTATATGCTAATTTATTGAATTTGTGACATTTTAATGTATTTGTTCTGTTTTGAATATTTATTTCTTCTACACTTTACAGTGCTTTAAATTATCATTACATTAATCAATAGCGATTTACCTAATTGCTCAATAAATATTTTGTAACTTTAATTAGAGTTAACCGAAGTTATTGAAAGCTACAGAAGTTCACAGCTCACGATAGAAGCCAGAATGATAACCTTTTATGAGCTTCTCGGAAAGTATTTATCGGTAAAATACGTAAGATGTCATTAAAAATTACTAGTTAAATTAGTAGTAAAAATGACCCTTCCAACTCAATATTTCACGTATTTTATTTCTAGCAATAATATTAATATATGGATTAAGATATTATGGAAGTAAAACTTACTACTGCATTATAATTACAAGAGTTTATTGTTTTACATAAACATTTTTTTTGTTTTCAAAATTTCTTAATATGTAATGATGGTATAATTTAATATCTGCCTGAATAAACTTTTCATTTAATATTTCTACTAGAGCTTGAACTATTTTATATTTACAATACAAATTATTCAGAACAACACACTTCTTGCCCTCTTATCTGCAAAAGTTTGAAAAATGGAGTCAAAATACAATGTTCTAATTTTTTTCCGATATTTTTTTCGTTATATCGATATTAAAATTGGAGAATCGAAGACAGACATTTAAAAATAAAATCGGCAAGGAACGCGGGTTCGACGTACCATTTAAAAGAACCATTTAAACTTGTGTGATGTGTTCGTGTTTCTATCTAGTGTGGCTGTGTTCTAATGATGGGATGTCGAAAGCAAAATATCGATATCTTGATAATATCGGAATTAAAATATCGTTAATATTTTTATAAAATTTTAAAAAAAAGTCAGAACGAATTGGAGGAAGATTAGGAGATAGCCTGTTTCTTGATATACAAATCCCACTGGAAATGAAGTTAATAAAAATAATATCTTAATTATATCAGCATAGAAATATCGTTTATTCTTTTATCAAATTAAAAAAACAACGAATTGAAAGGCGATTAAGAGATAACTTGTTTTTATTATTTAAATCCTGCTGTAAATTAACATAATAAAATCAATATAATAATAATATCGGCAGTGAAATACGATTTTGTAAAAAAAAAAAAATCATAATTATATCGGCACAAAAATATCGATATTTTCCTTTAAAAGACTAAATATATCGAGACCCGATATATCGATATTTGTTTCGATATATCGAACCGCTATTACGATATATTCAAAAACTATCGATACGATATATATATATATATATATATATATATATATATATATATATATATATATATATATATATATATATTTCGATGTTCACATCCCTATGTCACAGTATGATAAAAGTACGTGATATTATTTATTATAGATTGAAATGTTTTTTTATTTACATATATTTGTTCAACAAACATTTTGACTGTATTGATTTTATTAGTCAACTCTTATCGGGCCCCTGCCGCCGAAGCCCGGGTTTTTGCCCCGTTTTTGCTGATCAGTTGTTTCCTAATAAAATGTGACAGGAACGTTTACACGTAAAAATGCGCTCTTTCGCTTAGCTTGATGTTGGGAATTAGAGATGGTATTATCGACCCTCTTCCTTTGTATAGGTTAAGTAAAAGAAAAGTTTGCACAATCATGATTATTCATCTAAACAAAAACGCAACTTAATTGCAAATTTATATCAGGAATTCACAATTACACGAAGTGGTCCCGATATGTTGTCAGTAAAGTAAAGCACAACTAATATGTTCAATAAATTATTATTAATTAACTATTAAAGTCAATAATAATTGTAAGCCAGTCTTAATTATCTTAATTTTTGAAAAATATTTCAGTCCGAGGAGTTGAACATTGCACTGTATGAGGCGTTGATCAAACGTGAAGGCAAAGATCTACTGAAATGTGTAAGTAAGCATTATTTATTTGACAGAAATTGTAAAGCCGCTGTTGCCGATCGCATTGGAGCAGTTCTCCAGCGTACTCGAGCCTAAACCGATGCCAATTCAATTAGGGCCATGGCTGTCAACAATTCTTTCGTAGCGAATGTAATGCTTCAGGTGTCCCTGAGGTTGGATGAGCTGTTTAGTCGTATTTTTCTCAACATAGACTTACTGCACTGTATGGAACGTCACCGGAGATAGGAAAAGGCAAGGGCTGATCACATTTGGGGACCCTAAGCCGAAGAAATTTCAGTGTTCTCCCAAAAAAGGCCATAAATTCATCATTTTAATTTTAGATTTATTCGATTGTGTTATGGAGTTTTTCTTTTTTTTATTTGTCTCTCATTTCAAAAAATTTTAAGTTAAGATATTTTTAAGACCTTGGAGCTCTTAGGGGACCCTTTGCCATCCAGGACTATTCGCGGCCGCTTATTCCGCTTGCCGCTTAATCCGTCCCTGGGTGGGGGGAATGTATATATATATATATATATATATATATATATATATATATATATATATATATATATATATATATATATATACATTTTTTTTTCTGAGACATTTAGACGCTTTCAACGGCCTCATTTGGGCCAAATGAGCTGAAATTTGATATGGTTATTTTCTAGGCAGAACAATACCATAGAAGTGGTAGTAAATTTCAGCTAAATTTTCGGTATTCTATCCTGTTTTTTCGCGATTTTAAAGGTTTTGCCAAATTGAGTTAGAGGATTGAAAATTTTTATGTCAATTGAGTTGGTGTTCGAGAAGTGTCTTTTGGGGGTCTCAATTTTTTTCTCCCACTCTCACCATTTTGGCATTTTCAATTTTATATTTTAGTGAAAAAAACGACCTTAATGACGGAGCTCACATTTTTTTATTTTATTTTTTATTTTTTTATTTTATTGACCAAACTAACTAACTCTTCCGGCGCTATGGTCCATGTAGGACCTTGGCCTTCTCAGCAATTCTCATCCATTCAGACCGATCTTCTGTGACTTTTATCTTTGTTCGTACGCCCAAGAATCTAAGGTCTGCCTCTACATCGTCCAGTCATCGTAGTTAGGCCTACCTCTTCCTCTTTCTCCATCTGGGCCCCCTTCCATAATCTGCTTTGGAAGATTTTTTTGATGCATTCGATGCACATGACCCAATCATCTTATTCTTCCCTTTTTAATACAAGAGACTAGATCTGTAGTTGCTCATATAGGTCCTTAAGTTCTGTGTTAGTACTAATACGGAAACGATTTCCTTCTTTGGTCGGAACATATATTCCTCTTTGAATCTTTTTATCCTATGTACTCAGTAACTTCTCTTGCTCCTCTGTCAGGGTCCATGCCTCACTAGCATACATTACAAGTGGGCGAACCACCATCCTACACACACTTATTTTGAGATTTCGGGGTATATCTCGACTTTGAAAAACTTTCCAAAAATAGTTTTATATACTTGTATAATAATATAATAATATCATTAAAATTAAATAATCTTCTAATACCTTTATATTTAAAAAAATGGTCATTTTCCATTTTGATTATCATTTTATTAACAGTAATTGTTTATAAGATAGAAAAAGTAATAATTATATAATGCATCCTAATTTTTTTTTGTTTTATAATTTAGAAAAAGCTTTTAGCCAGTATCTACATGAATAGGAAGATAAGAATGACGGCATTAGAATTTTTCGATGTTGACTTTACGATGGTACAATCAGTAAGTATATTAAATAACACATTTATTAACTGTACTAGTGCAGCAAGTAAAATTGATACAGCAATAAGTTATTTTAAATTACCGTTTAGTTCAAAACAAGACATACATAAATATAGTTGTACGAAACTGGAACACTAGAGGTACTCACAATCTTATTAAGCATGCATGCTATATGACAAACATGCTCAGTTCATGATTATGAGGGGTCCAATGTAAATACTTTCTAAATGGATGCAGTAGAGCTGCCTGTAGTAAGATGGTGTAACTTAGTTTTATTCAAATTTGATTTTATTTTCTAATATTTTTGTAAAAAAAATAAATATCTTCCGTCCACCTTTTGTTGCCCTCGATTCTTATTCTCTTCTACTACTCCATTGAAGTAACACGCTTTTATTTTTAATGAAGTAAGTAAACAAATACCAGGGACCTATTTCATAATCAAGTACAAAAGTACAAATATAAGTGGTAAAAATACTAGTGAAAAGATTTGTTTTTAGAGGTTACAGGATTCTTATCGTCTTTGGATAATAATAAATGTATTCAATGTTTTTTTGTTTTTTAAATTTACTATTTTTAATATCTATTGTAAATGTTATTGTATTTTAACATTTTACAGTGTTAGTCATAGACTAACTTGTACTTGTACTTTATTACGAAAAAGGGAGTGTCTATAAAATAAAGTACAAGATGTTAAATAGTTGTTATATATTGTTAAAATGTTGTTATAATGTTTAAAAACGATAACATTTAAAATAGTTATATTAAAAAACAGTAAATTAAAAAAAAATGAATAAAATTATTATTATCTAATGACGATAAGTAACTAGTAATCTCTCAACACGAACCTTTCCATTTGTACTTTTCTCACTTGTACTTGTATTTTTATACTTCATTATGAAGTAGGCCCCTGATCGCTTGAACAAATACAAATATTTAACCGCGTAAACAAATACTTATGACTTTGAAACCTGCGAGCTGACTAAACAGCCATTTATTAGATTGACAATGCCGATAGCATACAATCAAAAGTTTGTTATACTGAGCCTAGTATTTGACTTGTTTTCTACCATTTGCTATTGATGAAACTCGACGAATAGCACAAATAGCATGCTCAATGAGAAGATTGTGAGTACCCCTTTACATCGCTAAAATATCGCTACCTTGGTTTGACAAGGTTCTAACTGCTCTAAGCTTAGTTTTAAAAAAAAACGAGTTTGAAAATTTGAAGTGCTGAAACATTTTTCGTGATCAATAAACTTTATCAAATTTCTCCTTATTGTTTTACATGGTTTTAATTTAACTTCTAAAGTTGGTTTAATAATAGCATCTCTCTGATTATATATAGAATATGTTAGAATTATAAATTTAGTGTTAGAACTTTGACTCATTACTAGAACGGCTATTTCATTACTAAAAGTCAAATCAGAGGAGAGTTAGAATCACCAATAATCTCATTTTTGCCAAAAACGTAAGTTACAATCTTGTCTAACCAAACTATCGATATGTCATGAATTTTTTTTTTATTCTGGGACAAAGCCCTTTGAAAATAATAAAAATGTACAAAAAATACAGATTATTTCTGTATTCGAAAGATAATAAATTAAAAAAACAATACTATATAGATAGATAGATTTAACTCTGAAACGATTTTTTGGTCATTATATTAACATATAATTGGTTCCAGATGATTTCTTCTTGTACAACGTTCATCGTCATTATGTCCCAGTTCGAATCAACCACCTAAAAATTGATCGTATTGTCAAGATAAAACTGCTTCATGGTGAATGAGAAAGTAGTAGTATTATGTTCAAATAGTTTTATGTTTAAATAATTATTAATGAAATGTTTTGACACATGTAAATATATGTATAAACGTTTTTTGGTAATTTTACATTTATAAAATGATCCACAATAACAACTTACGAGAAAAGGTACCAAATGCATCATTTAAATCCTAGATATTTACCAATAATAATTGAGTTATTTTTAAAGGTTAATCAATGCATTTAGAAATAAGATTAATATGAAGAAGAATACAATTTTGGTTTATTATTTTCAATAATGAACCATACAATCGACTAAGAAAAATAAATTTAACCTAAATTTGTGGTTTTTCGTTTCTAGGTGCATAGAATCGAAAAATCGAATAACAAAAAATCCGTTTTTGTTTTTTTATGGTACAAAAATCACTGGTCACCCCAGGGTGATCCTCGGAACTCGGTATTACCATCCGATTAGAGATTTCATATGGCGATATTTCGACCCCTTATGAAGTAGAAGAAAAATAAAAAGTGTTTTGGAATCATTAAATGAAAGCAAAAAAAATAAAAATAAAAAATATAGAAATTCGGAAAAAAAGATTAACTTTCCAAATCCTTGAATATGGAATATCAAAAAGGAGAATGTACAAGATGTAGTTGATGGAAAATTACTCATTTTAAAATAAATATATAATTTATAAACACATAAGATTTATAAGGAAAATCTGTTTCAGTAAAATTGTCATCATGTCTTTTCATTGTCACACTTAACTCAGTATGACAATGAAAATATATGACACTCCTTACAAATTAGTTTATAATTATAATTGCATTAAGGAATAAAGACAATATTATTTATGAATGTGCGGCTGATGCAATGAGAGTTGATATGCCCCGATTTCTGGTAGATGGATAGGTAATTTTTAGTCAACCCCCTCCTTTTTTAGTCCTCCCAAACATGCAAATATATACTAAGGATGAATCAGGGAGCATTTTTTGACATGGTAGCACTGCACAGAACAAACAATAATAGTTAAAACACTAAAATTTAAATTTAAATGAATTTTATTCCTTATTTATTTTTTCATCTGACAGTTTCTGTTCGGCCAAATTGTTTCTCCTCCTGTCTCTTTCGTTCAAATACCATTAAAACTAATGTGTTAAGATTTTAAATCTGTAACTTTTTCCGTTAAAAACCTGGAATTTTAGAAACGTATAATCGTGCGTTTTCAATCAGTTACATTCTCATAAAATATTTTTTGATAATCTACTCTTCTGTCGATTCACACATTATTTCTAAAAATTCAAAAAAAAATTTGTAAAAAAAAAAATTAAAGCTTTTGAAATAAAAGAGATAAAATCTTCTATGGACCGCCTTCAGGCATTCAAGCTAAGGGCCATGCATGCTAGACCTCTCCTCTCCCTTATGTCTTTCACGGCAAACGCTAGGATATTACACGTCTTTCTGTCGTGCTTTAAATTTCAGGGTTTGACATATATTTTTGAAAATCTAATAATTACTTACGTTTAAAACATTGTTTTTTCCGTTCTATTTTTTATGCACTTCAAATTCTCTCGCCCCTCAAAAACTGGCTCCCTGTGCAAATGCACAGCCTGCTCCGTTGTAAGTCAGGTGGCCTGACTGTATCATGAATTACGAAACCGAAATTGTAATGTAGTTTAAGTGATTTGACCTGAAGGCGTGGTATTGACCCCGAAACGTTGTAGATAACAACTGGTGAATATTTTCAATAAAGAATAATGAAGAAAGGATGACCTCATTTCACTGATTCCCAAAGAACTTATTTTAATCTTCCATTTATGTAAGCAAATTTAGAGATAAATATATTGTGAATACCTTATACATTTTTTTTTCAAATTTCCGTTCATGATTAGTTTTAATTTATAATTTGGTTATTTATGTAGGAGAGAAAATTAATATGAATCACAGAGAAAAAATTTTAGTCCTACATTTTAGGAAAAATCATTAGTACCTACTGTATAAAAATATTATGAAATTCAAAATTAATCACTGCTTTATCAAGACAACAATATTGACACCAATAACAAAGAACACCACCAATTCTTTTCGCCAAATGACATCTATAACGATTTAAAAACAGCACTTGCTGAAACATCCACTACCTAGACGCCATTAAAGCCTTTTAGTATGAAGCTGTCTAAGAGTTTCCAATCATTTTGCAAAATAGTACTATTTCTACCAAGATTTCTATTGATATATCCTCTTGATTACAGATTCAAAATAAAAAAGATACTATTTCGATGCAGTAGCATAATTTTTCTCGTTTCAGCTTGCACTGGTTTCGTAGGAATGATAAAGCTTCACTTTGACTGCGACGTAATCACGCTATCGTACATTGAAAAAGTTTTCAACTTTGTTATGGCTCTTACCATTTATTTCGTCTCTGGGATTTCCTATTTATGTTTTCTCCTGAATCTAAAGAAGATCGAAGATATTTATAGTCAGGTAGCTAAAATTGAATATCTGTTCCTTAGAGAAAAATTCAAAATGAAGTACAGTTATAGAAGAACAATTATTATCGATTCCACCATTTGTCTTTTATCAGTTCTTTGTGTCTTTTTTTATATACAAATTAACCAAGTGACCGAATTGTGCTTCTTACTTGCTGTGGTGATGTGCGAATTCGTACCTGCTATACTTGCTTACATGATCGGTAAACCGTTGAAATTATTTTTGTATATCAGTCGTCAATATTTTGGATTGATCTTGGAAGAATTAGCTCAAAACGGAAAAGACATCAATTCCTCAAAAGCTAGAAAAATTGAACACTTCCTCGTTATACACTCGTACATTTACAATTTTTCTAAAAAAGTTAATAATGTTTATTCTAATTACTTGTTAGGTTTATCTATGATAATTTTTTTGATGATTTCGAAAGTTATATTATCGGTAATTGGCCTGATATTTTATGGGAGAATTCATTTTGAGATTTTTTGCGCGACTTGTACTTTGGCACTTATTTGGATCATTCAGTTCATGGACATTGTTATAATGTGTGAGAAGACAGCAAAGATGGTAAGTTTTCTTTTTGCACCAATTTAATTTACCAACTTAATTAATATAAAAAAATAAATAATAAAAATTTATTCATCTTATCTTATGTACTCTCCTTCGTCACGTTTTGAATAGGGGTGTTAGTTTTTGTTATCGGTTATTCCGGTTACATTGCCTTAGATTAAAACTGACCTGTTTTAACCATTGCAAATAACCGGTTTTTGGAAAACCAGGGAAAAACGGTTATTTTAAATAAAATTACTTCATATCAGAATACTTATTGATGACATCACCATCAGCAGTTACTGGAATTGTTACCCGAAAACTGGTCATTGGCCAATTCGACAAATCGATTTCCTATAATAACCTATAAAACCTTTACACAAGTAAAAAAATAGCTTAAACCCTGAAACTAACTGGTTATTAAAAAAACCTTTGATAGTGCTTGGTGTGCCTTACCAAAATCACTGATATAAGCCAGTGTAAAGGGTACAACTTTACAAGAGGGGCGCGTTATCATTGGTACTCCTGATCTTACCCGAAGATCGCCGGATTAGCATACTCTAGCTCCATTTGTGCTAACTAACTGCTTTGCATTCAACTGTAACATTCTTATTCATTGCAATTATTAAAATTATTACTGCCTTAATTACATATTATTTAAAATTGTTAGTGCTGCGACTTCCGGTGATCTGGGGAAGTTGTAGTAATAATTTAAAGGTGTGATAAATTAAATAGCTGTAAGAACCCGACCTCAACTGAAAAGGAACATTTGGGGTCTGTTTATCTCTTGAGCGAGCGCAAGTTGACAGCTGTGATCTATTTAAAGCAGTAATAATTGAAATTACGGTAAGATCTCGACCTCAGCTGAAAAGCATCCGTTGCTGTTTTGTTTATTTTTTGGGCGAACGTAAAGTCGACAGCACTAATAATTTTAAATAATATATAATTAAAGCAGTAATAATTTTAATAATTCCAATGAACACGAATGTTACAATTGAATGCAAAGCAGTTAGTACAAATGGCCGGCGACCTTTGGGTGAGATCGGGAGGAACAAGTGATAAGGCGCCCCTCTTGTAAAGTTGTACCTCTTTATTGTCTTAACTGTTTTTTACTTTGAAGAGCGTATATTTCTTAAACTATTACAGAAAAGAAAAAAATAATTGGGACATTCTTTTAGGAAATTTAATGTTCCTCATTTTTATAGATAAAATGTTTTAAACTAGGACAAACCGTTTTTCCGCTTAAAATGTCGAAATTGTCGATTTCCAATGCTTTATCTATTGACATTGACAGTTCTAATGTTGTCACGGAACACGAATACATCTCTTGGAAACTAGTTACCTACTGAAAGAAAACGACATATAATAACGGAATGAGACCTCCCGAAACAAGAGCTTGAGCATGTGCCAATAGATGGATGTCCAAATTCAGTCCAATAACCAAATTCAGGATCACTTTTTGAGCCACCGATTTATAGTTTAATAGGCTTACAAGAAAGTCATATGTTGTCCACATCAGATAGTTTTTAAATGAGCATATAATTAGGTTTCAAAAATAACTTAATATTCAGATAGTTTACATTAAATAATTTTATCTTTTTTAAATATAAATTATATCTTCTATATTAGGATCGAAAACATTTATTAATTTTCTAACATTTATTAATTTTTCTTGCTGCCCAGATACCTTGAGTTGCTATATACACAGCATACTAATCAATCTATCGCTAGACATACAATAATATTATACATAATATTTTTTTTCCTACAGTTTAGCTCTAAATACATAATAATTATCACTGCATTACCCATATTATATATGTTCATTTTTTTTTATCTTTCCTTTTGTTTGCTATAGACCTTCTATTACTCTCTAATTCATCCCTTATTTCTCTTTTTCGGTGACTCCCAACCATTTCATAATTTAAAATAACGCTTTCTCTTTTATATATCTATATGCAAAACAAAACAAAAAAAAAATCGAAAACTAATCAAATGTGTTGAAAAATAACATACTCTTAGATTTATTTCTTTATTGATCACCAAAAGATTTTACACGGCAAGAGAACCTGACTAGTCGATTGAGTAATAGATGATGCAGGTAAATGAACATATCTTTTGCTAATATCACATAATAGAAACGTGTTCAAGAGTCATACTCAACTTACATACTCAAGATCACGCGTGCATATATCGGACTAAAGGGAAAAAAATGGCACGGTTTTCTAGAAATATTTTATTTCTTTGATCGTATTAGTCACACGCATGATCATGACGTTAATGGAAAATCAGCTTGGCCGTGGAATGATAAACGGCGTACAAGGTAAAGGCCGTGGTTGTCGCGTGTTCTTGAAATCGTATTTGAGTGGGCGAGAAGCTAAGGGGTAAAAGTGACTAATAATTTTTTGAAAATGCATTTTAAAGTTAATACATTTTTATAAAACCTAAAACGTTTAAGTTTTTATTATAGTTATTTTGTTCTACTGTATATCCCTCAAATATTCGGCAATATAGCTTTTGAAAAACCTTTTATATGTATTAACAATCTATAACAGTACTTAACTCTATCTTTGAAAAAAAAAATCTCGTACCGCTAGGCTTTTCACCACACCATTTATAAAATATATTACCTTTCCTTTAATAAAGTCTAAAATATTTGTAAAAAAATATATAGAGATGTGAATATATGTATATATATATATATATATATATATATATATATATATATATATATATACCTATATAAGGCGCTTGCAATAGATAATCAAAGTTAAGCAACATCGAGCGTGTTTAGTACTTGGATGGGTGACCGCCCAGATTTGGATGACCGCCTACTGGATGGAGGCAACTCATTCAGATCGGGCGTAGGAGTTATGACCCTACCCCGTGTACCAAAATTGTGAAACGTATTGTGGTTTTCCAGGATAACAAATAGCCGCCCGGAGGTTTGGTCCGTGGACGGTCTGCTTCGGGGAACGAAGTATAGGTCCTCGTGCGCCTACTGACTTCGAATAGTCATAATCCGTGGTTCAAGACCGATTTGTCACTGGCCTTGAACTCGAGAGAGTTGGTGGGGAAGGACACTTCCAAATTGTCCCCAAAGGGACTTACGGAGCAATGTGCAGTTTGCCCGAAAACCATGGTTCGCAGCAACGTAAGGTTGGATGACCCCCTCCAGGGGTATATTATATATTAACTATATATATATAGTTATATATATAGTTAAAATATATTTATAGTAATATATATAGTAATATATATATATATTACTATATATATATTACTAATATATAGTAATATATATATAGTAAATATATATATAGTAATATATATAGTTTATATATATATATATATATATATATATATATATATATATATATATATATATATATATATATATATATATATATATATATATATATATATATATAGTTAATTAATTTTAAATTACGTCTTTAACAGTCGACCATTGTTGTGAGTTATAACCTATACTATTATTATTACTGCTTTAATTGGATCTTAATCGTCGATTTACGCTCGCTACACTGGCTCAAGAGATAAACAAACCCCCAATGGATCCTTTTCAGTTGAGGTCGGGGCCTATACTCGCATGAGTATGAAACAGTTTATGGTGTCAGGTTATAACTTCGACACAAGATCAACCATGAAGTACGTAAGTACCGAAATTAGTATAGATTTGATTTCGTAATTAACATTAAATTGACCTTAATCTAAGGCAATTAAAATAATTACTTAGTTGAGGATCAGTTTAGGTGAATTATAATGAAAAATGACCAATAATTTTTTTTTAGAAATTACAGTTAACATCACCAGTTGATTTATTCACAAAATACTTTTTTTCTTTTCAGTCCTATTCTTTCAATCTAGATCTTCACAGTTTATTCTTAGACGACGAAACTGGGCATATTAGTGAAAATGTAAGTTTTTTTTGTTTTATTTAAATCAAAAAGTTAGTGAAGTACTGCGTCTTAAGGTGGTCACCGAAGATCACTCCAAATGGAACTATATGCCACCCCTTAAGGTCTCGGAACCCCGACGCAATTCTCTGCTTACAATTTTTTTTTGTTTAAATCCTTCAATTTGTATATAAATATAAATATTATATGCATATAAATACAATAAACAAATTTTTATATGAATAATATTAAAAAAAATACAATAAGTTGTAACATTTGTTCAGAAGATTATTTAGGCGTCTCTCCCTCTCCCCCGATGCGGCGCATCTTTTGCTTACCGGATATGACCGGCACTGAACAGAACATCAAAGTGGAGTAACTTGAGTGCTTGGAGTGAAGACGATTTCACGAGCCACACTGGCGATCACTCCACTCCATCCCTCCATTTTTTACCGACATTCATGCTCATGTATAAACGTGTTTTATAATATTTACTCCATAATCGTTTGAACCACGAAAATCCATTCTCCGATCGCGATATATAAGAGAAAAAGCGAATGAAAAGTCGAAAAATTATCACTCTGGTTTTTCTTTTAGCATATCTCTATATAGTCGAAAAATCCTTTGAACCGCTTCAAATGTTCAACTTTTTCCTTTTAACCTAACTCTGTAAAGTCGGAAAATTGTTGGAACTGCGAAAATCAATGCACCCGTTCACGAGATATAAGAGGAAAAGGGAACGAAAAGCCATACAAATTTTCATACCCATTTCCTTTTAGCATACCTCTAAATGGTCAGAAAATCATTTGACAAGTGAAAATCCATCTACTCCTTCTCAAGATATAAGAGGAAAAATCCTCGGAGGACGTTGGTTCCTCACCTAAGGTATAGGGGATAGGGATAAAATAGGCTATTTTATTAGAGGGGGAGGACGCACAGGAAACATACCTGCCTTGGGACATCCATAGTTACGACACTGAGCATGTCTCTTGTTGATATGCCAATTTAAGGTAGCATCATTGTGATTTCTGACTGAAATAATTCCTTAATGTCATTTTTTTCCAAGGCCTAGAACCAAAAAGTCATTTTATACTCATTACTTGCTAACCCTCTGTTCCTACGTCTAGTTTTTAAAATCCTAATCAGAGTTACAGATTTGCAAACTCCTCTCATACAACTGCTTTCTTTAACAAATCCTTTATTATTTTACGGGGTAAGGCCTGTTATTGTATAATTATTTCTAATTCATAAAAAAAAAAAAGTCTTTTATATGTAGGACTTGGTATTATAAAGCTCTCCAAAAATGTATAGTTTGATACGCCAAATTTTGTAGGTACTCCTGGACTAGAGAAATATTGTTCAAAATAATTGGAAATACTTTCAGTAATAACACACGAATTTATATTTTATATTTATTTATGAAATAAAGCGATTCTATATTAAAGAACTATTAAGCAACGTGTACATGTACATTTTCAAATAAACCATAAATCTTAAGGAAGAAGTTGGTCAGGGAGAGAGGGGGTGCGGTAAAAAACTAACACTTTAATTTGTGCCTTAATTTATTTATTTTGTGCCTTATTAAAGTGTTAGCTTTTATCCGCACCCTCCGTACCAACTTCTTCCTTAAGTATATCTATGGCCAACCAAAACTCACTCCAAACAATAAAACTGTTTGACCTCTAAATTGTTTATATTTTATTTTTATTATATTTTATGTGTTTATTTCAGGATCAAATCTTGAATCATTTACAAAAAAATAATTGCATTCAGTTCACAGCCGCTGAATTCTTCAATTTTGACTTTAAATTATTACATAATGTAAGTATGAGTAAGTTATTAGTAATCATGAATGAGATTTACTTGACATGTGCCCTCAAAAAATATTTTATTTACATGTGCATTAATCAAATTTTGCATCATATGAATGATATCTTAAGGAGTCGGTTTATAATATGAAATTGAGGGAAAAGTGACTGGAATTGATTAAATTAAAATTTATGAAAAACCTTAAATGAGGACTGGAAAAAAAAGAATAAAATTTCATTATAATAATAATAATCATAAATTTATATTTTTTATACCAAATTTGGTATAATATATATAATTTTTTTTATTATGAATAAAATTATAAAGAATCATTGGATAATCAATTAAGCCATATTTTATGTTATTTCATCCATTTTTATAAGGAACTACTAAATGTAATATTTTCGATTCATTCTTTTTATTGGAATAAATACTCTGAATAATTTAATGGAATTATTTTAGAAATCCACGGTTTATTTATGGATTTGAAAATTAAATTGTATCAATAATTTGATATTTATTTTGTACACATAGCCCTGTCTGTAGAGGGTTTCAACAATGCAAAAGGAGGGGAGGTAGAAGCTTTTATTTTTAAAAATTGTAAATATGGGCAATAAAATGTAAATAACAAAAACGCGAACATGGGTGACCTCGGTAAAACTTTTTTCGCTTTTTTTAAAATATTTTTTTCATTTTTCGTCAGACTGCACTGAAAAATAGTTATTAAAGCGGAACCAAATCTAAATTTTTTTTGTTTTTTGGACAATTTGGCATATTTGCACGGCCTTGTATCTCAGTAGCTATTTCAAATTTAAAAAAATATTACATACAAAACTTGCAGGAAATTTAATGTTCTTTAAAATTGGTAATGACACATTCAAATGTTAAATGCCCTGGAAGTGAGTTACTGTGGAATAATTAAAAAAAGTGCTTTTTCTTAGTGGTTTTTCAAAATGAAGGAAAACGCACAAGAAGGAGGAGGTCGAAAACTTGGATTTTTCACGAGAGGTTCAGTAAATAAAACATACCTGAAAACCAAAATTACATCACATTTTACAATACAAAATGATATCTCTACTGAGCTAATGTGCCTTAATTTATTTATTTTGTGCCTTATTAAAGTGTTAGCTTTTATCCGCACGCTCCGTACCAACTTCTTCCTTAAGTATATCTATGGCCAACCAAAACTCACTCCAAACAATAAAACTGTTTGACCTCTAAATTGTTTATATTTTATGTGTTTATTTCAGGAACACATCTTGAATCATTTACAAAAAAATAATTGCATTCAGTTCACAGCCGCTGAATTCTTCAATTTTGACTTTAAATTATTACATAATGTAAGTATGAGTAAGTTATTAGTAATCATGAATAAGATTTACTTGACATGTGCCCTCCCGGAGATCGTGAGATTGCCAATTTCGTGAAGTTTACTTGATCGAATTTAAAAGTTTGATACTCAGTGGTCACAGAATGTGATGCTCTACAACTTTTATTCCATGAGTTTTTCACTTATAGAATTTATTTCCAAGCTATAGACTCATATACAGTAATCTGTCTCAGTTTTTGACAGAATTGGAAAAAATCGCTATTTTATTACAGTGGTTTTCGACCACATCATTTAACTGAATTATTAAGTTGTGTTACTCATTCGATGCAGAACTTAATGCTCATTAATTTACTATACTATAACGTTTACGATTGAATGGACAGTTTAGGATTTATAGGCAAATAAACAAAAATGTCCAAAATTTTTTGTTTTTAGGCTGTCAAAAGTTCTCCCGAGACCATCTGTGTTCACATTTTTTTTTTTACATGTTTGCACCCACATATCCAATTTAAAAAAATAAAAGCTTATACCTCGCCTTTTGCATCGTAGACCCCTGTTTTGCTCCTCTATGGACTGGCCTATTACACTATATTACATTATATCTTAAAACTTTGTTTACATTAGGCCCATTACATTATACCTTAAAACTTTGAATTTATGCAATAAATCTATTTTTATGAAAAGAGTTATTTATTATAATTATTAGTTATTTATTTATTATTATGAAATTGTTTTCAATAGATTCTTACGTTCTCTGTCAATCCAGTCAGAGATTATATTTATTTTAGGTGTAAAGGTTTTTGGTCGGTTGAGTCACAGTTCCGGGGTGGGGTTGCCAGCTCCGACCTGTGCAGTCCACCCAATTTTCAAGGTAGAAGGTTTCTTCATCAGAAGCCCCTGGTGGTAACATTTTTCTACTAGCTCAAGTTGGCTGCTCAGAAGTACCATGATGAGTAAGATAGCCAGAGTTGCTTGGGTTAAGACTACTGAGAGAAACTGGATAATCTACGGCTAAAATTTTACAAGGGCTAAAATGCTGTAATCTTAGGTGTATATTTAATATTCTCTGGTATGTTTCAGATGTTTGCTTCTGCCACAACCTATCTTGTTTTAGTACTTCAGTTTATCAGTCTGACAGAACTTCCTCCAGTTACCATATGTGAGCCGCCGAATTGCATTGATGAATATTAAAAAATTAAAAATTAATTATTATATAAAATATTATATTAAGAATCCTTTTATTCAAATGTACAACAAAACTTTGTTATTGAATGTAGAAATTGTTAAAAAATTAATTATTTTACAATAATTATTTTTTTAATTATAATATAAAAATTGTTGAGTGTAGATATTTCTCGTGCATATTGTAGGAATGAATGTTAATGAAATTTTTGTTCAGTAATATATTTTATTTAAAATGCTTCTTTACTTGATACTCCTTAACAATTGGATCCCATTTTTTAAAACTAATATAAGCATTAATAAAATTTATGGACACAATCAATATATATTGAACAGTATGGCAATTAATAATCTCAAATTGGATGTAGATACACCAAATATGTATTTATCATAATATATTTTTCCAAAATCAAAAAGAAAAGTTGCCAAATTTAAAAATAAATCAGTGATGGGATGGAAGCATAAATCGCTTTGAGAAAAAATGATCATTAGTAAACAAAACGATTGATGATAATGTTTATTAATATTTTAATTTAAGAATAACTACATTTAACATTAAAATTATTTATTAGCAACAAAGATCAAGGTTAATAATATTCTGGTTTATGAAATTTAATAGAATGGTGATTCAAAAATACTAAAGAGAGCTTTCTGAAGCTACCAACAGGTGGCACTACTGTTGGAATCAGCTGATATATTGCACTTCTTAATTCAACACCAGTTACTGTTGTGGCATAGACGTCTGAAGGAGGATGGCTTTCGTCAAACAAGATGCCGAAAAGAGGAAGCAGATTAGTGTCCGAACTATTGCTGATGTAGAAGATGTCGTCTCTACCAAGAAAGCTTTCAATCGTCATTTACATTACACCCTTGTCAAAGATAGGAATGTGGCGACTCACCGGGATTATTATTTTGCTTTAGCTCATACTGTGAGGGATAATTTGGTCTCGAGATGGATCAGAACACAGCAGTATTACTACGAAAAAGATCCAAAGGTATGATATATAACTTACATGGTTCTTTTTATAACTTATTATATCAAAAGTGCATCAGGTTATAGTCACCTTCAAGTAAATAAGGGCCATAGATCATGTTTACTTACTATTCTGCCGTTCTAAGCTTATAAGTATCTCAAATAGCTACAGGAAACTTAAATGCTCTCAATTTCCTTAGGCTTTTTACAGTTTTCAAGATATGTCTTATTTCTACAGTAATTTTATGCTATTTGTAAATATGATAAGACCTTCTTGCTTAGGAATATAGCCAGATAGCTAAAAAATTGTACTACGCTTTAAAAAGCATTTTAGGTTTGTTTTTTTTGAACATGTCAGCTGTTTTTCTAAAAACTTTAAAATGCCTTCATGAAGGGCCCATTCAATTTCCAAGTATGTAAGTGTAACTAAGAGCTATTTGAAGGTAGAAGTCCTCAAACCAGTTGTTGCTTACCATAACTTGATTGGATTTCGAAATTAGAGCATTTTCAAGGATTGTATATCCCCAATACCCTCTCTATTCTTTTGCCACTCCTTATTTCCAGTTTATAATTTTTTTACAGGCATTGTTGTAAAATATAAAAATGAAGAATTATGTAATAGCCGGTAGTGGTTGCTATTACGTTGTTGATAAATTCGTTATCTAGAACTAAATTGATCTAAAGACAAGAATCTTGGGTTTATTAAGTTTAGACTGGCTCCAGCCTCTTGTAGCCAGTCCTATATTTTTGTTATAAATTTAAATTTAGAGAGAAGGAATTCGATATTAGGATATAATTGGATTTAAATGACAAAAAGTTAATTTACTACCTTTTTTTTTATAATGGTGTTTAAAATCGATCAAATTTTATTGTAATATAATTATCAAACCGGGGTGAAATTATTTTTCAAATTTATTTTTATTAGTAGTTTTTCCTTTGGATAGTGTTGGAAAAACATCCTTTATCTGTTTACATTGCTTTTAGAGATTCTGAAAGATGTTGGCTTTTTTGGCATTCTATTTAATATCCCTTAAATTATAGATATTCTAAATATTTACTATATATTAAAGAACGGAGGTGAGTCCATGCATCTGAGTCTTCTGATAAATATCCGAGGGTAATGAATCAATTAAAGTTTTTATTATCTAAAATTATTCATTGTCCTTATTTTAACTTGAGTTTTCATATAACGTAAGTTCGTGCTGTTATATGAGGCTGCAGTTAGTTTCTATTCCATTCATTTGAAGAATTTTTATTAGATATCAATAATATTTTTTTTTTAAATGTTGCCAATATCCAAGTTTTATTTTGTGATTTATAATCATTCGTTACGGACGGCTTCGGCACCTTAGGTTGTTTTCGTATTTCGAGATTTTATTTAATACCATTGAAGCTGCTTGTGTAAATTATAAATTATGTTTTAACTATGAGAAAATCTTCAAGATTGATAATTTGTTCCCGGAAAATCATATCACTGAACCGATGAAGGGTGCAAGTACTAAATTTGAAGATTATATTATCCGTTTCTATCAGATACTGGATAGATAAATTCTTCACTGATTTGCAAAATAGGTTTTTCTCATTCAAACCTTTTATCAGAATAAAGTGTGATTTTTATCTCGGCTCCAATATTATAACTAAAAAAAAAAGAAATAATATAGTTTTATTTTTAAGTATGTTAAAAAGGTTAAGTATAGTCATCAGTGCAACGTAAAATAGTTTTATCTTTGTTGAAGGACATTCATTGATGAACGTGTCTCACGTTTGGCAACGTAAGTTGTTTACCACTTTTAGAATGCCAAACATACTCGGTCATATTCTTGTGAATAAATAAATAATGGGGTCTCACAACAATTCAAAGAAGGGCCTAACGACTGAGGAAGCTAACACTCCAGCCGCCTGATTTTTGTTCCCTGACCCAAAATCTCATTTTAGGGCTGGATTTCTCTGATAGCGTTTGTCAAACGCGTGATGTAAAAGATCAGGACGTGTTTTTTATGGTTGATGCGTGAACCCAAACAATGTTACGACAAAACCACGTGATTCTGTAGTGGAACCCATCTCGGTAGACAAGAACGATTTCTGTTTGTTGTAATAGTTTTTGTCTATTACTGAAATAAAAAAAAATAAAAAATGATATCTTTATATTTTAACATTCCACAACTGCTTTGGCTATGCTTGGAAAAATGTTTCAACTTAAGTAATTCTTTCTAGAAGGAAATATTTCGGAGTTTAAATAAGGACATTTTTTTGGTCCGTTGCTTACATCCATGTCAACAATAAAATATATTCTGTTTGATGTTCCTCGTTGAACAACTTCATGGTGTGCGTGATTTTGAACATTGTAACGCTGAAAGGAATCACGTGGCACGAAGCTGATCTGATAATTGTCATTCAAGCTGGTGTCTTACAACATCTTGTAACAGAATTTTTCAGCACATAAATGCTGCCATATACTATAATTTCAAATTCAAAGAAACTTTCAAGTGCGTGTATATATATTATGATCTTTGTATTTATCTAAATATTAAATTAAAAATTTTGATATTCTATATTCAGATAAAGCGTGATTTATCAATTATGTTATACAAAATCTGTTGTCGTTCATAAATAAGATTTTATGTATTCTGTCTTTGGTTGTTTTTTTTTTTTTTTCTTAATGACTAATCTAATTTAAATATCTGAGTTTTGAAAAACCTTTAAAATTGATATTATTTTTTAACTCCGCGTACTTAAATAATGCATTACCTATATAGTGTATTAAAAATTTAGAAATAATTTTTTTGTAAAATATTGGCTGATTTATTTTTACTTTTTCGATTGAAGGTTATCTGATGTCGGGTATATTATCTAACTTTCAGATAGCGTGTATTTTTTTATTATTTTTTTTCGTCTAAGGATAAGAATTGACTAATGACTTGATAACCCTGAACTTTAAAATAGTTTTTAGACGATTGATGAAGACATCTGTTTCTTATTGCCGTAGATTAGATATTGCACGTCAGAGTTAAAATTAAATTAACTTCCTACTTACAATGTTTTTTTTCCTATCCTCTATATTTATATAACCCCTATATACTTTATTTAAAAAATGTTTACATCATTTTCTTTTCATGAATTATACTTTTGTTGTAGCAAAGCTATAAATTATCCTATAAATTTTCATAGGATAACATGTAAGTATTAATTGATGAATAATGTTGTAATTCTTAAATATTTTTGTAAAATATATTTAAATAAATTATTTTCAATAATGAACCTTTGTAATCAACCAAGAAATTTTTTTTTTATTGGAGTACGTAAAATTGGAGATTTTACGTTTTAAGATATCGTCCCTACCATGTCAGAGCTATCGAATATGAAAAAAATGCGACTTTCATTTTAGTCACTTTGAAACGAAATTGTTCAGGCCGGCATTGCGATAATGTCTTGAATTCTTAACAAGCAATGTCGACCCCCATATGTCTTTGGGGGTTAGGTATTTGAGACTTTGTCACAATATGTGTCTGAACAATTTCGATTCAAAGTTCCCAATATAAAAGACGTATATTTTTCATATTATGTAGTAGTTGGATATGGTCGAATAAATAAAAAAAATCCGTCTGTTTGCCGTTCGCGGTTTTTTCAAGATGTTTTTCGAGATTTGGAAACAGATCCCAGGTTGATCCTCAGAACTCGATATTACAATCCGCTGTTTTGTTTCAAAATGGCGGCCGATTAAAGGTTTCATACACCCATATCTCGGCCATTTATGAAGATAGAGGATAAATATAAAGTGTTTTGGAATCATTATACAAAAGCCTTTAAAAAAAACACACACACGAAAAAAAAATGGCGTCCGCGGCTATTCTTTAAAACTAGTAGACTTTTAGTAAGCCGATTTGGCAACAGTCACACGTCATCCCTGGATGACCCTCGGAAATCGATATTATCATCCGCCAGATTGAGAGAAAAAATAAAGTGTATTGGAACCATTATACCAAATCCTTAAAAAAAAAAATCCAAATAAGTTTTTAATTATTTTTTCTGATACATAAGTATTTGGAAATAATAATTTACAGTGTTTTTACGAATATCTTTCGAAGAAATATATTTATCATACATGGATATATATATATATATATATATATATATATATATATATATATATATATATATATATATATATATATCTGTGTGTGTGTGTGTGTAATTAAATGAAATTCAAATTGGTATCACTGAAGAAAATCTATCTCTGTCCTTCAGGGAGCCTAACAAGTTTCAATTGGAATGAATGTTCTTGTTCCTACTAACATTGAATTAGATGACTTTTGCATTTTATGTCTTCACCGTTTTTATTTCTTTAGATTCTGTAACGAATTTAAAAGTTTATTTATTTGATTTCAATTCGCTGCTTAATAATTTTTATTTTTCAAATATGTAACCAAAAGTATATTTTACCAACCGGTTGGGATCAATCGGTTAGGGTGATGTGGGCTAAGTGCCTTTTCGGGGTAACTGCGTAATTGTCTCGTTAAATTCAAATCCTCACCTGGTAAAAGCTGACCTTTACGGAACATGAAGCCTAAATATTGATGTGTCAGAAATCAGTCGCGAAAGTTATCTAAGTCAAAGTATAACGAGTAGTAAAAATATTAATTCTATCTTAATCAAACTATTGATTAAGGTCTTTTTTTTTTGCCGTAACCGGAACCTACAGAAGCTGTTATTCAAAATACTTTGTGATTTATATTTCTCCTTGATATTTTTCTGTTTTTTTAAGCGCTTGTCCGCAGTCACCCTGCAAAACTTGATATTAGAGGCAAGTTTATACCTCTGTTATTTTAATGAAAATAGTACTTACGAGGTTTTCCAAGTATATTAAATCTCTGCTTTGGGAAAGTGTTATTAGAAAAACTAAAGATTTCAATAAAATAATATGATTAAAGTATATAAAGATATAAATTATTCTTATGGAATTTAAAACTATTGCACGTATGTGAATATGTTTATTTTTTAAATGGCATTATAGCGATTTGTGAAAAAGTATTCATCGATGAAAGATAAAGGAATTTTCTTTTCAAATACCTTTAATGGTAATCACAAATTATAACAAAACAAAGGTTACTTAATTTAACTAAAATAACTGATTTAATATATTTTGCAATGGAAGGATTCATAGGTTATTCGTTCAAGTCTAAGAATAATGACAGATTATTGTGGATAATTTTATTGATGGCATTATGGGACATTTGGTTGTAGATAGAATTGTATGGTTTGATTGTAATAAAAAGTTAAATTAACCATCTTCATGTCGTACTATTAACAGCATTGCTGATTTTAAAAAAATATGTTATGCCCTTATGTGTTTAATAGAAGAGTATATAGAACTTATAAAAGTTTGTGAACTGAACATGAATAAAAATACTTTACATTTAATTAAAACAAAATTAAAGCACCATATAATGTAACAAATAAAAAATACCTAACAAACGTTTTTATTTTTTTTTAAATGCCTCTACTTTTCGGCTTCCGCCATTGGAGAACTGGCTACCCCCCAGTATCATTCCGATTTGGATGGCGCCATATTTCTTATGTCCTGTAAGCGCGAGTATACGTTTAAGTGCGTTGCATCTATATTTTCTTCAGAATTACGCCAATTGCAGAGTGGAAAGTCTGCCATTCCTATTCCATCTATCTAGATGCTTCATTAAATAATCATGGCCTCTAAGCATCCGCAACCGCGTCCCCTCTCGGCAGGTCTGCTGGTACCCGCTCTTCTTTGTTAACGAGTTGGTCCCATTGCTTACCAACAGTATTAATCTTAATGGAGTCCAGCATCAAAGCCAGATTTCCCTTCTGTATCTCCTCCCTTACTCTATGGAACGAGATCCGATTTTCCGGCTGCTAATTATTAACCTTCTTTGGCGAGTATGGGTATTGGAAATATAATTCCTTAAGAACACCCAGAATTCATATGTTGACCATATCTTTATAATATTACTTGAGAAGGATGTGGTATACATTGTAGAGATTCAAATAATTTTTATGTCCTTAAAAAAAGCTCAGATGTCAATATAAGTATATATTTTATATCAGCTATATAAAGCGTATATGATTGAAGCCTGCGTTGAACTCGGTTAATGTTAGATTCTTCATAAGGAAATGTTTTAATCAAGGATGCGCTCGTTCGTATCCTATTCTGTTCAAAATATATTTGAAAAGACAAGTGAAATAATGGAAATGAAAATCCCACAGGAAATAAAGATTCGTAATGAATGTCTGTTCAATTTCCAATTTACTGATGATTTAGATGCTCATCAGAATATATGATGAGGAAAAGTCTCCAGTAGGATGCAATTTAGGGGACTGGAAGAGGGTAAATAGAAGACAATATGGATGGCCTATAAAGGACTAGGTGGCGTCCTAAATTTAGAAGCGTTGATATTGAAACCTAAACTGAATTTAAGTGTTCGGGAAGCTGGGTCAATGGAATTGCCACTGATCACGTGCGTATCGAAAATAAAATTAGCAATGGCTGGAAAGCAATATTTTCTATTTGTGTATGACGCATGACATAGTTTTTAAAATTCGTTCAATAAAAAAAAAAATGTAAATCTCTGCTTAGGAAAAGGGTTATTAGAAAAACTAAAGATTTCAAATTTATATTATAAAATTCTTAATACTTTACGGAAGTTTTCTAAATAAATTAAATAGTTTTGTTATTTTTGTGAACAAACACACTTCCCTTAAATTATCTTTATTACTTTTCTACATTAATATTTTTTTACCCAAACACAACCAACGTTTCGAAATTCTCTTCCATCTTCTGGGTTTTCCTTTCTTCTTAACTATGCTAATATGTAGAAGATGGAAGAGAATATCGAAACGTTGGTTGTGTGTGGGTAAAAAAATATTAATGTAGAAAATTAATTAAGATAATTTATGGGAAGTGTGTTTGTTCGCAAAAATAACAAAACTATTGAATTAAAGATTTCAACTAAAATAAAGAATGAAATGTATAAAGTGTGTATTAATATAGATATGAATTATTCTTATGGAATTTAAAACTAATACATGCATGTGAATACGTTTATTTTTTAAATGGCGATTTCTGAAAAAGTATTCATTCATGAAAGATTAAGGAATTTTTGTTTCAGGTACCTTTAATTGTAATCAGGAATTACACAAAAAAAAAACAAAGGTTACTTGTGAATATATTTTGCAATGGAAGGATTCATAGAATATTCGTTCAAGTCTAAGAATAATGATAAAGATTATTGTGGATAATTTTATTGATGGCATTATGGGATATTTGGGCGTAGATAGAATTTTATTGATTAATTGTTATCAAAAGTTAAATTAAGTATCTTCACACCGCCCTGTTAACAGCATTGCTTATTTTTAAAAATATACAATATATAGATATAAAACCACTTTATTTTATTTTCTTTTTAGTTTTTTAATTGTATGCAAATTGGCGATTTTAATGGACTAGGCATGATTTGTTCTGTATCAAGCAAGTGAGTCAGTAGTCGTTAGAAATGTTACCTGTATAACAGGTAAATGAAGCGATGTCCTTACTCCTCAGCTGATACTCTGACCGGCCAAACCGGAATTTCATGATTCATTTTTTTTGTTTTCTACTTATTGTACATCTTGACTTTTTTTTAAAGGGATAATTGCGAGATTCGCAAAGGACCTGTTTATTGAATCGAAATCATTTTTACTTTAATTACCTTTACGTTTCAAATATTTTTTAGCTAATTGGTACTTTCGTACTTCAGGGTCAACCTATGTTGAAGTATAGCCTGACACGACAAATTGATTCGTATTTGTGCGAATTTAGGCCCTGATATCGATTGAAAAGGATCCGTTGAGAGTTTTCCTATCTCTTGAGCGACCATAGCGAGTGGAAGTCGACAGTTGTTTTTGAAGCAGTAATAATAATAGTGTAGGCTATAACTCACAACAATGGTGACCGTAAAATACGTAAGTACCAGCAAATTTAATGAAACATAAGTATACGCTTGACCTTAGCGTTATCAATTGTTTTTTTTCTTTCAAAATATCAGAAGTATTTCTAAATGATACAGCTTGAGGTTGAGATAAATCATTAATACGCCCAGAATTGTTATTTTTTTTTAATGTCATCTATATTAAAAGTTACTTTTAGACTTCATATTTGATTCAATAAATAATATTACTTGGCACACTTTAAACACAAAGAATGTGATTAAAAGGCGTTTTTGAATAACAACTATAAAAAAACAACCGTTTGTCGTTCACGAATTTGAGTCTATTTAAAAAAACACTGGATCCTGACATTAAAAAAAAAAAATCGCTGCAAATTATTACACGATGGTTTATTATTTCCACTTAGTAATATTTTTAAAAATCTATTCTGTCCAAGTTGAAGAAATTAGCAGTAGTCACCAAAGGAAAAGAAATTTGAAGCTTGTCCAAAAATGATCACCGTGAGAGTGCCGAACTGGGAGTGTCAATGCAAGTAGGTTGTGATGGTTAGAACATGTAATCAGAGGGTAAAATGATACAGAGGAAATATTGGATGTACATTTCAGTAGAGAAAAAAAAAAAGGAAAGACTAAGGAAGCTAAAGGAAGTGCAGAAATAATCCGAGGAAGGATACAGCAGAAAGATGCGAGGAAGTCAGAAGCCCAATATATAAGTCAGGAGGCCTGGGGCCACGATGACCAGCCGCGCCATAGAATTAGTCTACAAATTCATTACGCTATATATCAGCTAATACTGGTCAGATTTAAATGATTTTCTTTTCAAAAAATTTTGCGGACGGATTTTTTTTTATTCTATATTTGGATTATACGTATCTTGAAACGTAAAACCTCAAATTTTGAGGGGAGGGGTTACAAAAATGTTTTCCGTGGTCGATTCCAAAGGTCTATTATTGCAAATAATAAAACAAAAGTTTATTCGACACTTTAATGAGCCATTTTGATTCAATACCATATAAATTTTACATTTGATAGACTTTTTAAGCCTACTCCACACCAAGACTCAATGTTGTGTTTTTTTGTTGCGGGTCTGGATTGGCGCTGCTGGGATTCCGACTCGCAACATAATTCCGTCTCCGGAGTGTGATGCGGGTACAAGATTTTGAGTCCCATCCAAATAGCATTCTCCGAAACAGGGGTTCTCAAACTTTGTCACAGCGTATCATTTCCGCTTTTCAGATATCTGGGCGTACCACTTCCTCATCTTATGATATCAGTATTGAAGATTCGTCTTCGTATAAAAATACAAATGGTTATCTAACAAACAAAGCAATATATATAATAGTAAATTTGCTTAAGAAAATAAATTAAAAATAAAGTCCAAAAACCAAAAGTTTAATTGCACATAACAACAGCAACAGTCAGATTCTATACAATAGGAAATAAATGTGTAATAATAAATAGTAAGAAATTTGGACATGGTGAAGCGTCAATATTTTTTAGTTGAAAGCATGTTTTGTTGTTTACAATCAGAGAATCAATGTTAGGCTTTATGGGGCTCTATTTGATTCTTAAGTCCTCTTCAATACAGTATTTTCGTCTTTACCATGGTAATTATCCTCAATTTATTTTTATTTTCCTTGTCATGTACATATGTAAGGAAGGTATTGTAATCGGATCAAATTTATGATGTGCAGTTTCGGTTCAGAACGGATCAGAGCCTCCTGAGTCCATAAAACTAATTTTGTTGTTAAAAGCTTTTGGTTTATCTGTGTGTCTTTGCCACGATTATCCAGGAACATCAGACAGGATCATCTGGCTAGTTAAGTCCTGAAGATGGTGAAGACCTCGAAAAGGAAGGAGGGAAATTTTCACATCCTTTTATTGATTGACATTTATTATTCTTCCATTTTTAAAATATGTTATCATAGTATAAACTTGTATTATTAGAGAACTTGAGTATAGATGAGAAACTGACATCGATGTTTGACTTTCGATATTTTTAAAAATCGATATATATATTTTTTAATTACTAAGCTTATCGTCGTTTTGTATTGATTGCTGCATTAGTCGGTATTATCTGATTATTTTTCATTATCCCCGATTTTTAAATATTACTCTCGTCAGCATTTATTACTCCTTCAATACATAATTCGTGTGTTTAATTGACACCTTTCTTACGTCTTAAATATTGTCTAGCCGTAATTTAATTTTTTTTTTTCTATCTACTCATGTAGACTCACCTCGTTAGATACTCATCATTGTGATTTTTCCTATATCCAACCTTTTGGAACCATCAGACATTTATGGGTCTTTTTATCTTCAACTGATAAACAGTAGTTACCTATGAGAATACTTATCTCCCAACAGAAATTCTTTTGATTAAATAGTCACAAATATCAGGGCTATATTCCTGTAATCGAATGCCATATTTTTTATTACCTTCTGATTATTGCGATTATTTGTAGTATATTTCAAATCACTCATAATTTACATTTTACATATATTCTACTGCCATATTAAGTTAATCTTTCCGACTGGTTAGAAAGACTTGAAAAATAGATTTTTGGTTACCTTCTATAGAAATTGCATATTATTTGTAGGATTATTATTCCCGAGATAGGAAATTATGTACAGAGGAATTCTAAATAAAAACATAATGGTGGGAAATCTGGTAATCAAATTGCCTGAATATTGTCATGAATATACATAATGCATTACCTAGTCGGCATTTTTTCTATATTTACTTTCAAAAATCATTATAATTCTTGGTTTTTAAGAATAACTAATTCTTCTGAATTTATAAATTATTGCTTAAAATATCATAAACAATGAAAAAAGTCTTTAAAATATTTTTTTTTAAATTTATTACCCTTTTATGGATGAAAATATATATTTATTTTTTTACAGTGTTTTGATGATACTCAATTTGGAAATCCTGAATTGCTTAGATACGGTTAATTATTTGTATTTAGCATTTCTTGACCATCTTTGGATAATAAAAGTATATTGGTTTATGAGGTTTAGGTTAAACGGCTTGAAATAAAAATATATTTATTATAAAAAAAAAAACGAGTTAAACCATTCGCGAATGTTAAACCACTCATAAAAACAAAATTATGCATTTCTGAAGCAAAATTTATATTTCATCACTATCTGACATTGTTTCAGCATCATATTTTACAAAGCTGGCTAACAATTTCAGCTTTTAAGCGTATCAAAAATAAATAAAATGCAAACGAAACTCACGACTGTTACTAGAAAAGAAATATAAAAATCAAATTTTCATTTTTTTAAGACTATTCGGTTTCGAAAACATTATGCACTTAATTAGAAACCGATATGGCATCTGCCAGAGTAATGTGAAATTGATCACAAAAAAACTAATGAATTCACTAAGTGATTTTCTAGTGGGGAATATGTGGCATGTGCACGAATAGCTAATCAAGGGGAGGGATGGTGTAGTAAGAAACGAACAATTGACTGAACAATATTTTATTAAATATACAGATAAAAACAAATATAGAAAATATTCAGAAGATCTTACTAATTATATATTTATATATATATATATATATATATATATATATATATATATATATATATATAGTTATGGAGCTATGGATAGCCTGTGAATGGAAACCATGGTTCGTAGCAACGTGAGGTTGGGTGACCCCCTCTAGGCTGTCTGTTCTCCCGCAAGCAATACATACCACATCGCATAGAATACCACATCGCGCGGCAAAAGGTCTTCGTGGTCTATAGTGCCAACCGAAATTAAAAAAAAAAAAATATATATATATATATATATATATATATATATATATATATATATATATATATATATATATATATATATATATATACATACGTACATACATTATACATATATATTTTCAATCAATAACTGGAAATATTTTAAGCATTTCCAATGAACACCTACTGAGAAGAAAAAGTAACCAAATTTACTTATTTAAAAGTCTTTAAAGTTGATCTAATAGCAAAATTCTATTTTGAACATTGATAAGTCTTTTCGAAGTCGTATGTGTGTCATAACAGCATTTTTTTCTCTTTTAGCGTCTCCAAAATAATATATAAAGATAAATAAATATAGTTAGCCCAGCTTACAGCTTTTACAGAATGAATATTACTGCTGGACAGAAGATTACAGTTTGAGATGGCCAGGTAAAGTTAAGCCAAGTCAAGGTGGCCGCTCGGTCATTCCAAATGGAACGCTGTAGTGGAGCGACTGGAGTGAAGACGATTTAAGGGCCACACTGACGATCACTCCACTTTCATTTTTTACCGACAGGCAATGTGGTTCCATTCATGCTGTCGTATTCATAACACCTAAACTCATATTTTTAAATATTTTCAGTCTGCAAATATTTCAGTTTACAGATTAATACACCTCTTGAGAATTGATAGGATTCTGCAATCTACAATTGCAAGAACATTATATAATTTAATCTCTACCTTCCATAAAAAAATATTATATAGTACGAGTACCTAATTATAAATCCACTAAAAAAATGTATATCCTTTTAATCAATAATTTTATTTTTTAGCATAATTGGTAGTAAACAAAAAGAATTGTAAGCTATTCGTATCCTTATTTTCGTAACTTTTTTTATACAATCAACATCGTAAATTTGAACTATACTGTATTTGCAAACCAACAATTTTCATTATTGCATATATGAACACCTGCAAAGTTCTGCAAAAACGAAAATTCTTAATTCCATCTTTAATCCTCCTCCCTTCCTGTGCTTTTTTTCCTTCTGATAGTAACATAATCCGACTTATAGGTTTCGTTGGAGCCCAGACGAACCTTAGTGTTGGTAATAGTTTTTACAAGTTATAAGTTGACCTGTTCTTTAGAAATACCCCGGGTTTTTTGTTTGTTTTTTTTACTATGAATGGGTTTCGGACGGATGGAATTTACATTCTCTTCAGGTTTAACTATTACCTGCCTCAAGCCTGTATGAATCAGACTACGTGACCTTCCTCAATGGTATCAGCCATACATTATAACAACTTAACAAACTAATTTTTTTTTCTTGTCTTATTCTACGTAATCCAAGTTTGAATAGATCGCTGTGAACTGTAAAATGTTCTAAAAAAATAAATAAAAAAGTTTGGAATAATACTTGTAGGACGTACAAGGCAGAATTCGTAGGTAATTTTTGAAAATTTAAGTACAACAATTAGAAAGAAGATATATTAAAAAAAATTACAAATTAAAATAAATGTACATTTAGTTGGCTTTTATTGTTTTAGTAACCTTCGTGTCTGTGATATTAATTAAAATGGAATCTGATTAGTATGTATTTGTTATTTTTTCTTTTAAAATATTATTGTTATTTAACTGTTTTATCCAATTTACAATTTTTCCCACCGCTCATTTCATATTTGCATTTGGTATTTACTTGAAGAAATTTGAATGGTTGGGGAAATTATATAGAATCTTGAATTTCCTCATTGAACAGAGTTAATTTTTAAGAGTTTTCATAAGTTTATAATGAAGAGAAGAATATTTTACAGAATATCTTCTCTTCACTATAAACCTATGAAATGAATATGGGCCGTTCTCATGAGGCTCGTCAAATACACATATTTTGATTTTGCTTTTACAAGCTTCTAATTATTAAAGAGTTGGCTCAAATGTTTGTGTATATTATTGGTGAGTACATCTATCATTAGTAAGTAGTGAATGGCCAATATTTTTACATTTAAAATAAATTTTAAAATTGAAAATTCTCAAGTATGTTACTGTCCATATCCTGATTCTCCAAAACATTCATTGGCATATATTTATGAAAAGAAAATCCTAGCTCAAGTTGAAAGTAGTACTTACAAACCACAAGTGTGCTATTTTCAAAAATAAATGGTATTCAAATTTTTGAGCATTTCCAATGGTTAGATCATCAAGAACTTATGTCGTCATGGTGATATGAGTTTAAAGTGTGTTACAACTATTGTTTCGGGAAATATTCGTTTTCTTAAATGGTAACCCTGAACTCCTCTGACCTTGGACGATGCAATGTACTATAATGCAGTAGTTTAAATTTGAGGAAGATATATTATTTTATTTTTCTAAAAATTATGTTGGTAGAAGGACCAATTTTACAAGTCTGATGAGAATGACCCATATACAATTTTCCAACAATCTGTTTTTTAAACAGAAATAACATTTAGAGGTTTTTAATATTTGAAATTTCGAACCTAATTTTAAGTTTGATGAATTAATAAGATTAGTTATGTTATGTTATATTTTGTTATTGTTAGTTTTAACTTAATTATGGTTTATCACAGTTTATAGACATTTAAACCATTACTTAATCGATAGGTAAAAGCTAATGCCTTTTAATATTTAAAAAATTAAATAAAATAAAGACATGCTAAAAAGAACAAGGGCACGGGATCTATCGACATAAATAAAGTAAATTAAGGCAGAGAAGAGGTACTGCTGGGTGCCGTTGTTCATACCTGATGTCATTTTTAGTGTTAACAGATCTATTAAAATTAGTGCAAATAAATAAATTGTGAGATTTTTATTAAGAATTTTTACTATTGAATTGTTGATTTATTTTATATAGTGTACATTTTATAACCTGTAGTAAGACTTATAAACAATATGCGACAATGACTTATAATTTTACAAATGTATGTAACTAATTGTGTTTTATTTTCTTTGCTTGCATCTCAAGGAAACAAAATCAACTGGTAAGAATTTGTTAGTTAATTTTCCTATTTTTTTTTTTTTTTTTGTAACAATAATAGTAAATAGTCTACGGGAAAAACTTAATTTTTATTCAATCTTTAAACTTTTTAATTAGGGATTCATAAATTATTTTCCACTTCTATAAATTTGTTTTATTGAAAACTAGTTTCGAATGTTATACATTCATCCTTAGTTCAAGGTTTAAATGGATTATGCACTGAGGAGACTGACGAATGTATAACATTCGAAACGAGTTTTCAATAAAACAAATTTATAGAAGTGGCAAATAATTTATCAATCCCTAATTAGATTGATCCTTCTATATCATCATGCGGATGTCAACTGTTTAAACTTTTTTTTTCTTCTGGCGTTTTTAGCATTTGTTCTAAAAATATTTTCGTTTATAAAGTAGGGGAAGGTGTTGTTCCCGGGGACAGATGTACCAGAGGACAGGGGGTTTTCCATGCTGTAAGAAAAGGTTTTTTTTTCTCCCACATGGAAAATTTGCTTTTTACCAGACATGACTGCAGCCTGAACCTAGGATTCCCTGAGCCATCAGTTGCCTGTCAGGAGCCGATTAAGTGCTTTGGATTCTGATGAATAAGAATATTGTATCAACTTATGAAGTTTTCATCTTGATAATACTTGTTTAGTATATAGAACGATTCTTTTTTGTTAAAGTGGTTTTATTTAGTTTTGGAATAAAAGATTTTGATTGGTCAGTGCAGTATTTAAAAAGTAATTATGAATTTTTTGGAAAAGTAAGCATTAGTGTACCAATGGACAAAAATGCACGTTGTACCAGGGGACAGTGACTTCCTATGTCTCTTGATACAATATGATCCCACAACTGAAGTTAAATTACTTATGAGTAAACTGATTGTTCCTTATTAACAAAGCTAATTAAAATATACTTTGAAGCAAGACATGGGTAAAAGGGCTTTATTGGTAGAAATATCAGCTGAGAGAGGAGCTAAGCAAGTTGACCAGATTACCCCGCAGAATGTGGAAGCAATGTGGCTATGATAGCATGCATTAGGTCTGTAGGAAACTCAAGTCCATCGCTATTCATTACTCCTCGAGTTCATTTTAAAAACCGCATGCTGAAAGGTACTCTGCCTGGCTCTATTGGAAAGGCAACTTTTAGTGGTTGGTGAATGAGAATATGTTCTGTGGTTATTTGGAACATTTTATAGCACATGTAAACCCCACCTTTTGAGAAACCTCAGCTATTAATTATGGACAACCATCATGTTTGAAAATTACAGTTCCAAAAAAAAAATATATATATATATATATTTTTTTTTTTGGAACTATAATTTTCAAACATGATGGTTGTCCATAATTAATAGCTGAGGTTTATATAAATATATATATATATATATATATATATATATATATATATATATATATATATATATATATATTTATTTTTTGCTTACTATTTCATTTTAATGACATAAAAGTTGTAGTCAATAGCTATTTTTTTTTTTCAAAAGACAAAAGAAGTTTTTTTTTATTACTTTGCATTGATGTTGACTTGCACACCACTTGTCTTGGTACATCAACATGGTGTGATATTTTTTTTTATCCAAACCTAATTATAGCTACACATTTACTATGGTCTGGAGATAGGAGCTTGATACTTAAAGATTAATTATAATTTGTCAAATGATCACAGAGAGCTAATCCTGACCTTTAAAAAATCCTTATCTAAAAAGTGTCCTTGGGTGCGCACACCTTCCCCAATATTTATTTAAATTAACATTTTTTTTTTATTATATTTTTATTTTACTATATTTAAGATGTTATATTGTTTCTGAAACAATTAAATTCTTTCATTTAATCAAATGTAAATTGCTTTTGAAATGTTAATTAGCGTGTATGTTATAATTAGTATAGTAGTATGTATGGTATAAGTGTGTGTTTTTATTTAATAAACTCAATATGGTAGCATAAATGTTTAACAATATTACAAATTATCTATTTGCAACCAATGATCAATAGATTATAGTAATATAAAATGTATCTCTTGTTAATATTAATTACACAGGCCAACAATGAAAAAACTTTTGTACTGAAAATATCTTATACCTATAGTTTTTAGGGTGCCGAATCCAAATATGATATTAAAAAAGCTGTATCACCCACAATTTTAACTATTAAAGCTGTTCATTTCTTTAAAGATCGCTTAATTTAATAAATTTAACTATAAAATGTCAAGAAATTGTGGGTGATACAGCTTTTTTAATATCATATTTGGATTCAGCACCCTAAAAACTATAGGAATAAGGTATTTTCAGTACAAAAGTTTTTTCATCGTTGGCCTTACTTACTCAAATCGAGCTTAACGACTTGGTTAGGTATCTTGGCTTAACGAAAGAAAAAGCTGAATTGCTTGGCTCTAGACTAAAAGAAAAGAACTTGTTGGCGGTTGGAATCAGCATTTATGTGTACAGGAAGAGAGAGCAACAATTTTCCAAGTTTTTTGAACAAGAAGGTGATTTAGTGTACTGCTCAGACATTCCCGGTGTGATGAATGAGTTGACCAATTCAAGTTGACAAGTGAAACCTGTATTAGTACATTATATCACTGTTTTAAGTAGTCACTGTAAATACAAACATGCTTATGATGCAACGTAGCGTTTCATTAATTCTCCTGTATACCGTATAGGGGTTTATACTATATAATACAAAGCATATTGCTGGAAAACTATGGGTAATACAAAAAAACTAATGCCAGATTTAGATTCAGTACATAAAAATGTATAAAGATCAACTATTAAAGTTAAAAAAGTTTTCAAAAACATTTTTTTTGTTGGCCTGTGTTATTTAATAATATACTGGTATTAGCTGTTTGCAGAATGAATTTGTATAAAACCTAAATTGGTTTGGATATTACACTTCTTTATTGTAATGATATTAATGGTAAATGTTGTTGGTTTCAGTTTGTTTTAACTTGTTATTTTAGCTCCATTCAATGTATATTTGAGCATTTTATAGACTCTTTTATATCTTTTAGAATCATGAATTATAAGTGATGATAATTACATATTCTTAACATATAATTATCAGTTAAGATATAATTATAAATTTGTATGAGCCTTAAGCTCATATATAATAGATAGAACTATATAAGGATTAAAGTAAAAGTAAAATATGAAAAAGTAAAAGCAAATTTAAATCATCTCTTACAATCACTGGTTTAAATTTTAAGTGATTTTTATATCTCTTTCAATTTTTATAAATTGTATTTATGCTTTTTTATATACAGAGAGTCTACTATCTTTCACTGGAATATTACATGGGTCGATCTCTTACCAATACCATGATCAACTTAGGAGTGCAAGGAATAGTTGATGAAGCCTTGTATCAGGTAGGACACTTAATATTTCAGTACATTCCTTTTTTATTATTACATGCAATAATAATATATTTAGCTGCTTGCTTTAATATGATTTTAGATGGGATTGGATATTGAAGAATTGGAAAGTTTAGAAGAAGATGCAGGTCTTGGTAACGGTGGACTAGGAAGACTTGCAGCATGCTTCTTAGACAGTATGGCCACTCTTGGACTCGCAGCGATTGGCTATGGTATAAGATATGAATATGGAATATTTGCTCAAAAAATTGTTAATGGAGAACAGGTATGATTTTGGTTAAAGTATTATTGAGAGTATTAATGTGCCTATTTAATATTTTCTTATTAGTATAAGCTTGCTCAAATCCCGCGATTGGAAATTTAAAAAAAATATATATATACTGTGAGTTAATTAGTTAATAATATATGCTTGGGGGTTAGTAAGAAAACATAACTTCTAAATTATAAAAAATCATTAGATCTTTATCCATTTATCCATATAAAAAAAAATAGTTATTAGAATAACTTTGAAATTTTACACATAAATAAAATTGATCTCTAAATCTTTTACCCATAAATAAAATTGATCTCTAAATCTCAAAAATTAAATTAAGAAATATCATTTAAATAAAATAAAAGTTTCTAAAGTCTCCCCTGATTGTAATTCATGAACTATGCCTGATATAAAACACAGATATATTTATAGAACCAGAAGTGATATTAAAACCTGGAAATCTGAATATCTTTACAACAAATTAAATCACCTTCCTCCTGAAATATAGAAATTAAAATAATTTAATTTAAAAAAAAAAAAAAAGGAAAACCCTTTTCTTGTTTATAAATATAATCTATGAATCATAAACTTAAATGAATATTATTAAAAAAAAAAGAAAAAAAAAGGCATACAATTTTATTCTGAAAGAGGCTTGGTTGGCACATGATATTTTACTTTATTAGTAAGATATAACTGTGTTACGATATAGTAAGATATAACTATTTAACCAGCCTTCCCAAATCATAATTATTCTTTGCCTTGTCATACAAACTTCAATTACCTAACTAAGAGCCACTATTCAAAATTATAATAAAGTTATAAAATTACTTTGAAAATATGCTCATCTCGACTCTGGTGAAACACAGTATTTGATCTTATTTGTTTCTCTGCTTTGGTATTTTTCTAATAGGAAGCAGAACCATTGATGATTTAATTAATTTGCAATCTATTGTTAAGAATTTTAATCTTGTTAATTATCTCACATTAAGTGAGTATAAGGTATCCGCCAACATAGTAACTTATTTTTTTCACAATATTTTTTTTTTAATTTGAATTTAGGTTGAGGAACCTGATGATTGGCTGAGGTTTGGTAATCCATGGGAGAAAGCAAGACCAGAATATACCATACCTGTCAACTTTTATGGTCATGTAATTGAAACCCCTGAAGGAAGAAAACAATGGGTTAATGCACAGGTATATTTCTGTTAAATTAGTAATTATATATTACTATAGTTAAGTAGAGTAATAATTAACAATTTATCCTTTGATTCAAATTTGATGAGTGTCGTAGTAATGTTTGTCTGTAATTCCAGGTTGTCCTTGCATTGCCTTATGACTCTCCTGTACCTGGTTATCAAAACAACACTGTTAATACTCTACGTCTTTGGTCTGCTAAATCACCTATAGAATTTAACCTTAAATTTTGTGAGTACTTCTATCTGACATAATTTATCCTTTTAATGCAGTGTATCCTTATCCTCAAGAGACAGTGGTAATGCATTGTTTTTAAAAAATAATGTAACTTTTATTTACAGTTACAGTTTCTTGGTATATAGATCATATAAGACATCAAACTTTAAAGAAACCAATAGTGTCTTTTTGATTATTATTTTCAATAATGAACCTTTGCAAAAGACCAAGAGAAAAAAAAAACTAAACATCCCTCAGTGCTTGTTTAATGATTCCAAACACTTTTAATAATATTGTTTATAGTTAAAATAATAAAATTAATGAATAAATAATAATAATTAACAATATTCCATTGTGTAATAATTTGCAGTGTTTTTTTGTTTATTATTTTTAATATCAGGGTACAATAAATAACTTGTAAAAGTCATACTACTACTATAAAGTTTACCTGTGTAAATATTTGATAATATGTTAAAAAATGGTGATAGTGAATAATGTATAATCATTAGTATTTACTAATGAGGTAACAAATATTATCGGTTCGAATAAATCTTGCTATTTTTGGTCAGGGAAAACTTGCTAAAAATTATGGAAAATGCCCACTGTTGATTTTAAGCCACTCAGATTAAAACATTTCTTGTGTTTTTGTCTTAGAGGTAGTTTTGAGCAGTAGAGAACTTCTCATGCCTTACAGAATCACATCAAACAAGTTCAATACTCTATGCTTCGGTACTCCCATCATAATACATTTACCTTTTACGCAATACATTTATGTAAAGATTAGACAATTTGTGGAATATGTTACAAAAATGTTAGAAGCTAATTTTTGTTATTTAAAGATACATTATTTACTGTAACTTTTGGCTCAGCGATCCTCTTGACATTATTTTATACGAATTTCAGTTAACGATGGAGATTATATTCAAGCTGTTCTGGATAGAAATTTGGCTGAAAATATTTCTAGGGTACTTTATCCAAATGATAATTTCTTTGAAGGAAAAGAACTTCGTCTAAAACAAGAATACTTCATGTGTGCAGCTTCATTGCAGGTATTGATTCTCTTATCACTATATAATTTAGCATTTCATAGCAAATGACCTGTTTTTATAATGATATATTCATTTGACTTTTAAACATTAAATATATGTATATATATATTTTTTTTTCCTCAGGACATTATAAGAAGATTCAAAGTTTCTCGAAAAATGAAAAATCAGCCGATTGACTTATCTTTGCTCCCTGAAAAAGTAGCAATCCAGCTTAATGACACTCACCCCTCCTTAGCTATTCCAGAGCTTATGAGGATACTCGTTGATGAAGAGGGTTTGTTATGGGAAGAGGTGAGTTATATAATATAAATATATTAATTATAAAAGTTTATATAATTTTAATCTGAGATACATGTAATATACAGTTGATATAGTAATTTTTCTTATAATCAAAATTTTTAGTCTACCATCTATTGCTAATGTATCTAATTCTTTGGCTTAAAAAAATTTAGGGTGATAATAATAATTTGATAATTCACTTAATTGCTGCAACAACCTTATAACTTGAAATTCACAATTTTTGAGGTGATGCTTTTGAAGTTTTAAATACTTTATTAATTTCAGTGAAACTATAACACAAAATAAGAAAATAGCAAGATTGGTCTTGAAAACTCGGAAATGACTCTGCTAATTAACAGTTCATATCATTGAAATTGTTCCTGTGGTATTATCTAAAAAATCATGATTTTTGAGGAATTACATTGTTGCAGCATATGAGCAAATTTTTAAAAAATTTTATCATGAAATACCTGCACTCTATATGAAGCCTTTAAACCTACTGAATCCATAAATTTAAAGTTTTAATTTTTTTTTCTTTTATGAACCTGACAGTATGTATCATAAACCATTTAATTTGATTCAAAATAACATAGCCTTGTTGGGAAATATTATACTCTACTTCTAACATTTTAAATTTTTTGTTTTTTGATTTCTTGGAAAAAAAATTGCAATTTGATATAGCAGGTTTTGATTCTAAAAACATATATATTTGAGGGTTACCAGAACGAAAATTCCTCCTAGATATTGATGAAGCAGTAGCTGACGTTTGTTTATATAACTATTTCTGAATGGCCATACATATCCCAGTTAGGCATGATCTTGGTAGCATACAGATTTCAAAGAACTATAGTATTTTATTTTATTTTGTAAATGTGTATAGATTTAATTAATATTACTTATCTGTTTGATATTACTTCTGACTACATTTCATTGGGCATTGTGCCTGTTGGTGGGCTATTTGTACATAAATGAATAAATAGTATTGGGTGTTCGTAATAAATATAAAAAATGCACAGATGATTGGTCTGAAGTTTTAATACTAGATCTAATAATATAATACAAGCTAATAATTCTTTTTAAGTTATCCAATGATTCAAAATTGTGAAACAGTTTTTTAATTGATAGTTTTGTGATTACTTATTAAAAGATTGTTTAAAACTTTGGAACATGCCAGCGATATGTAATGGTTTTTTTCTTGATTTATAGTCTTTTCAAGTTGATCCTTGATAAAACTTGTAATTTTTTTTTTTATAAATTGTAATGTTCTATCATTTATTTACTATATAATATATCATTAGTATTACTTTTCATTATTCAAGAAATCAAATGAATTTTCTTTATAGGCTTGGGATATAACAGTTAAAGTGTGCGCCTACACAAATCATACCGTTCTTCCAGAAGCATTAGAGCGGTGGCCTGTTTCATTATTGGAAAGTATCCTTCCAAGGCATCTGCAAATAATATATCAGATTAATCATCTTCATCTACAAGTAATGTTTTATTTTTTAAATTATTATTTTAACACTTTTGTTAGCATTTATAATTGTCTTCAAAAATAGATTATGGTTTATAAATCTCCAATTACATTTCATTTATGTTAATTGATAGTGAGAGTACAATACAACTTTCTCCTTTATTTAATTATGTTTACGTTTCGGAGAAACATTTCCTCATCTTCAGAACTATTATTCTCAGTTTTTATTTCTCTCCCATGGTCAATATATAAAAATTTTCAACATCTACTGTCTACATTTTTCTGGGAGTCTAAGAAGATCATTGACTAATGCCAATGATCTTCTTAGACTCCCAGCAAAATGTAGACAGTAAATGTTGGCAATTTTTATATATTAACAATGGGAGAGAAATAAAAGCTAAGAAAAATTGTCTGAGGATGAGGAAATATTTCCTCGAAACGTAAATATAATTAAATAAAGAAGATTATATTCAAAGTTATATATTGCTCTTCATTTAATAGGTTCATAAGAACTTCCTAAGAAATTAAAAGATAGAAGATAGTGTATATTTAATGTAAAATTAACCAAAATGTATAATTCATGTATAACATCTGATATTTCATGTTTTATCATAATATAAAATAAAACAATAAACTAGGTCTTAATTATTAAAAAAAACTTATATTCACTTTACAACAAAGTGTAAGATTATTGCCGATAAATAGTATTTGAACAATTCGGGAATAATAAGTTGCTTTGTCTCATCTAAAAATATATTTATTGTATCTTAAATTCTTAAATCTGCTGATGACTGCAAAAATTCACCGCATTCACTGTTCATATTGTCTTCTGAAGAAGAATCACTACTGTTAAATAAATTCAGATTCATCAGAAACTCTGTTGACTAATGAACACTTATTCCATTGCTTGGCAGCCACACTACTCATTTAAGCTTTAGGAAAACTAGTTTGATTACTTATTAGAACATTTTTTTCATCTAATTACCCACAATGATCTAGTTAGAGATTATGAAAGAATTACCAAGAAATGAAGAAAACAACTGACCGACATTTGTTGAGAAGTGAAGTCTTCTCATTTACACTCTTGTTTTCAGTGTTAAATACTCTTCAATTTGTCTAATGAATTACGTTTTAGTTAAAGAATTTTGTAATACCAGATTATAGTTAACTTAAAAAGAATATTTTTGTGAAGTTAATTGTCTTTATTATTAGCTAATTGTGTTGTAATGAGCAAAATAAAATAGTACATTCTCCACTCAATCAGAAAATAGGTATAAAATAATCTGTTTTTTTTTTTACCATACAGAAAAATAGTTCTTATATTAGATCGTACATTTCCAATATATGATTAAATTATAATATATTAATAATTTTAATTATGTGATTTTTTTGAATGGATATATTAATTTTTAATTAATTATAGATTTAATAGATTACTCTGCTACTGTTAACAATAATAAAGATATGGCCAATCGGTTACAAGAAATGGTAATAATTAATTTTGCAAATTTTCTTTGCAAATCGGTTCGAAACCGGATGGGTGTATAACATATTTTTAGAAATAGTATGTTGTAAGCTTTGCAATAATTATAACTTTTTATTTTATTAAACCTTTTTTTTAAAACAATTAAACATTAATTTTAAGATAAAATAAAATATACTGAGTTGTATATGAAATTTCTTGTTATTTTAATTGTTTAAATTGAATTTTAAAGGAGGTACTAAAAAAATATCCTGGAGATTTAGACAGAATGAGAAGAATGTCTTGTGTTGAGGAAGATGGGGAGAAGAGAGTTAATATGGCTCATCTTTCAATTGTTGGTTCGCATGCAATCAATGGAGTTGCTCGATTGCATTCAGAAATTCTGATACAAGATGTGTTAGTATTTAAAAAATAATTATAAATTTTAAATGAAATAAAAATGTGGTTTTATAACTACTGAACAACCATTTTTCTTATTTATATTTTAACACTATTTTATTTTTTTCTAGATTCAAAGATTTTTATGATATTTGGCCTGAAAGATTTCAAAATAAGACTAATGGTATTACTCCTAGAAGGTGGCTTCTCATGTGCAATCCATCGCTTTCTCATTGCATATCTGAGGTAATTAAAGTTCCTCGCCTTAACCTCTAGATCAATTGATTTATTTATTATGATAATACATTATTCAACTATTATTGAAATATGAAGTCTTTGCTTGTGTATATCTCAGGTTAAATAATTTTTTTTATACTATTAGCCTATAAGAAGACAAACTATTTTATTCTATTATAACTACTTTAAACATCAACTTCCTAGTTGACGACATTTTTTTAGAATCATTAGTTTTTGAACAATCAGTTTTTCTATTCGTAAATATTTTGTGGTTATAGGGTATCATTTTTTTTTAAATTTTACATTACCAAAAGCCTCCCATCTTAGTTTGGCAACTTTTTATCTGAGTTTTGGTTCATAGGATTTTACATTCAAAGAAGTTACATTAATTTTATTATTTTATCTCTTTTGTCTTTAAGTAAAGGAATCTATTTAATTGGTATTTTATTGTTTTCAGAAAATTGGTGAGGACTGGACTGTACATTTGGACAAACTTGCCGAGTTGAAGAGTCTTTGTAAAAACCGTCAATTCCAGGATGAAATAATGAAAGTGAAACAAGGTAACAAGAGAATTCTCGCTCAACTCTTAGAATCTGATTATGGTGTTAAAATAAACCCTGCTTCATTGTTTGACATACATGTAAATATTTTTATTTTATTTAAAAAAAAAAAATAATAAATTTGTTTCACCGACTTAAATGTGTAGTGACTATTTTTATACATTTTAGGTAAAACGGATTCATGAATATAAACGCCAATTATTAAACTGCTTGCATATAATTACTCTGTATAACAGGATTAGGAAGAACCCAAAGGGGAAGTTTGTTCCTAGGACAATTATGATTGGAGGCAAGGTAAGTCAAACCTATTTATAATGTATTTCTAACATTACTTATGTACTTTTTATATTTATTCTCTTTATAGTATCCCCTAACTATCATGTGAATATTGCTTTGTATGTTCGAAATTTTTCAAATACCGAGTCATAATAAATAAAATAAAATAATTTTAAATTTCTTTGGGAAGGTTATAAACAAAGCAACACATTTCTTTAATTTTCAATTTATGTAAAAATCTTATTTTAATATAACCAAATCTTATTCACGGGTGGATCCTTACAACCAAACATTCATTCCTTCTATTTTTCTAAATTTAACAATTACTCATTTAAACTATTTTTACAAACGAGATGCTCACTAGGATTTTCAGCACTTGCCCTTGCTATAATGCGTGTCAAGGGGAAATGATCACATATAAAAGAGAGGTTGAATTTGACTAAAGATGAGAAAGCAGGGTGAAAAATGAAGGCATATCAAAGAAAGTACGAAATTACAAAAAGTATATTGATAATGTTCTAATTCCTTCAATTATTTTTCGTTCTGCAGTGCTTGTTAACAAAAAAATTATAATATTATCATCGTATTTTAAAACCTCAGCACCGACAGCACCTATTTACTATCAGTTCTCTGAAGTTTTTTTTTCAAAAAATGTACCGCCAAGAGGATGAGTCAGAAGATGAAGGACATACCTGTATTGAAGATTTGTGTTCAGATTTAGAAGATGGGCTAATACCAAATAATGACAATGTGAGCTAATTATTTAGTGCAGAAGAAGGAATAATCTAAGCAATAGATCCAACAAGTAGCGACATAAATTTAGATTTGAAAAAGATTGTGAAACTATTTGGGCAGATCAACAATTACAATAGAAATATTCATGGATTCCGGCTTCCCATTCCTTCTAAGAGAGGTTCAGACCACCATAACGGAGCTGAAAAATAGAGGTACAACAAGAGGCATTTTCTAAAGAATCGTGACATGGTAAAAAAGCAAAGATGTGACCTGTGTGTCTATTTTTGTGTTTTATTGCAATTTATATTTTTCCACTTTTTTCTTTTTTTAATCAAAACTACAATTATTTTAGTGATATGTGTTCTAGAATATATTTTTGAGTGTCATTCTTCCAAAAGTCTACTAAATAGCACAAAAATGAAAATGAATTATTGTCGGGCCAGATTAGCCCAGCCTTACCGTTTGTGATTCACCTTCAACCCTTACCATTAGAGGGCTAATTAAATTTAAAATCATTTCTGGAGTGCCCAGTTAATTTTTGCTTTAAGTTTTCATGTGTTGGAGCTTTCCCGAGGTCCGTGGTACCTAGAATTTCTTTTTTGTGCAAGTTGGCTTCAGATTCACTGATAGGCAGACTATTAATTGATTTATATACCCTGAAATTGTCTATTAAGATGTAAAAAGCATGCTTTGTATACAGAAATACAATGCAGTTGGGCATAATTGAATCCATATAATTGAAGGCATAATTTTTGATCAAGGTATTTACCACTTTATTGAATTATCTTCCAAATAAAAAATGTATCAAGTGCGATTTATATTGTAAAAGTAGCGGATTTACCCACAGACAGACTAAGGACTTGTCTGAGGAGGCAATTTTTAGGGAGCCACAAAATTTGAGTCAAATTATATTTTTAGATTCAAATGAATTTTTAAGTATAAAAAACAGCTCAGTTAAGCACACATACATTTTCACCACAACGTTTATGTAATGAATGTGAAAAATCACATTTTTCGAATTCCTTAGTTTCGTTATTTTGCTGGAAGCATATTCGCAAAATAAAATCTTACAAACAAAAATCTAGGTTTCAGAGAAGTAAAAAGGACAAATTATTCACAATGGGGATGTTTAAATTAAAATTTAATAGTTTTTTTGGTCTCCTGAAAAATAATTATATTCACATTTGTTACTTGAACATGGTGGTGACGAAATATAAAAATGATCTTCACTTTGTTTTCAACTATAAAGCAATAATTGTTTTTGAAGATGGAGTGGCTGGAGGGGGTGGCATTATCTGCCATACCTCTGGGTGGCAGTGCAACAAATCTGCCTCTAATTGATAATCTTTAGAATGTTATTTTTATTTAGCCGGCATTATTTTTATAAAGCCAAATGCAAACTGTTTTTTTTATCAATATTACTACAGGTATAAAGAAATTTTTAGTTGACATCCGCATGATGGTATAGAAGGATCGATCTAATTTTATAGAACTGGCAAATAATTTATCAATAAGAAATTGTTCTATTTTAGAATAGTTGATAGCCGTTGGCTTAGAAACAGTACGGTCCTTATCAATCCTTACCAAATGGGTTGTAGTGGTACAGATTTTTTTTTTTTGTATTGATTTTATTACATAATAGTTTAATGTTAATACATAATTTTATAACATAATCGCGCTTTAATTCCTCCCTTCTATGAGATTAAAAATTAATATTAATAATTTACTTAAAATTAATTTTGAATCAGTATTTCTAAACAAATATGTTGATATTTAATTTAAAAAGACGCAAAATGTATTTATAGCTTATATCCGGATATTTTGTCAAATAAAAGCCTTTGTTTTTCATTAAATTCATAGTTAGAGATTCATTAAAAAAAATATAATTATTATTGAGATTGTATTTATAAGTACCTGTAACAATTTATGAGAGAATTTTAAACAGCTTTGATTTTTAGTTAAGCTTTTATAAGCATATCCACTCTTCATTTCAGTCATTATTTGCCAAATATTAGTCTTCATTTCATTAAATTCATAGTTAGAGATTCATTAAAAAAAATATAATTATTATTGAGATTGTATTTATAAGTACCTGTAACAATTTATGAGAGAATTTTAAACAGCTTTGATTTTTAGTTAAGCTTTTATAAGCATATCCACTCTTCATTTCAGTCATTATTTGCCAAATATTAGTCTTCATTTCATTAAATTCATAGTTAGAAATTCATTAAAAAATATATAATTATTATTGAGCTTGTATTTATAAATACCTGTAACAATTTTTGAATATACTAAATAATCTTAAAATTATTTGGTGAACTTCTGTTGCTATATTGCTTGAGCGCAGTTTAAGTTTAATACAAGATCTACTAATCGGGTCAAAAAGACAAATTTATTCATTTCATAAAACTATTAGTTATATTCAGTGTATATTAATTTTTAAAACATTTTCTAATTTTTATTGATGTGTAAATGAATCAGTCAGTCTAGTATTGAACTATATATTTTATTACCGGCATTTTCCACATTTCCGTCTAATTTAAAAATAAATCATTTTTATCCTTCTATGAGAGTAAAGGTTACTTTGTATGTGCTCGCGTATTTCCTCAACAAACTATTGAATAAAGTGTTCTTTTTGGTGATAAAAAGTGTTTTTTAGATCTATTTTAGTCTAGAGTTGTTAAATATCTTGGAAATAAGTTGAACAAAGAGATTATCTCTGCTGAAGATGATCGAACCCGCGGCCTCTCAGCAGCAGGTTAGTGAGATGGAATTAGTAAACAGTGAAGAAACTGTGATCAACAATAGATGGGAGCTTGTAACAGGATGAAAAAGATCAACTTCATCACAATTGGACCCCACAAAAGCAAAGAAGACTTATGTCAACTTAACCAAAATCCAAAACAGGTATAAAGCTTTGTCTCAAAGGAGGGACAGTGAGACCCAACAATCAAACACTCAAGATACTCAGGTTAGGCCACCACCTATCTTTATAAATGGGATAAGAGATTATACTGCTCTAGTTTCATTTCTTCAAAATGAAGCTGGTCAAAATTCTTTTAAATTAAGAAATAATACAAGGGGTGTAACTGTGCAACCAGAAACAGCTGATGTGTATAGAAAGATTGTCTCCAGTCTACGCCGGGATGGAGCAGAATTCCATATCTATCAGCTCCCTGAAGATAAAATGCCAAGAGTGATATTAAAGGGTTTACACCATGCAACACCACTTGCCATAATCAAAGAAGAGTTTGCAAAACTTGGCTATGAAATTACCAATATTACTAATGTCTTCTCTAGATTTAAAGAACCCCTACCAATGTTCTTCATTGATGTCTCAAAGAATTCTTACAATGAAGAAATTTTCAAAATGGATTTCTTATATTATACAAAAATTAAGATAGAGGAACCAAAAAGAAGAGAGTGATACCTCAATGCACCAGATGCCAGAAGTATGATCACACAAAGACATACTGCAATCATCCACCAAAGTGTGTGAAGTGCGGTCTGGGACACGAAAGTGTTTCCTGCAGCAAATCAAGAGAAACCCCTGCGATATGTGCAAATTGTCATGGGGCACATCCAGCCAATTATAGGGGGTGTAAAACTCTGAAAGATCTAACGGCTCAGCGAAGCTACAGAACCCAACAGAGACCAGCAGCTGCCCAGCACTCCCACAGCTTGCTCAGCGCTCTCAACCTACCCAACCTGAAGTCAGAACACAGCCTCAACATTCTTCAATTCCTGCCCCACACCAGCAGCCGCAGTCCCGTCCTTCTACTTCAACTCACAGCACCTCCGACTGATAATGGTTCCCTGCAAGTATTAAATTTAATCAGCAATTTTAACATTCTCATTCAGCCCCTTTACACCCTTCTCCAACAAATTTCACTTATAACTCAGGCCTTATGTCCTCACTATGCCCCCTAGACCGCTAACTGCAGGCTTCCTGCCTATCATCCTGTGGAATGCAAACGGACTGACCCAACATAAGACAGAGCTAGACATCCACCTACACAAGAAACGTATTGACATCACCTTGATAACTGAAACTCACTTAACACCACGTTCAAAATTAAATCTCACCACTGGGTAAATCTCTTCCTCATGTCTGTCATGCCCTTTTAATTGTAAATTTGTTTATGTAAGCACATTTGCTGATTGTCAGTAATCTCTGACAGTTGTGAATTAACCAATAAAGAGGGAAAAAAAAATCCTTCTATGACATTTTGCTATATGGCTATTAACTAAAACATAAACTTGATACAAAATGCAGCAAATAAAAAATATATAAAATGCTGTATTTTTTAAAATTAATTTCTATTACTATAAGTCATTTTAACCACTCTAGTAGATTTAGGAATATATCTATTATTTCTAGTTCTAGTATTATATGTTAAATAGAACAATTGAATAATTAGTGCAAAAGTATTCAACTAATTGTTATTTGCATTCCTTTATAATTATATAATTTTTTATGTTGTGCAAATTTCATTTTAGAAACATTGAATTGGTATTCAAACCTGAAATTTTGGTTCTTATTGCAAGGAGTCTAAAATATTTTAATATAATTAAGATTTGTTTGGGTATTTGTCAATTTAGGAATGAGATTCACAAGTGAATGTGTTTCTTGTTTAATCAACTACAGTTTTTTTTTAAATAAATTTTAATCTACACACATCTCTAATTTTTTTATTCTACACTATTGTCTTCATAGAAATAATTGAAAAAAATAACTGATCGTTTTACAAAATAATTTATAGTCGAGATAAGTTAAAATAATGAAAAGGCGGACAAAAACTTTTTTTTTTTTTTTTTTTTTTTCTCTTTATTGGTTAATTCACAACTGTCAGTGATTACTGACAACCAGCGAATGTTCTTACATAAACAAATTTACAATTAAAAGGGCATGACAGGCATGAGGAAGAGATTTACCCAGTGGCAATTCTTCGGTCTTGTTTCAAGTTACTGAAGGAGATCTCTCATCCAGCTCCTTTTCAGCCTTCTACGGGTGCTGTCGGGCATGTTTTTTGTGGCCATATCTTGAATGAGTTTATTTGGATGATTTTGAAGCTTGCTGTGAAATCTTTTGTACTAAGTCCGTATGTGTTCTTTGACAGTTGGCATTTTTAAGTCTTTGTGCAGAGTTATGTTACTTACATACCAAGGTGCTTGCGTGATTGTCCTAAAAGTTTTGGCCTGAAATATTTGTAGTTTTTGGATGTGTGTTTTTTTTGCAATTCCATATATTTGTGAGGCGTATGCCCAAATTGGTTTAAGTAGGTAAGTGTAAGTATTTAGCTTTTGTCTTAGATCTAATTTTGAGCGACCCCCTAGCAGAGAATATAAAAGTCTGAAACGTTGATTTAATGTCTTTCGTTTAGCAGCGATGTGTGGACCCCATGTCATTTTTTTATCAAATGTTAGGCCTAGATAATGTACTCTGTCAGATTGTGGGATGTGTTCGTTTTCAAGATAAACTGGAGGACAAGTCCCATGTCGGAGTGAGAAAGTGATGTGATGGGATTTGTTCTGATTCAGTTTAACTTTCCAGCGTTTGCACCAGTTGTGTAGTGTCTGTAAATGGCTTTGTAGAATCACAGAGGCGTGCTCGGGATCTTTGTGCCTTGTAATAATAGTAGTATCGTCAGCATAAGTGGCTGTCAAAGTATCCTTAGTGGTTGGTATGTCATGGGTGTATGTTATGTACAGCAGTGGTACAAGAATTGATCCTTGGGGCACTCCGGCCATGACTGGTCTAATTGATGAGATTTCTGAACCTTTTCGGACAGAGAAAAATCTATCAGAGAGGAATGATTGTATTATAAGATAGTAAGTGGTAGGAAGTATTGTTTTGAGTTTAAAGAGAAGTGCTTGGTGCCAGACCCTGTCAAAGGCCTCTGCAACATCCAGAAATACACCAGTGGCATACATTTTTTGCTCTAGTGCTGTTGATATATAGTCTGTTACTCTATGCAATTGTTGTGTGGTGGAATGTAAAGAACGAAATCCAAATTGATGGTCTGGCAAAATTTTTTGGTCCATTAGTATGGTAATAAGTCTTTTATACAGTAACTTTTCAAAAATTTTAGCACAAATAGGGAGTAAGCTGATAGGTCTATAGGATGAGGGAGAGTGTATATCTTTGCCAGGCTTATGAATCATGGATATATAGGAGTATTTCCATTGAAGAGGAAATTTAGCAGTCCTCAGAATGGCATTATAAATGGTAGTTAGAAACACTAGAGCTTTCCTGGGCATTTGCTGGAGCACTTTGGCATTGATTAAGTCATAACCGGGAGCTTTCTTTCTTTTTAACAGTTTAATTTGTTCAATGACGTGAGATGGAGAAAAAGGTGGAGGAGGTGGGGATAATTGTAAGGGAATGTCTAAAGATTTGAGTATAAAGTCATCATCTTCAGGGTTTGAGATATTAGTGTGGGGTATAAAAACAGAGGAAAGGTGGTCTGCAAGGAGTTCTGATTTTTCTATGTCTGAAGCAGCCCAAGAACCATCATCTTTTCGAAGTGGCACTGACACCTCCCGATGCTTTAGAACCTTCTTGGTATGTCTCCATAAGCTTCCATCATCTATTGAAAGGTTGTTAATGTATGTTTCGTACTTATCACGGTTGAATTTCTGGATTTGTCGTTTCAATGTGTTGTTTAGTCTGTTAAATGTCTGTCTGTATGATGGGAGTCTGTTTGTCTGCCATACTTTTCGAGCTTTCCTCTTGGCTCTGATCAAATCCCTTATGTATTGTGGGTAGCTGGCTAGGTTTTCAGATTTTTGAGGCCTAGGAACTGAGGATGACCAAGCTGCGTTTTGGACGCTCTTTGTGAAGGTGTCAACGGCTTCCTCCAGTTCTTCCTGCGTTTTAATAGACATTGGGATAGAAAGTGCAGAATCCAGGTTATTCCTGTAGGTATCCCAATCCATGGTCCCATTAATAAGAGATGGTCGTTTGGATGCCTCACAGGGCTCATCCAGCAGCAGCAGATTCACCAGGGAATGATCAGAACAGAGATCAGAGCTAGTATTAACAGTGTGTGGTACAGTTCTAAGTCCTTTGGTGATAAAGAAGTCCAATAAATCGGGTGTTTTGTGTATAGATGTGGGCCAGTAAGTCGGAGAGTTTGGAGTTATTGTTTCTAATGAGAGCTCATGTAAGGCTCTCCTGAGATTCCTTCCCCTCGGGGTACAAAGTCTAGATCCCCACATCTGGTGTTTTGCATTATAGTCCCCTCCGGCGATGAATAGTTCCTCCATGAGCTGTGTTGTCCGGGTGGTCAGTTCTGTAAGTTTTGTATCCTGAAATATAAAATTTTGAGCGTGGTGTTAAGTGGGTTTCAGTTATCAATGCGATGTCAATACGTTTCTTATGTAGGTGGATATCTAGCTCTGTCTTATGTTGAGTCAGTCCGTTTGCATTCCAAAGGATGATAGACAGGGATCCTACAGTTAGCAATCTAGGGGGCATAGTGAGGGCATAAGGCCTGAGTTATAAGTGAAATTTGTTGGAGAAGGGTGTAAAGTGGCTGAATGAGAGTGTTAAGATTGTTGATTAAATTTAGTACTTGCAGGGAACCATTATCAGTCAGAGGTGCTGACTGTGCAGTATCCCTCCTCATGCCTGACTGCTGGTGTGGAGCTTGGGGTTGAGGCTGCGGCTGTTGATGTGGTGCTTCAGTTGAAGTAGAAGGGTGGAGCTGCGGCTGCTGGTGTGGGGCAGGAATTGGTGAATGTTGAGGCTGTGCTCTGACTTCAGGTTGGGCAGGTTGAGAGCGCTGAGCAAGCTGTAGGAGTGCTGGGAAATCTTGTAGTCCCGGTGGTGGAACATGCTGGGCAGCTGCTGGTCTCTGTTGGGTTCTGTAGCTTCGTTGAGTCCTCAAATCTTTCAGAGTTTTACACCCCCTATAATTGGCTGGATGTGCCCCCTGACAATTTGCACATGTTGCCGGTGTTTCTCTTGATTTGCTGCAGGAAACACTTTCGTGTCCCAGACCGCACTTCACACACTTTGGTGGATGATTACAGTATGTCTTTGTGTGACCATACTTCTGGCATCTGGTGCATTGGGGTATCACTTTCTTCTTTCTTGGTTTCTCTATCTTAATTTTTGTATAATATAGAAAATCTGTTCTGAAAATGTCTTCATTGAAAGAATTCTTTGATATATCAATAAAGAACATTGGTAAGGGTTCTTTAAATCTAGACAAAACATTTGTAATATTGATAATTTCGTAGCCAAGCTTTGCAAATTCTTCTTTGATTGTGCAAAGTGGTGTGGCATGGTGTAAACCCTTTAAGACCACTCTTGGCATTTTATCTTCGGGGAGCTGATAGGTGTGGAATTCTGCTCCATCTCGACGTAAACTTGAGACGAGCTTTCTATATGCATCAGGTGTTTCTGGTTGCACAGTTACACCCCTTGTATTGTTTCTTAATTTAAATGAATTATGACCAGCTTCATTTTGAAGAAATGAAACTAGTGCAGTATAGTCTCTTATACCATTTATATATATAGGTGGTGGCCTCACCTGGGTGACTTGATTGTTTGGCTGTTGAGTCTCATTGTCCCTTGTTTGAGACAAAGCTTCATACCTGTTTTGGGTTTTTGTTGTGTTGACATATGTCTTCTTAACTTTTGAGGGGTCCAATTGTGATGTTGTTGACCTTTTTCGCCCTGTTACAAGCTCCCATGTATTGTTGCTCACAGTCTCTTCACTGTTTTCTGATTCCATCTTACTAACCTCCTGCTGAGAGGCCGCGGGTTCGACCATCTTCAACCGAGATAATCTCTTTGGTCAACTTATTTCCAAGATATTTTACAGCTCTAGACTAAAATAGAACTAAAAAACACTTTTTTTCACCAAAAAGAACACTTTATTTAATAGTTTTTTGAGAAAATACGCGAGCACATATAAAGTAACCTTCACTGTGTTAGCATCCAACATGGCCTCCTCCGATAATAATAATTAGCACTATTATTTAAAGTATTTTATAACTAAAGGGCAATTGAACCCTATACTATAGGTTATTGTATTATGGTATGTGGAATGAAATTAACTAAATAAACTGTAAGAATCATGGATTTTTACTTGTGTAATAATTACTTCAAATGTTTTTTTGTTTTTTTCTCTTTATTGGTTAATTCACAACTGACAGTGATTACTGACAATCAGCGAATGTGCTTACATAAACAAATTTACAATTAAAAGGGCATGACAGGCATGAGGAAGAGATTTATCCAGTGGCAATTCTTCGATCTTGTTTCAAGTTACTGAAGGAGATCTCTCATCCAGCTCCTTTTCAACCTTCTACGTGTGCTGTCGGACATATTTTTTGTGGCCATATCTTGAATGAGTTTATTTGGATGATCTTGAAGCTTGCTGTGAAATGTTTTGTAGTAAGTCCGTATGTGTTCTTTGACAGTTGGCATATTTAAGTCTTTGTGCTTAAATCTTGGGACTTCCCACACTCATTAGACTAGGTTGGTTACCTTTAGGTTCCAGTAAACAATTGAGTAACCTTAACTCAAAAGAACGTTTTTGTAAATTATTTGATAAAAATAATATTCTCCGTGTTTTTAGGTCCTACCAGGAGTTAAAAATAATAAAGTCTTAATTTATTCTTCATATATCTTGATCTTATTTTGAATAATATAGAATTCACAAATTGGGGCTTGGAGTATTAAGAGTAAAGACAAATGAATTACAGTTAGATTACAAAGGAACACAATAAAATGTTTTTTTACAAATCCTTCACAAACTTAGTAAAAGAAATGAAATGTGTGTATTTGAATATATTTTCGAATTAGAGATTACAACTGCCGGGGACTGAATTGACATTGAATGTTTAAAATGTGAGATTTAATAGTACGAAGAGTATTTGATTGGCAGATAGGAGAACAAATGGAATTCCAGAGTTAAGGAATAATCTGGTAAATGCAGTAGTGCAGTAAGCTGGAAAATATAAAGCTGATGGGAGAGAACAATTATAGAGGGAATGGATAGAATATTAATAAACTTACTAACTATTCTTTATTGTATAGTTAGTAAGTTTATATTTATAGTAAATATTGTAAATCATAAAAAATTAGTATTATTAGGCTGTAGTTCTGAATGCAGAAGCCAGAAATGTAGAACAAAATATTAGTATAATAGGACTGGAAACCTAAAATATTTCTAAAACAGTGCATATGATATATTTTTTGAGAAAGTACTCTGAAAAATACTTACAAAACAAAAACTTTTTATTTTAACACTAATATAGATTGTGTGAAAATAAAAAGTTTGAAGACAGATGTGGTCAAATGTAAGAGTCTTTGTGAATGGTTTGCCCAAGAGTAGGCACATACAACACACTATAAGTCTTCGTATATTAACATTGGGGATCTGAAATTCCTAGTAGCTGCTTCCTATAATCCTATCTAGAACTGGATGTTACCAATTTTTCCCTCACTTAGGCACGTACTTACAACTTACTTTTTTTCTCTAAAAACTCTCTAGTTGGAGTACAGTTGTACTCCAACTACTTTCCATTTTTTCTATCATTGAATCTGTCTTTGTTTGTAACACTTGTCTTTCTTTACATGTTTTTATACTGATTATTTTCATGAATATTTTTGATATACTTCTTTTTCTTTCAAAAAGCAATTTTTGTTTAACAATTTGAATAATTCATATTATTGAATAGTATTCATATAAATGCATGAACAACTTAATCATTCGCTATGATTTTTCACATCAATTTTAAAATGTTCTTTATTAAATTTAATCCAATAATTAGGGATTTAATAATTAATGGTTTTATTCCTTTTAGTTCAAACAATATTTTATTGCCATACAAATCATTAATTTCATTATTTATTTTTATTTATGTCAAACACTAATATTAGATGTAATATTGACGCTAATATTGATATATTGATATTGGTAATATTGATCTGTGTTATGTCTGAATCTGCAGTAAAACAAGCCACATTATGAAAGTCGACTGTATATGATTGAGTCACTTTACGATGCGGTGAGTAGCCTTTACTCTAGCTAGATCTCAAGTCAGACCTCAATCTCTCAAATCACCTCTATTGCCTCTTGATCACCCATTTGCTTGGTTCCCTCACTCATTTTGGAAATCCCCGATCATTTTTTTTTTTTTTGCAAATGGTCAAAACATCATAGCTGTGAAAAAGTTGATACGTTGGCTTAGAGCTGGATTAGAGCAGACCAGACCCATTAGGCTTTATTATTTCTGAGCCTACTTGTCTAAGTGGAACTACTGCCACATTTCTCGGGTTTGTGGTCTAGTTGTTAGTACCACCTTAAAATTTCCATTGGAATCATATGTAAGGGGTACAGATTGTCTTAAATGGAGTAATTTTCATTTTTGTTTAATCTTACATCTTTTTTCCATTAATACTTCTTCTTTTCTATTATTTACTTTTATGATTTCTATTTTGTTTGATTGTTTTAGGCAGCACCAGGATACCATATGGCTAAAAAAATAATCAAACTGATATGCAGTGTAGGTGCTGTTGTAAATTCAGATCCTCTGGTTGGTGACAAATTGAAGGTTATATATTTGGAAAATTATCGAGTGACTCTAGCTGAAAAGATAATACCTGCAGCTGATTTGAGTGAACAGATAAGTACAGCTGGAACCGAAGCATCTGGCACTGGCAATATGAAGTTTATGGCAAGTATTTGTTTTAACTTTTTTTTGGGTTTGATAAATAATGGCTAGTATTAATATTGAATTATTTGTTTTAATAGTTGAACGGGGCTCTTACAATTGGAACTATGGATGGTGCCAATGTTGAAATGGCTGAAGAAATGGGCGAAGAAAATATATTTATTTTCGGAATGAGAGTGCCTGAAGTTGAAGCTCTAAAGCAAAAAGGATATGACGCCATGAGTTATTACCAAAGTAATCCAGAATTAAAAGAAGTCATCGACATGATACGCGATGGATACTTCTCGCCTTATAATCCTTCTGAATTCCATGATATTATTGACGTTCTTCTGAAATATGACAGGTAATTTATTTTACTGAGTACATGGAATTAATTATATATATGGTATTTAAGCAGGGCTTTATGCAATTTCTTCTGTTAACTGAAATCTTTAAAAAAAAATCTTTTCAATGATGTATCATGAGGCCTTCTCACATTTATCAATATTTTAAGATACTCATTTAGTAACAGGACTTCTGCTCTAGTCATGCCGATAGAAAAATGTATGGCTACAATATCTTGATTTGTTGTAGTATTATTTTTATTTTTGTCGACAAAATTAAATATTTCAAAACAGATTATCATTTTTTTGTTTATATTTGAATAATTTTTGAACCATAGTATAAAAATTAAATGTTAGGGTTTGATTATCTATCATTTTTGCTTTTTTGTAGGTTCTATTTACTTGCTGACTATGATGACTTCATTAAATGTCAAGATAAAGTAAATGAAACATACCTGGTAAGTATGATTACTTTATATAAAACAAAATAATTTTTGTTTTCTTGAAGATAAACATCAAAATTTTATAGTAAATTATTTTCATCAATTAGTGTATCTGCAACTTCATGCTAAAATTTGGAATCTATAATAAATGCGGTACTTTTCAGTTATAACAGCATTAGTTATGGTTATAATGGTTTAGGTCTGATATCACGATTTACCGAAAACAGCCCTTAGTTATCTATCAGCAAGTATTACTATCTATCTTATTTTAAATTTTATTAGAAGTTACCAAATATGGTACCTTAAGCCGTGTTCACCAGATGGGCTTTGTAAAAAATATATATAAATATAAATGTTATGTCTCTTTTTATTTATATTCATTTCATTGTATAATTATATGGATACAACAAAATAATAATTTCCTCTCTTGATCCAAAGAATATCTAAAACTATCAAATGGAACAAAATATTTTTAAAATATACCAAGAAGTAGAAAATAAAATAAAACTAGTCAGAGACCTTGTAAAAAAATGTGAGCATGCTCTTGACCTTCAGCACTTGGAAAGGTACTATATTTGGCACCTCTGATAAAACATAATTTTTTCATCAGTTTTATGATTACCTATTGTAAGAAATTTATGCTATAATACAGCAATAAAAAATTAAGAAAAACAGAAACAGTCAATATTACGCCATTGAAAGAACATTGTGCAACCCAGATTTTCTCTATGTAGCGACTGATTTCTTGCCATACAGCTCCAATGTTTCCTTGTTGCAAACTGAAGTACTGTTTTAAATGTATTCTTGCTTAAATCAGTTACTGCTGTTCAACAATGTTACTAACACATCTCAGATATAAATTCTCTACACGTTAAGAAAGAAAGGGAACATAAATTTTAATTCCAGAGGGGAGGAAAAATTCTTGAAGTCGTGTTGTCAAATTCGGTTCCTTGCCTTGGCCAAGCAAAGGTTTAACAATTCAAAAACCAGTTTGTTTTAATTGAACAAAATTTGACCTATGACTCTGAATTCATACTCGGTACTTACTGTATCCCTTTGGTTGAAGCTTCCTGCTCCATTATTGCAGTTCTTCTTCTGTGTATGTGACAGTATATATACCAAGTAATCTTTAAAGTAATGTAAAAATGAGATTAGTTGACATCCGCATGATGGTATAGAAGGATCAATCCCTAACTAAAAATGAGATATTTCAGCTAGAGCATACTCCTATCCATCATTAATGCTTAGTCAAAGAAATATTACCAGAAATGGAGTGTTAGCCTCTTGCTCCATCCTCCTTACAGCCCTAACATTGCTCCTTCTGACTATGGTCTTTTCCGGTCAATGACACATTTTTGAAAGGCTGACTTGCTAAAAACAAAAAGGATGTCAAATTAGGATATGAGGAGTTTTTTGCCTCAAAAACTAAGGACTGGTATCACCACCAAATTCCATTTCTGACATAAATATGTGTTAAAGTAATTGGCAATGATGCCCTATATTTTGAAGAATAATATTAATGTGTAGATTTTATCCTGAAATTTAAATAAAACTTATTTTACACACAAAGACTTATGTAACAAACTAGTATTAAAACTTGAAATTTAATTATTTTCTAGATTTAATATGTTTTATTTCTGTTTTTATAGGATTATAGAAAATGGGTTGAAATGGCTATTTGTAATATTGCCTCTTCTGGAAAGTTTTCGTCTGATAGAACAATTGCTGAATACGCTAGAGAAATCTGGGGTGTTGAGCCAACTTGGGATAAACTTCCTTCACCACATCAGCCATTGCCATTTTAATTTATTATTTGATGCTTAATTAAGCAAGGTTTCCACATGTGGATTGTTAAAAATTCTTCATACAGTTGCAAATAGAGAATCTACTAACACAATTTTTATAAAATTGTTTGAGAATCAAAATTTTATGATTAACCTTGTTGATATATATTTATAAATACTCTATATTTATTATAATTATATATACTGTTCCTTGTAAAAATAAAATTTTTATATCTTCAAGTCCTTTTAATTTCTGTTTTAATGAACCTAAACACTTTTTTTTTCCTTCAATAAAGATTCTACGGATTTTTTTCTTATTTTTATTATGATATTGAAACTGGAAAGTGTTGGTCAAACGAATATTGTAATAACAATATTAATGAACATTTTATGAATATGTTCTTTTTATCCAATAGGCTGGGTCTACTTGGACCTAAAATAAATACTTGATATTATTCAGGATATAAATCAGGTGCACTGTACTGCTTCTACTGTCTCTCAAGAATATATTTGGATCATGAGCTGTTACGGTTTTTATTTATTTATTTTACAAAATTAACTTTCTTTGTTATAATGGCAAAGATCTGTTATAAATAAATATATTTTATTAATAATGAATTTGAATTTATCAGAATAAAAATTTGTTGAACGGTATTACAATATTATTTTAATTAGCAGATTAAAATCCGTTTTTGGTACAACTATAGACTAGGGGCGCGTTATCACTTGTTCGTTGGGAGGTCACCCAAACGTTGCCAGACTAGCACACTCTAGCGTCTTTTGTGCTAACTAACTGCTTTGCATTCAATTGTAACATTTGTATTCTGTGGAATTATTAAAATTGTTCCTGCTTTAATTAGATAAAAATTAAAATTACTAGTGCTGTCGACTTCCGGTGATCTGGGCAAATTTTTGTAATAATTTAAAGGAGTGATATTTTAAATTACGGTAAGGACCCGGCCTCAACTGAAAAGGAACTTTTGGGGTTTATTTATTTATCTCTTGAGCGAGCGGAAGTCGACAGCTGTGATCTCATTAAAGCAGTAATAATTGAAGTTATGGTAAAGCCCCGACCTCAACTGAAAAGGATCCGTTGATGTTTTGTTTAGTTCTTGGGCAAACCTAATGAGCGGAAGTCGACAGCACTAGTAATTTTAAATAATATCTAATTAAAGCAGGAACAATTTTAATAATTCCAATGAATACGAATGTTACAATTGAATGCAAAGCAGTTAGTTAGCACAAATGACGCTAGAGTATGCTAGTCCGGCAACTTTCGGGTGACCTCCGAATGAACAAGTGATAATGCGCCCCTAGTCTATAGTTGTAACCCATTTTTTTTACAAAATAAAAGATTGACTAATTTTATAAAATCGACTAATTTAAAAATTTTAGAGATAGTTTAAGTATATATTAACCCATTCAATACTTCAATACAGCGGCCTTATTGCTGAACTTACCAAGCATATAGCGCAATAAACGAAAAACTTTTGGCTCTGACTGTTATTGCCTTTTAACTACTTATCTGTTTTGTTAATTGTAAGTTAAAAATTCCTTTGGTGCTTTTCACTAAAATCTAATTTATTATTTTTTTTTTTAAATAACTAAATATTAACTTCTCTACAGTGAAAGGTATTCTATAATGGTCAAATCCTTCCTGAAATACTGAAATGGCGAGGAAGACTTCTCTGAATGATTGGAAAGCACAGAGGCAGTATAATTACTGAAGGGAATGAGTGCACCTGTTCATTGAGTTGGGGTAAGGAGAGCGCACCGGTGCGAGCTTAGTAATTTGAGTAGGGTCTAGATGAGCGCACGGGTGCACTCGTCATAAGGAATGGGGTTTATAACTATTCTTCACATTTAAATTTGAAACAAAAAGTAATTTAGTAATTGCTGTTATGGCAACTTCATACACGTGGAAGTAAGTTCACTGTAAAAACATTTTAACAACAGTGAAATTGTGTGAAAGCGTCATTTGTTAATAAAATCGGAGATTAAAGAAATTAAAGTGTAAAAACGTGAAGCTTTATTGCCGCTTTGACAAATTTATTATCATTTTATGTTTCTAGAAATGTATAAATGAAATGATTAAAAATGATGTTCTCCATGGGAAAATCTTGAGGAATGAAAGTTTTTAAAATAAATACAAAATGCCATTTTAATACACTTTTTAATGAGGATGGACTACGAATAATATCCTGTTTATACGAACAAAATGTTGCTGTTAAAATTATTTTGGTTTTAAATTTAAAAAAATAGGCTAAAACATATCTAATAAATATCTAAAACATTTAGTTTAGATTTTCATTTTAACCCTCCCCCCCTCCTGTCGAAGTTGAATTTTTTTCTGGGCCTTACGTATATTGTCTTTCAGGAAAGAGTGTACATACTGCTCTATTGAATAGGGCTTATTTGACTAATTATATCTAAAAACAAGGCACATATAAATGTGTATTACATCAACCCTCTGATGGTCGTTCATTGCTGAAAAGCCCTTAATGCTTAAGCATCACTTCAGCATTGCGCGGCTGAACAGATAACATTCTGCAACCTTCCTGTGGTTCAAAAATATTTTTTGGTTTTATTTATGTCAAATCAATATGAGGTTATTTTATATTACAGTTGTGTTATTTTCAGGAACATTGGCTCAAGCTCGACATAAAGGTAAATTTTATTTCTTCTTATTTTGGTTAATTCGGGTTCACAACATTCAATTTGCTTTGAGAGTATGGAAAAATAATAACGTTAATCACAGGAAATAATTTGAGATCTTTGATGAAGAACTCAGAAATCTTTAGATTTATTTTACCTTATTCCCCATGGATTATTAATAGCTTGTTTATCTTGAATATCTTCTGTAAATCTTAAATGTAAAGTGTTCATAAGTATGTTAGTACTTTTTGAAATTAATGGTTTGATAGTATCTTTTGGTTAAGTTCTCTGATCCATCTCAGTCACATTATTCATACTGAAAATAATATAAATTGGATTTTATTGCTTAATTGTTATTCTCAACTATAGTAGGTGGAGTTTCGATATAAAAATAAGATTAAAGTTCAAATTGATGTAATAACATTTCAGTAATTTTTGTTAAAATACAGTACATTAATGCATTAGTATTTATGCTTTGTTATATTAAAGATATATATCCTATTATGCAAAAAATAAAAGTGTATTCCATACTGTCAGGAACTTCCTGAGGAAGAGGGAAGAGTATTTCTCCCTCTCCAAACATTTTAAAATCCTAAAAGTTGGGAAATGTGAAATTCGAGAACCCTCTTCAAACTTCAAATATTGTGGTAAAATTTACTCAAACCAATACCTTTTAAGTTAAGAAATTGGGATTTTATAGATACAATGATGTGTTTGAATTGAATAGAAAAGTTTTCAAGTTTCAACGTTCGTACTAGGTTAGTGAAAAGTTCAAATCCAAAAGAGTTAGGAAGATTTGGAAAATTTCTATAAATAGCTTGTAATTTAGAGTTACTGATTTTCCAAAAAATTTCAGGGGGAATGCGCCACACTAAATTGGGTAAACTGTTCAATTTTGATGTAGACTTCTTTATCAAGTACTTAACCCAAGACACCTACACGGCTATAGTGGTATGGGTGTTGTTTTTTTAAATCACTGTATTAATGTTCTCATGTTTAATATAACTTACTCTTATGTTCAGTTTGTTGACATTTAAACTGAAGAAGGTCTATTGGTAGAGCATTATTAATTGAACATTAATAAAAAAGTAAACAATATCTCGAGTTACTTAAAAAGTAGAGGTTTGGTAGTAATTATATAATAATATTTTCATGTTTAATAATTTTTTTATCTTTTATTTCAGTACATTATTTGGATCCAGATAGTAATAATAATTTGGTCACTGATAGTGTGTGGAATAGTGTTCCTAACATTTATTGTTACAAAGGGAAGCCAAAAAATATTGTTAACATATGGGAAACTATACAGGTAATGCTTTTATCTTTGTCAATTTTTGAAACTTCTTTCTATAAAACTTATGAGATTTACGTTAATTAAAAAATGTTCAAGTTAAGAGAATACACACTTAGTACAATGTGGATTCTAGTTGTAAATATGTACCTACCATTTGACTCAATCCAAATATGCAGGCAGTTGTTCATTGATAGAATATTATGTTAGCTAATCAAAAGAGATAATACAAAGGATTTCCAAATTGTTCCATGATGTAAGTTCACAGGTTACTGAAAGCATTTATGCATGCATACGGCCTCCTGCTGTTATAAAGTCTCCTCTTTTTAAGTCTCTCAATCTAAGCAAAATATTGATTTCTCATATCAATCGTCCCTACTTTGTCAAACTGTTGAATGTGAAAAACAACGACTTTCTTATTGTTCACTTTGGAACGAACTAGTGGAGGCACGTGATTGTGATTGTCTTGAATTCCTAATCCTTAGGGGTTGACTCCTGCCTTTGGGGGGTTAGTTTTTCGAGGCATTGTCATAATGCATGTCTCGCCTAGAGTGTTTTCAAATTCACAATATGAAAATCGCATTTTTTAATATTCAATATTTTGAAATGGTAGGGATGATATGATTCAATTACTAAACCACCTTTTGATGTTTTTGAGGAAGTAGGGGAGACTGGAGCAGAGTTGTTACAAATTGTTTTTTAATTTTATTTTTTTTAAGTTTTTTAATTTTTAATTTTCCCACCAAGAGGCTATTCAGAAAAAAAAAAATATATATATAAAAAATATTTTATTAATCATAATTCTGACAAAAAGTAGTAAAGTAGTTGCTTGCATAATAAGTTTGCAGTTATGAGGTATCATTTCTTAGCCATCAATTTGTTATTTTTTTCACAATTTTATCTATTTCTATCCTTAATTTATGTCAAATTTACCCGTCTCATATTATTTTTACAAAAGTAATGTTGCGTGTTTTTGCTGCACATTAGCTCAATCTTTAATTATGACGTTTAAAAGCATTGTATTTGAGCATTACATAAACATTTAAGGAAGTAGAGAAAAATTAAGTTTTACCAAAGCAGTACCTTAGCCTAGAACTTGTATGGCCTTCTTCAAGATTTTTCTTTCCTACACCAATCGCTGTCGTAGACCGTATACTATCAAAGATTCTTCTGTTTCTTTATCCCAAGTTTTTCTTGGTCTTTCTCGTCTTCTTCCTTCTATTTTCCATAAGTACCCTACCCTAGGGAATCATCCTTCAGGCATTATTTTTTAATCAGAGAAATAAATATTTGTAACTTGATAAAATTTGAGTATGTCATTAGAAAGGTAATGCTTACCGAAAGGGGTTTAGATCTGGGTGGTAGAATATCCGTGCTGGGGTTTGCGGATGATTTGGTATTATTAAGTGAGGACGCGGAAACTATAAAACTGAATACAGCAACGTTGATGACAGCTGGGAAAGAGGTTGGCCTCAAAATAAATACGGATAAGACGAAATATATGGTTAGCAATAGAAACAGAGGAGATTTTGAGGATATAGATATAGGAGAAAATAGGTTTGAACACGTTGAGAAATTTAAGTATTTGGGATCTGTGATTACTAGAAAAAACGAAATTCAAGAGGAAATAAAGGCGCGGTTAAAGGCGGGAAATGCTTGTTATTTTTCGGTGTCAACATTACTTAGGTCGCGCATTTTGTCCAGAAACTTAAAACTTAGAATATACAAAACTATTATCTTGCCTACAGTTCTGTATGGGTGTGAAACGTGGCCGCTAACCTTGAAGAACGAACAACGCCTTAAGGTATTCGAGAATAAGGTACTGCGTAAAATATTTGGTCCGAAAAAGGATGAGTCAACTGGAGAGTTTAGGAGATTACACAACGCGGAATTGCGGAGCATGCACCCTGTTAATATAATCGAAGTGATATCATCGCGACGGTTGAAATGGGCTTGCAAAGTTGTTGGGCTCAGTAACGAACGAATTCCTAAAAAGTTAATAAACGCTGAGCTGACTGGTAAACGTCCGAGGGGTAGACCGAAACGTAGGTGGGAGGATAGTATTAAGAGTGATCTAAGGAATTTGGGTTTGGAAGGTAGTCGGTGGACCGAGATTTGTAGACAGCGATTAGTGGTATCGGCATCGAACCTCCGGGTTCGCTAAGCCTTTTATTATTTATATAACCTGATAAAATTTATCATGTTTATTTAATTTTTATTTTGTAAACAGACTTTATAAATTAATATTTATTTTTCAGCTCCATTTAAGTTTGTCTTCTGATGAATTTGAGGAGTTTGATGGATTTTCTCCTGAAGAGGTTTTGTCGAAAATCGAAAATAAAAAAACATCTTGGAATTTCAATTTCTATAAGACAAAGAAAAAAGTTATTAAGTTAAATCCATTTAACAGTACTTGTATTGGTGTCATTACTGAAAATGCATATAATATCAAGCTCACACGCATTCGTAAGTATGTGTTTAGTACTTAAAATTAAAAAAATAAAATCATAATTTATTAATACATTTTTTAAAGTAAAGTCAAAGTAATTTATCAATCCCTAATTAGATTGATCCTTCTATGCCATCGGATATCAACTAATGTATTAAATTTTGGACTTGATGCAGTGATGCTAACGATTGCTTATCCAGCATGATTATTATTGATTATGATGCACAGTATACAATTTTGGCATAAAAGATTTAAAAAATACAGCACTTTAAACATTATTGGAATGGAATTAATTTAACCATCGATATTAAATCTCCCATATCGTTCCACAAATAACTCCTATTTCCAAGCTATCTGAATAAATAATATACTAGTCTAAAATTATTAAACTAAAATATATAATCCCAAATGTTCCTATCATTGACATAAATGAGGATTCCATAAAAAAACCCTGAATCCAGCATACAAATATTATCTTACCTGAAATAGAATGCAATAAGAACTCGCCTGATAATGTTTGCTGAGCAAGAGTTGCTTTAGCGGTAATTTCAGGGGACCAGCTTTTTCAGTTATGGCCAATATCAACAATCAGGAGGAATGGTTCATCATATATACGTAACAAATTTACTTGATGTACAAAAGCATGGATATTTATTTATTTAGATTTTGACTAGTAGATAACAACAGATGAAGACTACAGTTATACTTTTCTTAATTTCTATAATGATTTTTTTTTTCTAAATACTTTGTGTTTATTTATATATTGTATAAATTATATAGTTTTTGTTTATTTATGATTCTGTTAGTTAATTTTTTAATTAATATTTACGTGTAAAATTCCTCCAATAGGCTGATGGAAAAATTTCTATAGTAATTATCATTAAATTTAAAAATCATATTCTTTGCACTTAATTTTAATCCTTCAATGATCATTTTTGTATCTTTTATTGCATTTCAATTTTATTTAAAGTAGTTTTCGTTTTTGAAGTACTTTAATAAGTTCCAATATGACGTAAGTTTATGATTTTAATTTATGTATTATATTTAGTTCCCGTCCAGGATCAGATCAGTATAATTCTGGGGTAGTTTTTGCCTTTCATAAAAAGGACACTGTAACGTTCTTGGAGTTCTAGAAGCAGAAAAAAGTTGTATGTTGGAAAATTGTCTTGAGGAATATGGAATGGATGTGGCAGCCTTATTAGAAATTAGATGGAGAAAGGAGCCTATTATAGTCGATTTAAATAAACATATACTTGTCAGTAGCGTTCATGCTAGGAATATTGTCTGTACAGGTTTCATGGCGAAAAAGCAACTGAAACAAGCAATATTAACGTACAGGTCAATAAATGAAAGAATATGCTACATAAGTCTTAAAGGGAAAATTTTCAATATGTCCCTGATGAGTGTACACGCCTCTTCCACAACCACTAAGATATGGGCGGTTTATATATCCTTATTCGTTAAAACAGAACCCAGTTATTCGACATTGGTGTTTAGTCATCCTCTCCCCTTAAGAAGAAGAAACGGTGTATGCTATTTTACCCTTGTTAGATTTTTATTAGGCCAATAAGAAAAATTTGTACCGAGTTTTATCAAAATCAAGTTGTTTGAAAGTGTTTCTAACATTGAGCCTAGATTTTTTTTTAGTATTCTAAGTAATATGCCTGACAGTTACTTATTGGTTTCACTGTGGGCCAAATTGATTTTATGTGCTATTTTTAATGTTTACAGGTGTTGACTACTGGAGGATACTTAGTTTCATCTGCGGAATATTCCTTTTTTTATTGGCTCCTCAGCTTAGCAGCAATTCGTTATTCTACTATATTTGTGGTGTCTCTTTTGGTACTTGTGCGTCTGTCCTGATTTTGATTTTCATTATAAGTCGACTTCTTCCAAAGGTAACGTCAACTTTTGTTTTAAGTATCAGTATCATTGTTAGCCTTGAATCATGGTTTACAATTTAGTTAAGATGTCATGTATTGTAATATATAATTTGTATGTGCTGACTGCGATTTACACATTTATTGATTTCCTTTCTAGAGCACCCCTGCCATGAGGTGTTCCATTCAATCATCGATCAGGTTGCCCAGCAGTCTTGAATTCCTTGTAGATCGGGAATTCTGCTTGAATTTTTCACATCGGTATAATTTTGTATTGTAGTCTAAAATAAGTTTATGCATAGAATTGTGGTGAAATTTATTCCTATACGTGAATGTTATTATTTTACATGTTAAATTGTTTTTGTACTGTATTTTCTAGTTGTTTTTATTTTTGGCGTTGTGTAGAGCCCTAAGTATAAGGACTTGAGTAACAGTTTTTCATTATCAAACAGGAATATAACTTCTATAATTCTTCAAATTTGTTCTCAAATCTGAATTGTAGATTTTATCATAAACCGACCAAGTATAACAACATTTTATGGTTCAAATTTTGTTTTAAATTTAATCTAATAAATTGATGAAAATCGTCTTACATTTTATACTTTACAGCGTTAAAATTCTTGTATTATATGTGAATTTTTTCCTCCTTTATTGCTGGACACCCTGATGATTGTTAGCGATCGCAAATAGACATTGATATTTAATACCATTGATTTTTTGCTCATTCAGGTTTTTGAAGACTAAAATCAGATAATACCTATGATATATATATATATATATATATATATATATATATATATATATATATATATATATATATATATATATATATATACTGATGACTTAATCCAAACTCCTGCGATCCTCCCTAAAACCACAACTTTCTGGAACCTAGAAGCCCCCCTCACCCATAAAATATTTTATCTGATCTTGAATTCCTGAATTGGAGTGAAATCTGTTCCTGTTCTTCCATTGATTCGATGGTTGACATCCTCACCTCTAGTCTTATCCATATCCTTGATATCCATGCCCCACTCAAAACCTCTACTTTCCGTCGCCGGTCTGCTTCTTTGATGTGTCAAAAAATTCAAGATATGCAAAGGGGACGTGAGGCAGCTCTTAGAAGGTTTGGACGTACAAGACTACCAGATGACTACAAAGTGTTTAGTGTACTCTGCAATTTGACCCAGACAACTATTAGGAGAGCGAACTCCAACTACTATCATGAATTATAGAGGGAGAAATTATAAATGAAAAGAAGGACTGGTAGGATTTCAGAGAGACATGATTTTAACAATTTAACGGGTATTCACACCCTATGGAATTGGTTCGAGATTTCATTATGGAGGAAATAAGGTCGGTTGGGGAGATGTAGGAAAAATAAAAATTATCGGAATTGAATGATGGTACTAAGGAAAAGCAGGAAGAAGGGGTTGGAGAAGTGTTCGAGGAGGCTGATAAAAAGTATGAATTTTATTCATCGGGTGAAACTGAGAAGACTCATTAGGAAGAGTTTGCAAAGGAGTTGCCATTTTGATTTAAAATAGGGAGCAGAGGGACTCCCGTATTGAGACGGGCTCATGTGTCCCACCTTTACGGTGAGTTAAAGTGGGTCTTTCCCTCCAACCGTAGACAATATTTCCTCGGATCTTTCCTATACCAAATTATCATCACCCACCACCCTTCCTACATCTACAGTCTCCTGCGATTCAAATTCTCGGTCCACGCACAGGAAACAAGATCTCGCCTTTCTGGCATCTATACCTCCTCCCACAGAACCAAAACATTCGAACGTTCCTTTCTCGCCCGCACCTCTATCCTCTAGAATTACTTTCCTCCTAATATTCGCTATGCTTCTTCTCTATCCTCATTCAAATCCTTCATTTTCCAACACCTCTCTTTCCAATGGTGTTCTCTAATTACGAAATTTCAATTTAAAATAAACATCTGGATCAGAAGTAAATAACAGTTTTTAATGCACTAGCTTCAACTTTGCTAATCAGCTCATTATTTTTGTATTTTTAATTTTCTCTCTTGTTCACATTAAATATATTTTTCAAGACAGGAATTTATATTGTTTACTTATTATTTTATTGTAAACATTAATTGATTTCTATTTTGTAGTCTTATGGTGAGATAATATTTTATTTGTTCGTTGTGTTATTCTTAAGGGACCTAGTCCCAGAATAAAGTTCTTCTATTCTATTCTACATATATACACATATATTCGAATTTATCTTTTTATTAGCAAGCAATAACAACAAATTATCAAAAATTGTCAAAACCAATCAATTTAAAAATATACATTAAATAAGAACAAGTTCAGACTGACATTACTGAAAAAAAGTCCACTCTTTGGTTTGGTTTTTTGAATAATTTATAGAAACAAAATGTTTGTTAATTTCTTGACAAATAACAAAATTGATTTTTCATTAGAGAATTTTTAATAAAAGCTATAATATAATATAAAAAACTTGAACTTGAAAAAAAAAGAAAAGACTTTTGGATGAACCTCAAATAAGTTATTTTAATTTTTTTAAATTAATTATAAAAAGTTCCTAAATTAATTTGCAATAGCCACGAAACATTGGTTCTAATGTAAAAAAAAGTTAATAAAGTAATAAGAAAGAAATTTAGTTTATTATTACCTTAAAGTTAATCTTCATTTTTTGACTATTTAATTTTGAATTGTGAAAGCTTTTCATTATAAAAAAACTTAAATAAATAGTTGTTGCTGTAAATATGTCTGATGTTTTTCTCCAAGAAATATACTTGAATGGCAGCTTTCCAAGAAAAAAAAAAAGACAAACTTTTTCATATTGTAGTACTTTTCCAAACTAACGATATATATGAGGTTTCTGCTCTGGTGATGCCTGAATAGGCGAAACGTTGACTATTTAGTTATTTATCAGTAGTTTAGAGACTTAAGGCTTTGTTTTTGGGATCTTCCTAACAATTATTTCATGTCTCTGAGTTTTTGTTTTTCTATATTAATTCATTTTTTTTTTTTTTACATTTATTCTTGTACATTTATATTATTATTATGACACACTGGTATTTCAGGCAGCAATATAGTCTATTTAAAATATTAGATTAGATTATTTGTATATGCATTTATTAACTGTTCTGTTTCGTTTTCAGAAACCAATGATGTACAGTTTTCTTGTCGGGGGATGGACTATCGGACTCTATTTAGTTCAATTTCTTTGGGACAACATTCGCACGATTGCATTAGAATATCAGTCTTATGTCTTCTATTACATAATTGCTACTGGAGTTCTTAGTTTTATAATTTGTTACCGTATCGGGCCTGTATCAGACCCAAGGAGTATTAACATTATAAAATGGTTAATGCAGGTATGTATTTAATTTATTTTGTTAAATATATTTATAAAATTATGTAAACACAGAATTATATTTTAATAAAATTCGACGATAATTTATTTATTTTAGTTGCTGTATGAGGCAACATATTTTAAATTAATTTGTACAATAATAATTATGATTTTGCTATATTAATTCATTATTTTCTTCATGGCCTACCCTTTTTTGAGGTTGTTCTTAGTTTATTGCCTACGTCAGTCATTGTGGCACTACACCATTTAACTGAGTGCTGGTCTTAACTTGAATCATCTTCCTTGACATCAAATATTTTATGTTATTTAACAGAATACAAAATTAGAATATGAAATTTAAGTTTAATTCTTCACCCATAACATGAAATTATCATATCTTATATTAATCCAAACTACTTCCTTTTATTCTCTGAAATCAAGATCATGGTAACAGAGGTGTGTATAAAATAGGTTTTGAAATTTAAGGATACAAAAGACAGTGGGGGGAAAAGTAAAGAAATGAATACATTTTATTTAATTAGTTTAAAAAACATGCTTTTATTGTATTTGTATGACCAACCAAATAATACTCCTAAAGGCAGTCTCTGTTCGGTAACCGAAGCAGTGAAATCTGTCTAATTTGTCTAGAGAAGATTGCCCTTTGCGTGGATGATTGTTTTAAAAATTATCAGAAACAATAAAAATATTCTCTTGCTTGTTGATTTTGAATAAACTTTGTTTAATTATATTTTCTGTTCATTTATTAATAAATTTTCTGTTCATGTGAGCCAACCTTAATTTTTTTTTTCCTACACAAATTTCATTGTAGCTGCATAAATATGGCAAATAGATATTGGCGTTCAAGGCAGATAATAACGCAAACTACTAGTTATCTCGTAGTTGGCAGTCATTGTGTTAATAATCTTTATGCACATTAGGCATTGATTTTTATTTATTTAAGCCTCCTAATTATAGGAGCACCAGCTGTAATGGAAAGTAATGCCAGGATTAGATCCTTTCATATTAACTTCGCATAACTCTTAAGCAGGCCCTAGACGGTCAATCGTGTGATCAAAAGATTGAGTCAATCAATTGACGCGTGCTTCAAGCAATCCGTCAATCAATCAACAGTTTAATCTTTCTATCAAAACGGTCAAGTGCCCTCTACAATCTTTTGCGCCATTCGAACTTTCCACCAATCACCGCCAATGCTTGGCTCAAGCATCAAACAGATTCCTAGACGGTCAATCATGCTTGGCTCAATTGATTGATTGATCAAATTATTGACCATCTTGGGCCTACTTCAAGTTACTTGTGTACCCAGGATAATCATAATGCTCTAATATGTACTTAATCTTTATGTATTTATAAAACATAGAAAAGATTATGTTTATAATTAAGCCTAAATTTAATTACAAAGGTTTAATTAAAAACATGTATATTTTTTTAATTCTTGTTCTAGGCTTTTGGTCTTGGTTTAATATTAATGAGCAGCGATTTTAGAGAGGCGACTTTAGCGTTCGACATGCTTCTTCTTGTCTGCTACCTTTTGCCTTTTGGATCTTTTCTGCGTTTCTCGAAGAAATTGTAAGTGTTTTGGTTTGCATATTATATTAATTATTCCTTATTACTTAATTTTGATTCACTGCCAAGGTCTTTTAGTGATTAATGATTCGATCAATATGCTTATACTTAAGATATTACTCCTCTATTTGAAAAATATTGTTAGTCATATTTATACTGAACTAAATTGGCGATATAGCAATTTATATTGGTTAAAATAATTTGCATTGCTATCATGTAAAAGTAATTATATTTATTGCGAGTTACTATTGTGATTTTATTTTGCTTGTATTGAAGTTTCAGATGGTACAGACCAAAACCTATACCACTACTTAGTGAGGATGAGTATCACCATCAGGGGGCTATTGAAACTGAGAAAGCTCTTGAAGAATTGCGTGGATACTGCTCGAGTCCCGAGTGCAATCAATGGAAGACTGTTCTCAAATTACGCAATCCTATGAGGTATCAAATATTCATTTCTTAAACTCCGCTCCAAAAAAAAAATAATAATAATAATAATCAATTGAATTTTATAGTGAAATTGAGAATTGATTAAAAATATAAATTTAAGGCATGGTGTGAGTTTTATGGAGAGAGCATTTACTTTTATAACATTGAGTATACTCTTCTCTAACCCTTTTAAAGTGTTCTTAAATTATTTCCTTATTTATGATTTTTCTATTTAATTGTGATTCTCAAACAACGGGCAACTTTCAAGTCCCACTCGAGTAAAACCAAGGCTAACCAAACCGGTATGTTAGAAAAATAAGAAATGTAAAAATGAGACCTCACGAAACATTTCTTTCTGATAGACAGGATGAATTAATTACATTGGGATGTTTCACTATTGTTCTACTTGCGCCATCAGCAATTCAATTCTCATTTTCATGGCTGTCCCGGTGCTACATTTTTTACAATCAAATACATCTTCAGTTGACATCCGCATGATGGTATAGAAGGATCAATATAATTAGGGATTGATAAATTATTTGCCACTTCTATACATTTGTTTTATTGAAAACTAGTTTCGAATGTTATACATTCATCCTCAGTTCTAAAAACACACAAAAAATTCAAAAATGAGCAATTTAAAATACAGTTGATATTATACATATTAAATTAGATTAATATAAATCAGTATTATAAAACATTTATGAATTATGAATTTAATTAAGACAAGAAATCAAATACATGTTGGTACTCACCAAGGTTTAAATGGACTATATCAAACAGAAAAGTTTGTACTGATTTCTTCTCGCATTGTACTAACAATGAACAAGAGGTAGGCAGGATGTTCTTAGGTAAACGGTTTAAGGGTCAGGGTTTTTCCAGTAATGCCGGTGAGTAATTGTTTTTTCTGTTATAGATGGGAATAAATTTAAGATTGGACTATTGGAGATATTTATTTGGTCATTTAAGCAAAAATCTGGATTGGATTTGAAGGATTTTATTATTTCAAGTGCTACATATATATTTAATTTGATATTGTTTTCAACATGATGTATTAATTTAACTCCTGAGTCTTTGATGAATTTATGATTATTTTAATTTAAATTTAAATATAATCCATTTAAACCTTGCTGAATACCAACATGTATTTGATTTCTTGTCTTAATTAAATTCATAATTCATAAATGTTTTATAATACTGATTTATATTAATCTAATTTAATATGTATAATAATACCAACTATTATTTTTGAATTTTTTGTGTGTTTTTAGAACTGAGGATGAATGTATAACATTCGAAACTAGTTTTCAATAAAACAAATTTATAGAAGTGGCAAATAATTTATCAATCCCTAATCAAATACATCTTAACATAATTTTCATCCATCTCAGAAAAAAAGTTTTTACTGTATTCAGCTCTTAATTGAATACTTCCAAAAATTATTTCAATTAATTTTTTTATCATTCTAAAACAGGCCAGGCTATAGGATTTTTCAAAATATGTCCCAGAAAAAAAATACCATTGTCTTGGATAAAGAAAATCTCAAACTGAAAACAAATCAATTTTAATGATGCTCAGGATTCTGAAAGATTGCGGCAGTCTTGAATTTTTAAATGTGGAATTGGCCCCCACTTTAATACTTAATTCCCTTACACCAGCTGGCTGGGAAGGGTGAATAACATGTTAGCAGATTTTGAACTGTCATTGTCGTTGCTTGATTTAGTTAATGCCCTTTAGTCATTTTTTTTTTTCTCATTTTATTATGATTAATTATTTTTATACTCATGAAATGAGGTCTTAAAATTAATAATTGGGCAGATACTCTATATTGAGTGATTTTCTAAAGTTCATTTTATCATTATAGTGGTTGTTTATGGCTCTTACTGTCATGGCATTTACTTGGCCACAACAATGAGAATTCAAATAAGATCGTTCCTTCTCAAAGTAGAGATTTTGGATTTATGCTTTGATTGATAGTGGTTTTAGCTTAGAGCTGACCTAAGAGCATTCAGAATTATTTTATTTTTGTAGGTGAATTTTTTTGTTAAAAATTTGGACCAGAAAATTGTCTGTTATTTGAATATCACCCTTAAAGTAATATTCCTTCTTTCCTATCAATCTTAGGATTATTTGATTAGTTATAGATAAAGATAGAAATTTGCCGAAGTTCATTATGAATAATTAATAATCAATTAATCATTAAATATAAACTTAACCATTTCCATTTAAGATTCAATGAGAATTGGATTAGATCAGGCTTGGGTGAATTTAAAAAAATTTAAACTAAGATGGGTAAGCTTATAAAATATTTGTGATGATTTTAGCATATCATTGGCTATTTTGAGGGTGGAGTAGCTCAGAAAATATTAATACTGTTTTATTTTAGTCATAAGGCTGTTCAAGCAAACCTTGATAGAATCGATAACCAAAAGCATGAGATATTTTCATCAGATATTAGAAAGAATGGATTTAAGCGAAAAGATGCTAGGAAGAGATTTCATACCAAACCAAAAGCTGTGAATCGGTAAAGCATAAATATTTTCCTTCTTTTATTTGTTTAATAATAACTTTAGAATAATAAATATTGTACTGTCACTTATTAACATTAACGGGGTATGATAAATTAAATAAACAATTTATGTTCTTGACAAATCTTAACTATTAGCTACAGCCTCTTGCTCTAAATTTTCATCAAAAATGGTTCCTTAGTTTAGGATAATCAAAATAACTTCTTTGGGCTGAGTGAACTCTTAGACTTTTGTTATGGCCGAAATTCGTTTAAATTATTTAAAAAACAGTTCATGTAAAGATGGAACTCAATTGTTGATTTATCTAACCAACAAAGAAAAACAAATTTTTAACCCCTCTGAAAATTTGAATTTTACTTTTCAAGATATATAAAATCTAGAAATCATATTTTTAAAAAAATCCGTCCATCGTCGGTCCACGGCTTTTCTTCGAGGCTATATGCCAATTTTTTTAGATTTAGCACTAAGGCCACTCCAGGGCTATCGACATTACCATCTGCCATTTTGTTTCAAAATGGCGACCGATAAGAGGTTTCATATGTCTATATCTCACCCATTGATGATGAACATGATCATAAAGCAAAAATACAGTGTTTGTGAATCATTATACTAAAGCTCTGAAATTTTTTTAAATCTGTTGAACAGATGAACTGATTTTGTTGCTTTTTCTTTTCTTTTTTATTATGAAGGGTTTCACCCGCCAATACCTGTGCACCAAGTCGGGCACCCTGTGCATAATAGTTGAAAAACATGTTTTTTTTTTACTGTAACGCCAAAACCAATTTTTATGAAACTTGTGTTAAGTCTTCTCCTTAAAGCTCTTTAACGTATCACTAGAGTTCCACCCTAAAAAAACAAAACAGGAAAAATAGTTTTGATAAAAAGAATTTTTTTTTCAGTTATGATCAATTGAAATGTAATTAAATTACCTACGAAATAAAACAAAAATCATTTAAATTGGACCATTATTAGCAAAGATACAGCATATTGAACTTCGTAAACATGTTTTATAAAATATTTTGCGCATGTTCCTTTTGAAACTGGTTCACAGTTGTTTAGCTTTTTGGTTACTCGAAAACTATCCATCTCCCAGAACATTCGTGATGCTCATTTGAAAAATAATTTAGTTGTCTAAAAAGCTAAAAAAAATCTTAATTGGGTTAATATTGGCACAGATATAGCAAACAATTTTTGTACTTTACTCTAACCCAACTCTGTAAGGAAAGTCGTGTGAGTGGACACACCACATATTTTTTATATATAGCTATTTGGAAATAATATACTATTTTGTAATAATTTTTTTAACTAAATTTTTTTTTAAAATTTATTTTATTTTATTTAATAGATTCTGAGTTTTAATAATTTTATATATTTTCCACACAATACTAATTATTTTAATATTTACTAATATTGTTGTATTAACCAAACTAGAACTATTTTATCTAACCTTAACCCATTAGTCATCATCAACTGTACTTTAATTTTTTTTTACAATAATTTCTTGGTCGGAGATCAGCTTAGTCAAGAGGTTATAGGTTGAACGATATGAAATTAAACTTGGCTTTAATCTTCAATGGTGTGTCGACATTGAAGATATTTGGTCTCTAGAGAAGATATAATGAATAGTAGAACTGATGAAAAACAAATTTGGAGATTTTGAAATCACAAGAAGCGAGGAAAGGAGGCCTAGGGCTAAACTTGATTTTAAGAGCAAGAGATATTAAAGTAAGCGATGTTATTATTTTTAACCATTTAAAGGAAATCAGAGAGTATTTGCGTTTACTCAGCGTGTCTAGCAGCCTTGAATTCCTTGAAGATACGCATTCTGCTTGAATTTTTAGCCAACCGAAACATTTTATGGTTCTGATTTAGTTTTAAATATAATCCAATAAGTTAACGAAAAGTTCCTTGAATTTTTCAATTAATAGCTTTGAGATCCTTTATTTTTTTTCACACTATATCATATTGGACACCCTGTTAACCCATTCCATACTGAGAGCGCTCCTCGAGTCCCTTCTCAGTGACTGAACTCGCACCATTGCTCTTTTGAAAACCAGGAACAGGTGACTGTTTTGGAATACCTTTCACCATCGATATTAATAAACAAACTATATTAATTAACAACAACATATTAAAAAAACAACTAATAAATTTAATTATAGTGAAAAAACAATAAATGATTTTTCCTAATATTTTTAACTTACATTTAACAAAAAATGAAAGTAGTTTATGTAAAAGGCAGTAACAGTGATAGCCGAAAAGTTCTTCGTTAATTGCACAGCATACTCGGTAAGTTCAGCAATATGGCCACCGTATTGAATGGGTTAATCTCATTTCTACCTAATTAATCTATCCTTAACCTTTCCAAATTAAAATGTTGGGCTTACATTTTATTTAATATTGGTCTTTTTTTAAAGATATATGTTTTATAAATTTTACAGGTTTGCGAAATTTGTCGAAGGTTCTTCCCATATTCTGGATGAAGAGGTTCTAGCTTTTGAAACAGATGTTAAACAGAGTGAATTTGATGATTTACTTACCGATGATTCTTCATCTTCTGACTGACTAGCTTAAATGAATTTTTAAAAATTTTATTGAACATGTAACTAATTGCAAACTTATTGACTCTGTGGAAGTGTTGATGAAGTGGTTATAGCATCAGTTTTTTAAATCTGAAAGAAATGTAATTTTACAATCTGTTAATAGTGGCTGTATGTAGTGCTATTGTAGTATTATTTGTGTTATTATAACTTAATATTGTGCCATTGTTTTCTGACATATCTTCTATTTTATTATTATTTTTTGTTTGCATTTTTAATAATTTTTAAGGTGAATTTTCAATGAAGTTTTTGATATTTTTTGTTTGGAATTCTTATACTTAATGTCTGTAAATGTTTTTGTACTATATAAAAAATAAGTAATTTTGATGTTTGACCCCTGTATTATAGATATTTTTATCATCTGTGATATTCTATTTTAAAATTTCAAATCCATTGTACTGTCGCACGTTTATCGAAGTTTTACTTGGATATTTTTTATATGGAATAATGCCTTCACAAATGAGACTGTTTAATTTTTATGAGGTGATATTAACAATAAAATAGTTAAAGATCTATTCTTTTTATTTGAATACCGGAAATAGTAAATACTGTGTAATGAACTTTTTATCATCTCACTCCCAAAATATACCTAATAAACTTATCTGCTGGGTAAAACTTACGATGAGCAATATTGAGTTTATGGTGCAGAGATCTAGTTGAAGGATTAACCTCATAACCATTCGATGAGGAGTAGTTAATAACCATTGATGTTACTATTAAAATGCACCCATGAAAGTTGTTACGAATCAGCTAAATCCTGATCATATGGCTTCCCATGAATGCATGACTACATTGCTCACTTCTAACTGGCACTGGGACCATGAGCAACTTTGAATAGAACAGTTTCTTCATTAGCCAATACTTCCTGGCTCTAATGTCATAGTTCGTCTTAATTTTCCTTTCGGCGAAACTCAAACTTATGCCACAGACAGGTTCTGGAGTTCCTTTGAAATAAATCATAAATGAAAATTTGAGAAGATTTTCTGCCTCGAGATTGTACGCCTACAATGCTTGCTATGTTGGCTCCTATTGGATGTTTTATCTGTTCAATTATCCAGGCATCGAAAAAAAGCTAAACTGTCAATTTTTTTTCCTCATGCAGAGTTAATGTGATGCAGTGGTGTTTCCACCAGATATGGTATATAAGAAAATCATTTTCGAAGTATTTAAAACAGCATTTAATTTTAACAGGAATATGTTTTTTACTAATCTTAGCAATAGTCAAACTATATTTCATGTATAAAAGGAAATTAAAATTATTAAGAATCTTATTTATTTTTCTATAGAAAACACTTCTGAAAAAAAAAAATCTCCCCTGGTAATAATGTTACCAATTCAGGAAGTTTTTAAATTTTCAATTTATAATTAATATGAGAAAAATCTTCCTCATTTATTTATTGTTTTGTTTTTTTTTATAAAATTATTTTCGACATTCTTGTCTCATTTTGGGATTTCTAATTAACATAGTATACATTAAAAATTAGTGCACATTAATCTTAAATCTCCCAAAAAAATAACAACAGTATTTAAATTTATATTTAATAATGTCTGCTTCATCATAATACAAAAGGCACTTGGCTAATAAATTTATTTTCATGAATTAAAACTTGCAAAGAACAATAGCATAATTTAAATTATGCATTTACGATACATTTCACACTTATTTATGGCTAATCACAAAACAATTAAAATGAAGCTTTGAAATATTAATAATTAAATAGCTCCATGTATTATTATTATCTTTTTCATGTTGAATCATCATCAGAAAAATAGGTTGGCTTAGTATGATTTTTTTGTTTAGGTATAAAAAACAACTCTGAAATAAGACTGTCTTCATCTGAGCTTCTAAATCTTTCATCTTGTTCTTGCTTCCTGAAACAAGAGAAAAGATCTGGAAATTTTTCGAGATAGCACCAATAAAACATGATCGGATCGAATATAATTTTATAAATTGAAATATACTCCTTGCTTTCTTATATGAAGATGGTAACAGATCATGATGGGAGGTTAGGTTTGGTTGGGGTCATTAGGGGTAGTGATGGGCAAAACTGTTAATTTAGAGTAGCAGTTGTAACAGTTTCTACCACTTTCAAAAAACAGATACAAGTGCTTCAAATGATTGGCTATTATTGGTGTTTCTCGGGTCTGTTTCAGTGAAGCAGTTGTTTATCAAAACAGATTTTATGTACAGTTGTGGCTTAGTAATGTAGTTGTAGAGAACTGTTTTTATTTAACTAAATAAGTTCATTTAGTATTTCCCTCTTTTTCCGTTGGTATCATTCAGTTGGAAGAATCTGTCGACCAGCAGTAATTAAGGAGTCCAACCACATCGGGATGGTCTTTGAGCCTCAGCTTTGTTGGACCAAGATGAGCGAGCCAGAACAGATGCGCGGAGTGATGAGCCACTAGGCAATGAAAGTCCAGAAGGATGGGATTGAGTCCAATTGCTATAAGGAAGAAAGGACCTGCTTTGAAGAGCCGCAGGCTGGGCCCTCAAGGTAAAAATATGGGAACTTTGCGCCAAAACTCATGAGGGAGTGGACTTTGTCCTCCGATGCATCAGAAGAAGATGACTTCCTCTCTGTGGAGTCAAGGGAGAAGGAAAGAACACTGCCATCCCAGAACAGCAGAGGAATAGCATGAAGAAATATAATATTATAGTTATAAATATATGAGGAGCTTATTTTCAAAAGGGCACATATCCAAATTGGAAAATTTTTCAGCAAGATGAAAAAATGAATAAGAGTACAATTTAAATAATTACCCTAACTTAAGCCTTGTAAGAGAAAGGGGTTTGTTTGTTCAGTTTTCATAGTAAATGATTGGAGGGTTCAATTCAGTTCGTCTTTATAAAAAAAAAAAACATTATTTATTTTATGGATATGTGCCCTTTTGAAAGTAAACTTCTCATATATCTAATTATTATTTATAATAAATTACAATTTGCAATCAGTTTTATGCCAGTAATAATAAATGATTTGGCAGATTATATTAACAGCCAGATAAAATTCTACACAATTACCTTTTACATGGATAAGAAGAAAACCCTTTCTATCTGAGATTTTGAAAACACTTTTCAACTAACAGTATTTGTTAATTACTTTCTTTACAAAAACAAAACAAATTGACTTAAACCTGGAAAGGTTCAAAGGGTGTTTCATCCATCTACAATATAATAGAATAAGAATCAATGATTCAGATTATTAAGACGAAATATCTCCAAAATAACTGTTTTTAAAATACAATTCCTAAGAGTATTTTGAAAAAACTAAATAGGAATTAGAAATAAAATATGAATAGGCAAAGGGAATGAGGATTATATTAGAAATTTAAGAAAACATAGGATAAAAACCAGATTAATTTTGGAGGAAAGGGACCTGTATGGTAGAACTAGATTTATGGACAAAATAATTACTACATATCGAATTACAGCAGTGTCATGGGGCTGAGGACTAAAACATTGGATGTAGATGGTTTATCCAAGCTTGATGGAATAGAGAAAAATAAATTAGAATATTTTGATAATAAAAACAATATTTCTTTGGATTTTTTCATAATAGCTATTCTGGTAGTGTTTGTAAGAATTAGAACACAGTTTACCAATGACAAATAAAGGAAATAGAACTGATCATAAGGCAAATTTTAAGAATAGAAAGTAGAGATTATTTATAAAATATCTCAAATAAATTTATTCTTACCACAAGTGATATTTGCTATATTTGTGCTCCTTTCTTGAGCACTTTAACCTCGATCGACTTTGATGAATCATATCCAAGTTTGTTTGGGAACTTCTGTTTTCCATTTTTTTACCAGAAGCTGCTTCTTTTTGCTTTAATTCCTACAAATACGATAATCTTTTCTTGATTGCTAAATTGGAGCATATATACGCCAATATATACAAAATATATTGTATTTATATATTGAAATTTGTTTTTCCTACTTTGAATTTAACACCCTAACTGATGCTCACGTTTTGACGCTTCCTGGCAGCTCTTCCCAGTGTCAATTAGTAATAAATTTTATTATTAGCGCTTGGTCGCTTCGATATCAAATTTTGAGACAATTAACTCAATAGTTTATAAAGCGTGGTTTCTGTTTGAATTTGTGGGAAATATATATATATATATATATATATATATATATATATATATATATATATATATATATATATATATATATATATATATAATCTCAATCTTAATTAATTATATAATCTTTTGAATGATTAGTTAGTTATTAGTTATTTATTTAGTTTTATCATTTAGATTTACTTATTTTGTTTTATTATTATTGTTATTAGTATCATTATTATAAATTGGATATGAAGCCTTATTTTTCAATGTAAATAATCGTAATGTATATTTATTTATTTATTATTTTATCTTATTATATTATTTTCTATTTGTGCTGAGACCTCGGCTGACGGTTTTCCAAAGCCGTTTTGTATATTTTTTTTAAATGTATAATAAATTAAATTAAATACAAAAAAAAAATACAAAATATATATTTTAAACGTTGCCATTGTTAAGATCATTAATTAAGTAAGGGATTGGTTACTAATTTTTTATATAGGCATATCTATTTATTTTTTTTAAGAAGAAAGTGGTATTAAATAATTATAGATTTGATTCCTTAAGTATAGTCTGTTTTTTGTATTTCAGAGTTTATTATTATAATTTTCTTATTTATTTATAAAACAGCAAACGGCAAAAGCCAGTATACACTCTAGTATATTGCTTACATTACTTATGAATATATTCTATATTGCTATAAGTATATAGCATATACTGCATGCAGTAAGTATATCTTGCATATGTAGTATATTGCTTATGCTAGTATATTGTTATATTGCTTTTATATGACTTTTAATTTTCTTTAATTATTTTGGGATGTATAGTTCAATACCAGGGATACTTAGCAATGATGTATTCAAAAATACTTAGCAAGGAAAATTATGATTTATCACAGCATTAATATGTTCTAAAATTTTAAGTTAGACTTGAATTTTTATTAAAATATGAAATGCGTACGTCAACTGATGAAAAAAAACAACATGCGAATTATTTTTTTACACTTATAAGATTATCTCATTACATACTCACAAGTTGAGATATTGCTTCTAAGGCAGCTTTCAACTTTTCCTTTGAATTGTCATATTTTTTGTAAAATTTCTTGTTTTCATTGCTAACATAATAAACGACATTGGCCAGCTTGTCAGCTTGTTTTTGAGCCTCTTCCAATTTTATTTGCAACTCAGCTTTTTCATGTTCGATAAGTTTGATTTTGTTATGAAGTTCAAAGTTCTAATAAAAAACAAAAAAAAAAGAAACAAAGAAATATCTAAATTGTAAGTCAAATCATATCGAAAAACTAAAATTCTGCTGAAATCACACAAGAATGGTCCTAATTGGAATTGAGGTAAAATATTCTTAACTTCATTGGTAAGATGCTTCTGAAATTTATACATTGTGTATGAGGTGATCACTTATTATATGAGACCGGGAGACCGAGTTCAAGAGGTAGGATATGCTAAAGTTTTTGAGGCATTATAAATTTGACACATTATAATTCTGAAACTAGTTGGTCCCAGTAATCAAATTTCTTTCATATGTTCCTATCATATAAAGGTAGGTAGATATATACTGTATCAGTTTCATTATTACTTTCCCTTACCTATATATGAAATATATAGTAAGGGGAACTATTGCTATCGTGAAAATCAATGAAACACAGTCTTAAGATCCCCTGAGTCCAAATAACAAATTCTCATAAAATGGTCTATGTTTCTATGTGTATATGAACAGCCGCGCTCAAAAACGAAAAGTAACTCGATACTGAAATTACGTATTTAAGATAGACACATGCACGTAATTGTCAAAATCAACAAACCGGAAGTGCCACTTTATATAATCGATTTTACAATTTTCTCGAAAACAGATCTAACTATTTTGATGAAACTTGCCTAAATTATTCTTCATTCTTTAAAACTTTTCAGATATGTAGTATATCACCGAGGAAATGCAGAGGAAAAAGGTATGATGAATAGAATATTTTATTTGCTAATAACTTCAAAAGTATGCATTTATGGTAAATTATGTGTAGAATTGTATGAAAGGTAATTAAATTATCTAAAAAACAAAATAAGTAAAATCGAATTCGGGCCAGTATTAGCAAAGATACAGCGCATCAGACTAACAGGAAGTGGCAATTATATCATGGATTTTACAATTTTCTCGTAAACGGCTCAAATGATTTTGATGAAACTAGTCTAATGTATTCTCCTTAAAGGGTGTGGGAGAAGATGTGAAGAAGTGAATGCTGCCAAGTTTATTTCAAATATTGTTTATGTGAACTCTTTAAAATTATATTAAAAAGATAATTATTATAGGACAGTAAGGGAAAGTTATGCGATGCGGGCACCACACCAGATATTTTTTCACTCAGCTGTGAATTCCAGTTTTTGGCTATATTTAACAATTAATACAAAAAAAGGATAATATTTTCAAGATTGAAATTTCTACAGTAAGTAACACAATGATAAAACTATACTAAACTATTTTCATCACTTTCTTTACTACTTAGGTGATGTGTTGGGAGGACAAAAAATGTAGAGCATACTATTATCATAATTTTAGGTTTTGTTTTGTTTTAATATCTGCAAAGTTACCAGAGTTAGAGAGAGATATTTTCCAGAGACTTGTTTTCAGCTGCGAAGCCAATTTAAAATGGTTTAAAAAAAAAGTATGAGCCTAAAAAATGTTTTAAACAATTATTAAACCCACCAAATGATAAGGAATAACTGGTAAAAAAATGATCAAAATAAAAAATGCCAAACAACAAAATTTATACAAACCGGATGATTTCAAATGGATTGATTGACCCAACTATGAAAATAATATAGCAATCGAAACACTTACATGAAATAATGGTTACAAAATCTAATAAATACAACCAAATCTTCCCACCGACCGTTTGACCATCCTTCTATCTGTTCAAAATTTTTGGAAAATGTTTTACCAAACAGATATACTTACTGAAAAACGAGTACTCTATGAGAGTCAATTTTTCCAAGACCGATTGTTTCTACATTATTACAGCTACACACAAGGATAAAACTTTACTATCATTAGAATAAAGTCTACATACAGCTGGTGTGTTTCTGAATATAGCACAAACATCTGACCTTATCTGGCAGATAAAAGACGACTTATTTTTAAACTGATATCTACTTTCTGTATGTGTTTGACAGATTTCTGGTATCTTTTTTATACAGCCAATCATAGCCGGAGGCTATACCTCAGGGATATGTCATTACTTTTCTGCTATATATCATTTGCATATACGAGTTATCACAGCCTTATGGCATCAACTAAAATATTCACAGATGGCATATTAATAATTACTAGGTACAAAATAAATATCAGCACATCACTTATCCTTCCATATCACCTGATACAATTTCTGGTTGGCTTGAAGCTTGGAAGATATGACTAACATATTAATTCTGAGGTGCAACACCTGACCACCTGCTCATCTTGACAGCCAACCCATTTCTCGTTCAAACAACAAAAATAATTAAAACAAAAGGAATTAATATAAATGTGCATATTAATTTGAGTGAGACATACTCGTACACAACAAAACCAGCGGAAGACACAAAAGGAGGTGGAAAAATCTCCTACAGTAGCCACATATTTAAAATATTGGATAGGTATTGTTAGGAACTGATCTCAATCTGGTCACTATTTTGTCATTAGATCCACTAACTATGAACTATTTAAAATAAGATCATTTTGTTATACCTATCTGGTATTTTTAATTCAGACCAGTTATTCTATAGCAAAAATGAGTAAATGAGCACACACAAAGTGAGGTGTAAATATAAATCAAATGGGAATTAGATGGAAAATAAAGACCTGGTTTTTAAGGCTTGATTCTTTTACAACATGGGATTTGGATATTAGTCTTAAATTTTCTTCACCATACTTAACACTGATACGCAAAGCAGATAAGTCTTTTTCCAACTGCCCAATATGTGATTTCAATTCTAAATTTTCTTCAAACAATTTCTTCGCTTGCTGAGACTTTTCTTTTTGATCATCTCGACATCTGCAAAGTTATTTAATTTTTTTAAATTTATCATAATGAACATTGAGGAAGGTATATTAAACATTTTTTGCTTATGCAATATCTTAGATGAATTCTACCTCAATAAATTATGTGAGGAATATTAAATAAAATAAATATGTTATGGCCCTATTCCCAAAGTTTCAGGAAACTTAGGATTGGCTATAAGAGATCTGGTACATTTAATGTTACAGCTTTATGAACTGCCTCATGCCTGACTGGAAGACCTCACTCAATCATGAACTGCTGTGGAGAACCCAAAAGGACCATCACCAGTTCTGGACCTTTGTTATCAAAAGAAGAGTGCTGTGCATCTGATATAGTGGAATGAACGGCTGACACCTAGTGAACAGGCTGAACTCCTCGTAATGAGTTATGCAGCGAGAGATGCTGAGCGGACGGGAGAAACGCCACTACTTCCACATGGACCACAACTGAATTCCAACAAGAAGTCCATCTTTTCCACCTTCAACCAGCTGTAGCAAAACGAAAAGGACGATATCTCGTATGTACTGTTGAATATGCTCCCTAGGATGTGTAAAACCTTTCTACTGAATATCTTCAACTCATCCCTACGAATCTCTTTTTTTCCTACAGTATGGAAACAAGCAAAGTGCTACTCAAACAGGAGAAGAAAGGAGACTAGGCGGAGTCCTATCGGCCGATCAGCCTCCTCTCGCGCATCAGCAAGATCTTCGAGTGTCTGATTCACCACGATCTGATGAGGTACTGCAGTAGGACCATCATACCACCACAGCAGACAGATTTTCAACGAGTCGCTTGCAAACACCATTTGACCAAACTCCAAATTTACACCATAGAGCAGATGCACCGAAATCGAGATATCGTATCTTTTTGAATTGCAGATAGGTCTTCGAGTGTGTCTCACACACTCCTACTTCACTGACTGGAGAAATACAAGTTACCTGTCCCTCTATGCCGACTGATCGGAAGATCTTTTGTCGAACAAGTCGGCGAGGACTTCTCGACTCTAGTTTCTACCACCTGCGGGGTACCTGAAGGCTCAAGGGTAGCAGCCAAATCTGACGACATCGGCATATGCGCCTCCAGCACCAAACTTCGCACCATACACGAAGAGTTCTAACTCCCCTTGGTACCAGAATTATTAGGGCTAAGATCAAATTCTTTTTTGATTGGCCTGTGCCAAACCCCTCATCTAGGATATCATTCCAACAACCAGACCGGGGAGGTGGCAATGTAACGTTCATTTGGTCGACATACTCGCTGAGGGAAGGGTCTGGGCTCTGCAGTCTAACCCGCATCATAACTATCACCACCAGTAGGGCCATCCCTCCTCGCTCCATGACGACGGCCTAGCGCCACCGAGAGGACTCCTTCGAACGCTGCGGACTACATTATGCACCTTAAAATACCCAAAGGCAAAAGAAGGGGTATTTTATAACTATATATATATTGTTAAAAATTATAAATAAAGTCGGAGGGTGAGAACGAAAATAATAATAATAATGTTATAGCTAGTAACTGTGTATGAAACAATAACTAGTTTTTTGGGTGAAAATTTATTAACACTGGCCAAATTTATATCTTTGCAAATAATAACATTTTATAAAGAGAGATCATCTTACAAACTACATACTCGTTATGGAACAAAACGGTACATATGTTAACATAAGCAAACGACAGATATTGTGGGCAGATCCCGACAAGCGGTGGTAGTTGAAGCCTTCCTTGCTCTAGAAGCTGCTGCGAGACGCATGGGACTCATTATCAATGAAGCTAAAATGATCAATGAAGTACATTGTTTCGGATCAAGCTCCGAGATTGGCAAGTGCCAGTGTTGCTTTTGGGCTTTACAGGTTTGAGCAGGTCTCAGAATTTGTCTACCTTGGATCAATGGTATTTTTAACAATGAAACCGCAGTTGAGATCAAGAGGAGAATATTGGCTGCCAAACGCTGTTATTTTGGACTCCAAAAGCATCTTTTAAGCAATCTGGTGACAAGACAAACAAAAGTTATCATTTATGACTCTTATCCGGCTTGTACTTTGTTACTGCCTGGACTACATCCAGAGCTGAGGATCAGTTCCTTCTTATATTTTAGCAGAAAGAGTTGTGAATTTATGGAGGTGTGTTTGAAAACAATGAATGGAGACGGGAAGCAATCAGGATATCTCCCGTTTCATCAAGGTTAGAAGGCTCAGATGAGCAGGACAACTTGCCAGAATGGATTTACCACCTAGAAAGATCCTAACCGAGCCCCTATTTAGTCGTCGCAGAGTTGGCAGACCAAAGCAGCACTGTTCGGAGATTGTATGGCCAATGACGCAAGAGAATATTTGAGCGTGCAAAACTGGATGGTAGTGGCACAGAATAAGGATTCATGGCGGTTGTTGTTGGAGGAAGCCAGGACCCTTCACGAGTTGTAGAGCTACTAAGGAAGAAAGAATAAGATTACCTGATAGATGGGTAAGAATAGAGCAGTTTCATTCTGCATGATAAATATTATTGAACCAGTGTTTTGATGAAAGTAATATCCATGCTTCAGAACCATTATATCGATTGTATTTTCATAACTTAAAACTTACAGCTTTCATTATTTTTTTTTTAAATTAAGATTGGAAGAAAATTGGAACCTTTACTTTAAAAATAGCATTCTATTAGTTTTACAAAATGTTCTTATTCTTTATGAACTACCTTATTTTTTATGAGAGCAATAGTTTATTACATTCTCAGATTTTATTGTACAAAAGTTGAAAATTAAATATAATCACGATTTCATTACCTGGAGATTTCCGTAACAAGTTGTGCAATCCTTTGCCTGTCTTCTTTACAAAGATCACTTATTTGCGCCTGTTTTGAGCCAGCTATTTCAGTCTTCGGGTTTATATCACAGAAACCGATTGTTGGAAAGGAAAAGTGGGAAAATTCGTCATCGCTAATGGGACTAGTTCTTATTTCATCTCCTAAATCGTAAAAAGCATTACGTTTTGATAAATAATCCTTTTTATTTTCTAATCCAGGTTCAGGATGACCTTCTTTTTGCGCAACATAATCTGTCAAAAGTAATACAATTAGTTCGGTTATTGGTTTGATAAGTCGGAAAATTCATCATTTGTTTATTGGAATATCCATTTCTTCTATACCAATAACACTAGGAACAATGAATAAAAAATAATTTAAAAACACGAAAAAAAACATAGTATGCGAAAATAACATTAATGATAATCTGATTCTCGATATGCCATAAACTTATAGTATATGGGTCGAAATATATCTAGCATGTCATAAGTAAAAAAGTAACTTCGAATAATTCCGCATTAATTGTAATTTTGTTCTCGTTATTTTACGATTTCAACATCTTACAAAAATGTTTACAGAAATTGCTTCTATATAGTTTTGAAGACAACTGAGCTAGTTTTCTGAATAGCCCCAAACCCTTTAACAAATTCACGCTTAAACATTGATAAAGGTAAAAATTATCAAATATAATTGCCAATAAAACTATTTTAGGTTCTATTTATAACATTATACTTTAATTATAATATTAAATTGTCATCCCCCAACGACTTATCCTCTCTGAATAGAAAACTTTTATATTGACATCTCTATACAAATACTGTGTACAGAATAATAAATTTAATCCCAAATTACATAAAACGATCTGCAGTACTAACCATAGGGTCACCAATCCAAGGTACCTCTGGGGTTCCAGTCTGTAGAAGATGAAAATGTTCCTGAAAACCCTGTAGCCCATTACCTAAAAACAAAAACAGCCAAGGGAATCGATCGAAACGGACCTAGTAATCCTAATCTTGGTTTCAATATTTGTTATTGGGACAAATTATTTATTTTTAAGACCTAAACTATATGCAGAACTGTCTGACATAGGAATCCCTCTGAAACTTGGAATCCGCCTAATTAAGATGACCATGCTAATGCACATGCACATGCTAAGATGACCACCTAAGTGCACTGTTCGAGCACAGTCAGACAAATTTCCAGAGTTTATTCCGACAAGAGGAGTAAGGCTGAGTGATGGACTTGCCTACCTACTGTTTGACTTCTAGAGAAGATGATAGGTGATTCGGTTATCCAGAATAATAACATTATTTGTAATAGACTGTGTTGTTTGCATTTGTAAAGTTGGCCAAAGCAGCAGACGCTATGAGAATGACTGTCAATAGGAGAGGGGAGAAACGGAGATCTATGATCTGTATGGAAATACCTTTAAATTTCTATTGGATCGAATTAGGCAATAACTTGATATAGTTTCAATTCGAGAGATTCGTTGGAATAAAATAAGCCAATGCCACGTTTCCTTTATCTGTAGTGAGAAGAGATATTAATTTGGATTTATAGCTAGACTAAGGGGCACTGCACAGTGCTGCAAAATGAAAAAATATGTTCGCAAAATTAATTAGTCCTGTGAAAGTCGCTTTACATAAACCAAAATTGGTAAAGGTACAAATTATATGGTATATAGGAATATGGCAATATATACATTTATTTCAAAAAATAAATCGCTTTAAACAAACAACTCGTTTTAACAACATCGTTCGTGGCTGACGTGTTAATCAGTAAAATGGTTATCGTAAGATTAACATGTTTAACATGTATGAAAAAACTGCCCATGAAAATTGTAGGTCAGTATGACCATTTGATTGTACTGACATTTATTAAACAAACGGATGAAAATCAGCTGGCTTTAGACAAATTTTCATACCCTCGTTGTTTTGATATGTTGAAGGTTGAGGTCATGCCAAACGTTCCAATATTTTTGTAGGCCACTTATTTTTTTTCGTTTTTTGTTACATTAACTTACAACTCAAGCGGAAAGCAAAGCGTTGTTCATACCTTTTTGGTACATCAATAAATTGACGTGCTTTCCGATTTCCTGATTGGAGATGGCCCATTTAAAAAAGTTGCAGGTCACGTTAAAATGAGACCACCCGCAAAGTTTTATACGTGTGTTAATAATTTTAAAAAAGAGCTCTTTACCCTGGACTGTACACTGTCGCATTCACTCTCCTCGCTTTCTGGATCACCTGTTGTAACTTTATCTCTTGTTGCAATGTTATTGTCAACAATTTTAATAGGTGTTAAGGAAATTTGGTACTAGTTTTGTTTAAATCTGTTAATTGTTTGACGCGTTGTTTTTTGTTCACGAGGAAAAACAAGGTCCCGTGCAAGCCATTTCTGGTGCTTTACTGAAAACCGTTCAACTTTACGGACAAATTCCTTCCAATTTTTAAAATATGGAGTAATTTTCAAAAAAATGAGATCTGACCAATTTTATCAATTATATCAATCATTTCCATGATCCATCACTCGCATCTTTCTTCCAAAAAATTTATAGAAAGATTTTTTATCCTCAGAACTTCTGCAATGTACATAGCATTAAAATGTCCAGCATCTGCCTCGACACTCCACCGAACTCAAAGTACTTCACTTGGCAGTATAATATTACCCAGTATATTAATAGAAAGATATATCCTTTTTCGTTATACAATGTGTTACTCATTTTTTGTCTGTAAACGATTTTCTCTGTCTTTTTATTACTGTCCTACTTTAGAACTCTAAAACCAATGCTTCTGTAAAATATCCAAAACTCAGTTAAAAAGAGGTTATACTTTGTTACTAGTAAACACTACATTTCTAATATAGTACTCATTATTTCAGAACAAACTTTAACAAAATTAATTGTTTTCATTTAATTAACGTATTGCCTATTGTTAATTAAAATATTGATACATTTTATACGTGTAAAAGTACCTTGCCAGTCTTGGCGATAATCTTGGATCTGTTTCTTTTCTCTTCTTCCATCCTTTAAGCAATTTCCATACATGGTTTCCTTTACCCATGATATACCATGTCACTGTTATATATTCCCTACAGTTGTTTTTTGAAATATTCGACTTATTTTTGGTATTATCACTAATAGGCCTAAATAAAAGGAGTGTCATCTCAGAACACTCTTTGTAACAGATGTTCGTGTACTGCGATGTCCATACATAATTCCATAGATTTATATCTTATATACTATTGATTTAGTTTATAAACATGCTAGTTGAGTGTTCTCAATTAAATTTCTAATACTAGTTTAATTAATAAATTAAAATTTCATTTTCTTGAAATATAAAAATTGTCATGCACGTGATTAGTTCATTCACAAAGAACTACGAAATCACCAAAATAAATATACATTATTTAAAGTAAAATTTATTCCAATGGATCCGTGGCAATTTATTGACAAAAGAAATTTGAAATTATGATTGGCAAATGAAACTGATATAATTATCCAATTCAGATAAATAATATCCAAAACTGCTGTTAATATAATGGTTACCACAGAAACGTGAGAAATATATTTGTTTTGTTTTTTCTATTTACTTAAATAATTTATAATAATCTACCTCACTTAAAGACAATAAGTAATGAGTGCTGGTTTTTCATCCTCATTTATACAGATCGAAAAAAAAAACATCTTTAACTAGTGATAGGCTGTAAAAAAAAAAAAAAAATTAAAACATATGCCATATATGCATAGAAATAAAATATATAACATTTATTTACTTTCTAACTCCTATTACTCTGGTAAGCTAAAGGATATCCAACCCACCAAACAAAACAAAACATTGCACTTTTTACTATTAGAAAGATAACGAGATCTCCAGAGTCATAAAATTGGGAAGACTTAGATGGGCTGGCCATCTAGCCAGAATGGATGGTGGCGAGATTCCGAATTTCCACTATGTACTGATCAGTCATGGAAAGCATGATCTCGCTTTCTCCTGTATGCCCTCAAGAGATTCGTTATTCTGCAGCACTGCTCAGGCAACTAACCTCAGTGACATGGCACTTTTCTCCTCGTCTCTCCAGCTGCGCAGGAGGTTATTGCGTCTGCTCATTCTCAGCCTTCAGTGCCTGGAGACTCAGTGCACTATCAGTCACCAGAATTTTCCTATCTGAGAATGTCCTCCTCAGGGTACTGCCATCCTTATCACTATGGCCAGCTCCTCAAACCTTACCAGCATTGATCACTGACTTTCCTAATAGTTTCTGTGGGGATCAATTCTGGGATCCTTTTTGGAGTTCTCTCTTCCTCGTCCCCTTCATTTATATCACTTCCATCAACCTTACCTACGTGCGGTTATGCTGAGGAGTTTTCACTTTGCTTCTGATGGGGCATTTGGCTCTCTACCTTCTATTCCATTCACTCCAGCAGCAGCTCCACCATTTTATCCTTACTCTTGGCTGCAGGAGCCTTCCCCCATGCCTGATCGTCTTCATTCCGGCTATCTCCCTCTTATCCTTCTCTCCTTGCTGGGGGAGGGGGAGGGGAGAGTCCTCAGTGATCCTGAGAGCTTACCTTCATCTCTCCCAAGGAGGACTTTGCAAGTTCCTTCCGGCCTTTCTATGTGTCAAGCTTCATCGCAAAAGCGACCACCAGCCATTCTGCTACGGTAAAGATGTTCATCAAAGCTTGGTACTGTGCTTCAGTCATCTTTTTGATTCCTCCGAGCTGCTTGTCAATCACAGCTATTATCGCTGCTGGGTTCACTTTTGGGGATTCAATTTATTCATTTTTCAACCTCCCTCGTCGGATTTGTTTGTCTCACGACTTTGCCTTCTTATTCTTGGCCTTTGTGTGCTTGGTTGCCATATCTTACGATTCAGAAAGGATCGCCATCGCCATCAGGACTTCTCGATATGCTTCGCTCATAATTTCAAACTATTTCTCAAGCTTGTATTTGAGCCTGTATATGCTCCCTATATGCACTTGGGCCCTTATATCCTTTTACTCATTGACCTGGCCCGATAACCATTCGGATTTCGGGATAACTTCTTGTGGGGGGATCTTATATTTTATTTTATAACTGTGTTTAATTAATTGTACAGCCGAAAAATAAACCAGTAATATTCTGTTTAGATTAACTAACTATTCCACCCGACTAGACTCTGTGGTTGGGAAGTAATCATTTGTACATTCACAAATATATTGTTAAAATAATAATTTAATTCTTGAAAATTTTAAATGTATAACATTATATTGATATGGCTTTAGCATTGAACTGACCGAATCCTGGAAGGGTCGCCAATGTTAAATTTTGACTTTATTTTTAGATTTGAAAATTATATTTCATTTATTTACTGTTAATGATCAATGAAAGTATTAAATAAAATTAATTTTGTTTGTTGTTGGTAATGATTAACAGACAGAAAATATTATAGGAAATTAAAGGATACTAAAGGAGATTAAAAATACTACATAAATTAATTTACTAATATATATATATATATATATATATATATATATATATATATATATACACAAATGAATGCTTATTCTCTATAGGTTCCTATACTATTCATCCGATCACCACGAAACTTCGGTCAATTGTTGTGTGCATGGCCCGAGATGGTTTCTGAATAAAAAAAAACATTCAATAATAGTTAGTTCCCAAGTTGTATTTTAATACATATAAATAAATATCAATAGAAAAAACTATAAGTTTAAACCATTCCATCTTACAGATATTTGTCTGCGCCATTCAACAATTCAATTCAAATAGATCTACTGAAAAGAATCTGTTGGGGTTTAGTATATAACTTTTGAACAGCAGCGATATAATTAAAACAGTAATAATTTTTATAATCCCTATGAATACAAATTCTTACCACCACATGCATTCAACGTTTTGGGATTATTCCATTTTTTTTTAGATTATTATTTATTTTTTTTAATTAAAGGAATTTTATTTTAATGCCACCACGTAAATACCCATAAATAGGAAGATGACATAAGTTATTACATTATGATGTCAGGTTATAACCGACAATAGAAGATACGGTCAACTGCTTGATACTTAAGTATTGATAGGTATGTTTTATAATCATACCTTTTATCATATAATTTTATAATCATATGATCTATTGGTATGTTTTATAAATAAAATTATCATTTGACAGGATTAGAGATTGATACAAAAATAAACGTTTAACAAAAAACTTTTAGAAATTTATACACCATTTAAAATTGTTTTAAAAAATAAGATTCTTTTCAGGATTTTAGTAGATAACCCATGTTAAAAGCATAAGCTTGATAGCATATTTTACAATTATTCATTTATATAATCAAAAATTTGAAATTAATAACCATTTATACTTTTAAATAATTTATTATAAAATAATTTTAATTTTATAAAGTTTTAAAATTTAAGCAAATAAATAATACAAATACATAATATTCAGTTCAAATAAAATTACTGTTTACAGAAAAGTTAAAATTATTGTTATAAATGATTCTATAGTATATTTTAATGCAATACAAATTAAATTATTATTATTACATCATCTTTTAATATAGTTATTGCATCAGTAGATAAATTACATAACTTGATTAAAAAATAAAAAAAATTTTTTAAACTTAACTAACAATTAAATAAAACAGTATTAAACATTAAAAAAAAATAACATAATTTAAACATTTACATAAGTTATTAAATTAAATATACACAAGGCAACAATTATTATAAGGCACATTTACAAAATACATGTATTAGCACATAAGATAACTTAAAAAAATATAAGTTATCATCATTAATATCATAAAAATCTAAGTACAGAGATGGCAATGAGATAAGTTGGTAGTATAGATATAGATAAATTTAAGTAACATGTTTCATAATTAACTAGCGTTTCTTTGTCTTGACAATTTCTTACTTTTATCAACAGTTTTAGGTGGAGGAGGAGCCTTCAAAGATATCTGCCTCTTGTATAAGCTGAAACAGATACAAGATTTCAAAATTATTTGTAGATAGAAAGGAAAAAATATAACATTCTGTATGTCGTGTATAATAGTCAGGTATGATTTCACACTAACGTTATTTTGGTATTAAAAGACAGGACCACTATTTCTTTATTTAAGTGTAATGAGACCAATCAGTAGGCTCAAACAATTGAATTAAATAAAACCTGTATTTTCTTCATCTATCCTGTTAAAAAATATAAACAGTCATTCAGTGTAAAAATGTACGAATATGCTTTATCAAATATTTATTGTCTAATTGATGTTAAAACAATGAGTACATTATTTGAAGACACCTGAAAGTAGAATAACTGGAGAGTCCACCCATGTGACTTTCCTTAGCACTTTGGGTGCCAAGTACAATACAAAAGTTGTTTGCTGTATCTTTTGATAATATTAGTCCAATGGATGTTTTTTAAGAATAGCTTTGTAGACATCTAACTGGAATGCTTCAGATTTATAATGTTTAAGCTAATCGAAAAACTAAAAAAAATTAAACAGGTTTCCATAAGAGCATGTACAAAATACTGTAAAAACATGTGTACTAAGTTCAATACATAAAATCTTTGCCGTAATTAACGATGAAATGCATACTTTTAAAGATATGCACAAATAAAGTTTATTTTTCTTCATAACCTTTTCAAAGTTTCATCAAAATCGTTAGACCTGTTTTGGCACTAGTCTATAGAAAAACACATTTTTTGACTATTGCGCACAGGATGCCCGTGGAGGCATCGGTGGACGAAACCCAAAACAAAACAAAAAATCTACAAAATGGGTCCATCCGTCCAAGAGATAATCGAGGTACAAACACACAGACAGACCAATGGCCTAAATTATGTTATTTGGGCTCAGGGGGCTCCGAGACACATCGATCGGTTGAAAACTGCACATCAAAATTTTTTCTAGATTAGAATACGTTCCCTACCATCTAGGTAAATAAAAAAAAAACACAATGTCATTTAAAATGAATGTTTTTTATTAAACAATAAAAATAAATACCAAAAGAGTCAGGATCAGGCTCAACCACTATCCCTCCCATCCATTGAAGGATCAGGCACCTATTTTATAAGCGGTGGGCGTATGCCCCAGCAAGGCCTCCTGAACCCTGAGTCAATCAATAAATGATAAAACAGAAAATAAAACTTTCAACTGCAGCAGGCTCAAAATAGCACCCAAGATTAAGATGTGATAATAATTAAATAGAGATTATAATTGTCAAACACAAAATGTTAAAATGATAAGTACAGATTTAAAAAAATAAGTATTTTATACGATATACTTACAACTTGTAAGTATCCGACCTGATATATTCCATTATTCTGACAATACCACCTTGAAGCTGATCACTGATCGGTGCAACCCAAGGGTTTAAATGAAGTTTTACCTCCGACTTGTCAGAAGTAAAATCCAGATTACCTAAAAAAAATTCAACAACAAATTAGTCTGGATTTGTAATATTTTAAAATAGTCACAATGCAATAATAACAATAATAAAAAATTTGAATTTTCTATTTATCTATAATCCCATTTAAATAATAAAATAATACATACCTAATTCTGGAGGAAGGAGTGTGAGACGATTTGCTTGAAGATGGAGCTCTCTCAGCCTCGTAAGTTCACCTAATTCTTTCGGTAATTCAATCAACTCGTTATCCCTAAGAACCAGCTGTGAAATTAAATTTTTGAATAATATATTATTATTTATTTACAAATCATTTTAACTTATAACACTAATGCCAACTGATCTCACTTTTAAGAGATGAGATTACTAATGATCACACAAAAAATATAAGATTTATGTGAACAAAAAAAAAAGCTCTGTTTTCTAGGGGATTAATATTAATACAAAAATGAGAGCTCAAAAAAATAAAAATAAATAAATTGACTTTTTTAATAAAACGGAAAAGAATGTACATTTTTATTCTAATAAAACAAAAAAAACATAAGCACAATTTCCTATTTTAAGATCACAATAAATAGTTAGAAAACTATGAATATACACTATGCAACTAATTTTTTTGTAGCTTCAGCCTTATTAAATTTTCAATCTTCAATCCTTAATATTAATTTTTTTCTAGTCAATAAATTAATTTTTTATTTGTTAGTAATCCTTAATATTAATTTTTTTCTAGTCAATAAATTAATTTTTTATTTGTTAGTTAATCAGTTATAGGCAATGGTAGAGTAGGCCCAAGAAGAGTTGGGTGTGGTGTGCAGGCCCTCCCTTTTCCCTAATCCCCTCCCTAAGGCCCAACTAGAGACTACCTGTTCATCGAGGACCACGTTAATGTCTATTTAGTTCTTTTCATTGAGATATAGATAATTTCAAGTCTATTGGAGCCTGGAGGTGCATGGTACATGTTGAAGAAGAGTCACTGGGATGAAATTTAATAAAATGTTACTCAAGAAAGAAAAAACGGTTAGCACTGAGAATAAGACTGGCTTATGGAGAGGATATCTGCAGTAAGAAACCCCTCTTCTTGACTGGTCAACAATTTACGATTTAAAAAAAAAATCACTATAAAGGAAAATTAACAGAATTACAAACAAAACTCAATACAGTTTAAATGATTGAAATTGGTTTTGGATAAAATCTATAAGACTATGGTCATTTATACAGAAACTATGGATGGCAGAATTAAAAATTTCCCCAATAATAAACAAAAGGACTTTCCGTATTCATATAAAAAAATTAATTAGCCAAAAGAAATTTGGATATTAAAGAAAACCAATTATTTATAGAATACGTTTAACTTCTCTGACAGTGTCTGATGTGATCATATGTACTGTTAGTTTTTGCAACTTGGGATAGCATGAAAATGGTTTAAACCCCCCTTTAAAAAAAAAAAGTTTTAATTAGCTGTTGTGAGATGGAGATTAATGTTGGGGAGGAGATTAATTTTTAGGTTTTTTAGTTGACCAATGCATAGGCCATGTTTGTAAATCTATTAGATCGATCATACAAATCATTATAGTTTTTTTTTTTGCCATGGATGGAATATAATTTTTCTTGGAATATGGGAGGTAGGGGATACGATAAGTTTGCAACATCACAAAAAAAAAAAAAATACAGATAACCCCAAAATATTCGAGGAGCTCAAAAACAAAACCATGCTGGATTTTGTTGGAATGCTTTTTATTGAAGAAAAACATTTGTAGATAATAAGATTTAATAAAAATATAAGAAATGAATTACATACAATTTGTAGATTTTTTAACTGTCCAATTTCAGGGGGAAGTATTTCAAAATCATTATCTCCCAGATAAAGTGCTCTCAAAGTTTCTGTAAAATAAATATAATAACAATGAAATAATTCACCAAATAATTAATGTTTCATTTGATTCTGCAAAATTAATTAATTAAGTAGTAGAAATAATACATATTTTGTTTGTGAACTCATTTTTATCTTATATTAAATAAATCCTTATATAACATAATTTTTTATAGTATTTTTTTTTTTTTTTTACTTATAAATGAACCCATTACCTATCCTATATCCTATATTACTGACAAAAAAAATCATAATTTAATATCGTTGGGAATGAGAGCGGAAGTTGCATGCCGTTCAAAATATGGCTAGTGCTCAGTGATGTTATGAGGATCTAAGTGCCCGGCAGAGGGTTAATTAGTGAATAGAATATAAGAAAAACACAAAAAACATAGGTAAAAAACTTACATTTGATATAACAAAACTAAGTAATTAATGTGATTCTATATAACATTAATTGTTTTAAAATTAACTTTGTAATAATTTACAGATAAATTTAACTAAATTATACATTACCTAACATAAAAAAATTATTTGGGAGACTGCCTTCATGTAGATTATTGTAGGTAAGATCAAGAACTTCGAGAGCTGGACATGCACCGAAACCCCTTGGTAGAGAATTAAGCCGATTCATACTGAAAAACAAGAAATAAAATTTTATACTGAATATTTAAAAACCAGGGTTTGATCTTATGTTTCCTCATTCTGCTGGAGTACTCTTTCTTGTATAATCTTGTATCGTTTAGACGATTATAAAATAAAAAGGATAATAATAGGAGATAATCATGTTAAAACTATCAGCTTAAATCAAGACATGGATTTAGTTATGAATAGAGGCATACATACCCAAGATTTAGAATCCTCAATTTCGGCATAGAAGATATCGACATGGGTAATTCCTCCAGGTAATTGTTAAAAAGATTCAAAATTTCCAAGTTCACCAAATTAGCTAAACCCCCAGGAACACCTGAAAAAGAAAAATAATTACCTTGCCACAGACTGAATAAGATAATTAACTAATTTCAAAAGCTTTTGAAATAAAAATTAATAAAAATGCACCAATACAATAGATAAAATTAGAAAATAAAAATAACAAAAAATAATAGGTAATTAAATTATTAGAACTTACTGCGTATTTTATTGTGGCTAAGAGTCAGTCTTGTAATATTTTTCATATTAACTGCAAAATAAAAAAATAAAGAATTAAAATAAAAAAGAAATGAACATATTAATAGGTTAAGCTCCTATGTCTTGTTGTTAAAATTTTTAATTAGGATTGATAAATTATTTGCCACTTCTATAATTTGTTTTTAATGAAAACTAGTTTTGAATGTTATATATTCAATAGTTAAAATTTTTGACGTATAAGAGATTTATTTATATGATAATGGATTAAGAAAATCTTAGTACAAGCAATAACATTAAAAATATTAAAATATTATTAATACATAAAATAATAATAATATTTATAATTTATGATTACTCAATAACTTTGGTGATTTGTGATAATGCAAGATCATATAATAATTGAAAAGAAAAAATACATATATCTAGGCACAGTAGCCACCACTAGAACATATAAATAATTTACAGGAATCTGTAAATAACCACGCCACCACCACGTATAGTCACATTTTTCAGTTTTATTAATTTACCAGAAGCATATTTAAAAACAAAAATTATATAGGTAACACAAATCTAGGACCTTAGAGAAGTAAAAAGGCCTGGAGATAAACAAATTATTCTCAATGGGGAAATTAAAAGTAAAAAGTTGAGTCCTTTTTTTTTGTCTTGACTAACATTTTGGTCTGCTGAAACTTAGCTATTTTCACATTCGTTAGTGACAATTTATATCTTCAGTTCTCATTTTAAATGATCCTTTCATCAACCAAATATTTTTTTTTTTAGAATTTTTAAGCCCTATTAGTAAACTAAACATTTACAATTATTATTGAATAGTTTACTAAAAATAAATAAATCATATGATGGGATTAAGATGATACTGTAAAATACCATAGTATAAACACAACAACCTATAAGTTAGTAAATATTAAAATATAATTTAATTTGCAGAGAGGTGCTGTTAGTAATTGGGAATGTTTAAGGTTTACTGACATTAAATTAAGTAAATGTTTCATGGAATTATTATTTACTCAGGCATAATATTGAGTATTTGATTAAAAATAATTAATAAATAAAGATTAATTGACCCTTTGGAATGACAAAATCGAAGAATATGAGTTATTAGTGTGACAAGGTTCTATCTGACTTCTACTACAAGTAGAACGTACTCGTGCTGCAATATCTGCAGAAATAGCAGAGTTACAAGAACACATGATCAGATACCAATTTTTTGTAGTTCTCAAAGCTTATTTGCAGGAGCAATTTTACAAAGAATGAGGTAGGGGGAAGGTACAATGTTTTTGTAAATGTTCTTTACAGTTCATTTTGGTAAACATCAACTAGAACCATATCAAAATATCATTACGGAGGCCGTGGTGGCTGAGAGTGTTAAAGCATCACCTTAACAACCTCGAGACTGCTACAGAGCCGATTCGAACCCTGCCTGGGCGTGTTGAAATTCATTTTGCGGCGGCCCCACGTATTGAATCTCGGTCTTCCTACTCTGGTTAGAATAGGTTGGTAACCTGTATGATAACCCATCCTCTATGCCTTAATAGGCTAGGAAAGGATATTAATCCCATATATAAAAAAAAAAAAAAAAAAAAAACAACAGGTGGAGAAATAACTGAATAATAAGTTAATGAAACTTTGACATCAATTTACTCAAAACAAAGGGGTTATTCCAAGGGGTCTTAATATTGAACACCAAAGGTGTAATAAAATCACAATAGTAAAAATGAAAATCTTTATTAATTTAAGAGCCATATTATGTAGTAGAGATGAATGTCAATAAACAAACATTTATCATAAAAAAATAATTTTCAATGAAACAGAAAATACTTTAAGATGTAATACTTAGATAACAAATACAAGCCAAAAAGAATGTACTTATCATCAAATTTATTTCAGGGAGGAATCTTCAATTAGATAAACCAACGAAAAAAATTTCTTGATAGATAATAATAATACAAAAGCTATTGATGAAAGATTATCATCAACCATTATCATTGTCATCAAAGGAAGAAGGGTGTGGTCGAACATCTTATGGCAGAGAATAAAATTCCCTTATTGTTAAAGTCGCATATAAAAAATGAGTGGTGAACACAAAATTAGTTATATTGGAAACAATAATAAGCAACATGTAAAAACACTTCTATTTACAAAATACATAAAGTTTTGATTAAGTATTTGAAAAGAATTTTTACTAGCTATCATATATTTTAGGTAAAATAAAATAATTTCTGATAGCTAAAATATTTGTATTTAATATACAAATACTATCCAGTGTAAACAGTTGTGTGAATCATTTTTAAAGGTTACAACTCCCACCTATCTCTTCCTTACCATATTAGGAAATCATAAGAAGTCGTTCACATTTACTTACATAGCCCAGGCAATTCTTCAAAAGTAACAATTCCTTTGTCACAGAGATCCAGTTCTGGGTTCTGAATTTCACGAGCATCGTCTAAAACTTTCTTCGCCTTTGACATCTTCGAGTTTGTTGGTAAACAAGATACTGGTGCTTTATCCATCGCTCACGCTTATCACTTGCCTGTGCCTCACTGATTAAAGTAAAAATCTTTAAGCTGTTTTGTTAAGTTTAAGAAGATATCAGATTTGTATAAAGGATATTACAATTAAAATAAAAAAAGTTACATTATTATTGATACATGGATCATTTTCATTTAAAAATGTACTTTGATGTCCGAGTTCTTCCAGTGCCTGTCAAAGGAAAAACATTTTTAAGGAAGAAGTTGGCCGGGGAGTGCGGTCAAAGACAAACATTATTAAGTAAGACTTATTTATTTTGTGCCTTATTAATGTGTTAGTCTTTGACCGCATCCCCCCCTCCCGACCAACTTCTTTCTTAAGTATATCTATGGTCAACCAAACTCACTCCAATATGAAAAACGTTTTTGTTTATTGGTCTCTATTGGTTGCATATTGCAAGGCATATCAAATTTATCTTATATGTGTCATTAATTATTAATTTGAATTGCTTTATACCGTTATGTAACAAGAATAAAATCAGATCAAAACTGAAGCAATATCATGGATGGTCTGTTGAAGAGTTTCTAGTTCGAATATTGCACTTATTAATTTTATTCAAACAGGCCTGGGGAAATAATATATAAAAAAATAATTTAGATGATGAACTAACGTTCAAAATAACACCCTCTCCCCCCCCCCCCCTCTTATGACGGAGTAATGATTCAAAAGGTAGATTAATAGTCGTTGTTTGCATGGTAATAAATTAAAATTGGAAGTAATACTGTATAATATGATAATGATATGCCTAAATTAATAATTAGCTTGTTTTAATCTTGATGTTGTTTTTAAATAGAGATGAATATGGCGCTGGGCACCGAAAGCTTCTCAGAAATAAATAAAATATAATGAATTTGAGACTATGTTTGGTAATCTACCTTTATCAATTTGAACTAAATTATAAAAAAGTCTAACTTTCCTAAAGCTAAGTTGTAAATTTGAAACTTACACGGAAATATTGAAAATGAAGATACGAAAAGTCTGGGCTCCCAGTATTGTTTTGTTGTTACCCATTTTAGTCGAAAATGGTGAAACATATTATTTAAAATGCATTTTAGAGATTGGAGTTGTGTTCGTGAATATATTCATTATGTTACCTATTTTACATTACCAAGTTTGCTGGGGAGCTAGAAGAGGATTCGGAGAAGGAAACGGATAAAAGTAATTCTAAAGCGACCAAGCATTGCATTGTTGTATATATATATATATATATATATATATATATATATATATATATATATATATATATATATATATATATATATATATATAGGATTCGGAGAAGGAAACGGATAAAAGTAATTCTAAAGCGACCAAGTATTGCATTGTTGTAATATATATATATATATATATATATATATATATATATATATATATATATATATATATATATATATATATATATATATATATATATGTACAACAATGCAATACCTGGTCGCTTTAGAATTACTTTTATCCGTTTCCTTCTCCGAATCCTCTTCTAGCTCCCCAGCAAACATATATATATATATATATATATATATATATATATATTACATTACCGTCGTTTTTTTTTTTTTTTAAGTTAATTAAGTGATTCGTTCTCCATATTTTATTGAAATGTTATCGTTATGGACACAATTAACTCAAGTTAATTACATTTGATAATTAATTGAAGCAAACAAGTTATCAGTATGAAAGCTACCGAAACCTCCATTACGTTACCCACATGGTAACATAATGGAATTAGAATGTAAAGTACAGGATTTTAATAATGTAACGTAATTACAATTAAGCTCAAGGAACAGCCATCCGTAGGGGCCACTTTCTCTTGTAGATACTTAACATTTTAAAATGTTTTTTACATTTCAAACATTAAAAAAAAAATGACCTAGCTAGTATGTTGTCAATTTCTGATAATAACCCAAAGGTGCTCAGAAAATAAACTCTCTAATATGGAGAGCTCCATATCTTAAAGTGCCATGGGCTGCCAAAATTCAATGAAGCTAAAATTTTACAAATCAACTACACATAGGAGTTTAGAAGTATTGTTGTGACATGGTAAGTTGACTCAGAACACAGTTACGAAAAATGTTTTTTCAAGAAATACCAACTTTCTCAGATTTCAAAATTACCCTTATATATGTCAAGAATACCATATATAATATTATAATTAAAACAAAATAAATTTATCACTATAGTGATTTCATCTCAGTCGACATAAAGGACGATTTTCGCTTGGAACACAGGTAAGATGGAGTCCCAAAAGAGCAACTAGATGGGTTAGTGGCGATTCATGTTATTTCCAGACGCATCAATACAAGAAAATCTGTAGTACTCCTTGATAACAGTAAGCAGGCATTGGTATTTTGAAGCATTCATACAAACTTTCAAATGAGGAAGTAGCTTTGGCCAATTCTCGGTGGTGAGAGAAGAATCTTTAGTTCACAGCAGACAATGCATGAGCTTGTCTCATTTTTAATGACATTATTTCAGTAAGGCAGATTTTTCGACCATACCAAGTACCTACACCATCCCTGAGTTTTGATTAACTTAAACTAATTATTCACAAATGTAAATGAATAGCATTGATAACCAGATAATTGGATGAATATCAGTTCAAAAACATGATGTGAGGAGGACAGTACACAGTGACACCATCTCCTGTCTTGCTAGTGACACTAATTATTGGTCCAGCGGGTCTCCAATTTAACTCCTCTCAGCTTTCTAAGGGTGTTAACCAGTGTCGAAAGCAAGGAAGGAGTGGAGGGTCAGAGGGATATATCCCCGTTCTCCTCCTCCACTCCCAAAATTTAAAAAAAAAAATTTGATTTTCAAATAAGTTTTTTATCTTGAGAAATAATTTTTGATCCAATTTTCATTCTATCATTAAAACCTATGCCCTGTTTGGTGATTATAGACACTTATTGATTACTGGCCTTCTCATTAAATCTTCCCCCCCCAAAAAAAAAATCTGCCTACGCCTCTGTTGTGGGTATTGTGGCCATGAGATTGCTAGGGCATCCAAATAATTTACTGTGAAATTGTTGGAAGTAGATTCGCGAATGTTGGTGTAACCTTACATTTTTGGCAATACAGTTTATATAACTACTAATACAGTTACAATATTAAATTGAAATAAGGATTTAAAATGGAAAATATCAGAAGCAAAATCTTATTCGTAATAGGGTCATGGAAATTATAAGGATAACCAAAGAAACAGAAATCTAATAGTCATTTTATATAACTCCTTTAATTCAATAAATTTGTAGAGAGAATGCAAACATGTATTGCTTAAGATTAACTGATTACACGAACTTGCATGGTAGTCTAATTTCCGTAAGTTTAGGACTTGTATATGAATTGAGTCAATGTTAGGAAAGTTCCTATAGGGGGCCTCAACATTTTTCTGCAACCTCCTCTCCCCTCCAGTTTATAAGGATTAGCACATGTCAAGAACCGCTCCACATTAAGTTAGAAGAGGGCTGAGAACCTGAACCAGAATTAAATACAATGACAAAGCCAATAGTAATAGTCAGTATTTTTTAAAGTAATAACCCCTCTTAAATACAACTATAATCTATAAAAAATAGTTCAGTCTCATTTCTTGTTGACATTTTACAGGAAGAAGGCCAAAACTACAATAATCTTGAATAAATGGAAATAAAGATTCACTGTAATAAGTTTTGGACTTCAGATTCGAACACTATCACACAATAATTTCATGCAGAACTACATTCCCAGAGATTCAGATATCCAAAAACCTGTACTTTCTATATCCTAAAATATAATCATGCGGAGTTTGTTTGGTTATCTTTCATACCAATTTTTATGAATGGCTAACGCGTCTGTAGAAATTGTAATTTTCATCTAGTTTATTTTTGAAAACTAAGCATAAGGTTTAATACAAAATGGTAAAAAAAAAAAAAAAAAAGTTAATATCTAATAAATTTTTTCTCAGGAAAAATCCATGACACAAAAAATTTAATTTTTTAAAGAACAATAATATATTTATATTTCCTTTTCTATTACTATTAAAAAGGACTAAACTATACTGGTTACCTTGGTATTTAACCAGCTCCCAAAACAAATAAATAGACTAAAGGTATCCAACAGAACATTTAAAACATGAGTTCCCAACTGGCAATGGCCAGGCAACATTTTGTAGCCTAGGAAAGCCTTCCGAAAAAATATTTTTAAAAAGTTGAGGAAATGTTAAGAAAAATATTTCATGACTAAAATATGCCTATTTGTACTTGTGCTCTGTAAACAGAATTTTATTAGTTTTCTAATTTGGTACTGGAGCCCTTACAAGTTGGAAACCCTTGATTTAAAATGAACAATAATCAACTCAATCAGAAGAAACTATTTAATGGGAAAAATATATTTAAAATAACAAAACTAAGTAAGACTACTGTCGTTTTTGTGTTGTTAAGATTTGAAAATCCAGCCAAGTTATGGCTCATCGCAATATTGTTAATTAATTTTTAAACTTAACATTCATTAATTAATTGCTCAGTTATGCAATGAGCACAAGCATTGTCTATATTGTAAATAATTAAAAATGTAAAATTAATTTTATTTGGTTCATAGCATGATTTAATGGAACAAAAATGAATAAATTAATGGAATGTTCTGAGTATATGTGCCTATGTAGCATATACACATCACATATTTACAACATATTTAAATGCTTATATTTATAAATTAAACATTATCACAGAGGCCAGCATTTATGTTCATTTGCTATTTTGATTAAAATAAATGCCATGAACGTATTTTACAAATAGATACATTTATTTATAGCTTCAAGCAAAGCATCTGAATCATAAATCATAGTAGACGACTTTTATCCCTATGCTTTAAGTATCGTGCAATGACCATTACAAAAATAAATAAATAAATAAAAGAAAAATGTGAGGATAAACTAGTTACCATAAAAATAAAAACAACATAATTACATTATTTTCACTACAATAAATTTCTTCTAATATTAAAAAAACAAATTTTCTTATTAAATAATTATCTCTCTTATGTGCAAGGTTAGTATATAAAACAAAGTTATTTTATTAATATTAAGATTCAGCAAATTATAGGATAAAATTAAAAGATACCAACTTTTATTAAGACTAATCTGAATTATAAGTAAAATCTTTCTCTAGTCCGGCATTCTGTTAACCGTAGGATTCAAAGAGAGAAAATTAATATAATATATTTTTTAAATATATTATAGATTGTATCCTTGACCAATAGAAAGATATAGCAATGGAAGCTGTACTTGATCTAATGACATCAATACCAATTGAAGATGATGATAGCGTTATTAATATAAATGGTGAAAGGAATCAGCTTAGCAAGTGTATCCGATGGTCTTTTGCAACAGCCTTTGACGACTAACCAGAGGTTGATAGTTCTAACCAGAGTGGGAGTGCCAAGTCATTTTGTAGTATCGTCACAAATTAAATATTAACTGGCCTAGGTGGGAATCAAACTCACACCGCTCTCTAAACCTGGGTGCTCTTTCCCCAACACACTAGGCCAGGGGTCGGCAACTTTTTGGTGACAAAGAGCCAAATCTATATTGAAAAAAAAAAAAACATGGAAAAACATAGAAGTGTCTAATTTATCTTATTCTGTGGCTCTTTGAATATTATGTGTAGAGGGATCAAATGCCTTAAAAAAATCGTATCTAAAATTTGGAATGGTTTTATACTGAAATATTTAATATTCAGAGAGTCACAAAATTTTCTAAAAGAGCAGCAGGTTGCCGATCCCTGCACTAGGCCATCACACACACAGTTAATAATATGACATACAAAGGAGATAAGGAGTCTTCTTATCAACATTAAAACTCTATGTTAAAGAGCAAAATTATCTACTTTCACAAATGTCTTAACCTTGAAACAGTTATGGGATGATGAACCAAAAAACTGCTAAGCAGGCAAAAGGATTGATTAAAAGAATAAACAACAGTCTTATATATATCTATATGAAGAGATATAAACACTGGATACCACCTATAAAGTCGGATATGGCGACGAACTGGCTGCAGATACTAAATAGTCAGGTTCTTAGAACTTTGTATATCTGATACATGTAATTTTAAGTTGAAATAACATCGCTTGCAACGACATATCGGACATAGCGACTTTTTTTTCATTAAAGCTGTGGAATAAAAACATCGGTTATAAATGATATGGAAAGAGGGAGTCAGCTCAAAATATAAACTTATTCAAGGAAGATGATGAGCAGACACTTTTCAAGGGGAGATGGCTTGGACTCAATTTGTACTTAGCAAAAGTTTTTACAAGTAAACAATGACCTTCAGAGAGACATCATCATAAAGAGTATTGATAATATTAAAGCTAAAATATCTTATCAATATTATATAAACAAATGGTCGAAGCAGTCCTGCATAACTCATTTGTTTTAAAACAAGTTTAATGTTCTTAAATGTATTATAATCAAGGAATTTTGTTTGAAAAATAATGTAAAAATTATTCTATATATGAATATATAAATCTAAATAAAAATTATGTAATTCATACTTTCAATAAATTTAAAGTATTTTTTTTTTTTTGAAAATTTGTTTTCTACATCTTTCAAACTTTTCCTCTTGTTGAGATCCGTTATAACAAACACCTGCTATTATCATAAAAACCGACAAAACCCTTCAAGGTCATTATTAACGATATCCAGTATATTTTAAATAAATTATTCTTTCGATTAGTGTCCAATTCCTTAGCAAAAAAAAAACAAACACTTTTTAATGCTGTCAATATTATTATAAATATTATTCTGGTTAATTAAATAATTTCAGTTATCGGATGCCTTGTTGGTGCCAGTAATGCCGGATAAGAGAATATGGTATGCTGCATAGATTTGAAAAATATTTTAATATCTCCAGGAGTCTTTTAATATTTCATTATTTAACTTTTTACTGGATAAGAAAAAAATAAATAAATAAAAGCAGTTAGAGTTAAACATATAAGTTGATTCATAATAGATTATAAATTATATCTCAAATCGGCTAACTCATAATAAAAAAGCTGTTAATTTTTTTTTAAATAAGAAAAAAATAATTAGGCTTAAAAATTATGGAACTTCCAACTTACACAGTGACATATTTCATTCTCTCACAGTTATAAAATTTTAAAAAATAAATAAATAATAATTGCAAAAATAGGTAAATTAAAAAAAAAAATCTTATTCAACTCATAACGCTGATTGCTAACTTATTGCATTTATAATACATTGTTAACCTTGGAAGACTTTTAACGATATTCAATAGTTAAAATAAATAATAAATAGTATAATACACACATTAAAACTCATATATTCAGCTATTATAGCAAATCTTATATATTTATCAATGATGCCAATTGATAATTGGCTGGGATCAAAGTGACAACCTTCATAAATGTTTTTCTCCTATGTTGTTGGGAAATGATATCATCATTAGAGATGGGCAAATCCTCTGTTTTTAATAATTAAACTAAAAAGAACTAAATTAGCTCTTTTTCATGGCTCAGTGTTCAGCAAAAATTTATTACCAGTGGTCTTCAAGTATTCGTCATGACTCACTACTTAGTTGCTCACTGTTCTTTTTTAATGAGTCATCAGTCGCTCACCCCAAACAGGAAATACTCTGAATCAGTATAGAAGAGGTTCACCCATCTCTAGTAATCACATCAATAGATAGAACAGTCACTGAACAATATATGTTTACAAAGGCAGTATGCTTAAAGCTTAAAAAAAATAAAGAAAAATAATCAGCAGAGAGCTTTATAATACTAAAATTACATATGTATACATATATTTATATATAAATATTTTTAGGCCTTCTGATTCTAACTTCTGAATAATTTGATAATACAAACATAGAGAGGCACTACGAAACATCTTGAAGCACCAAATATGCACACATAATTGGCACAACTATGAGATGATATATGAAATACGGCAGTGCTAATTAATATGATTTTTTTATTTTTTTTACCATAAGCTTATTTCCATTAATATTTTTTCCTTACTTTTAAAATATCTTGTATAACATGATTGATAATTCAAATTAATGCTCCTTATGCCTATTTTGCTAAATGATATCCTTTCATGTAATGAAAAACTTCAATTAGAAATATATTTTAAATTTCTTGAATAGGTTTTTGTTATTCATTTAAATAATGCTAATTACATAACACGAAGAAGTAATCAGACAAAAACATCAGCAGAAACATTACCTTGTTAATTACATTAGAGAAAATAGTTTTAATTCCACAAACCAAATGATTTAATAGCCTGAAAGGGCCATCAAAAATCAAATGATGAAAATTAGATTCAAAATTCTAATAGCTATTAACCCCACTGATCAAACATGGTGCCCAGCAATATAGCATGAAAAATTCAACCATAATTCAAGGTTGCAAACTATGAAATTTAAGGCGCTTTGTATCAATTTATTGGATTAAATTTAAAATAAAATCGGAACCATAAAATGTATTTGTTTGGCTTCTGATGAAATGTACGATTCAGGCTTAAGAATGAATTTTAATAATTATAAAGGTTGTGTTCCTGTTTGATAATGGAAAATTGTTATCTAACTTTTTATCCTCAGTGTAAAAACTTAACGAAAAAATAAAAATACAACACAGAAACAATAATGTCAAGTGTAAATAAATACAATTTACACATTGGAAGACATTTTAGTATCAAAGGCAATTAATTTTTTGAGATTATTGATGTAACAAAGATATTTTTTTAGGGTTTAAGAAAAACAAAACTGAACGATCAATAGCACTTACTTGAAAAATTGTACAAATTACATCAGTGATTGTAGATTTTTTACAAATGTACATTTATAATTTAATAAGGACATACATTTTTAAAATATGCAAACATACATAAAAATTAATTTATATTTGTTTTCCCACAAAATAGCTTCTTATCTCTATTTGTGTAAAATTCATCACCGAACTCATTTATAGGAACAGTATTCACATCAAGAAAGGCAAAGTATGTTAGTAAAGAGATTCAGAGAATTCATTTAGGTACCTACTCAAGTGCTTCTTCTGAAATAAGTTCTTTCCTGAATTTTCATTGTTTTGGCTGCCAGTGGAACATTTTTTTTCTTATTTAATTATTACCCATTCTTATGTACGTGAACTAAGGGCTCTTTTTGATGACAATCACGTTTTATATTTTTTTAAAAGGGAATTTTTTGTTCGATAAATAGAAATTTTATTCAGTATACAGAATATTTTTTCTAATAAAAATTAAAGGTTCCTAAAAAAAAAGTTCGATATAAGGAGATTTTTGAAATATGGAAGTTCGATATACAGAGGTTCAATTGAATTTCCAACAGGAAATATGAGGCTATGCAGCATATACTTAGAAAAGATTTCCCAGAGCGAACTTACATTGTGGAAAAACTAGGATATTCTGTAGAAGAAACACTATAAAAACGCATCATTAGGGACAAATTTTTAACGTATTAGAGTTATTTATAATGGCTAACTATTGTTATCATCTGATAAATTTAAATCAAGATAGATATTTTGAAATTATCACATTTAACCTAAAAGGCTTAGTTAGTAAATTAAACTTAAGTACTATAAAATTTCCACCTCTTGTTGAATTTTACTGATATAGCTTACAAAAGTTTGTGATTTTACTAGCATCTAATTAAAAAAAAATCTCTAAAAAACTAGATCAGAATATAAAAAAAAAATTGCAGTAAAAGTATTATAAGAATTAAAAAAATTTGAAAATAGTATTTCTAACGGATAAGGCGTTCAATTCTGAGGACCTTAATAACAAATTAGAATAAAAGCCATAGTGAATGGAAATAGAAAAACTGGCTTTGCAATGGATCGCTACACACTGCGGTGTTATAGCTAATGAAAAAGTGGACAAACTGGCCAAGGCTGGGTCCCTTCAACCACAGATAGATGCCAAAGTTTCCCTGGATGAGGTTAAGACCATAAATAAAAAATGAGGAGTACCATGCATCCTCATAGTAACCCTCAAGATCCCTACCATAGACTAAACAGAAAAGAACAAGTTTCCATATTTATTAGACTTCGGACTAACCACAATACTTAAATCTCACCTGTACAAAAAATTCAAAATAAAAAACAGTCCCAAGTACAAATGTGGTAGGGAGGGGGAACAAACAGCTGAGCACATCCCTCAGAGTTTTATCCTTCTTGAAGAAGCTAGAAGGTAGACTTGGCCCAAACCAAAAGCACTGGAAAATAAACTCTATGGGAAACTGGAGGACCTCGGGAGAACCGCAGACTTCCTAGTTTTATCACTGGATGTGACCACATAATGTGGGAAGAACACTGAAGAATGATTAATTACCAAATAGATCCAACACACTGTATCATTAACTGTTTTAAGCCTAGTAAAAATGAGAGAATAAAAATAATTAGAGAAGGTAACATATTAATAGCAGAGAATATCAGGCTCATGAGATATGCAAACTCATGATTAACTTTTTTCAAAAATTTACTCTCTGTTACTGTTAATGACATTCAAATCAACAAGAAGGTTCATAAAAGCTTAAATTTTAAACAGATGTAGTACATCAATTTCATTATTCCAAAACATTTTAATAAAAGGTATCCTCAGATGAACAATAAATATAAATATTGTAAGAAAGTAGAATGGGATATATTGTAATATTTTGATTGGAAATGATACATTTTAATTATTAAAAAAAAATGCCTCTATCGCATAAACATGATTATAGTTGGCAAAGTAGTGATGGTGGAAGGAAATATAACAGAAAATTTCAAGCATTAAAATAATCTTTCAGAGGGTAAAGGACAACCACTTCAAAACCAATATCGCATATCAAACACTTGCAACTTATTTTGCTGGATCCAGGACAACCCGACTAGAAAAGCTCCTATCATAAAGGCGAACGATTCTGTTCATTGTCAGAAATTTTATTCAGAGAAATTTGAGGTGTGGTATTCAGGTTTAAAAAAAGGGTGATTTACTTAACACGTTCAGTATAAAGCAAACCACCGGTGGGTCGCTACGTTTTTGCTCCAGCGGGCCGTCATACTTCTCGTTCATCAAAGCCTTTCGAAATGAGTTCATTAACAAGGATCAGACGTTAGACCAGAACATCATTCCTGACAGCCATTAAAATAAAATAGTAATATAATTTTTATATATACTATTTTCTTTTGGTTTTGGACATTTTACATTAGATAAACACTTTTTTGTTCTTTCCTTTTAGTTTTAAATCTTAGTGACGACATCTAACGGTAAGCCATCTATTTTAACCAGTTGTTTTGATATTTTATCGCAAGTACAGAAGTTTGAATTCGAAATATCTTGTAAACAAAAAGAAAAAAAAATTTATAGCAGTATTAAACATATAGTACTACAAAATTTATATCAACATTACATCAGTTTACAAGAAATTTATATGAACTATGAAATATTAAAAATCTGTGAAACCATTCACTCAGAATTTTTTCTTTGGAAAGGATATTGATAACATGTCTTTTTTTATTTTGAAAAAAAGAGAACATATGAAAAAAAAAATGTGCAGAAAATAATTATTTTAGTTGTGCAGAAAAAGTTATATTGAAAAACAAAGGTAATTGAATTTTTAAAAATTAAAATAAAATTATTTGTAAAAACATTCTAAACACATCGTAGGTTCGTTATGACATTGCAAACAGAAAGCGGAACCTTTTTCATCAGCTTCTTTTTTTCCTGAGGTTTATGCATTTTTTTTTGTAAAAATTTGTATCACAGGTTGTGTTCGCTTCTGAGGCAGAGCGATCCACATTTGCTTCTAAGCCGGTGGGTCGCTCATGTTTTTCACAGAAAAAAACTTCACAGGATCATTTTTTTAGTACATAAGATCAATATACTTTTTTATTCTAAAAAACTAAATAAGCTGATTATGTAAACTTCTATCTAATAAATTATATATACTTTTTACTTTGCATGGAAAAAGTACATTTTATTACAAGCACACCATACATACGCTATAGAAAGTGAAGTAATATAAACAAAACAACTATTTATATGTACAAAATGTACTTTTTGCGCCTCAGGTTAATCTGCCCTACCCTCTGGTCCCACTGAAGTCGGATAAGCGAGGTTCTATTGTAGATCAAATTATTACAGAGATATTGAGCTCTTAAAAAAAACGGGAGTGTCGTGTTAAGGGAGGCAGATCTTTTAGATTAGGATTTTGAGGAGATTTAGTGGAGGAAGGTATGCAGACAGCGATCCACGATGGTGTCAGTAGGGAACCTTCTGCTTCGCTAAGCCGTTAAATTTACTATTAAAATAGATTAAACATAATTAAAGTTCATCTTAAAACTGAATTTATTACCAGTAAATTTTGATGTTCTCAAAAGACTCTTTAACAAATACCGATTGTTCATCTGAGGACATCTTAAGAAATATGATTGTTAGGTAAAAATCAATAGGGAATTAGGATTCTATAAAATAAAGACCATTTTAACAAAGAAACAGAAACAAATCTGGTCGATCCTATTATTATTGAATCAATTTATTTTATGATTTTGTCGTCATAAATCTTAACAAATTTTTATTGTTGATATTAAGTAAGGAAAAAAATATGGAACTTACTATGTACAACCATAATTGAACAGCCTATCATAAAAATGAGTTTAAAAAAAACAATAAAAGAAAAAAATTAAAAACATACTAGCATAGATTTAATTCTGGAGATACAAGATTCTAAAACAGACTTCAGAAGCTTATTTTTCGAACTAAAACCTTTCAACAGTATAACCAACAAATTGGAAGTAAAATACAATTTAAGTCTTAACAAATAAGACCATCACATAAATTACAATTTAAAGTCACCAGAAATTTGAGTTTCATAATAATAAAGTGTTTGCATAATGGTTTTGGACACATTAAATTATCCTGAACATTTACTATTAAAGTGCACCTATTTATCAGAACAGATAATAAAATTATGTATATATTCCCTTTAATATATAGTTTTTTGAATACATATTTTTTTTAATTTCAAGTGTGCAATATTACAAACTATAACAACTTTGATTACAAAAGTAAAATGAAAAGTTAAAACACACTGCACTGGATATTTTAACAGATTAACAATAAATATCATAAATACCTAGTATTAAGCATGTCAAATTACGCATCGACATTTTAATCTAAAATATATTCACCTTCACAGAAAAATTGCTTGAACCACACAAATTGAAATAATAAATTTTATAGTATGGAACTATTAATTGAATAACAGGTATCTTTAGGAAAACCAAATGTATAAATTATGATTTTTCTATAAAATTTCTTTTCTTAGATCTCAACTTTCGCTACACATTCTTATCCTTATCACTAGCTGAGGACAATCTCATTTCTGATGACCTCAATTGTAATCAAACCAATGAATGCCAGCAAAATGATAGAAAAAAAAGAACTGATAAGCCCCACAACTAGCCGAATGATAATTACATTTTTAAAAATCTAAACTTAGTGCCTTGAATAGAAGAGTAGGTACGGTGTTAAGGCTGAACCCTTGGCTTGCTTTCCGGCTAGTATTTCTTCAAGCTGCCGACGTGAGATCACTCTAACAGTTTCATCGTCACACTCAAGCCAGGTCTCATCGTTAACTTCTTCTCGCATTCTCACTCCACAACAGTCAGAGCCCCTACATGAAGATCTAAAAAAAAAAAAAAATCAATTTTTTCAACATTTCCCTCTTTGTCCTTTTTTATATATTTATTTATTTTTATTTTTAAATATGAGATAAAATCATAATCTTTGAGGCCTGAACATAATTTAAAGATGAAAATTATTAAACATTAATTCAGTAAATAAAAGTATTAAATAAGGCATGGAGATGTAAAAGAGGATAAATCCATATTTTGTTATTTTAATGAATGTTAAAAATTTAAATGTTATATGATAGATAGATAAACTTGTTTTATTTACATAATTCTCTTGTTCGTCTACATTATTTTTAAACATCCAATACTGGCATGGATATACTGTTTTCCATAAATGTTATATGAAAAAAAAAGATGATACATAGAATGATAATTAGTACAGTATTGAAAGAATTAAATATTAAAAGTGTTCATATTTATTTATTATATGTCGACAACGTGCCCGATTTCAAATACTGACAGGGCTTGAAAGAAGTCGAGATGGGCAGAGCTATTTCCCCACCATCCATGTGGATTCTTTCGTCGACCCTATTACAGTAGTCTTTCTTCCAAAACCTCACTGTCAAGTTTTTATAAGGGTATATAAAACTTTTTAAATTACAGGAAAATATCTCCATATAATTCATAACTTTATTCAGAATTTATCATGACATTTCGGGCTTATTCTTGCCCATTTTCAAGTGATAATAAGATTCTTCTTATACCAACATGTACAACAGGATTTTAAATCAATAATCTTACATTTTCACAAATGGGTATGAAAAAGTGGAAGATAAAGATCAATTGAAAATGAGCAAGGATAAGCCCGAAACGTCGTGATAAATTCTGAATAACATTATGAAGTATATAAGGGATATTATCCTGAAATTTAATAATTTAAAAAATATAGCAATTTTAATCTAACACTGCCTCTCTAACTAGCTTGGTTTCCTGTATGTTCCAGAAATTTGCTCCTCACCAGTCTGGACCAATTCTGTAGATAGTAATTATGAACTTTTTTGAACATTTAACTCTTCATAGCTTCAACAGTTTAAGACTAGAGAAGGAAGTATCTTGACATAAGACAAAATCATTACTACAGATATTCAATGATTTAAAAAAAAAAAAATTAATATGTTTGTTATTGTATAAAAAAACAAAATTAATAAACTTTTTACTGATTTAAATTCTAACCTTCCTACAAACCTGAAGTACTGTCCTCTACTCTCAGTAATTGAACCATTCTTGGGAGTCCTAAAAAACCACTTTTTTTTTGCAGTGGCGGAAGAACTCTTGTCAGGAGCTGCACTCGATAATGAAGCTGTTTTCCTTCTCTCTCTAGAAGAATTATAAAAAGTTTAAGATAAGTTATACTTGGTTTTGGAAGTAGCCAATAAGGTTTAGCTAAAACAACACACATCAAAATTTTACTTTTACGTAAAATTAAATTAAAAAAAAAAAATTAATTCAAAGAAAAATCCTTTTTCTTCGGCACAATATCAAAAAACTTACTTATCACTCATTATATTCAAGAAAAACACATAATATTTAATCATGAGCCCCTCCTCCAAATTTCGGAAAATTCCTCTTATTGGACCCACATCTCACCAGTGCACCTCATAGATTGTCTGGTTTCAACATAGTCAAACAAACATGACATGTGTTTTATGCCTTTACCAGTATTACTATGTCCGCTTCCATTCTCCTTTCTATAAATCACACATTTGTGAACAGACAAAACCGTCTCTAATGATGCCCATGCAAGTTCAACTGTATTCATTTAAGGGAGGTCTAGCATCCGACAATAAAATTGGTAATTGGGATTTTTTTTCTTCAAAAAAATATTGAAGGGTTTTGAAATAAATGAGATGTAATCAGGGCTGCCTAAAAGAACGTGAGTCGGACCCAGGATACTAGATCTACTTTAAACTATTATTCTGTTTTTTTTTCATTAACTAGAAACAGTGCCTCTTGGTTTTTATTTTGATAAAATCAACATTACATTTAGAGGTCTATATGAAATATAATCTAAAAATAATTGATAATTATTAAGTATATAATTTCATTAATTCAGCATACCTGTTACAGGATTCATAATCTGTTGAAAAATCTCGTGGTTTAACATAAGCGACATAATGACCCGAAGCCATGGTAGCCCCGAGGTGCATGATAACAGAATAAAGGCTATATTCGTGTTCAGGGCTGGGACTACCAAGCTTTTCACATCCTTCGCAGAAACACCCGAGCCTCAAAGGAGTTGGCATATGCTCATTAACTTTGCTGACTACAGACCTGAAATGTAACAAAAAATAATAATACTAATAATACATAAAAGTTAAATTATTCATTATGATATAATTGGAAGATTCCAAAAACAAAACCTTAAATCTCTAAAATGCTGGTAAATAACTGACGAGACCTATTGCTATCATTTCTTTTTGCTATATACACTGTACCAAAACATCAATTTAATTTCTGGATTGGGAATACGGTAATGACAGCATTAAAAAAACATTTCAGTTAAAAGACTTTCTGATCTTCCATTATATTAAAATTCATATGTCTTAGAGAAAATGAAACTTACCCATAACCAGAAGAGAACCTTTTAATTTGCAAAGTTAGGAGTTTTGGTAATGACTCGAATTTAACACATCGTCGAGCTTCATTGTAACGAAGGCATTTTTCGCACCAATATTTGTTACTGTCATGTAAATACTCCTCCGTTACAAGAGCAGACTGGTATAACTGGTTAACATTAAGCCCATCATCTATTTAAACAAAAATCAGAAAACACTTTTAAAATATTTCAGATTTTATAATATAGATAAAAAAACCAACAACATGATAATTAAGATTCTGAATAAAAAGTAAATATAACTAAAAATCACTTTTAAAATTATTTTTTTCATTGATGAGGTAAAACCTTTCAGGTTAAAAATTATACAATGGGATTAATTCATAAAGGCTAAATTAGCTTCAAACAACTCTTTATTCTCACATTTCGGCTCTCAAGCCATTATCAGGTACATATTTAATTGATTTGGTAGTTCTATTGAACCATTAGATGGTTTTTGCAAGAAAACATAAAATCAGAACACAGAAACAATTCCGGATTTCTTTCATGGTACTATGCCAGGAGTTCCCAACACAGTGCCCGCATGACATCACATTTGCCCGCTGGCACAATTATGCCCGTCTAATATAACCTGTGCCAGCAATCAACTGCTTTATGTGGCCTGCAGCAGATCGATGAGTTTTCAATAAAATATTGTACAATTTTTTATTTAAATATTTGATCATTAACTGGAAATGTATTCATTACATTTTATTTGAATAAGCAAATTTGTTTTAATATGGTCATTTATTTATATCATAGTATTATATGTTTTTCTGTTAATTATCACTGTTATTTTGTTTATTTGCTTTTCAGCAGTAGTCTCAGAGAAGCAGTGAATGGTGAACAAAGGATGGACGGCAGGGAACAGATTCTATGTATCTTGAAATAAAAAATCTCATGTGTTTTGAGAGGGTACTCAATTTTTTTAAAAACTTTTCCTGGTTTTCCCAGCCGCTAGATACCCTGTATACGGGAAATAAGTGTTTCCCTACATTAATGGTAACTAGAAAGAAGACAACAAAATGGCAAGATACAAGCTGGAGAAATAGAAATATTTATGAAAATTACAGGATAAAAAAAGAACACCTACCCTTCCCTTGTGAGTCTGTTGTGATAGGAACACAGATGTCACAAAATGTTTCCTTCCTTTGAGTTACCTGCTCACACTCAAGACATGTAGTTCTTAATAATGATACTCCCTCAAAGTGTTCGGATATGAAGTTGTGTCCCACAGCAGTACTTTCTTCTTCATAATCCACTCCATTGGTGCAACAGTCTCCATTTTGAGCTATAGATTCTAAAAATAAAAATCTTTATAGTTATGTATGTATATTTTTTAAATATATATATATATATATATATATATATATATATATATATATATATATATATATATATATATAAAATTGCATAATTGTTTCAGCTTTAATCAATTTGCAGCTTGGTTATATTATACTTTAAATATGCATAGCTTAGAAAACCCAGGATTGCTCATCAACCAAAATTGCCATCTTTCCTGGACATTTGAGGTCCTATAGGGTTTCCCAAAAAATTCTATAGAATAAAAGGCTAGAACCAAGTTTAGGCATCTTAAGGAAATCAACTAGGTGAAAAATTTGATCAATTGATTAAATAAATTATTATTATTTTTAAATCCTGACTTTTAAAAGAAAAATTACTGCCATATTAATCAAAATTGAGTACAATTAACGATTTGGGACAATCAAAAAGATATAATACTAAAATACAACAATGATTATCCATAAATTACCAAATCTGACAATAGTCCTATTACCTTATTATAAGGCATAGGACAGATTTGAGTATTTTCTAACAGTTATGCCACCCATAATACCTTCACAGAATCAATTTCTCAAACACCAAGGTTTTAGAAGTGAATTACGAAGCTTCTGCCCAGGAAAAAAGTGTTAAGAAGCCACTAGAGAATATTTTAATGATCACAAGGCTTAATGAATATCGTGGTTTTTAATTTTAATAAACTATTTTTTTTTTTTTAAACTAGTCTTAAACAGACAACTAGTCTTAAAATTGAAAACTAGAAAACTAGTCTTAAAAACAGACATTTCATATAGTACAAGATAAATTATACAGTATATACTGACCGATTCCCCTAGAATCATTTTCTCCTTTGCCACGTCCCTGCCTCCCAATACTTAATGATTTTCGGACCTAAAAAAACAAAAAAACATATAGACTAACAAAACTCAGATAGGCAACCATTTATATATTATATGAAATTTATTTGGTACACATGTACATATACAAACATATATAAATATTTAAAAAATTATCTTCCCACAAAATAAAGGAATTTGTTTTAATAACGAGCAGGAGGGGAGAGGAGAAAACACTTTTCATCAAGTTTAGAATAAAACTACAACATAGAACCAATTTTAAGTTTTAAAAATAAACTAATTAGAGTTAGGCTTAAGCTTAAGATCGGTTTAAGCATTATTAAGATAAGTAAACGGATTATAAAACTTTTAAGGAAGAAGTTGGTTGGGGGCTGTGGTCAAAAAGTAACACTTTAATAACTAATACTTATTTATTTGTGCCAACGTTTCGGCCCAAGTTTTAGGTCATCTTCAGGGCAGAGAGGCGTATAGTCGAGTGCCAACTGTGAGTGTTTGGCGCCCGAACTGTGGAGTTGGCGCCCGAACTGTGGAGTTGGCGCCCGACTACACGCCTCTCTGACCTGAAGATGGCCTAAAACTCAGGCCGAAATGTTGGCACAAATAAATAAGTATTACTTATTAAAGTGTTACTTTTTGACCGCACCCCCCCCCCTTCCAACTTCTTCCTTAAGTATATCTACAGTCAACCAAAACTCACACCAATATAAAAATTTTAGTTGACTTCTGGTTAAGATAATATAAAAATTCCTTAAGTTTAACAAATCAATTCTCAGATTTAACATTATAAAAATCTTTAAATCAATATGGAATATGAAAACAATTAAGGTCAAGGTAATTATTTAAAAATTACTAAAAACTTATTTTTAAAAAGTTTCGTCACACAAATCATCTTAAAACATAGTTAGAGAACTCAATTTTACAAAAATTCATAAGGTAATTTTATTAAAATTAGGATATCCAAACAATAAAAGTTTGAAGGATAAAAATATGAGATATAGTTTTAACAATATTGATATAGCGAATGAAATTTGTACTGCAATTTTACAATCAGGCTGCATTATCAGTGCCTGCTGCTGAAGTCACCGAAGATCACCTGCAATTGCACTCTCTAGTGCCATTTGTGATAACTAATTGCTTTGAATTCATTTGTAACATTCGTATTCATTGGAATTATTAAAATTGCTTTAATAATTGGTGTTATTAAAACTGCTTTAATTAGTTATTATTTAAAATTATTAGTGCTGTCGACTTTCACTCACTGAGCTTGCTCAAGAAATATACAAACCCCCAAAAGATCCTTTTCAGTTGAGGTTAGGCCCTTACCATAATTTAAATTATTACTGCATTAGGTAAAATTTCCCTAGACCACCGGAGGTTGACAGCACTAATAATTTTAATAACTCTAATGAATACAAATGTTACAATTGAATACAAAGCAGTTAGTTATCATAAATGCTACAGAGTGCTAGTGCGGCGACCTTCGGATAACTTCGGCTGCTGGCACTGACACTGTGTCTTTATTGTAAAGTTTTACCAAATTTGTTAATAAAAACTTGTGTGTAATACTTTGAACTTTTTGATAAAAATTCATTGATATATTTGAAAATTAAAATAAATCACCATTAAAGTTGAAGAAGCAAGTGTATAACATGGACCAAACTTTATAATCATTGTAATAAACACAAAATGAATATAAGTAGATCAAATATACTAATTAATAAGCATTCAACAAACAAATAATAAATATATAAATAATAGTTTACCTGTCGAGACCAAGACTGTTTAACAGGAGGTAGCGGTGGAGGAGGTGCCGTGGTAACAGCAGAAACAGATGCAGCTTGACGTAACTGACAACAAGTTTCACGAATGTTGTCTAATAAGCATACCAAGAGTTCATGTGCATCGTGCTGTTGATTTCCTTCGAAAATTGGGTTGACATCCCTGATAGAATCAAAAATAAACTTTTGAAAGAAATAATTTAATAACTAACTAATCATACTTGAATCAATTATCAATAAAAGTTCAGTAAATACAGAGAAATGATCTCATATATCATGCCATATTGCCTACCAACAGTATGATTTAAAAAGGCAAAATCAATCTCAGAGAAAAAAATTAATAATAATGCAGCCTGTTCCAAGATTTCATGCATATGAACAATTCATATAATCATTGCCAACAAGTATAAGATTAATATTTCTACTTAGATTAATACTGAATAAAATTCCTTAAAATAGTACATTTTATTTTCATAAGTAAAATCCGAGCCTAGCATGTTTAGTTAATTTTGTGTATTTTATGCATAACTATTATACATTTTTTTTATAGCATGTTTTAAAGGAGCTAAGTGATTAAAGTATTTAGGACACATCTTGACTAAAAAATTAAAAGCTGGAAAAAGTATCGGTTGAACACCCCTAATACAATAGAGAGTAAGTCTGTTAACAGAATCAACCAAAAAACTTTTAAAAAATTATATTGTAATGAAATGAAAAATTGATCTTTATTCTGGGACATTCAGTCTCCTAAGAATAACAAAAATGTACATCTTAGGCCACATTAGTCTGGCTTCACTAGAGTAAATTAGTTATATTACTAACTAAAAGACAAATAATAAAAATAAAAAAAAATTAATATATACAAGATGTGGCTGTTAAATAACGAGACACAGAACTATGCATGTGCCAAAAGTCTGGCCAAGGTCTTCGCTTGTATAATTCGTTTTGTTTTGCCCAAAAAATGATATGTGTAATACTAGAGCAACGAATCGTCGTGAAATTTTACATGAAACTTGGAAAAAAGCGCTACTGAAACTCGCTTATGACCCTGAAACCAAGCGCCAATCAATGCATTGGAAGAGCCTAACTTCACCGAGAGCTAAAAAAGCTCGAATGAGCACATCAAAATTCAGAGCGATGATGATGAGCTTTTTCGATATTCATGGGGCTGTGTACCTCCACACAGATTCCAGAAAGTTAAACTATTAATCAACATCACTATCTTGAGGTCCTTGCTAAACTCCGTGAAAGAATAAGAAAAAACAATCCAAATTGTGGAAGAACAACCCATGGGTTCTCCATCAAGACAACCCAACGGATCATTCTACATTGTCAGTCAAGACGTTTCTAGTCAAGTGCAACATCCCAGTGTTAGACCATCCGCCTTACTCGCCTGACCTTGCACCATACGACTTTTATTTGTTTCCCAAGATCAAATCTGCATTAAAACGAACAAGATTTCAGTCCACTGAAGCTGTGAAAGAAAAAGCAGAGCGCGTCATGAAGGAGCTCACAGAAGAAGACTTCCAGCACTGTTTCGAACAATGAAAAATTCACATGGAGCGTTGTAGGGATATAGGAGAGATGTATATTGGAGGTGATAATAACTAAAAAGGTATGAATTAAAAATATGTTTTGCAGCAATAGTCTCGTTACTTAACAGCCACACCTCAGATGCATATATATATATATATATATATATATATATATATATATATATATATATATATATATATATACATATTAGCTCAAACTGGCTCAGTTATTTATTCTTTACATGTATATGGAAGATTGATCATTGAGAAGATGGATAAATAAATGGTTTTTAAATGAGGTTAGGGAGGAAGCTTGACGAAGGTGGAAGGGCAAGGAATTTTAAAACAAGGTAGCACGAATGACAACGGATTTTTCAAATTGGTAGGTTGGGATCTTGAACTTCATAGCATTATGCTGGTGTTATTTGTATTTAACCTAAACTTACAGAAGGCGGCAAGGGATCCAAACCTGAGGGACAATGCCAAATTGCTTTAACAAATCTTCATATACGGCGATGACCTGGAGCCTCATGGGGATCCCAGAATGCATTCTAAGGCTTTTATACAACTGGAGTAGTCAAGGCAGTAACCAGCAGAGTGGAAACCAATACTGACAAAACAATATATATGCAAGCTGAACTGATGGATTAACATTGAATGAAAAGACTGTTATAAGTTTTATATAACTGAACTCATAGCTCGACACTGTTAATGAAAGAGAAGGACTCTAGCAATAAACAGATGCTACTGTTCCCTTCAGAAGTGTTCACAGAATAAATCCTAGTTAAGAGGAACCAAGATAACACAATAAGCCTAGAAAAATGAGCCAAAATTTGGTAAAATAAGCTAAAAGAGAAACTAACAAATAATCTATAGACAATTTATTGAAAAAAAAAAGATAAGGTTAATTTTGTCATGAGGCTAAAAAGAAAACGAGCCATTAGTATGTAAATACATAAATAAACTAACTAAATGGTTGTTATTTTTACTAGGAATGATTAAGTAATATTAAAAATAAAAAAGAATTAAAATAAAAGCAATGACATCCTCTATGCAATCACAAGCCAACGAAATATTACCTAAGAGACTGAAGAAATAGATGAGGATGGAAAGGTTCAGAATGATGATCTTTCACTTCTTCAGTTCTCAATGACTCGTAAAGCTGATGCAACTTGTCCGTAGCAATTTGCATCTTGAGGGCATCACCACCTGTCAATGACCCTAGATCTTTACTACTCCAGCTTTTTCCTCCTCTACCCAAAGATGAACACTAAAATAGATAAGTATGCATTAAAGAATCATAATTTATACATTTAATTAAAAAAAAAAAATGAAATACATTTATTATTTACAGGAGTAAATACAAAGCTGTGAGGACACAGCAAACCTGAAAGAAGGGACTATAGTTTTTATACATGTTTTATATAATTTATTTAGTAAATTACAAGCATATATACAAACGCATGGTAATATTTCTGTATTCATTAAACTCTGATTAATTTAACACTTTAAATGCATTTTTTTAAAATTTAATAAAACCCCCAACTATGGAAATTTTGTTTATATATTACAATCCCATTCGTCCCAAGGGATAGAATGTACTTGCATATCTACTTAACATTGTTGGGTAGTTCGTGAAGTTGACGCCCATGAATATTGAAACTTGATGTCGTTGTCGGGTGCATTCCACACCCAAATAAAAATTATGACTCTTCTTTACTCAATACATTAATTTACTTTCTATATGTTTACATGCACAGATGCAAGGAGCTTCCTGTATTTTGGCATAGAAAGATGAATAGGACGGAATGTAACTGTAAGGGGATGTAATGTTTAGTGGAAGGCACCAGACTACTACACCAAGGTTCAATATTTATGGGCGTCAACTTCACTAACAACACACCAATGCGCTTAAATAGATATGCAGGTATATTCCATCCCTTAGGACGAATGGGATTGTAAGATATAAAAGTTATTATTTTTTTTTTCAATATAAAAGTTTTTATTTTTTATTAAATTAAATTTTATTTTAAGATTTTTAGTTTTTCAAGTATTTTCTATTTCTAATTGATTACCATAAGATCATGAACTTACGAATAATATGATAGGAAATATCAACAAAAAGGTGAAAATACATAAAATAAAACGAAATATTTTTTAATATTTTGATCTTACAATGTTTCAAAATATTCATGAGAATTCACTGCGTAATTTGAGCCATCAAACTTAAAAATCGGTCCTGCAGTTCGCTCAAAAATCATTAAGATACCCTCAAAAGGACAAATATCCAATATAAAAAAGTCTTTAATAGGTTCAATTGATATCTTAATAAAAATTGTGATTATACTTCAAAAATAATAATTTTAATATATTATCAAACAGAAATCTTGATCAACTAATAATTTTTAAATTCTATATTATTAATATTAATGTTTTATGACTATAGTAAATTATTAAACAGTAAGTAACATACTTATTACTTGCTCTCAAATATATAGGTAATTTACAACAAGAATCACTTCAGAAAGTTAACTTTTAATATTTGTTATTTATATTGAAATAAATCTTGTGCTAATAAAGTTATTTCACATTAAGCTAATCTATACTAATAATTACAAATTAGACAACAGGTATATAATATTATAAACTGTAGCTTTGATTTGTTGGTTGGTAGCTGGCACATGAGACAAAAATTAAGGTAAGAATTGTTTGTTAATACAATTTATTAAAGACAAAATTTTACCTTTAGGCCAGCTCGACCAGAATACTCTTGGAGATCAAGAGCGAGATGATGTAAATTATGTAGAAAAGAAGGAGCAAACCGAAGAGTATATAATACTGAATTGAGGAAGCAAGTGTTACCAAGGTTTGAAAGAGTGGTAATTGGGTTTTCTGGGACATCTCCACCTCCTCGACCACCACCATCCACTCCGCCAACCACCATTAGCCCTAAAAAGTAGAAAAGATATATGTGTTTTTTATATAGAAGAGCAAAAACTTCAAAAGAGACATAAAATAATTGTTAGGATATAAATGGAAGATTCCACACATGAAGCCTGGAGTCTCCAAAATACCGATAAATAACTAACCGATCGATGTTTTGTCAATTCAGAAATTTTCAGAACAGAAAAATAAGTAGATCAGATAAATGCAGACATGTAGTACATCTCACACCAACAGTCTAAAAAGGCACATCAATACGAGATAGTACCTCACACTCATACTGCGATTTGATTATGTAAATTGCGAATAATAACTCTTCCTACATTAATTTTCCTTTTTTGTTTTTCACATAATTTTTTTGACATTTCGGGATATTTTTCCTTATCATCAGGACTTCTCACATCTACAGCCTTCATATTATTTCTTGATTCTATTAATCCGTATATAATAATATTTTCTAAGTTTGTTTTTTTTTAAGTTATATATTTTACAAGGAACATATTAAATATTGCATCTTTTCAACATCGCATAACTCCTTAGACTATTAGTCAGTTTCAAAACTCTATAAATAAATTGCTATTTTTTTAATGATTTGCCAGTATTGTAGGGTCTAACTTGAAGGCATATTATTCTTTTCATGTAATAACAACAAAATTTTGCCTCATGGCCCTAATAATCATCAATTAACAGAAAAATCTAGTTGGGCCAGATTTTTTTTGACAATGTATAAAGAATGATAGAAGACTAATTCCCAAAGCAAGGAATGGAGGCCAGAGTGAAAGGCATGCAGACCAGATGTAGGAAGGCATCTAAGACAGAAAAATAGAACTTGTCTGAAAGAGTGAAGTCTGGTCTGGGACCGGGCCAAAATCAAGGCTATTAACAGAAAGTTTAGTAAATCTTCTGTAAAACCTCTGACAGCAAAAGTATAGCACAAGATTCAGGAGGTTGACGATGGGGAATAAAGATGACTTGGTATATTTTATTTGAATCCTCCAGCCAGGTTTACACATTTAACGACTATCATTTGTGACAGCGATACACCACTAAAAGGTTCATTATTCACAAATAACACTTATGTATCATCAATGTATAATTTTTTCTAAAAAAATAAACAAGACCAGTGACAGCCAATGTTGGGAGACATATAATCAGTGCTAGACACAAATTGCCTGGTTTAACCCTGTTTTAAAGTCAGATACTCATTTTAGAGGAAAGTGGAGCTAGAAAGATTCAATTTCATCTTGAGTTCCCATTCTGAAAAAAACATAATAATTTTCTCTAAAGCAAGAATTCACTATGCCATGCCGGGGTTTGAACTGGGCTCATTCAGCGTAACACGATGCTGTATCAACTAGGAAACCTGGTTCTCATTTTTTGTAGCTAGACTAACAAAAATATACTGTTAGTAATACATTTTTTATACAACTTTAAATTTTATTATTTATTTTTTTCAATTACATATAGTTAAAATGAATTTAAGGAAAGTTTTAAATTCCAAAATCACTGTATCATTTTAGTAAACATTTCCATCTAATAGAAAATTTGTCATTTGTAATTAAAGATAACTACCTAGTTCAGGTAAAAAAAATTTTCAGACAGCTGCTGTTTGTTTTTTAAAAGTAATCGACACTATACACAATCTTTGATCCCTTCTCAACCAACGGCTAATAAGGTAAGTTTATACCCTTCTATGTATTATGTTCAATAATTTTTTGAATATCTTACTGTCAAAATGCCTCGAACATCTATCGAAGTTCAATAAATAATCTTTTTTAACTACGGAAAAGTATTAAGTGCCTAAAAAATTGGAGGATGGCAGGCCAAAGTAAAAGTACTATAGTCCATATAATTCAAAGGTATAAAGACAGAGATAGATTTGAAAAGACCTAACGACCATCCAAGAGAATTGAACGAGTGAGAAAGGCCTACCGAGGTCTGGAAAATTAAAAACAAGCCCTCGATGAATGCACCTTAGATCTGCTTTGAGATATTTGGAGAAACAGAAGAGCAAGATCATCCACAAAATGTGAAAAAGAATTCTAAAAGTAGTAGGATATAATGAAAGAGTACCAAGGAAAAAGCAGTTTTCCAGTAAAAAAAAAAAGAAAAAAATTGTTTCAAAAACGAGTTCCGGAATCATTTAGACAATTTTTGGAGTAATGTAATTTGTTGCTATGAATCTAAATTCAATATTTTGGATCCCGACAGTCGTGGTAAAATTTGGAGAAGACATAAAGAATCTTTTATTTTATTTTATAAAAACTAAATTATTTTAATTGTACAGTCTGAAATTTTTAGTAACTGACTGTATACTCTTTCTTTACCCATTTATGATATTATAAACTAAATGTATTTCATAAACATAATTCAAAACTTAAGAATGGTTTGGAATAAACAACTATTAGCTAGTTACGAGCTATGCAGAAGTGAATCATGCAGGACCATGGGTTCCTGAGCAAAAGAAAGATTGAGAACAAATGGTTTAGAGTATAAATTAGAGAGCTTACTCCATGTTTTCAAATCTGGAGAAATGCCAACAAATAAGCAAACAAGTGGTGTTTTAATATTTATCAGATTCTGTACAACTAGAATCGATAATAAATACAAGACAATCTCATTTACAATGAAATAAACAATAAGAGCATGGACAATTAATAATTAATATTTCAATCATTTCACCCACTCAACAGAACTATTAAAACAACTTACATAAAGTATTTTCTTGGTACTAGAACATGTCAGGTAGGCACAAGATCTTAGAGGCTTACTATAGATGGATTACCAAGTGAGACTGAAAGTAGACGGAGGAGACTGATCTTCAGACCTTCTTTTGTCTGTCAATTTGAGCGGGATATATTTACAAATCTAATATATCTAAATCATATATCGTTTATATCTAAAAAAATAAACCTGTGCTGATTAAAATTTTATATAGATGATGTTTTTAATATTGCCTAGAAATCAATATAATAAAATATTAGAATCTTTTAATATCAATATTAACAGAATAATATTCACAATAGAAAAATCTATTAATAATAAACTTAGGTTCCTGGATACAAAAATTTTCCCCAAAAATAAAGTTTGTAGAAATAGATTGCCCATGTGCCGTGATGGAGTAACACTCGTTTTCACTTACTAAGTAACACTTACACCATTTTCCTTTTTAAGTCTTTTAGTGCCGAACTACGATATATCGATGTTCTTAGCATTTAGGAAAGGAGCCGACAAATGATATATTGTATTATAACAGAAATAGTGCATGTAAACAGATATATAGTATGGGCTTAGTTTTCGAATTGTGGGAGAACTTAATCTCAAAATAAATGATACTTTCGGCTGGCACTAAAAGGGTTAATAAACATCACCAGTATTTAAAATTAATAAAGTAGATCAACAATCACATATTATTACCTGCTTCAATAGGTATTGCCATAAGCGTTTCATCCACAGGTTGGCTTATTTTTTTTGCCTGATTGGTGGACAAGCAGAGTTTCTTCCTGGGTGGACATTCACCGACATCCCATAGCACGGTCATTTTTGGTCCACCTTCTAAAAATAATATCACTCTTGTAATAAAACTCCATGCAAAAGCTTTGGAGATAGTTAAGTATTTGATATTGTGAAAGAAAGGTACATTAATTCATCTTAACAAGCTATAATCTATAAATTTAATTAACTATAAATGCACAGATTTCATCTATGTTTTAATGCTTTAAGCACATATTTCGCAATAAAAGAATAGATGAGAATATTTCTAACTAATGAGCATTCCTAAAAACCTTAGTCAGTTGACAAGTACTAAATCTTCAGATTATACTACAGAAACTTTTACTTAATAAACATTAAGAATTTTAATAATAACAGAAAGCATCTTAAGGTATTTGATAATTACAACAAGATTTTTTAAAGAAAACATTCATGTTAAGAAATTATCTGCATCAAGCCTCGGTATTTAAATAACTTAAGGTTAAAATAGTCAGGTATGAATACTTACAATAAGTCTATGTAAGAATACATGGAAGTCTCTTTCATCCACAATATACTTAACCCAAAATCCCATCAACTGCCTTTAAACCGGGTAAACGATTTACGCAGCCATTAAGAGGCTGTTCAAGATAAAGACAAAACTTAATTGTCGTTGCCAACAATATCGAGTTCAAATTACTAACAAATATAATTGCAAACGCATTCATAAATAAAATCTAAATAACTTTCTACATGTAAATATTCATTACTTAGAGGAAAAACAACGTTAACAATTTCGGATAATTAGCGAGTTTCTGAAACGCTACTATCGATTTATAATTCTTATTATTTTTAGGTTGATAAGCTTCAAAAGTTATGGTTAATTGGAAATTGAATAACTTTTTAAGTTATTCATCTGAATTTTATCAAAACAATTATTTAAAGAAAAGAGCAATTGGCTCAACAACTAAGCTATGGGCATCAGTGAAACATATCATTATTATCTAGTAATAATAATTTAAGTCAATGATAATAATAAATGGTACCATTTTAATAAAATGAGACAGGCATCATTTGTTAAAAGATGATGATTAATACTCTAAAAATGATACAATCAAAATTAGAAAATGAAAACAAAAAAATAATTATATTTAAAAAATCAAGAACATGCATTGATAAAAATTACTAAGTTTAAGCTACAGTCCGTGCGCTAAGAGAATGTCGATGGACCGTATTGAATTATTAATTTATGTTGGTCTCATAGCCATTGAACTGAAATAAAAGAAAATTATGTTAAATTAACTTGCCATTTAGACATTCTCCTCTAGAAATTGTGTGCAATTTGTCTTGTTTATTCGTGTTGTGCCCCAATGCTCAATGGAATTCTTTCAGCAAACGGACTATAGTTGACTTAAAGCAGATCAAATGCTTTAAGTCCCGCTTCTGGTTATCTTCTAATTATAAGTAATGTTAATGATGGGGGTAATAGCCAGAATCTTATATTGTTTATTCGAGGGAATGCTATATCTGGAGCTCCAATTATTAAAGGCTATATCCAAATCCTCCAATAGGTAATACTATTAAGACAATTATTACGAAGGCATGGGCTGTTACTACAACGTTATAGATTTGATCATCTCCAATAAATCTTCCTGGTTGTCCTAACTCAATTCGGATGATTAATCTTATGGCTGATCCTACTATTCCTGATCATATACCAAATATCCCTTATACCAAATATAAGGGATACCCCTGGTTATAATTGTAATAAAATCCTATTCACTCTTGGCCGATGCTTATTTTCGCCATTATCACAGGCTGCTGTAAATAAAGGAACATTCCGTTTTAATTAGAAATAGCGTGAATAAATCTTTATATTGGTTTGTTATTTCGTAAAACATGAATATGACACGAACTATGCTGCTGCTTTCGATAAATAATTTTGAAATATTGCATTTTTTATTCAATTTTTTTATAGTATGCAATATTTGTTCAGCATAAAAATGTTGCAGGTTTGTTGGGGTCATAGTGAGCCAAAAATTTATCCTGACGTAAAGTGGCTAATGATGTGGCCAAAGCATCGTTACTGGTCTTGTCCGCTTTAATTCATTCATATCATTCGGTACTCATCGAATCACACGGTAGTTTCATCAATTCTGCACTGTTGGGAATGAATCCAATTGTTCCGACTATTCTTCTGAGTTCAATCAAGTCTTTGGGCTTCTTGAGGGCTAAGTTTCTCTCGGGATCAAGAACAACCTCCTTTGAGTAAATCATGTTTTCCAGAAAGCTAATTGAACGTTGGCAGATGACTGATTTACCTTATTAATTATTAAGGGTAACTCCCTCTTCTTTTAGTCTCTAGAACTTCTTTTAGGCATCTGTCATGTTCTTCTTGAACAGCTCCGCATATATTGATATCGTCGATGTTGATGATTGCATTTTTCTTGCCTTCAGCAGACTGGCAATTTTCATTTTATAGTATTCGGGTTCAGAACTTTTTTCCGAACGGGAGATGCAAGAATCTGGACCTTCCGAAGGGGGAGGGGCGGCTGTCAAGTCTCTGGATTCCTCTTCGAGTTCCACCAGGAGCGATTAATGGTATCTAATTTAGAGAAATATTGAGCTCCCGCCATCAGTCCAAGTTCGTAGTCAACTTAGGGTAAAGGATGTGCCTGGCGCCTGACAATGCGGTTCAGCTCGGAAAGGTCCACGCTGTTGAAGTTATTCAGTTCACTGAAAGACAGTCATGAACTATATAAGCTACAATTTATTTTTATCCTTGTTATATCTCTGTATAACTCTTTGTAGTTGGCATTGTTGCCATGATATTTTTTACCGCCATTATTGTAACCTCTCTCACCTTGTTCTGTTGTTATGTGTTTTCATCTCTCATGTTGTTGTTCATTACAAGTCTTATTTATGACTTTGTCTTTTGTGTGAATGCACCTATAACCCCAAAAGGTTATGGGCCTAGTCGCTTTTTATAGATGGTTTGTTCGGTATTCAGTGAGCCATTGAAGTACGTTAGTTTAGTGTGAAGTGTTGCCGAGTCCATAGGGAAGATGGAGTTTGCTAAGCACATTAAACCATTGATCAGTGCAGCAGATTGGCCAGTTTGGAAGCATAAAATTGAACCATGAAGGTGCATTAGATTGTATCGATCAAAAGTTGCTGAAACCGGATCCATTGAAAGCTGAGGCAACGAAACAAGAAGTGAAAGAATACAAAGAAGCTTGTGATTTGTATAGAAAAGCAAATAGTTTCGCTAAGTGCATGATCACCAATACAGTTTCTGATGCAGTCTACCAAAGATAATGGACAAAGTTACTGCAAGTGAAGCTTGGGAGGCGTTAAAGCAGCAGTTTGGGGCAACATCTAAAGACCAACTCTTTAAGGTATGTGCAGTTTTTTTTTTCATTTAGTTAGACATCAGGTGATGACGTTTCTACTCATGTTGCAAAGTTGAGGAGTCTGTGGAATGAGCTAAACAATGGCTTAAAGGAGATAAATGAAAACACCCTTCGGGATCTGCTTTTGGTATGAAAAGTTTTGCATATTTTACTAAGTTCATTTGAAAGTTTTAAATCTATTTGGATGCTACTTACTAAAGATGAAGTTCGTTCATTTGATGAATTAAACATGCAGCTATGTGTTTTTGAACGAAATATTAAACCCATTACAAGTAATGAGAGTGATAATCCTGAAGCTTTAGTGGCTAGGATCTTTAGACAGAAACAGAGTTGTAATAATAGTTCTACTAATAAACCTAAGCCTAAAAACACTGCTTAAAAGTCGAAGCCAGGTAATTGTAATTATTGACACAAGCCTGATCATTGGGTTGTCAGTGTAAAAAGTGGATTGCGGATAGTCGTCCTCGCCCTAGTAATGCTAGTAGTAATCCTCAGAGTAATATCGCAGATTCAAGAGCTCCTACAGATGCGATTGCTCTTTTGTCTATCCACAATGAAGTTTTAGCTGCTGAGCCTAATACAGAGGATTGGTGGGTAGATAATGGAGCTAGTAAACATGTCACAAATTGTTCAGATTGGTTTAGTTCTTTTAATAAGTTCAAGAACTCGTGCAGCATTAAGGCAGCTGGATATGGAAGTTTAGATGCTGTTGGTAGCGGTGTTATTGAGATCAATTCCATGGTTGATGGCAGGTGCCAACGTTTGCAGTTGAAGGACGTTTGGTTGGTTCCCAGGATTGCTAGAAATTTATTCTCTCCATTATCTGCACATGATAAAAACCCAGATTGCAAGTTCCAGTCTACAGTTACCTCCTGTTTCCTTCCAGTATGGAAAGAATGATGCTCCAGTGGTGGTAGGCTCTCGAGAGAAGAATGGAACGTTATATAAGGCAGATATTAAGACTGTCCAAGTAGTAGTGTCAACTTTGTAGAATCAAATGACCCACTGCAGTTGTACCATGAGAAATGGGGACACCAAGATAAACGACACATAACAATAAAGCTTGAACGCGAGCTATATATTAAAGTCAAGCTAGATGATAAAAGTTGTGAACCTTGCATTTATGCCAAGTTTCATCGACTGCCTTTTGGTACTAGAAGAAAAGCTTTGAAACCAGGAGAGTATATGTCAACTGATGTTTGTGGAACTTTTGCTGATTCATTTCAGAAGTGTTATTTAGTTGTATTGAAAGATGGTTACACTAAATTTCGGGATGGTTTTGTTATCAAAGAAAAGTCAGATGCCAAAAATGTTTTAAAACAAATGCTCGCTCATGCAGATAAACAGGGTCACAATATCAAAGAACTTCTAAGCGACAATGCAGATGCACGAGAGATTTTGTTAAAAAGGGGAGTCACACAGAGGCTAACAGCTCCTTATATGCCACAGCAAAACGGCATTTGTGAACGAGAGAACAGAGCAATCGTTGAGATGACAAGAACATTTATGTACTCGAATCCCGATGTTCAGTTTCCACAAGCAATTTGGGCCGAGCTTGTGACAACAGCCGTCTACATATTAAACAGAACAAGTAAGTCATCAGTAAATGGAGTAAGTCCTTACGAACTGTATCATCAGTTCAACCTGCGACTTACATGTTCCTGTGCAGGAGAGATGCAAGATGGATAAGAAAGCTCAAAAAGGTTACTTAGTAGGCTATGATGGCGATGAGCGCTACCGTTTCTATATTCCAGAAGAGAGACGAGTCATGTTATCCAGAGACGTTCGATTTCGAGAAATACTTCATGATTGTGCTGAGAAAATAAAAGTACCTTTTCTGAGTACTCCGTCGAAAGAACAATCGCTTGAAGAGAAATATCAAAATGACGAAGAAGAATTTTATGGCTTTTCTGATCAAGAAGAAGAATAAACGACAGCTTCTATGGAACTTAGAGACAGGAAGGATCTTCATCCACCTAGCCGTTATGCTGAGTAGGTTGATAATGGCAGAATCGACAAAAACTCCAGAGACCTATGAGGAGGCAGTTCGTTCAGAATGTTCCTAAAATTTGAAAACTGTCATGAGTGAAGAAATAAAAGCTCTCAATGAGAACGATACATGGGAACTCGTTGAATTACCTAAAAATAAAAGAGCTTTACCTTGCAAATGGGTATTTAAAGTCAAGGAAAATCCAGATGGTTCAGTGGAAAGGTATAAAGCTCGCCTTGTTGTAAAAGAGTTTACTCAACAAAAAGGAGCTGACTACAGTGAAACATTTAGCCCTGTTGCAAAACTAACCACAATGAGGACAATTTTAGGAGTTGCAGCACATAAAAGAATGCATCTTGCTCATTTTGGCGTTTCGACAGCATTTGTGTTTGGTAAATTGTAAGCCAATGAGGAAATATACATCCAGCAGCCCAAAGGACTTGAAGATGGTACCAGCAAAGCATGCAAACTAAAAAGAAGTTTATATGGCCTGAAGCAGGCTGCCAGATGTTGGCATAAACGTATTGCTAGTTTCTTTGAAAAACTTGGTTTTAATCGCAGCAATGCGGATCCCTGTTTATTTATAAGAAGAATTGGATCTGAGGAGACTATTATAGCTTTGTATGTTGATGATGGTCTTGTGACGTCTACAAGCAAGGAAGATTTGGAAGATTTTTTGAAAGATTTGAAGGCAGAGTTTAGAATCACCCATAAACCACTTAATTATTTTTTGGGTCTTGAAGTAATTCAAAATCAGGATGGGACAATTAAAATCCACCAGAAGAACTACGTAAGAAGAATCTTGGAAAAATTTAACATGGACTCATGTAAACCAGTTTCAACTCCAATGATAGGTACACCAACACAGGAGACTTTCAAATCAGGGAGAGAGAATTCTATAAGTGAATTTCCCTACCGTCAGGCCATCGGGGCACTTATATATTTGATGGTCTCAACTAGACCTGATAAAGCGTTTGCGGTCGGGATGGTTTCTCGCACACTAGAGAATCCGTCATCAGAGGATATCATCAAGGTGAAAAGGATATTCAGGTATCTTGCAGGAACTGATAGTATGGGAATCATATATAAGCCTGGAGATGCCTGTCTTCTTGAAGGATATAGTGATGCTGACCTGGGTGGTTGTTCAAAAACTGGAAGATCGACTATAGGAGTTCTTTGCAAGTATGCAAATGGGCCTATTTCATGGATGAGCAAGCGCCAAGCAAGTGTTTCTCTCTCAAAAACGGAAGCAGAACTTGTTGCTGCAAGCGAAGCCGCCAAGGAAATGGTTTGGCTCAGAAGACTATTAGACGAATCGGTCGGTCAACAGGTAAATCCTACTGTATATTGATAATGAAGCAGCTTTGAGACTTGCCAAGAATCCCGAATTCCATAAGAGAACCAAACACATAAGATTTCGCCACTTCTATGTGAGGGAGGTTGTTCAGGAAGGGATTATCAACGTTCAGAAGATAACCACCAATCTACAACTTGCAGATATGTTGACGAAGTCGCTACATAAGCCGAAACTTCTTGTGACTCTTATGTCCTTTATGATTAATGAAGTGGGTATGTCATACCTATCTATTCAGTGAGGGAGAGTGTTAAAGTTATTCAGTTCACTGAAAGACACAGACATAGTCATGAACTATATAAGCTACAATTTATTTTCCTCCTTGTTATATCTCTTTGTAGATGGTATAGTTACCATGATCTTTGATACCGCCAGTATTGTAACCTCTCTCACCTTGTTCTGTTGTTATGTTTTTCATGTCTCATGTTGTTCATTACAAGTCTTATTTATGACATTGCCTTTTGTGTGAATGCACCTATTAACCCCAAAACACACAGATATCGATAGCTCCCGACTTCTTGGAGCGCACCATTCGGTTACCTTATCGGCTTTCTCTATGACTCCCCGCTGAACCATGCTGTCCAATTCCAACTTGGTTGCACTTCTGAGCTTTATTGAAAATCGCCTGGGAACTGTTATTGCATATGGCTTAGTTCAACTTTCAGTTCAAGAAAGCACTTATTTCTCTTTGATACTGTCTAGCCCAATGAACATATCAGGATACTTAGCGAACCATTGAGCTGATGGTGAATCCATCCCAATCAAGTTAATTCATTGGAAAAGTCTTAGTTTTTCAATCGCTGTCTACCCCAATAGCTGGACCTTGAGACCTTACACATGATACACATTTTCCAGTATTTTTATACTTTGGTAGCGTATCTGTACTGGTTGCATTCTGACCACGTCCAAGTTCCTTTGATTTGCTGCCCATAGTTTGGTGTTAGAGGGGTCCATCTTTTGCTGAATATCAACAGCCTGGGTTGAGAAGACCGAAAAAGAATACTCTTATTGTTAGTGTTTACCGCATTCACTAAAGCTACTGCTATATTTCACCCATGAGACACTTTCATTACAGTCTTTGGGTAGATGGTTTCACAGTTATTTATCTACCATGTTGGATTTATATAATTAGTTTATAAAATTATGTTTTTTAATGCTGCTTGTAAATCAGTTTTTTGTTTGTCCAGTAAAATCATGTGTTTGACTCTAGGGGATTTCACGGCGGCAATAACGATGTGCTAAAAATTGTTTTGAAAGCAGTCATTTTGTGTGTATAATGGAAGATTCATACTAATTAATGTGCAATTTTTATCGGCTACCAACTCCTATCTGATTAATATTTTGTTAAACCAACCTTAAAGGTTAATTTCAATGGGGGCAAATGAAGAACTAGATCAATACAAATATATATATATATATATATATATATATATATATATATATATATATATATATATATATATATTACAAACATATACCATTTTATTTTGTAACATACATACTTTGTTAGTGTGATAAATTTAAGTTCTATCATATGTTTTAAGAATGGTCAAGTTTCTCATAAGTTTTTTATTTTCTTTCAAATCGTTCCCTGAAAATGATACTCAATTTTTTTCTAATCCAGATAGAGGAGGAAGTGAAGAACAAAAATGTACTCGATTTAGGGCTCATCCAGATCGGAAGAATATTTGTAATATTATTTACTCAATACCAGGTACTAAAGACTCAACTGAAAGAAAGATAACTGTTGCCTGTTGGTCACCAATGCTTAAGGTCTGTTGAGTATTTGCTATTAGTGAAAATAAAATTAATCTAAAATTTGTCATATATAATGTGATATGAATATAAAATGTATTGGTGATTCTCCCAAAACTGGGTATTTTCGATGTTGGAATTTCATTAAATAAAATGTTACTGATTCGGCGGGATTTCACCAAAATCATTTCTTGGCATGTTCACTCAAATTTCATTCGTAGAAGTTTTTCGTTTTTACGTTATTAAGTAAACAATAAATTAATGATACGAAGGAGTGAGGTGATAAAACTCTAAAAAATATTAGATTTTGGGCCATATGGTCTGTATAAAAATTCTTTACCAGTTATTTTTCAAATAAAATACATTTAAAATAAGTAAGGTCTCCTATTACTTGGATGTCTGCGGGGTGGTTGTTATGACCCTGTGGCTTTTAAATTCCACTTTTTTCCACAGAATTCTCAGTTTAAACAATTTGAATTTAAATTCTCAAAGCAGAAAATCCCATTTTTTTTTTTGTCAGGTATCTCAATATTGTTTTAACCGTCAGCAAAGGAATGAGAATTCTGTCTTCAGTAGGTGATAATCTAGTTATCTTTTATTTGAAAAAAAGAGAAGAGATTTGTCTATATATTACTGGATCATCCATTAGATGCTAAGATATTTGAAACATACAAAATGAAGTTGCTTGCCCATATAAGAATGAGGAGAACGAACTAACACACCATAAATTAATTTCCGTAATATGGCTCTAAGGTTAATGATAGTTAATCAAAAAAACTAAGATAATGTGTTATAGTCCTCTAGGGGCGCTGCAGTTACATGACTCAATGCTCCATGTGTGTGTCCAGGAGTTAACCTTATGGACGGTTATGATTAAAGTTTTTCCAATGTGTGTATTGTAATACAATTAAAGTGTAATGTTGTTGCTATATAGTGTTTTCTTAATAAACCTCCGCCCTTGTAAGTATTAGAGATACAAGGCGGGAACTTCCTGTTTTGCTAAGGTAGAAATAATACTGAGCTTACAAGGGTTAGACTCTGGGTAAAAAGTCTACCTTGACAAAGGAATGATAATTTTCCTTGGAGGATTTTCTTTTCTTTACCTTAAAAGGTCTGAAAACTGGTAGAAATATCATAAAGCAAAATCTAGCCTAGACGTGTCATTGTCCTTAAATAGGCTGTTGAACGTAAAGGAATGACAATAGGCAGACAAAAGCGATGATAATTGGGTGGTTTATGACTGTGTGGCGACTGGGCAGTGATAGTGATATCAGCGCCAGGGAGGTTATGGTTGTAAAATGGGTTTGCCAATGTATATAAAATTAATTATTTCGTTTTTCCGCTAAACATTATCAATTAACTAATTTTCTTATTGCAAATTTCAATAGTCAAAATTTCTTGCGTGTTCATTGGCAAGCCTATTAATTACCTCCCTGAAAAAGTTGTTCTCGAGAGAGTTCTCTCATGTGTGTGTATTGTTGTCCAATAATTTTTGATTCTGCTATGGTACAACACTTCTTATGTACCAATTATTTTGGAAAATAAAAGTACTGATTTAAATTATTAACAATTCCTTAGTGTACGTCGTACCCCGACCACCAATTGCGCTAAAGTGGTGACCCCGACGTGATCGGTGAGTACAATTGTTATCATATTTTTTTGTACGCTAAGGACTATAAGTGAAGATGCCCCTTGGCAATAAATTCGATTTATTGACACTCGATGGAGCCGATGAGGGCAAAGAGACGGGGCTTGCCCCCCAGGTGATCGAAGCTGCTTCGGCGGCCACAGTTGCGGCCCGAATGCCCACATTTCGTAAGAATGACCCGGAGATGTTTTTCTTACAGTGCGAAATGGTTTTCGACCTGTACCGGGTCACTAATTCACTTACTAGATTTAGATACGTGGCCACGCGACTGGACAGAGAGCCGCTCAGAGATGTCATAGACCTGATCAGGCAACCTCCGGCGGAAAACCCCTACGAATTACTCAAGGCCAGGCTGATGGGGAGTTTCGGTGATTCCGAACATACTCGAATCAAGAAACTCCTCGAAGACCAACGTCTCGGGGACCGCCGCCCATCGCACTTTTTGAGGGAACTGCAGTCTTTGGGGGGAACCACACTGCCTGGAGACCTATTAAAGTCAATCTGGCTACGGGGACTGCCAGATGGGATGCAGGCAGCGCTAGCAGCTGCGGAGCCGGCCGACATGGTCAAACTCAGCACCATTGCTGACCGCATCGCCGAGATTCAGGGGTACCGAACCGGCGAAGTAGCTGCCGTGCGGCCCTCCACCTCCAACGACAGAGAAGATAGGCTTCTAGCGGCCCTGGAGAGATTGACCGATCGCGTTACAGCTCTAGAAACCCGAGGAAGGAATGAGGGGAGGAATCGGCCACGAAGCCGTAGCAGAAGTAAGGGTCGCCGCCTGTGTTACTACCACAACAGGTTTGGGAGTAAAGCGACAAACTGCCGCCAGCCGTGCGATTGGAAGCCCTCACCCGTTCCGAAGCCCTCGGGAAACTAATCGCAGCGACAGACGAGGCGGACTCTGTCGCTCAGGTAATTAACCGCCGACTCTTTGTCACGGACAAGAAGTCCGGGCACAGATATTTGGTGGATACAGGAGCCACCCTATCTGTGTTCCCGGTGAAGACGCCGACGAGAAGAATGAGCGAGGAGTTCACGCTGTATGCAGCGAACGGCACCCCTATTCCGACCCCTATTCAGCACACTGCTGAACGTGGACTTGGGGCTGCGGAGGAGCCTTCCCTGGCGTTTTGTCGTGGCAAAGGTGAGCTACCCCATTATCGGCGCGGATCTGCTATATCGCCATAACATATTAGTAGACCTCGCCGGATGCCAGTTGGTAGATGGCATCACTGGGCTAACGACGCGCGGCAAGCTGGCGACAGTACCAGTCCCCACTGTGTACTCCGTCCCAGCAGGAGAATGGTACACAGAGCTCCTGCGCAAGTACCCCAGCGTCACGAACCCGACCACGTTCACGAAACAGCCCAAGCACGACGTGCGGCACCACATAGAGACACGGGGAGCTCCAGTCGCAGCGAGAGCTCGGCGCCTTCCACCGGAAAGGTACATCACCGCCAAGAGGGAATTTGCCCAGATGATGGAGGAAGGGATTTGCAGGCCTTCAAACAGCCCTTGGGCTAGCCCTTTCCACATCGTGCAGAAGAAGGACGGTGGAATCAGACCTTGCGGAGATTATCGTCAGCTAAACGCCAAGACAATTCCCGACAGGTATGCAGTTCCGAACTTGGCGGATTTTAACATCAATATGCACGGTAAGAAGATCTTCACCAAGCTGGACCTCAACCGTGCATATTATCAAATTCCGGTGGCGGAGGAGGACATACCGAAGACAGCAGTCATAACTCCCTTTGGTCTATTCGAATTTCTCCGGATGTGCTTTGGTCTTAGGAACGCCTCTCAGACCTTTCAGCGTTTTCTCGATAGAGTTCTTCAAGGTCTGGAGTTTGCGTGGTGGTACCTGGACGACATTGTCATATGCTCCAGAGACGAAGAGGAACACCGAGCACATCTGGAGGAAGTACTGCGACGGCTGGATGACCAAGGGCTGACCATAAACTTGGCCAAATGTGTCTTCGGGCGTCCAGACGTCGAGTTTCTCGGATACCATGTGAACTCGGAGGGTGTCACCGCGCTGCCAGCGAAAGTCGACGCCACCTCCACCTACCCACGACCTGACACTGTCAAGGACCTCCGACGCTTTCTGGGTATGTCTAACTTCTACCGATGTTGCATACCCAGAGCGGCTGAGCTGCAAGGTCCCCTTAACAAGTACTTGGCTGGAGCGAAGAAGAATGATATGTCGCCAATTCCTTGGACTGAAGATTCAAACCGGGCGTTCGAGCGCTGCAAGGCCGCCATCAAAGCAGCTGTGGTGATTGGACACCCCAAGCACGATGCAGATCTCGTGCTGGTCTGTGACGCGTCCAACACTGCTATGGGTGCTGTCTTGCAGCAGAAGGAGGGCGACGCCTGGCGGCCTCTAGGATTCTTCTCCAAGTCCCTCGCTCCAGCCCAGCAGAAATACTCCACATACGATCGAGAGCTGTTGGCAATCCATCGGGCCATCAAACACTTTCGAGGCCAACTGGAGGGGAGACACTTCGTCATCTGAACTGACCACAAGGCTCTGGAGTTTGCATTTTCGCAGAAGCCGGACACAGCGACGCCCTTGCGGATTCGGTTGGATAACTTCATTAGCCAGTTCACAACCGATATCCGCCATGTAGCCGGAAATGACAATACGGTCGCCGACGCGCTGTCGAGAGTGGAGGATATTGACTGCACGGAAGACTTTGCTCGTCTAGCTGAGGAGCAAGCGAATGATTCGTCGATCCAGGAGATGCAGAAGAATCCTCGTCACCAACTTCGCTGGATGACACCTCCTGGAAGCTCAGCAGCGGTCCTCTGCGAGACCTCCACTTCTCAGGCGCGACCTTACGTTCCTGAATCCATCCGTCAGAACATCTTCAAGCGGCTACATGGGCTCACTCACCCCGGCATACGAACCTCAAGACGCTTAGTTGCCCAGAGATTTTTTTGGCCGAGCATGAATGCCGATATCTCGAGGTGGGCTCGCTGTTGCATACCCTGCCAGCGCTCCAAAGTGGTTCGGCATACGGTCACCACTCCGGGGAATTTCGAGCCGAGCGGGCGGTTCGAACACATCCATGTGAATATTATCGGACCTTTGCCACCCTCTAATGGACAGCGATACTGCCTCACGATGATCGAAAGATGTACCCGTTGGCCCGAAGCGTGCCCATTGGAGGATATCACCAGTGTCGCGGTAGCCGAAGCTATAGTGGGCACGTGGATCTCTCGATATGGTACGCCTGCAAGGATTACCACCGACCAGGGACGCCAGTTCGAGTCAGACCTTTTCACTAGTCTCACTAGTGTCCTTGGTATCCAGCGTTGTCTCACGACGGCGTACCATCCGCAGTCCAACGGGTGCATCGAGCGTTGGCATAGGTCCCTTAAGGCATCCCTCATGGCAGCACTCAACAATGATGGCTGGACGACTGTGCTGCCAACAGTTCTCTTAGGTCGCAGATCGGCCGTTAGAGAGGAAATCGGGGTCAGCGCTGCTGAAATGACCTTCGGGCAGCCCTTACGTCTCCCTGGCGAGTTCTTCGAGCCTTCCAGACGTCCTGAAGACACCGAGTCGACGTTGAAGTCTCTTCGCCAGGCCATGAAGGACCTTCGCCCAGCTCCTCACCACAGCAGCACAGCCAAGACGTTCGTCCACCAAGACTTAGGGCACTGCAGTCATGTGTTTCTGAGGGATGACCACGTCCGTAAGTCGCTGACTCCTCCCTACTCTGGCCCTTTTAAAGTCATCTCGAGGGAAGAGAAGACCTTCACTGTCCAGCTGCCTTCCGGTCGGAAGGTCATATCCATGGATCGACTGAAGCCGGCCCTTTTCCTGCCTTTTCCGGCCCTTTTCTCCTGGACAGCAACGGAGAAAGCACCGCCACCAGAGATCGACCCACACCTACACCTGCCGCAGGACCTTCAGGCGACCATCCGAATGACCTCGACGCAGACCCTCCTACGTTGCAACCTAGTTACCGCACTCGCTCTGGTAGAGAGGTGAAGCCTAAGGTGCGGTTCTGTGCCGATGTCATTGGGGGGAGTGATGTGGCGACTGGGCAGTGATAGTGATATCAGCGCCAAGGAGGTTATGGTTGTAAAATGGGTTTGCCAATGTATATAAAATTAATTATTTCATTTTTCGTTTTTCCGCTAAACATTATCAATTAACTAATTTTCTTATTGCAAATTTCAATAGTCAAAATTTCTTGCGTGTTCATTGGCAAGCCTATTAATTACCTCCCTGAAAAAGTTGTTCTCGAGAGAGTTCTCTCATGTGTGTGTATTGTTGTCCAATAATTTTTGATTCTGCTATGGTACAACACTTCTTATGTACCAATTATTTTGGAAAATAAAAGTACTGATTTAAATTATTAACAATTCCTTAGTGTACGTCGTACCCCGACCACCAATTACGCTAAAACTGATTAAAATATTTATGTTTGGCTATTTCGAAATAAAAAAAATTAAAGTAGTAGCCTATGGCATATATCAAGGTATAAAAATGTAAATGTTGATGTAAGCCACACCAGGGACCTTGGACACAAAATGCTCATTTCCTGGAGAGTCACCCGTATATGCATGCATATAAAAGTTGTTATCTGATAAGTATTATATTCATTCGGTCAATACATATACATTACGCCTATCTGTGACATGTTTCCCCACATGCTAAGGTCCTAAATTCATGGGCCAAGGATCTGTTAAAGCTTTTATTATCTCTTAAGTGAAACGAGCGGAAAATGGTCAACTTAAATCTATAATAGTCTATACGAAAATTGCTTGTTTTAACGGTTTCCAGAGAAGCTTGTGCGAGTCCTAAAATAGATACGTTAACAGAACTTAATCACGCATTTAGCTCAGCCAACGTTACGAGTTGTGGCAGGAATGTCTCCCCCTCTCAATTATTATTCGCTATTTAGCTCTGTCTTGTGCAGTCTCCTCTCAGTAACTGGCATCAAGAATGCTTCGCGAATCAGCTCTAATCCGTCCAGCCATCTGAGCTGTAAGTCTGCCAACACGTCTTATCCAATAGAGCACATCTTCCTCGGATGACCCTCGTATCTATTATCTCAGATTCAAATATGAACGAAAATGTTGAGCTGACTGTCCGGCAAGAGAATGGGGTGACTGGGGTCACGAGCAGAACAGTAGGGGAGAACTACGAGAGTGGACAGCGACCTCTGGTCCGGCCTATTAGCGAATAGGGAAGCAGTAACAAAGTTGAGTGAGAAGGAATTACTTGTTTCAGTTGCGCAACGCATAATGATTAAGTTTTGGCGCGGTAGAGCGTCATATTTTGCTGAGATTGCGTGCACAGTTAGGAAAAAACACTCTCTCTCAGGGAAGAGTGTTTTATTGGCTCAAAACATTCTCTGGGGAGGCGAAAAATAATGGAAAACAAACCCCACGATCGCCGTCCGAGGACAAATTTGACAGAAAACCAAATTCAAAAAAGGTTTTTTTGCTGGATTTCCTTCGCAAACCGAGAACATTTAATGCTGCTTACTACTGCACTGTCTAGAATCAAGCGAAGGCTGATTATTGGAATAAAGCAATCTATCAGGAATGCCATTTCGTTGCAGGACAACGCCCAGTTCTTGGGCTTTAGGAGAGCACCGATGATGCAGGGGTTGAGAGTTTTGTCCGCTACTGGCTCATGAAGCACCTCCCTTTCTTTTAACAGTAAAGGGGAAAAAAAAAAAGGCTTCCGATTCGGTGGGAACATTTTGTCATTAAGGGGGGTGATTAAGGAAAATGGTGTTTTTTTGGTAAACCATTTACTTATGTTAATAAATTTTTAAAAACAAAGTCTTGTTTTTATTTGAAGGACGTTTTACAAATATTTGGTCAATTTTAACATATTGGATTTAAATTCTATTCACAAAGGAGGAGCTGTATAAAAGAAAACTGAACACTGGCAATATCTACCTGCCAGGGATATCTCCACACAATAATCTCTAATGGTGGTCACTATTGCTGACTAAAATAAGCGCTCTTTAAATATATATATGTAGCAATTATATTGCTTATAATAAATTATAAATTGCATAATATATTCGAAGATACAAATCACGAAAAGTCAATCTAAACACTACAGCGACGATTAAACGATAGGGTATTTAAAAAAAAAATCGGTAAGTAATAGTATCATCAATGACTAATTACAACAACCTAAAAATCTTTTTGAGTTATTTTTAAATACATATCTTCAGTTAGGGTATGCATTTTAAGAATTATTCATAATCAGACTGAATAAATAATATAAAGTTTTTATTAATTGTAATATATCATTAATATTGCTCTTCTAGGTCTACAATAAGAGTGAAGATCATTATTTCCGTACTGAATGGAACGGTGACAAAACATGGGCTGCATTCTCGTTGAAGCAATCGGTGGATTTTATAAAATCCGACACACTCAAAACTATTTTTGGGAAATCTATTGAATTTCATTTTAATGAAGAGCAAAGATATATGCAAAGGTTTTCTACATTTGATAATTATTATGATCCATTTATATAAATTGGTAGTTTCAAATATTAGAAATTATTTTGATCCCAAAACAAATTTGATAAGGATGAAGATTTCTATTATATAAAATATTCTAAATATTTCTTATTTAAATATTTTTATTTATTGATTGCAAACGCAAACCCATCTTTACGAAGTATCATTATACTTAAGATTATACTTTAAGGCAGGGGTTCCCAAACTTTATATTACTGCGTACCACTTCCACTTTTCGGATAACAGGCGTACCATTACCTGATGTTATGAAATTAGTATTACAGATTTGTCTTCATAAAAAAATACAAAGTGATTTACAAAACTTTACTTAACAACAAGGAGAGAAAGAAATGCTTTATTGAACATCAATGCTGCCCAAATTCAATGGGTTTCTACAATATACAACGTACTAATCAATCCTTAGTTGGACATATTATTTGTTTATCGCGATAAAGGCTAGCTAAAGACCACGCGCATACCACTCCTAAGCTTTCATTATTCTTTCACCCCACATCCTCTGCATCTGTTCTCCCATTTCCCTTATACGTTCCTCTGTACCTCATTCTTTCCCCTCTTTTCCTCTTCTCCACTGCAAGGACCTTCTTTCCATCGATTATCCTTCTAAATTTCTCTTCGTTCTGGCAGTCCTGTTCTCTGACCCCCAGTTTCTCTGTTTCTTCCTTTATCTGCTCGGGGTATCCTTTGATGTTTTTAAGTTTCATAACCCTGTCAAAGACCTGCTTGTTCACTCTATCCTCATTCATCCTCTTCATGTGCTGTAAAATTTCAACCTCCTTTTCCTCTAATTGTAATTTATCAATCCCTAATTAGATTGATCCTTCTATACCATCATGCGGATGTCAACTCCTTTTCCTCATTGAGGTCCCTAGATCTTCAATGCCTTTGAAGTACAGCTCTTAGTTCTTTTTTGGCCAGTATTCTTCTCCCACTTTCCTTGGTCCATAAATACAGTTCAATATCTTTCTCTCTATTCTCAGCAGTCTCTTTGTGTTGGTAAAATCCTCTGTTTCCGCTCCATATAATACCATTGGTTTTACTACCGTAATATAATACATATATACATTTTAAATTTCTTTTTTCTCTTTTATCATTTAATCATACATCTAAATAATACATAGTATTTTCATCTTCATTGGATAACATTATATTTTTTTCTATCTTTTGGTTATTTTAATCTATCCAAATACCTTCTGATTTCTCCACACTTTTCTTTTCCAGTTATCAATTAACCATTTCTTCATCTAGTACACAACTTCCAGATACTTATGGGACTAATTCAATACCAAAATTTGAACTCACCCATATACAGAACAAAAGTACAGGAAAAAAAAAATATATATATATATATATATATATATATATATATATATATATATATATATATATATATATATATATATATATATACAAATTAAAACTAATAAAAATACAAACTGATAAATAGACCAATCTAATTATCATACAGGTAATGGTAGTAATCCACAGAGAGTCCAAAATAATATTCTCGGCTAATACCACAATATCTCCAATATTAGCACCTCGGTCTTCTAAAAAGCTCCTTGTTTCGTTTGGGATTTTTCCGCGAGACCCAAACCAGAGGCCTCTCACGGTGAACTCTTTCCCTTCGAAGGTCTCACGGAATTTTTCTATTAGGAAAGAGATAAATTTCTCAAATATACCATTTTTTCTCTTTCCACTCCACCTGCCCGTATATTACAGTAAATTTGCTAAAGAAAATAATAAATTGAAAATAAATTTTAAAATCAAAAGTTTATCAATTTCACATAACGACAGCAACAGTAAGAATCATATAACAACACCAAAAATTCTGAAAATAAAATCGTATCCATCAAAAGCAAGAAATTTGGACATTGTGAAGTTGTTTTTTATCATGTTTATGTAATCAGAGCACCAATGTTAGGCTTAACGGAACTCAACTTGATTCTTAAATTCTCTTCAACACAGTGCTTTTGCCTTTAGTACTAAAACCATCCTGAATATTTTATATTAATTTTAGATCGAGTTTATTGATACGTTCAATTTTATTTTTAAATTGTCATCCCTCATTAAACGTGTTAAAAAGATGTTATTTGCTATGGCTTTGGTTTGCTTGTTCGCTTACCACGTGGAACGTCCTTACATACCACCTTCTGGATGGAAGGACTTCTGGAACCTCTGCTTTAAATGGATAAGTAAAACACTGAAGATAGCAGCTTTACCTTGAAGAGTACAGCTTTTTTACTCTAACATAGAAAACCTCAACCTTTTTATTATGCGTGCCACCACCAAGGGTTTCCTATATTCAGGGGTTTCACAACAGTTCCTCTGTGCCTCACCTCCCCAACATCCAGAGCCGGATTAAGCCAAGCAACATCTCCCCTTTTCAATTAACTATATTATATTGCATAAACAAGAATAAAGGCACAATGAATTAAGTAGAGTTAATATCTAATTTGTTATAGAGTCCATCAACTTGACCCTGTTCACTTCAATGCTGGTTTTATAATAATAAATTAAATTTTGTAGGTAGGTGTAAGGAAGGTAACATTTAATTAAGTTTTATATCAATATTAAATTTTAATATATCTTTACTAATATAAAACAAAGCTGTTCATAATAATGATTGTAAAGTAATGAAATTTATGCAATACTCACAAATAAAGAAAATAAACTAAAGTTATAACAATGATATATTTTTCGATTAAGTTAGCTGTTGAACATCATCATTATCAGTCAGAAGATCGCATTAAAAATGTTGAAATATAAAATCATGCTTTCAAAACAATGTCTTTATTACATATCGTTCCTAACATGTCCAACTATTTAATATACAAAAATAGGATTTTAATATTTGTCACATTTAAACGCGCTAGTTAAGGCATGAACTGTGGCAAAGTCTTGAAGTCCCGACCTCAAAAAGGCACGAGACGGAGGATTAGTAATTCAAGACATTGCCAGAATCCGTACCTCAACTTGAATGTTTCAAATTGACGAATATGAAAATCCCATTTTTTGAAACATACAAACTGTTTTCGAATCAGCACACCAAAGCCAAAGATATATATATATATATATATATATATATATATATATATATATATATATATATATATATATATATATATTCATTGTCTACAAAGCTGGGAAAAAAAAAAATTTGAATCGGACCAATATTAGCGAAGATATACCAAATAAATTTTGTGCAGGTTATTTTAAGTAGGGTGTTTAATAAGTTAAATAGTTGTTAAGTTGGCAAAATGATGGAAATGCAAATACAAATAATTATCGTTGTGTCTCATGTTTTGTAGATTTAAAAACGAGCACTGGGAAACATACTTGTGTCCTAATATATCTAAGGAAAATCGTTTTGGACCAGTATATCTATGTACAGCAAAATCTAAACTAATCACAAAACAGAAAAGTAACATGACAATACGAAGCAGCAAGAAAAAAGGAACTATTACCAGCAACAAACAACAAAATATAGAACATACGAGCAAGACAAAATTATTACCGATAAATAACGTGTAATTATTTAATAACGTTTTTGATACCTAGTTGATTTTTGATACAACAAACGTTCTGTTCCATTCATTCCATATGAAATATTGAATATACTAGTGGTTGCACATAATTCTGTGGTGTTTGGGTAATGGGGTACAAGTCATTTTTTGCGCCAATGGGTTTAATTCAAGACAACATATTGTTCTTTATAACGAACTTTACCTTTGAGAAAACGAAATTAAGCCAATGACACATTCCATGTGGACACTACCTCATTGTCAGCTGGCGTACGCATGATGGTATAGAAGGATCAATCTAATTAGGGATTGATAAATTATTTACCACGTCTATAAATATGTTCAGACCTATTGATTTTTTTTCTATTTCGGTTTTTATATTATATTATAGGTGCATACGAATTTTGAAATAGGGTCAAAACCGGTCTAATAAAATATAATTATTTTATTAGACCGGTTTTGATATGAACTGCAAGATTTTCAAACAGTTTTGTGTTTACAGGTGAATTTATGGAGTGTTTTAATCCTTTATTATGAAGATTGTTTTCAGTTTCCGATAAGGTGGTGCTAGTGAGATTGAGAACACGTTGGGAAAATTCGTTTTGACTTTGGGAGTTGTTTGAAAACCAGAAGAACGGCTATTTAAATTGTCATTGAATTGTCATTTCGATTTTTTTTTATTTTTTTTTTTTTATAGGAATGGAAAATAATCTATCAATCCCTAACTATCACATTGATTTATTTTATTTTTCTAAAATATAAATTTCATTATAAAGAACAAATTATTACTTAAATCCATTATCGCAAAAAAAAAAAAAAAAAAAAAAAAAAAAAAAAAAAAAAAAAAAAAAAAAAAAAAAAAAAAAAAAATGAATTGTATCTGTTTACCCAAACACCACAGAATTATGTGCAGCCATTAATCTCTAATAGATTATTATTGAATAGCATTATTATTGAAAACTATTGATAATGTTTTGAAAAAAGAAAGAAAATGGTGTTTGATTATTCAGAATATTTTGTTATTATTGTTATTCATAGTACTGTGAACATAAACATTTCTGACTTTATAATTATTGATGCTTTTATACTTGCCACATACTTTTGGCCGCACGCACGCACACAGACACACACACACATACACACACACACACAGGACTGTCAACGAAGATACATGGGGATGGCTATACAAAACAGTCATTGCTAAACTAAAATGCACAAAGCTGTCGTCTCCGAGCTCTCCTGAATTGTTAGAGAAAATAGTAGCCGAGTTATTTCCAAGACGGTTGGAAATATTCTTTGACAAAGTTCAGGGTTTGGATCTGGAACAGGTTGCAGAAATCACTCAAGAAGAATTGGAGTTTGCCTGCAAAAGAATAAAGGACTATAAAGCTCCGGGACCGGATAATGTCCCAAATGTTGCCTTGAAAGTGGCTATTAAGTCAAGGCCAGAACTCTTCCTGGATATATATAACTCTTGTCTCCGTGAAGGGATCTTATCTATCCAGTGGAAAAAGCAACGTCTCGTACTCCTGCCAAAGGGTAAAGGGCTCCGGATGACCCTGCATCTTATCGGCCAATTTCTTCTGGATACTACAGGGAAGATACTATAGAGGATCGTCTATGGTCGAATGATTGAATTTAGTGAAGGGACCCGAGGATTGGCTGATAACCAGTATGGTTTTCGAAAGGGCAGATCAACAATCGATGCGGTCGATTTGGTGATTACTGCTGCTAGAGAGGCAATCGCAGGAAAGAGGTGGAGAAGGGGTGGCAAGAAGTATAACATTGGACGTACGGAATGCTTTTAATTCAGCACGGTGGGATTGCATCATGGAAGGACTGCAAAAGATGGAAGTCCCACAATACCTCGTGAGGATTATTAAGAGTTACTTCACGGATAGAATCTTGAGGTATGATACCGAAGCTGGGTTGAAAACCTACAAAATCACGGGTGGCGTTTTAGGGCCCTTGCTCTGGAATGTGATGTATGACGCGATGCTCAGGCTCCCTATGCCGGAAGAAACGACTACGCTCGGCTTTGCCGACGATCTGGCAATAATGGTCCGAGGAAAGCTCCTGGAGGAAATCACTTATAATGCGAATAAGGCCGTCGCTGCCATTCGCCATGGCTTTCATCGGTTGGCCTTCAGCTTGCTGATCTAAGACCGAGCCAGTTCTTATCACCAGCAGGAAAGTAAGGGAGACTATCATTCTAACCGTTGGGGATTTTGACATCCACTCCAAGCCATCAATTAGATATCACGGGGTGCAGATCGATGCCAGACTTCGTTTTGATGAACATCTGCAGATAGTTAGCAGTAAAGTAGCCCGAATGATTAACGCACTGGCTCGGATTATGCTAAATATCGGGTGACCTATAGAAAGTAGGAGAAGGCTTCTGGCTACTGTGGCCAGTTCTACATTTTTGTATGCAGCGCCGATCTGGAAGAAAGCCATTCTAGTGAATTCATATGCCCGCAAGGCTATCAGTGTTTATCGAAGGAGCGCTCTGCGAGCCGCTCGAGCGTTTCGCACTGTATCCTATGACGCAGTGTGTGTTATCGCCAATATGCCTCCGATTGACTTTCTGGTAGAGGAACGGAACCGGATATTCCGACGAAAACGAGAAGAGTTGGGTGCTCAATGGGCTATGGTAGCGGAACAAGAGAGAAATAATACTCTTGAAAGATGGCAGAGACGCTGGAATGCCTCATCCTCAGGAAGATGGACCCATCGCCTGATTCCTGACATTGCAGCGTGGATATCACGGAAACACGGAGAGCTTGATTATTATATAACCCAAATGCTTACTGGGCATGGTTGCTTCAGGGCCTATTTAGCCCGCTTCAAGCTGGAGGACCAATCATCGTGCCCTACTTGCGCCAGTGTGGATGAAACAGTGGAGCATTCTTCTGTTGCTCATGCTTTGCTAAAGAAAAGGAAGAGTTAGATATGAACCTTGGACTACAGTCGGTTCCGGAAAACTTAGTCGCTCTAATGATGTCCAGGCTGGAGAACTGGAGCGCTGTTGCAGACTATGCAGCGCGTATCGGCAGGCAGCTGAGAACATAGGAGCGAGAGAGGAGAGGCCAGGCAATGGCGTAATACGAGGTCCAATGAAGAAGTAGGCGCATGGCCATCCTGCCCCCCCGCGAAGTAATGCTTGACAGCAGTTCCGCGGGGTGGCAATGATGAATAGGGAGGTGGGGACTGTCCTCAAGAACCGAAAGTCTGACAACAGAGGGGCCCGATCCTCAGCAGGGCTTTAATAAATGTATAAGTTATCATTTATTATATAAATTATTAATAGATATCAATTAATAGTTTATTGATAATATTGATAGAAAAAACTTTTGAAATAACCAAAATCAACACTCTGCTTGGCTATTGGTACATAAAACTAGTCGGGGGGCTCGACATTTCTATAACACACGCACAGGCACTTTTCAATCTTGTTTTCCAGCTGCACTTCGATTTTTGGGTTATTATTTTCAATAATGAACCTTTGTAATCGATCAAGAAATAAATGTTTAATCCCCCTCAAAATTTAAGATTTTACGTTTCAAGAACGTAAACGCCCTATAAAAAAAAAATCCGTCCGTCCGCTTTCCGCGGCGTTTCTCTGAGAATACTGGACCTATTTTATTGAGATTTGCAACAGTCACAGGACAGCTCAGGATGGTCCTCGGAACTCGACTTTACCATCCGTCATATGTTTCAAATTGGCGGCCGATTAGAGGTTGTGCATGGCCATAACTCGGCTATTTATAAAGATGGAGGAAAACATAAAGTTCTTTGGAATCAGCATAAGGCATTAAAAAAAATCTATATAAAATCTTTAGATTTATTATTTTTAATAATGAACCTTTGTAATCGGCCAAGAAATACAAAATATAGCCCCTCCTCAAAATTTGAGGTTTTAAGTTTCAAAATACATAGAATCCAAATATCGATTTTTTTTTTTAAAAATCCGTCCGTCCAAAAATTTCTATAATAAAAATAATTTATTATGTAAAACAAAAAAAAAAATTATAGAAATTGGACCATCATTAGCAGAAATTTAGCGTATTGAATTTTGTGGACTAATTTCCCGACGCTCTTGACCCTTGGCCTCCTGACTTATCATTTTTTTTTTTCATTTCTTCCTGTTCCTCGCCTCTATCTTCCATTCACGAACACCCAGCTTCCTCGTATCTCTCCGCACTCCATCCTTCCTAGGATCCATCCTCCACTTTCAATTGCTTTTTGGTCTTTTCTTTTTCCATTTCCCACTGAAATGCCCCTCCAACATTTTCCTCTGCATCCTTTCATTCTCTATTCTGGTCATCTTAGGCTACTTGCAATAAGGAAGGTAGTGTTATTTTTGACCAGATGTTTTTTAAATATAACTATTTGGAAATACTATACTAAATCATTGCGTAATAATTTGCAGTTTTCTAGATCTATTCTTATAATAAATATATCAATATTTGGTAATTTCAGCGGCGAACCAAAAATATGTAAAACGGTTGCGGCAGTACATCTCTATAAAATGACTAAAGCAATGACGAAATCTAAACAAGAGTCCATGAAGACAAAGTCCCCCTCAAATTGCTCTCTATTCCTACCAGTATCAGATTTGTTGTATGGTATGTTATTAAAAATTGGCTTATTAAAAAACTTAAAAAAGCAAGCTTACTTACTACATTGAATCCTAAATACTCTGATTTTTTTAAGATTTCATATACTTAAATTAAAGATGTAAAGCACTCTCAAAACAGGAAAGTAAAGCAACAATTCAAAGCAATAGGAAAAAATGAACTGTTACTAACAGTGAATCATCTGAGTGTTCTTACCAAATCCACGGCCAAGTAAGAACATACTTCTAGCCTTAAAGCATTCGATCATTACCTTCATGAGTGAACATCTCGTATTCTGTAATGCTGAGTTCAATCTTCTACTCATTGTCTCTACAGGTACATCGGTGGAAAGAGGGGTAGAGGGGAGAGGGGGGGGGGGCAATAAGAGCAATATATGATCAGGAGGTAATTGGATTAAAACCCCCATGCCTATGCTAGTTCTAATCCTGTCTAAAACCACCTATTAAAAACAAATTATCAATTTTATATATATCTTTTAAGCTTTCGTATTATTTCTTTTGTAACTATATACTGCTAGTATTCATACAACCATTTTTATTTGTTCAAATTTATATAATTAAGTTTTGTTATATTATAAGCAACTTTTTATTATAACCGATTTTCATTTTACCGTTTTATTGCACACAGTACACCCACCTTAGTACCCCTCCTTCTGGTTATGCCAATCTTATCGTGTAGTATTCTCTTAGGATTTTCTCCTTCTTCCATCCGAATCACATGCCTGGCCCCACATAATCCTCCGAGCTTTATAAAGCCGACCATATTTAGATCCGCATACAGTGCATATAATTGTTATGCAAACTGGTAGGAAGCTAATGACTATGCATGATGTAAGGAATGTCATCAGAACACTAGGAGAGTGCTCAAACGAGTTTCAGACTGAAAAGGCCATGCGACAGGGGGTGTGGGTTGGATTCCTGGTTCTTTCGTCTTCTCCAAACTTCTCTTTCCTTCACTGGACCATAAATCCGCCGCAAGATTTCCCGTTCTATGTTTGCCTTGTGAGTAGACGACTCCTGATCTGCCTTCCCAAGCCAAAATAGCGCAGCGGTTGTCCTCCGCAATCCTCTTTTCGTTGGGCATATTATTGGTCGATGTTACGAGGTATCCGAGGTAGGTGAACTCCTGGACTCTTAGAAAGGCGTTCTTCAACTGAAATTTGGATCTAGCAACTATGTCAATATCATACGTTATGCCCAAGATCTGGACGCTTCGATGGATGATAGTTGCCGTTGTCTGTTATCTGTATCGCCGAATCTCTCATTGCCTTTTCAAGGCCATAAATAAACAGCAGACATACCAACTCATCCCCCTGTCGCAAATCCTTATCTGTCTGAAACTCACTTGAGCATTCTCCTTGTATTCTGATGACATTCCATACATCATACATGGCCATCTTAACGGGACGCATTGCTTCCGAGGAATGCCAAATTCTTCCAGTGCTTTGCGCATTTTAGAGCAATTAATACTGTCATTAATATTTTAATGCATTTCTAAAAAGAAATACATTTTTCACTAACTGGCCTGAGAAAGCGTTAATTGAAAAATCATTCAAATTCACCAAGCAATTTAGTTTATTCAATTTTAATTATCTCTATATTTGATAACAGTCCATATATCTTGAGATCCATACTATTTGCCTTGAACGAATTTGTCGAAAGCGGCCTGATGGATTTTCACGGTTTATGAACCAAATTATTGGAAATTGTATTTACTAAATTTTCATAGGTAATACCGAAACGTCGGCACACAACAAAATAAGTTTTTCTTATTTGTGCGTTTCTTCATTGGCCGCATCCCCAACCAGGCTTCTCTTACATATATTTGCACAGTCAACCATAATTTCACCATTATAAGATAATCTACGTCATTATTGTTTTGGGGTAGTACCTCCATCTTCCGAATATTTTTTTCTTAAAAATTAATGTTATACTCCTATTGTCAATGCATAAAATAAATTACGTTGCCATTCAATAATGTTGTCACAGTCATAGTTATTTTAAGGTGTAATAAAAATGACATATTTATTTTTCCCCAAATATATAATTTTAAGTTGACTTTCCAGATAAGTTGGTCTGGGTGCTCAAAAGCGACAGACCTATGTCAAAGAATATTCAAGACGTTTTTGTTTTTGTAACAGTTTATTCCTTCCTTGATGAAGAAACAAGGGCAAAATTTAATCCGTACAGTATAAATGTACAGTCACTACAATACCTACCAGTGAAGGAATTGAGAGCAGAAGGGTAATCACATGATTTAATAATTTCATCATCATCTTATTATTATAGTTTTTTGAATTTTTTAAAATCTTGCAGGATAAACAGACTGTTTGTGGAGTATGAGCTTGAGCCTATAATTCCTACCACTAGAACGAAACTACAACGCTTGAGACGAAAGCCCGTAAACCCCTTCAAGGACATTAAAATATTTCTCACCGAAAATTTTAGCCCTTTATCAATTATGAGCAGTCTTCAAACTAAGAAATTATTTGTGAGGGTACGTAGAAACATGCAAACAGGAATAAGACAATGTTGAGTACTGTTCCTTACTATTTTTTTTTTCTATAGGCATAAAATAATTTATATTCGTAATGTGTTTTAGGTAATAGGGATCAAAGATTATCTTACTCAGACAAAATTTGGAAAATCTTTAGGTGTATATGGTGCGGATATGAATGATGATCGATTTTCATCCTGTATCAAAGTACCTACGACAAATGAATTCCAAAAAGTCAGAACCCCTGTCAGAACGAAATCGGTTCTATCACGACTTAATAGAGGCCGAAGTTCAGTTTCCAGAGTTGGAAGGTATAAGTCAAGAAAACGAGATGATCAAATAATATTTCAAAACAAGGAATTTCATTTCCTTATTGGAATGGCAAGAATCGATTTATCGCCTTTGGTCTTTGGAACCAGTTCCGTCATTGCCTATGAAGAATTGTCTTCTCTCCCGGTTATGATTGCAAGTATTGTCCTAATTTTCGATCAATTACTGAATTTCTGTTAAAATGGAATTGAAGATGTTGATGCTTGTCACAGCTTTGTTAAACGAGAGGGCTTAGTTGCCATAGATAAATAGTTGATATATACAGTTATTAAGGAATGAGATGGTCCGGGAGGCGGTCAAAAAAGTGGATAGTAGAGGGAAAATAGGGGAGCTGGCGCACCGATAGGAGCAGCCAATCAGAAGGCAGCATTTGATCACGTGACCTATGGCGGGAAATTTGAATTTGAATTTTTGCCTCTACCTAACCTTAACTACCACGCGGTCTCACCTCGACCTAACCTTAACTATTAGGCCACGCCCCTTTTTAATCACGTGACCGTTAGGTCCCGCCCCTTTTACCCATATCGCTCTCCACCCAGCCAATCATATTGCTTCACCCTGATTATCCCCACCCTAAGCCGCCATTTTGTTTACAGTGACGTGGTCAACACCGCGCTTAACCACCAGGTTTATCCCCTCCACCAATTGAAGGGCCAGGTACCCACTTTATAGTATGTAACCTCCCCAACTATAATCATAACATATAATACAATCATATTATATGTCATATAATCATAACCTATACGATGAAGAGTCAGGTATCCACTTTATAGTCTGTAACCTCCCCTACGGTTATATAATCCTAACCTATACGATGAAGGGTCAGGTATCCACTTTATAGTCTGTAACCTCCCCTACGGATATATAATCATAACCTATACGATGAAGGGTCAGGTATCCGCTTTATTGTCTGTAACCTTCCCTACGGTTACATAATCATAACCTATACGATGAATGGTCAGGTATCCACTTTATAGTATGTAACCTCCCCTACGGTTATATAATCATAACCTATACGATGAAGGGTCAGGTATGCGCTTTATTGTCTGTAACCTCCCCTACGGTTATATAATCATAACCTATACGATGAAGGGTCAGGTATCCGCTTTATTGTCTGTAACCTTCCCTACGGTTATATAATCATAACCTATACGATGAAGGGTCAGGTATCCGCTTTATTGTCTGTAACCTTCCCTACGGTTACATAATCATAACCTATACGATGAAGGGTCAGGTATCCGCTTTATTGTCTGTAACCTTCCCTACGGTTATATAATCATAACCTATACGATGAAGGGTCAGGTATCCACTTTATTGTCTGTAACCTCCCCTACGGTTATATAATCATAACCTATATGATGAAGGGTTAGGTACCCTCTTCATACTCTGTAACCTTCCCAAAGGTTACATAACCTTTACGTTGTTTTTGTGTTTGTGCAACCTTCTCAATGTTTACGTAATGTTTACAATATTTAACTTTACCAACATTTAAACAGGTTGGATCATGTATAGACAAGTTGGATGATGTCTAGGTGAAATACAAATATGGACTTTGAACTGTTTATCTCTAAAACAAAAATAAATAATAGGGCTTCTTAATCCTATAACAACTGTTGGACTTTGAACTCTTAATCCCCAACCTTTCTTATCTCGCTGAAACATAAACAAAACAACTTTTCAATGTACAACGTATTTTTAATATCTGATAGTATAAATAATGGCCCTTAGAGGATTAACTTTTAATCCCTAAAATATATTAACAAATCGAAACGACACGCTGGCCAAAGAGGTTGCACCTTTTCATAGCTTTGAAATATTTTCAAAGTACACGAGTCGGTATTAATAACTGCGAACATGTCGCAGTAAATTTTAATTAATGAATATTAATTAATACTATTTCTTAATCCCCTAAGAGCTTTTGGACTTTGAGCTGTTAATACCAAAACATAAAGAATGATTTAGGACTTGTTAATTCTTCTGCTAAACAGTAAACAAATTTCGCAATAATGATTTGTCTCTTAATCCTTCCTTTGAAAGTAAACAATGGACTTTGAACTCTCAATACTTCAATGATATCAGGATAGGTAATGATAATATTAATTTTAGCTTAAGTTTTGTACCTTTTTAGTTCGGCATTAAGCCTTAAGCCTCTTCACCACGTCAAGGTAAAGGTACAACGAAGAGGTTTTTTTTTTAATTTTTTTTTTTTTTTTTTATTTATTTATTTATTTTTTTTTTTTAATTTAATTTTTATTTATAATGTAACACTTATACAAAATAAAGTTATAATACAAACATAAATTTTGATCTCGTAAAAATTATACAAAACAAACATAAAATTTAATCTACAAACTAATACATGTATGAATTAAATAAAACTTAATTTTTAAAATAAAGAAATATATATATATATTTAAAAACAAAATATAAGCCTTCTCTAATCTATGATATAATAAAACTAAACCCTCTAATTGTATTTAAATTTAATTTGGAAAACAAAAATATAATAATGATATCATCATGAAATGTATAATAAGCAGAACATTTTGCTAAATGGCAGGCTGGTCGGCATAGCAAATATTAATATCGTAGCCCCGAGCAATAATAATTATGAACCTGATAAGAAAAAAATTATTTTCGATACGGATCAAGATAAGAAAATATTTAATAAACATTTCGATTTTTTTTTATGTTGTTGTATTTTCGTGCAATTAAAAGAGAAACAAAAGTATTGGAACAATTCTGTTGAACTAATTGGAGATCTATTCACCTCTCATTCACTCACACAATCAAGTTTGCGGGTTTTTAAACCTCGCCAGTGACTTACATTAAGGGTTTACAGGTGTTTAAACCTTGCCAGTGACCCATTCCATTTAGGGTTTACGGGTGTTTAAACCACGCCAGTGACCCATTCCATTCAAGGTGAATAGAATTTAAACCAATTATTTTTTATCCATGCTTCTAAAGCCTTTGTCCGATACTGCGTGCATTTCTCTTGAGAAAAATTATGCATGATGCAATGGTTGCCTTGCTCATCTAAGATGAGTGAATCAATTTTCGGACAACCAAAATCTTCCAAGTTGACTATAGAGCAATTGCACAAATTTTGTGATAGAAATAGTTTCTTATCTCGACCCTTAACAAAAACAAATTTATAATTACAATCAATAAAGTTGAAAATTTCTTCTATAATTTCATATTCAACTTCCCCATATTCCCATTTAATTTTATGATAATAATTTTCTAGCCAATAGTTTGTTCTTCTACTTTTATCAGTTTGTGTATATTGCTTCGGTGGTTTAAAAATCCAATGTCTTGACGACTTGAAAGCTTGATCAAAAAGAGACAACTCTTTAATAATATAACCTCCCAGGCTATCGACAAAGCACTGGAAGTCTACAATCACTACACTAGCCGAAACCATACTGAACACTGAGCAAAGGATTCACCTCATTTTATACCATTCGCCGAACCGTACCAATTAGAGGGTTATATTCTACGAGTCTATCATGTATAATTAGACAATATGCTGTAGTATTCGACGGAAATATATTTTTTGATTCGAATTCTAATCTTACATCTACTGGTCCACTTTTTATAGATTCAGATTGTTTCGAACAATCTATTACGATTAAAGGTGCTTTTTCTTTAAAGTTTTGTAAAGACGACAGAGGTTGCATTTGTGCGCCATAATAGGAATTTTGAAATGAAGCGTACATATGGTAGAGCAGGGCGAACCGATTGGATGAAATATCTATATTCAAATCATCATATGGATAAGCTTTACAATTTAAATACAATTTGACGTTGGAAATATTACAATGATCAAAGTTGCTTGCATCTTTTACATGATTATTCAATCTTTCAGTTTGAAAAGTTAATATGATATAACGTGGTTTTTCCAGCTGACTTGAAGTTTTAACGGGCCAGATTTGTCTCTGACTCGCTGGTAGTAAAGGATAATCGTAAAGTTCCCAGGTTCTAAAACCTAGTGAAAATATCTTTTCTGATTTGAGATGACGCATCAAAGCCAGTCTCTGATGTTCATTTACTGTGACATAAGGCAGCTTCCAGCATAGTCTCTCCAGTTCTATTTTACACTTTTCAGCCGCCTCAATTCCGGTTCCTGGTCGCTTTGTTATGTAGCAGTTTTCATCATGTCTACTTCTAACAAATATCAGTTCTTGCTTCACATTCATTACAATCTTCTGATAATCTTCACAGAACCCAAGAAGAGATGATAAAGGAACGCCTAAGTTGAAGTACCCCTCTGCTGATGTAATGTTTAGTGTATCATTTTTTGGATAGCACCATCCCCAGTTATCTAAAAACTGGGAACCTCCCTTGAGCGAAACCAAATTTTTCAAGGTCGAAGTAATTCCCGGATTTTTCACGCGATCTATTTCCACTCCACTCAGTTCATATCTTATTTCATCAAATAAAAATGCAAACATGTTGTTAGTTAATTTTGATGCACTGGGAACTGCTGAACCATCCTCCTTGAGAAATTTTCCTTCGACGTAAAGCAGACTTTGACTAGGAAGAGTATACAAATCTTGATGTTGCAGACTGATACGTATTTCATCCCCTGGCTGAAGATTTGTAGATGAATAAGGATGATGAGAATGAAATTCAATCCCTTCAACTGAATTGTCAAAAGTAGCAGTTTCTTCCAAATTTAATAGTTCCATGTTGATGATAAGATGTAATATCCAGCAGTTTGAAGAAATCTAATATTACTCGCCGTCAACGATCTGCACTCTTCAACAGTGTTCACCGGAATGATGCTTCTGTTCGTGGCTGCGCTTTTATATACCTTTCTGAAGTCCAAACCCATGGTTGCTCCTGATTGGGAACTGTCTATATGAGATCCAATAAATACAGGAGGCACAGCAGACCAATTAGTTCACGATTATTGATATTGTTTATCGTTTTAAGAGATTCGATTTGTAACTTCGCAATCAATGATGTTCTTCTACACAGTCTTCAGCGGAATGATGAATCTTTTAGTGGATACTCCTTTATATACCTTTCTGAAGTCCAAACCCTTGGCTGCCCCTGATTATATGAGATCCAGTAAATAGAGGAGACATAACTGGCCGCAATTATTAGTTCCTGTCTTTTGATATTGCTTATCATTTTTAGAGATTCTATATTTTTTCATATAGTGAACGAACTCAGGTGGAGGTTCAGCCCCACTACTGTCAAAGAAGTAAACCAATTGTCCAACTTTCTTATAGCATACCCAATGAGTACCTTTTCCGTAGCTCTTGTCCAAATTGAAAACTGCACATTCGTTATTCCACGGTTTACTGGGAAATTCGTCTTTCATAAACACTCCTCGGAACGCTCGTATTTTATGCACTTTCGCCAACAGAAGTATATCGAAATTGCTCAATTTTGTTCTAGGTATAATTCGTTGAAATTGTTTAGCTTCATCGCTCAGTTTAATCGCACTGCCTCCAATCCGTTTTGGCGTTATGATAACTCGCAGCTTCTTTTTCTTCTTGTTGTTGTCAGCACGGCGTTTCATGACTGAATGATCATTATAGCCATGATCGAGTCTCATATATTGATGTTGTCGGCTGTCTCCCAACTGTTATGAGAACTGTCGAAACCGAGCCATTTAACCAAAACTTTATTGCCTTTCCTTTTAATCAACTTCTCGACAAGGTAGCAGTCAGGATGTTTGACCAATTGCAGCTCTTCTTGATAGAATCCTCCTGCAATATTTTCGCCTCTGTCATCCTTCAAGTGATATGTTACGGGCACAGTGTTGTTAACCCGAGCGATCGTAAAAATTTCCGAGGTCCAAGACGGTTGATAGCCCTTAGCGAACTGAGCCTTGTATTTTGAGATTCTCACTCGATCTCCGACTCTATATCTGGCGATCTTCACGGCGAATTCCTTTTTACCGTACACTTCGAGCAAAAGCCGTTGTTCGATTTCCCTCCCTCGCACATCTATCGGCTTCATCTTTATCGTACTATGTTTTCTATTGTTATATTCGCTGAGAAGTGAGCTCAAAATGGGGAGCCACTTGTAGTTCCCTTGTAAACTGAACTTTTTCCACATCATAGACTTTAATGTTCGATTGAATCTTTCCACTATCGAAGCCTTGAGGTTGCTGTATGTAGAGTAATGGTTGATCTCACCACTGCTTTTCATCAGCATTTTAAATTCCTTATTGTAGAACTCCTTGCCGTTGTCTGTATGAAGATTTCGAGGTTTTCTCTCAGTCAATATCTTTTCGAATGCTCGTCTTACTTCGACCGCTGTCTTATTCTTGACCGGGACTGCCCAAGCATATTTCGAGAAGCAATCAATCACTGTGAGTAGGTATTTGTAGCCATTATTTATTCGCGAGTACGGAATCAACTCCACCAAGTCAGCCTGCCATAAATCATCGATACCTTTTAGTAGGACATTTCTTCGCTGAAATGTTCTTCTTGCCGGTTTGTGCAGCTCGCGTACGATCTGTTCTTTGACAGTCGTCATATTGAACTGAGACCATTCACATTTTTCACTAAGCTATTATACCTCCTACTCGGAGTTGCGTTTCTATACGACGAATCTCCATCCGTTTCTTGGCGCTATCAGAAGATTCGATCAACTCTCTCAATCTATTAACTAAAATGTTGGGGTCTTCAATTCCACTTCCTTTTTTCGGCGGAAATAGTTTTGATATCACCTTTTTATATTTTAGATTGTGCTTAAGTTGTCGTATCGGTCCAGTGGGACTGTATTCCTTCTTGTGAACGTTTGTCTGATTCAATATTTTCTTGTACTTGTCGTAGTCATCCTTTGTCGCTAGATCGAGTTTTGGATTTGCCATAAACAAGAGCTCAAAAAGACCTGATGTGCCACAGTAATCAACGTCCCCCACGGAAATAATATCTTTGCTAATTGAAACAACTGCATCTCCAACGGTGAACCTATTGCCATCGTAGACTATACCATAAATCGTGTCGAGATCTTTTATGTCATTGTTGACTAGTTTTTTAATATACTTGGAAGCTACCTCGCCAACCTCTTGCAAGCAGTGCTCAACTAGTTCTTTGCCTTCAGGAGCTTGTGCTTCTTCTCTCACCATTTGCAAAGAGGATCTCGATTCCTTGGTTGTTACAACCGGGCTAGTATCTTGGGGACTATTTTCGAACACTTCCTCTTTCAAAGGACCACCTATTGCTCCATCGCCCTCTGGAGAGTCTGTATATAACCATCTAGGTCGCAATGTTTGTAATGAACTAACCATTGGTGTTTCCTCAATTCTCTGCCTCTTTATTCCCTCAATCAGTGATTGTGATGTCATATCAGATAATTTTTCCTCCTTCTTTATACTCGGAGAGTAAAAATGTGTCTGATTCTCGATTAATGGTGTTTTGATAACATGTAATCTGTTCATCGAGTCGATGACAGGTTTATATTTTTCCTTCAAATACTCATCAATTTCCTCTCTACTTCTCTTCAACAAGTTGCATTTTTGTTGAATCGCTCTTCTCATTTCAATAATTTGGCGAGAGACCGTTTCAGAAGATGTTGACGGTTCCATGTCTACTCACAGACTGACCTTAAGGTGAACATTCAAGGTATTACATAGGTATCGAAACCTTTTCGATATCGTCCATCTGAAATCTCTCTGTCTTTATCTAAAACGATAAAGGCATATTTATCATCTTTCCAACACCAATGACATATTTTTTTGAAAGATTTCAAATCCATATCAGAGTTGACGTGGTCATCGTAGATCCTTCTCAAATTAAGTTCGTCTTGTCGGAAAAGAATTAGAAGATTTGCATTTTCTCTTACTAGATGTTTTGGAATTCTGGTATAACTCTGACTCAAGTAGAAAATGTCGATACCATTATGCCGGCCCATGCAAAAGTACGCTCGAACGTTATCTTGTTTATCGCAGGCGATGTCATCGAAAATAAATATAGAATTGGCACGTGCTTCCTTCGGTGGTGGTACATTTGAATTGTCTTCGTATTGGAAAAAACCGATATCCTCTAAAGGTTCTAGTACTCGCGCTAGTTGCCTATATTTTGGCTGATGTAAAGATTTTGCGAATAAGTAAATATTCTCATACCTCAAACCTTTAGGATCATAGATCAAACTCAACATGAGATTTGTTTTCCCGCAATTTGATGGTCCACATACTAGACATCTGATAGAGTCGGGCAATAGAGGACCGTGTCTCGATATTTTTATATCGGAACAGTCCCGATCTTCTATATTGGAAATATGCAAAGTATGGTGTTGCTTTACCAAACGCATGTTGAAGACTGATAAGAATAGCTGCACTTCTCCCCCTTATATACTTATCGCGCCGACTGGGACCTAGCGAATATTTTAGGCTATGATAAATAAAAAACTAAAACTAAATAAATAAATAAATGAGGATTAAATGTTTCATAAAATTCATATTTTCGTTTGCACTCATCTTAGCTTTCTAAATTTAATTTAGAAGTAAGCCTCTCCACCTCGTCAAGGTGTGAGTGCTTCGGGGAGGTTTGTTGATATAATATTGCTATTAATATTTTGTAACATACATTCTTTATTGGTATTTAGTGGTTCTGTCCTGACGGCTAACCAGAGTGGGAGTGTCAAGATTTATTCCTCGGGACCGCCGAAAAATAAATATTAACTGCCCCAGTGGGAATCGAACCCACACCGTTCCGAACCGGGCACCCTGGAACCTTCGTCCCAACTTGCCCGGCCATCACGGCCTCGCCATCTAGCTCATACCGTTCTAAACCGGGCACCCTGGAATCTTCGTTCCAACTTGCCCGGCCATCACGGCCACGTCAGAGACCATAACACACATTCCATAGCACTCATTCTTTGGTTTACAAATAAAAACACCAATAATATATCAACAACAAAAAAAAAAAAATAAAAAAATTAACTTTACAAAATTAAATATTTAATAGCATCTGGAAACGATAAAAAATTGAAAATTTCCTTTAAATCTTTCATTCATTTGGTCATTTTATAGTGTATTTAAAAAAAAACAGCTAAAACATCTTATTTAAAAAAACAACTAAAAACATCTTCTTATTTAAAAAACAAAACAAAAAAACACAGCTAAAACATCTTATTTAAAAAACAACAAAAAAATCTTCTTATTTTAAAAAAATGGATTGTAATATATTATGACGCGTATTTATTATTATAGAGGTCTAAATCGATTGACTTTCAAAAGAAGACCGTCAAGACATTTAAGGAACCATCCGCTCCCCTTCATCGTCATCTCTTCCATCTCGGTAGCAATTTTCGAGTAGCTTCCGCTGAGGCTATTCAAGATTGTAGAGATGTCGTATATCGTTATATTTTTGGTTTTAAAAGCACGATCGCACGTCTCTCCTCTGACGTTTTCATACGTCGCCTCCAAAACCAGATTAAACTTTAGGGGAGCGTCTGATTCCGCCAAGTATTCTGAAATCAGCCGATGTAGGGTGTCTGTCTGATTGCAGAGAAATTCCACTGCATCGATTGGTTCAGAACATGGGAGGAAAAATGTCTTGAGGTCTCCCCCGAATGCTGTCTCGATCTCATATAAAGGTCCTATAGCCGCCTCCAAGCGCCTTCGCTTCGTCATGACGAGCGGTGTTTCTCTTTGGCAACGACGCACATGCGTCATGCACTGCTTTGGAAATTGAAAAATTTCACCACAAGTAAGACATGTACGTCGAGGCAGCGTGGTCTGGCATGACTTTTCATGACGAAGTTTATTAAACTGGGTGCTAAAAGGTATGTTACAAAATTGACACTTGTTTAAAGATGACATTATTGATGATAAAAGTAAATTTAAAAATACAAATTTGAAATGAATTGTTAATAAAAACTAGCTTGAAAAAAAAATTGAAATTTAATTTAAAAACTAAGATTGAAGAAAGAAATATTAAACAATGATAAAATTAAACGATGAGAAAATTAAAAAAACGAATTTAAAAACTGATATGGAACAATGAGATAAAACTAGACACCAACCAAAATGAATAAAAGGTTTAAAAAAAAAAATCAACTCACACGTTTCCAGATATGTTGTAACTAGCACGATGAGATAATGAGGAAGAGCTCCACAAAACGGCCCTATTTATAGAAGGAGAATACTCGAATCTGATTGGTTGTCAGGTTCCCCCACCATAGATCATAGTACCCCTACCATCCGTTATGAAGCGAGCATGAGTCGACCTGCTCTGAGCCAAGTCAGGCGATACTCAGGCAAGTCGAACAGAGTATCAATAAAATATAAATTAGTATTAGTACTAATTATGAATTAGTGTTGATTAACTATTAATATTCATTAATTAAAATTTACTGCGACATGTTCGCAGTTATTAATACCGACTCGTGTACTTTGAAAATATTTCAAAGCTATGAAAAGGTGCAACCTCTTTGGCCAGCGTGTCGTTTCGATTTGTTAATATATTTTAGGGATTAAAAGTTAATCCTCTAAGGGCCATTATTTATACTATCAGATATTAAAAATACGTTGTACATTGAAAAGTTGTTTTGTTTATGTTTCAGCGAGATAAGAAAGGTTGGGGATTAAGAGTTCAAAGTCCAACAGTTGTTATAGGATTAAGAAGCCCTATTATTTATTTTTGTTTTAGAGATAAACAGTTCAAAGTCCATATTTGTATTTCACCTAGACATCATCCAACTTGTCTATACATGATCCAACCTGTTTAAATGTTGGTAAAGTTAAATATTGTAAACATTACGTAAACATTGAGAAGGTTGCACAAACACAAAAACAACGTAAAGGTTATGTAACCTTTGGGAAGGTTACAGAGTATGAAGAGGGTACCTAACCCTTCATCATATAGGTTATGATTATATAACCGTAGGGGAGGTTACAGACAATAAAGTGGATACCTGACCCTTCATCGTATAGGTTATGATTATATAACCGTAGGGAAGGTTACAGACAATAAAGCGGATACCTGACCCTTCATCGTATAGGTTATGATTATGTAACCGTAGGGAAGGTTACAGACAATAAAGCGGATACCTGACCCTTCATCGTATAGGTTATGATTATATAACCGTAGGGAAGGTTACAGACAATAAAGCGGATACCTGACCCTTCATCGTATAGGTTATGATTATATAACCGTAGGGGAGGTTACAGACAATAAAGCGCATACCTGACCCTTCATCGTATAGGTTATGATTATATAACCGTAGGGGAGGTTACATACTATAAAGTGGATACCTGACCATTCATCGTATAGGTTATGATTATGTAACCGTAGGGAAGGTTACAGACAATAAAGCGGATACCTGACCCTTCATCGTATAGGTTATGATTATATATCCGTAGGGGAGGTTACAGACTATAAAGTGGATACCTGACCCTTCATCGTATAGGTTAGGATTATATAACCGTAGGGGAGGTTACAGACTATAAAGTGGATACCTGACTCTTCATCGTATAGGTTATGATTATATGACATATAATATGATTGTATTATATGTTATGATTATAGTTGGGGAGGTTACATACTATAAAGTGGGTACCTGGCCCTTCAATTGGTGGAGGGGATAAACCTGGTGGTTAAGCGCGGTGTTGACCACGTCACTGTAAACAAAATGGCGGCTTAGGGTGGGGATAATCAGGGTGAAGCAATATGATTGGCTGGGTGGAGAGCGATATGGGTAAAAGGGGCGGGACCTAACGGTCACGTGATTAAAAAGGGGCGTGGCCTAATAGTTAAGGTTAGGTCGAGGTGAGACCGCGTGGTAGTTAAGGTTAGGTAGAGGCAAAAATTCAAATTCAAATTTCCCGCCATAGGTCACGTGATCAAATGCTGCCTTCTGATTGGCTGCTCCTATCGGTGCGCCAGCTCCCCTATTTTCCCTCTACTGTGGATCACAATAGTAAAAACTATTTATTAGGAACCGACGTTTCGACCCACTTCGCAGGTCTTCTTCAGGACTGAATAAACAAGATACACAAATAAAAATAAAACAATGGTATATATAGTGAATGAATTAATAATTAAAAAGACTTAGTGAGAAAAAATGAAAACAGTGATGAATGTAAATTGGAACTGATAGAGTAGTAACAACACTTAAAAATAAATTAGTGAATAGTTGTATATTAAGCTGATTATAAATAAAACTGGCAACATAATAATAATAATAATAGATAAACTAAAAGAGAAATAACAATAACTAAAAATTTAATAACTCTGTTAAATAAGTAAAAAACGGGAATAAAAATAAATAAACAGACAAACCTTGAAGCTCAAAGGGAGGTGGAGGAGTGACTTGGCAAAAACCAAAGTAATTAAGGAGGCGGTGTAGGAGCAGTAATTACAATGTCATTAATAGTTATATAGAGAAGGCAGTGGGTAGGGGCTGCCATTATAAGTGCCATCTGTAGGGGATATAATGAACAAAAACTATGTATATACAAAGGACTACTGATAGAAAGTTTTCAGTATTTTAGTAATTTTAAAAAAGCTTTTAAAATTAGCAAAGTAATAAACGAGTGGTGTAGGCATCGTTTTATGTGATCCACTTTTTTGACCGCCTCCCGGGCGAAGAAGATAGAACTATTAAATTATGTTTGATATAATCAATTTAAATCTTGGTGTATACCAACATGTATTTGATTTCTTGTCTTAATTAAATTCATAATTCATAAATGTTTTATAATACTGATTTATATTAATCTAATTTAATATGTATAATAATACCAAACTATATTTTGAATTGCTTATTTTTGAATTTTTTGTGTGTTTTTAGAACTGAGGATGAATCTATAACATTCGAACCTACTTTTTAATAAAACAAATTTATAGAAGTGGCAAATAATTTATTAATAATCCCTAATTAGCTTTATTAATTGGCTAAAATTAATTTATTTCATAGGCTTTGTAATAATTTAATAATGATAATTTGATAATTTAGCCAAAAATTATTGAGACTAAAAATCGTATAACCGTACAAACAGGACGCCTTATCACTGGCTTGGGGCGAACTTAAAAGATGGTCGCCGCCCAACTCTAGTGCCATTTGTGCTAACTTAATGCTTTCTATTCAATTCTAAAATTCTTATTCATTGGAATTATTAAAATTATAACTGCTTTAATTAGACATTATTTAAAATTATTAGTGTTGTCGATTTCGGATGGTGTGGGGAAGTTGTAGTAATAATCTAAATAAGTAATTTTTAAACTAGAGTAAGGCCCCGACCACAACTGAAAATTTTCGAAGAATGACCCAAATAGGAGGAGTAATTGCTCATATTAAAATAATATATAGTTTAAAAGGACAGATAAATAAAATATTCTGAATATAACACTCTTATGATTATTTTATAAAATTAAATAATTAAAGAAAGAACTTTATAACATTTTGATTCGTATTTAGAGAATTATAAACAAAGATTATGGTATAATATGGAAATTTGTTAGAGTTTTATTTTAAAATTAATCTGTTGGATGAACCAAAAATATATATATATATTAAATCAACCATTAAAAGTTCCTAAATTAGAAAATCGATGTATCGATATTATTTTTCATGCATCACTAGTTATGGCCCGCAGGACCAAGAGGAAAAGTGTCCATGTGGCCCGCAAGCCAAAAAGTTTGGAGACCTCTGTAAAAGTGTGTTAAACAAAAATAAAACCCTAAAATTATAAGTGATCTGTAACCTTACCTATGAATTGGCTAATTTAAGAATTATGAAATTCCAAGACATTATTTATAACTGATTGATATAAGCTGGTATGCAATATATCTTTTCAAGATAGGCCGAAGTATTATGAAGCAGTTATTTATTTTAACTAAATCACCTGCTTTCTCTGTCCGTCATAGTTGTTTTGATGTGAGCATGTGCAAATTACGCAGTCCATCACAATCAATTCGACCAAGGTTTCAATTTTGTGAAATTGACTATCATACTTTTATCTGTAGTAATAATACCTACTATTTCATTGATATTACAGAAAAAATTAATTTCAGGCCGACTCGAAAACTGCAGATATTGAGCATTTAAGTATCACAGTTATTCATAGAGATCTCTGTAAATACGAAAAAGGCTCATTACAGAACAGAATATTATATGAAAATAATGCGATGATTAAGGTGAGATGTGCATATAATAGATAATAATATTATTAAATAATTTCAATTTTAAAGCGGCTACTAATAAATACGAATATTTTGTCATAAAGTGAAATAAAATACATCAAACTTTTATAATATGTCGAGGTATTGTAGATGTAGTCACCTATTGTCTGTGGTGACTACATGGTGAGAGTGATAGGAGATAACAGATCGAATCATGTGTATTCAAATGGGTTAAGAGCAACTGGACAAGTTGCGCAGAGGCTGAGACAGAAAGGTCGGACGTATTACGCACGATCAGACATGTTCCATTTTGCGTCCATTCAATGCGTCCATTAGACGAATCTCGTACGGTCAGCGAGGTAAGGATTCAGCTTTAGAACAACGCAGGAAGGTAACCACAAACGGAGGGTATTCGTCTCCAGATTTAGTGGAAGGAAGAAGTAAAGCCGACGGGTGTTATCGCTCAGACGCTGCCCATAGGAAGCCACTAACGGAGGGTATTAGCCATCTGACTTTGTGGAGAAAAGAAATACATCCGAGAGGTATTACTCCTCGAATCTGTATATTGGAAAAATCAGTGTAAGGTAGATACTTGTGAAGAAATAAGAAACCATGTGAAACGATAAGAGTGGATAGGGATGGACTGATCTACTAGGCTTAGCTCAGAAGAGGCCAAGAGCAATACTCAATGTAAACATTGCAACGCTCAGGCGGTCATATCGTTATTTCAAACAAGGACATTGATTTCAATTAATGATTATTTTTAGCTTTGATCAGTACACCTCTTTGCCGAAGCTTTATTCTGAAAAAATATGATATATGTATATATTTACAGTAAAATATACCAGAAAATAACAATGTTGTTTAACAAAAATAAGTTTTCTTTTATATGACAGGCGATTGCGTGGTTACACCCGTGCGCTGTCTGGTGGTAGGTGTGTGAACCAGCTGAAGAGACGGTTGCCGTAGTATTGTAGACATCTACTACAAATATTTATTTCAAACTGATTATTCAAAACATGAGTATGTCGTAGGACGCATTATACAAGTAAAATATGTTTGGAGAAGGATATATTAATTTTATTATAAGAATTTATAATAATTTATGAATCCATTCGTTGCAAAACTTAATGTTATTGAAAATTTAGTCTAGCGAAGATATTACTCTTTAAAATAAAATGGGAGTCGGTAACGAATAAAAAATACAGAACAGAAAGATCTGTATTAAATAAATATAATACTTCTTACATCCTCACGGATATGTGTTTTAAAATTTAATGTTTTGCAATAAACAGTTTGTAAAATAAACAGTCTGCGTTTTTACATGCATTTCGGATGCAGACAATATTTACTGTATCTTAGTTTATAGGCACCAATATGGCAATGACTTTGTAATTACCATCCGATACTGAAACAACTAAGAAAAAGTAGAAGTCTTGGTTAAAAAATAGTAACGTAGACTATTTCCTTCTTCACCGCACACTTTCAGAGGCTTAGCATGTCCTAATCAGAACATGGATGGGGTTTCGTGGATGGAGATATTTGTATATATTTTTTTTTCGGTAGTAACAATATCGAATAAGATGATTCAATAGGCTTTGTTACCATTACACTATATTATAAAATAATAAAGTTCTTGGTAAGTTTTCAACCCATATGCATTCGCAAACAGTGGCATAAGTGAATTTTTTTTGCGTCCATTCAAGTTACGCCATTCAAATTACGTGTTCGCATATATACATGCACATAACATTTTTTTTATTCACAGTTAACAGCGAAATGTGGATTTTTACTGACACCACAATGTGTTAATGCAGACCCATCCATAAATCATGCATTTAGCCGAATGATCACTATTTTGTTGGATAAAGAATTCGCAACAGAGATAGTACAGGTAATTTATTATATTATTTTGTGACTAAAAATAAACATTGTAATCATTTTTAATTAATTACATCTGATTTGAACCAATAAAAATAATTATAAATACGATTATGAGTATACCTCTTATTTTTTATGTAAGTGTGTATTATCTGTATTTTGTTCTCTATGGCCAAGATGCCTCTATTTTTCCATGATTACTTCCACTCTGACAGTCGAATATCCTTCCCTATCCTGCTTTACTGTAGACTGTGATATATACAGTTTTCAACTTTACACCCCCCTCACATTCTATATCTAATCATTAACATTAGAGAATATAAAAAGATCCGTGCCATTCCGATATTATGATATCAAATTCATTTACGGGCATAGTCATAATTTTAGTTTCATAGCACAGGGGTGCCCAATCTATTGCAGACCATGCGCCAATTTTTTCACAGTCGATTTTAGATGCGTCATATAACTCGAGCACTATTTATACGTTCTTACCTTCTTGATTAGAGGTTATAAAATAGAGATAGAGATATTTTTTTATGAAAATCATCAGAATGACCACACCCTTCTCTCTCCGACCCGGTTAGTAAGAAGGGGTGTCAACAACACTATTTGGTCTTGGGCCGCCAAATATTTAATCCTGCCCTGGTCCGATATACAGCACAGAAGGATTGGCCTTATTGCCACTTTCTTGTAAGGATACGGATATCTATCTCGTGACTAGTTTCATCAGTGCACATTAGATGTTGGATACTTGAAGCTGAGGTTTCCGAAACCTCTCCTCCTGGACGCTATGGCCATCATTCGGACAGACCGCCTTACTGCAAGAGACTCACTCTTCTCTCTGTTTTAAACACAAATCCCGCCTCCTTTGCTTCGATTGATAAGACTGTGGGAAACCTTTTAATTTCATTTCATTGTTTTTCGAGAAGGAAGACATCATCCTTCTATTCTAATAATTTGATCTTTATACCAAGGTGAACTCTTGCCATCTATATTTTCAAGGACTGCGTGATTGAATAAAAGTATGTCGAAGTATTCAGTTTGTTACTCGTGAATGCATGTATAGATATCAAGAGTTATTTATAATTCCAATATTTTTATACTATTATTCAAGAACTTCTTTAAAGAATTGTATTCATTTTCAGAAAATAATCATGCATAACAGGGAATCATTGGATATGCGGGATTATCGGTTGCCATTAGTCCCATTTCGAAAACTGTATAAAGTAGACCCACCTTCGTCCTTCAATTCTATATTCAACTTTCAAAACGAACCCTCGTGTGGTACTAGTGAGGCAGGTTCTGAAGACCACGCAGACACTAATTTTTCAGAGGCATACTTTTCAGGTAAAATAATATTATGATTTCATGGCATTAAAAATAATCAAGTAATATGATATCTTAAAAGTTGAATCTTACATTCATCATCATGAGTGGCACGACGTCCAATCACCGAGAGTGAGCCTCCTCCAAAAGTCTCCGCCAGTTTGTACGGCCGTTTTCTGCAGCTCTCCAGTTTCAGACTACAAGGAGAGAGAACACTGCTTGCGCGTACCCAGAGACCGAGTCCATCCATCGCACGTTCGGTCGTCCAACTCGACGTTTTCCATAGAGCTCTTCAGTAAGGATCATTTTCGGGATATCGTTGGCAGCCATCCTTACACGCTTACATTAGAAATGAGATATTTTCATAAAATCAGAATCACTACAAAGGCAAATCTGTTATTGTCAATTAATGATACATAAAGTATAGTACCGGAAAAATGAAAGGTTTTCAATTTGTCTCTCATTTACGTCATGCTGCTAATGAGGTTGATAACCAAATAAGGATGAGTTGATGCAAACGCACAAGTGTGCCAAGAATGCATATTGGGACCAACTTTACAATTACCTGCCCTCTCCACTAGAAAAGGGATAAAACAGAGCGCAAAAAAGGAATCTTGATTGATTCTAGCGTCTATAAAGATCTGTCAAATATTCTCTGCGAAAGGCTTAAAATTCGTAAAAACTGAGAGTATGCAAATAGGCTGGTTTTAGAACAGGTCGATCCACAACAGACCGAACATTCTCATTGAAAATAATACTGGAAAATAATATGCTACCATCCTTGCTGAACTTTGTTTGTCCAACAACTCTTCTTATTTTAAATCGGCATATAGCAGTCAGCAAAAGAATGTCTTGCAGTTCTTCGGGATATGAACGTTCGACAGAAACTAATACATTTAGTTAAAATGAAGATGCAGAGTAGGACCGGGAACTAGGTGAGAGGCAAATGGGACGCTTGCCTCGGGCGGCAGAATTTAGAGGGCGGCAAATTTCCGGCGGAATTTCCTGTTTAGGTTGAGAAAAAATATTTGTAACTGCTTTTTAATTGTTTTGACCTTAATTCTGTCAATTAAATGAGTTAATGTTATGAGATGATGATATTCATTTCGAAATATATTACCTAAAATACTGTTATAAAGCTGTTGACTTTAATTGGAGAGGAAGGGATGGAAAAATGGCCGGCAAAATTAAGTTTGCATCTTCCCTCTCCTCCTTCCCGCCTAAAATCTTAGTCCCGACCCTGATGCATAGCTCTAAATGTGGCAAAGCCGCTCTTGATCATGGAATAAGCATCAAGTTATGCATCCATTGCAGCGCATCCTAGGAGGATAGAAGAGTTCCATCCTCCTTGCAGCGCACCGGAGACAACCGAGCACATCTTGTACCGGGTATAACTCAGTGGTTCTCAACTTCCGGTTGTTCCCTCGATCTTTGCTCCTCGAAAAGAATTTTCTCTCTAGACTCTATTAAAAAGAATTTTCTTCTTATACTCTAGTCCCAACTGCTTTTCTGCGGAAGTAGAGATGAGCATTGATAAATAAAACATCGATGTTCATCATTGTTGTTGAAATCGGTGGTGTTTATCGATGGGACGATAATATCGACCTGAATATATCTATGTATTTTGAGAGAAAACATCGATGTATAGTAAAACCAAAGTTACAGTTTGAGAAAGGTAGGTGAAATGCATATACTGGAATATTTCAATGTATTAGGAAACTAGGCTGCTGATGTTTTGAAAACATCGGTCATCGATGCTCAACCCTCCGTGGGAGTGTCGACAGCACCCTCTAGTGTTTTTTTTGAGGACTTATTGTTTATCTTTTCTGAGGTTTGAGTGTTAGTTGAAAAGTTTTAAGAGATAAATGTACTCTAACCAAGTCGGGGTGAGGATGGTCTGCACCTGGTTCAATTTCTGGTGTAGTAATCCGCTGACTTATACGTGTTGAGAACCACTGGTTAAGGAGGAAACACTGGTTAAACAAAGTTAGGGTACAGAGATACACCCACCTTCTGACGGAGAGCCAGTCTTTTTTTGACTAATGAATAGAGAGGACAAGTCCTTGTATTGTCTAAAAAGCAAGGTCGGATGGTTAATAAAATTTAGAAAAATAAATAAATTTTATTAACTGAATTAGCACAATTCAACAGCGTTGTAATTTTAATTATCAGAATACTAACAGATAATTTAAGGGTCTTTTTTCGTCGAATTTTCCCAGGAAATAATAAACTTTTGCACTGTATCGGTCATCAGAGAGGGGTGGGAATGTATTTGATATCAGTTTCCTATTTACACTCCTACAACAAGATTTTGGTGATTTCGGGGACATCTTAATATCTACATCTCCTTCAAATTGAGCTTGAGGATTGAAGATTTGTATGTTAATTGAGGTTGTGTTTCAATTTTATATTTTAGCGAAAATGGTGACAGGGCTCTGCTGCTCACGCATTTTTTTTTCAGGCTTCTGTATCGACTGTGTAAATAAAATACTTATGTACGTAGAAGGACCAACAATAAGCACCTTTCCATCACTTTTAACAGAACTTTTAAAGTTTAATATAACTCAAGGACGAATTATTTACAGCAGTGACCTGATTTACGAAACAGTGCGTATTCAGCTTACATTCGTTTGTTTAATTAGTGGGATATACTTACGATATATTATTTTAAGAAATATTTTATGTGAAACTACATCAGTGAAATATTTCTGAATAAGATAAAATATCATTTTAATCAATTTCTGTTTTTATCCACTTCCTTTATTGTCTTTATATTGTAATATATAGTAAATGTTTAAAAAAAAAAAATCTTTCTTTTGCTATTATATAAAAGGGTCATTCTCAAATAAACTGCAATTTTGGCTGTTCTAAGATTTCTCGAAGCTCGGCATTTTTTGTTTGTTCAATCCCTGAATCATCATTCAGCTCGCCTCAAAGCAGGAGTAAATTTTGAGATATTTAATATTTAAATATCTCAAATACAAATGTTTAAAGATAAAAAGTTTGTAAACATATTTTTTAGAGAAGTTATGCCACAACAGCAACTAGTCCTACACTAATTTTATCTACAAGCCGTCACTAGGCCAAAGATTACTTTCCACGAACAAAAATATATATGTATATATATATATATATATATATATATATATATATATATATATATATATTCAGATTTCTAAAAAGAAAAAAAAGTTTATTTGAAAATGACCCATATTTTTTTTTAACCTATTTTTATATGACTTCTCACGATACTTAGGTATTTAACGGTCGACCATTGTGAGTTACAACCTATACTATTATTATTATTGCTTTTATTGGACCAGAACTGTCGACTTCCAGTCGCTACGCTCGCTCAAGAGATAAACAAATCCACAACGGATCCTTTTCAGTTGAGGTCGGGGCCTAAATTCGCATAAATTCAAATCAATTTACGGTTTCATGTTATGACGTCAACGTATGGTCGACCTTGAAGTACTTAAGTAGGTATCCTTCTTACAATATATGACATAATTTTCTATCACTTAAACCCGTCTCTGAGCTAACAACTCCATGTCCCTTCCTAATGCGATGTCAGAGGTGACCAAAACAATCTCTACTTTTAAGGCTCACGTCAGTCTCTCTAAATTTTGTTAATCAAATCTGTTTATACCACTCCACTCCGTTTTAAAATAATTTCCCGAACAGTGTTTGCAGCTTTTTTAAAAATAAATATCTGATGTGGACACCCCATGACTTCCTTGTAAGCCTATTAAACTATAAATCGGTGGCTCAAAAAGTGACCCTGAACTTGGTTGCTAGTTTCCAAAGATAACTGTATCTCTCTGTATCTATAAAATACACTCGGCGTCGCGACGTCCATCTATTGACACATACAGACACACACATAAGCTCTTGTTTCTGGAGGTCTAATTCCGTTATTATATATCGTTTTCTTTCAGTTAGTAACGAGTTCCAAAGAGATTTCTTCGAGTTCATTGACAACATTAGAACTGTCTATGTCGCTAGATAAAGTATCAGAAATGGACGGTTTCAACATTTTAAGCGGAAGAACCCGCTTAACTTATATCTTATTCTCCCGCTGCTTATTATTCACCTCGCAAATGTGGAGGAAAAAAAAGGATTTTACAGTAAATTTTAACACTTAAAACAAGTAATAAAATTGTTTAATTAGTGTAGAAAAAAAATCGAATTTATAACCTTTATCACCAAACCATATGATCCCTGTATTAAATGTCGATAAACTTTTTGATGTGAATTTATTATGACCTTCAAGTAAAGTAGGCCTTTCGGATCTTCAATTTCAACCGAAATCTATTGTATTATTTATATTGATAAAAAAGTCTAATTTACCAAATTTGAGATGTTTGGTATTATATTTTAATATAATTTTTGATGAAAGTCTAATATAACCTTCAAGTAAAGTCCCACTTCAGGTGTGCCAATTTTAACCAAAATTTATTATGGTGCTTATATTTATATTTAAATCTTATATATCAAATTTGAGAAATTTTGCATTATATTTTAATATATTTTTTTATGAAAATCAATAATGACCTTCAAGTAAAGTACTACTTCCAGTAATCATGCAGTGACCAAAGATGGAGGTTCACAACTAGATTTTACAATAATCCTAAATACAAAATTTTAACTTTCTGCGGCTAACCATTTTGAGCTATGCGAGATATGTACGAACGAACGTACGTACAGACATCATGACGAAGCTTGTCAAAATGGATTCAGGGATGGTCAAAATGGATTCAGGGATGGTCAAAATGGATATTTCCGTTGAAATGTGAAAACCGAAAATTTTCGCGATTACAACAATTCCTTTACTGCGTATAAGGAAGTAAAAATGGTGCAAAATTTCATGAATTTGAAGTAATTCTTTTTGTTATTATTTTCTTTTGAAATTAATGTTACTCCTTAACCCGACATTTCATGTGACACAACCAAGAATAATTTAGTTAGTATTTATGTAAAATATCAGCCTCAAATATCACTTGTTCTTATTTACCTTTTAATTTCAAGAGGATATATGATGTTTTCAAACAAGTAGGAGGTATATACTGCATTACAATGAAAAGCACGGTTGATGATTTTCTTAAGAAGGGGTCTTCTTTATGCCACGGATTTTCAGTTCCAGAATCTGCTTGGAAAGTAATATACTATTTCTAATATTACAAAACTACTTAATATTAAATAAATTATAAAAAAAGGTCACGGTAATGCAGCACTTTGTTATTCTAGAACTGGTTGCTAATGTAAGGTACATAAGGTTCAATTGTACTCATTGGACAAAAATCGCTGCCTCCATTATACACTATTGCTATCACAGTTTCATTCGATGAAATTATTACTCCAAGCTATTAAGCTCCAGCAGCTATAGATTTGTAATGTATAATTATATATATTAGCGCAATAGCGTGGCATCCTCAATATTTGTTAAATAGATTAAAGAGTAGGTAGTTAAAAAAAAAAACGTAAAGTTCTCTATCATACAATTTATACATATTGTTATAACAAACATCAAATTTGTGAATTATTTAATAGAATCATTTAATTAAAATACTGATGATTAATTAATACTGCGATTTTAACCTCAACTCTTAAGTCATATTCTTTAAAAATCATTATCGATTAATAGAGTTGCAAGATTTATCCACAGAGCAATACAATAAAGAATTTTGAGAACACATCTTAGCAAGTATTTTCTTTCTCTTTGAGAAAGATGATTTTAAAATTAAAAATAATCTAGGCTAAATAAGGCTCATTTAAAGTTGTTTCAATTTATTTTTATTTTTAATTAAGAAGAAAATCAGAAGTGCTGTCTTAAAAAAAAAAAATAACTTACCAGGTTTTCTCGATTTACTCTTATCAAAATTTTTCAAATAGTTTTCTTGGGTTTCATTGTGGGAGATAGTGGGCTCTATAAAAAAAAGTCTAAGTGCTCTAGGATCTAGTGAGATTTTAGAATCACAGAAGCAGAGAGGGTACAACTTTACAATGTAGAAGCCTTATTAGTAGCGGTTACCGCACTACTTCTCTCTAGCGCCATTTATGCTAACTAACTGCTTATCATTCAATTGTAAAATTCGTATACATTAGAATTATTAAAATTATTATTTCTTTAATTATCATTTAAAATTATTAGTGCTGTAGACTTCCGGTTGTCTGGGGAAGTTGTACTACGTGAAGCAGTAATCATTTAAGTTATGGTAAGGGCCCGACCTTAACATAAAAGGATCCGTTGGGGGTTTGTATATCTCTTGAGCGAATAGAAGTCGACAGTTGTGATCTAATTAAAGCAGTAATAGTTCAAATAACGATAAGTCCCCGCTCCAACTTAAAGAGGCTGTGTCGGCCGAGAGTGTTAAGGTGTCACCTTAGCAACCTCGAATCTACTGTGGCACAGGTTCAAATCCGGCCTGGGCGAATTGAAAATTATTTCGTGGCGGCCCCGCGCAATGCATCAGATTAGAATAGGGAGGTAACTTAACCTGTAGGATAACCTGTCCTGTTCGCCTCGGATAGGGATAGGGAAGGACATTAAACCCCAATAAAAAAAAGACCTTAACAGAAAAGGATTTGTTGGAGTTTTGTTTATCTCTTGAGCGGGCGGAAGTAGACAGCACTAATAATTTTAAATAATATCTAATTGCGGTGGCTACATTGTTAAGTTGTACCAAAAATGAATTTTTTTTGTACTAAAAAATAAATTAAAAATGTACTTCTTTGTGTTTCCTAATTGCAATAAAACAAATGTAAGATGTAAGCTCTCTTCATCATATTTTTATTACCTTGAAAATTTACCTTTAAATTATGTATTTGATTATTTAGATATTTAACTAATGCATTTCGTGATATGAATAAAGAAAATTGTTTGCAATGAAACAGTTTTTTCAGCATGCGATTTACACATGATTATGTATGGCTATTTGAGCAACCAAAATAAAATATTGCTTTTCAATCGGTTGAGGAAGTAATAATAACATTATTATTCACACAGTAACACATTATTATTATACATTATGATTATTATACATTCTCCTCTATCAAATCTGGGCACTTCAGGTTTGACATATAATACAATGCCACCGATCCTTGCTTAAAGTAAATTGTAATTGAGTACCAATTATTTATGAATCAAACATTAGTAATAAGATTTACTGAATGATTTAATATGTTTTAGGCTCTAAAAACGATTTCTAAATTATTGGCCTGTAAAACTGTGCTGGAAGCAGTGCAAGATAATTATTTACCTCGTCCCGAACAGTTAATAAGTTTTGATATTGAATTTGGAATACCTCATTGCATTGTAAGATAATCTGAAACAATAAGTTTATAAATAAACTATTGGATAAATTATAAACTCTTGGAAACAAATATCTTTCGTGTATCCTGTACTATATTCGACAATTGTGGAATTGAGAACGTGAGTGGACCAACCTCACCAGCTGTGATTTTGAGAAAAACCCTTAAGAAGATTTTACAAATTTTTGTCAAACTGCTATAGGCCAGTCTTGAAAGCATATGACCACATTTGCTGATGGACTAGAAGCAGTTGATACGTATCAATCTCCCAAACCATTTAGCAACCTTATTAAGTGACAATAGCCCTTATACTAACTAGGTTGTTACTATGAAGTCCTAGTGCATCAGTATAGCTTCATTTCAGATTAAATAGTTTAAACATTATTGAATACTTCTCTTCAAAGTAAAGTCCATTGTTTTCAACTCCTTTCATCCATAAGCTAGTAATTGGTTTTGATGCCATTCCCCTTGCCTTTGCCCTTTGATGCCTTCCTTTCACCATTCCTTTGGTTTTGAGACAAAGAACTCTTCACATCCTGTTTTTACGTCCTCGTAATTATCAAAGATCCGACCTTTTAAAAAATGAGCCATTGATCTAAACAAACCATTATCTGATGGCGCAATATCTGGGCTACATGCAGGATGAAAGGTTTACTCCTTGCATAATTTTTCCTTGGTCAAACGAGACGAGGTGCAGAGGCAGGCATTATCGTGCTGCAAAATGGCTTGGTTCCTGTTGACCAAAGCGGGGTACTTTGCACTGAAAACTGCATAAACTCTGCCTAGCTGTTCACAGTTAACATTTGAGTCCCTACTACAGCCGACAAATCACAAGTAGTTGCATGTGGGCCCTGGTTCACACATTCAAGAAGAACATCATCATCAGCCGATGGGCGACCTCATTTGGGTTGTGCGGCAGCATTTCAATGGATAATTCACCCTCCTTCTATGGCATAAATTTCTTGGGTGGCTGCACAAAACTCTCGTGCTTAAACCTTTTTTCCAGTAATCCCTCAAAAGACCGCGAATCACGATTTTTCTTTGACATTGCATGTGTGTTTTAAAATAAAGCCTACTCAAGTTACAAGAAATTAAAGGATTAATCAAAGTAAACATTGATATAAATAGTAGGAACAAAAACATTCTTATAGGATAATTATGAGAGTTGGAATTAAGGGTTTTGATCATGCACAAGGACTTTTGTAACAACCTAGTATTTTGAAAATATTAAATTATTTTTAACAAATTAACAAACATGAATCGATTTTAAGTTTCCAATGTATATCCTTTTTTTTTTTTTTCCTTTTGAGAATTTATTTTTGTTTAATTTTATTTCATCTTTCAACTATATTAACAATATACCATGGACTGTTATTAGTAACTTACAAAAAATCAATAGTATTGTACATCAGCAAACATCATCTCTACTGTGGGTTGGCTATAATAATTAATAAATAAATAATATTATTTCATAACATTGTACTATTAGGCCAGTCAATGAGGGGGCTGTAGATGGGAATGATGGGACTTCAGAACTTTGTTTGGACTAGTTACGTGAAATACTTAAGAGCATTAAATTTCCTAAAGAATATTCTTATAAATTTTTTTTGTGTCTGTTATAGTAAATATATGTAAGAAATATAAGCACTTAAAAGTAACAAATTTGAAAAAAAAAAATCATTTTTGACTCCATACTATACTGGATTACACTTTTCCTTTTATAGTCTTTACCATTTGTTACTTTGAAGAGGGCTTATTTCTAAAACTATAACATACCAAAAAAATAAAATAAAATAACGGGAACATTTTGTTTCAAAACGTTTTAAGCTAGGACCAACTGCTTTCGAGATATAAACGAAAAACTTGACCTCTCCTCCTCTTCTCATTGCCTCTGCTCCCAGATCCCAATACTTTTAGTATGTTTACATCAAAACTAGTCCAAACAAAGCCCTGAAGTCAATTTAGGCCATCCCATCATTTCCGCCCCCTTTAGATATCTATAAAATTCTTTTTCCTCTGATTTATAGAATGAGACTTTACAATTGGTCATCATAAGTCGCCTACCCTGCTGCATATTCTAATCTGATCACAAAATCATATCTCAAGATTACATATTAAGAATTAGATAGGTTTTAAAAAAGAAACATCTCAAGAATAGATCAAGATTAAAGTTTAAGAGATTTTTATTCATTCATGTCCATGCATAATGAAAAAAACATATATTACATTTATTTATTTACAACATTAATAGCATATTGAACTTATGGTAATGCGAACGATTCACTTTTCTTCTTGTTTTTTTTTCTTAAATGAGTAAAGTTATTAATTATTATGAAAGGCAGATCTAAACAGCAATTCTTGCGATTCATTTTAAACCATGCTTATATTTCTACTGCAAAGTTATGTACATTGTTCCCTAAATATACATAGGACTCAAAGCTTTTATCATTCCCTTAGAAAATCCATTGAACATAATTTCAATCATTTACTGCACGAAACCCATTAATACTCGCACATACATTTGAATTACACTAATGCCAGTTTTTAAATAAAATTTCAAAGACCAAATTATGATAATAACAGCATTTCCAAGATTATCTGAACCTTTTCTGAGTCAAATGCAACTCTTTCCAAATAATTTGTAACTCTCTCCATTTGAAATCTGATCTATTTTGTTTCAATCATTCCTATTTCTATTTCATGGTTTATACTTTCCAATAATTTGAAAGCTAATGTAGGTATTTAGAATTAAATGCTTCCAAAATTTTATACTATCACTTTACTCTTAAAAATATAAATGAGTTGTTTATTTAAAAAATACATTCACCTTACTTTTAACGCTTAAATTCTAAGATTTGAAATACTAAAATGAAGAGTATTTAGGACTGAATAGATAGTACATGTAATAAGAAATAAAATTTAATTATCAAAGTAGTTTATTGTTTAATTTTTATATGTATAACCTTTCAAATTATTGTCACTTATTAAAAACAAAACGATAAATAGTTCCAATTAAAATAGAATGAGTGCAATTTGGAAAGGGCTAGATTTGATTTTTGAAAGATTACGCTTGATTTTTAAAATGTGAATAAACTGTGAAATGCAATAATTTTAAAAGTACAGCTAAAATATCTATTTTACAGCTAAATAAAAATAGAAGTAAATAATGCAAAAATAGATAATGAAGGGAAAGACATGCTATGCTCAAAAGTATGAATATGCCAAACTGCCATTTAAACTCAAATATATTTTTTTTTTTAAATAATGATTTTTAGAAAATAGTCTCCCCATTAAAAACAAACTGTTGATCAGATAACTCCCATTTTCCTTTGTATTCAAAGTTTTTAAACTTATAAAAGTATACAATTTAATGAGTTACTAAAAAACAACAGCAATAAATTCACAACAGGCATTATAATTATTGGCAGTATCATGATTTATTTTATTACACCTTATTATAAAATTTACAGCATTTAAATTATATTTTAATATTTTAAACCATGAATTTTTTTTATGGCTAACATACAATAACAAGTAGATTTCACAAATTTATATGTAACATTTATTTTTTTTAATAAATCGTTAAGAAGGTGACGACTACACACTGACATTTACTATAAGACTATTTATAAATTTAATAGAAAAAATAAAATAACAACAATGGACAATGAGAACTGGAATATTTAGCATTAAAATAAATATAAGTTATCACCAACACGATAAATGATTTATATGAAGTAATATATCTATATCATACATGAATCAGAACACAATATAAAAAATAATTTATATATTATCCTCTGTAGTTTCACTAATAAATAACCGGTTAATAAAAAATAGTGCAAATACAATATTTGAAGTATATTAATAAAATTGTAATATTACGGAATATAGAATCTTAGAATTTTCGTTCATATAATAACTTCAATTTACAAGAAAAAAATATCAACAACTGCATATCTGATGCAGATTATATGTACATATATTATGTAGTAACATTTAAACATTAAATTTGGACATAATTTTTAATATTTAATGTATGGAATTTTTCCGCTCCATTTACAGTTTTGTTTAAAACTAAAAATTCAAAATTCTATAATATATAATTATAAAAAAAAAAATGTGAAACACTCCAGATACCTTAATAAATATTTATTTTAATCTCGAATTAAATTAATTTTTAAGCTTCCATTGCTTGAAGACAAATATAAATAAAATTAAAATAACATTATAATATAAAAAGAAAAACAATCTACCAGCAAAAGTCAGTGAGACAATTACTTTTACAGAAATCTAATTTTGACTATCTTAAGATTATTAAAAATTATGGTTTTCTACAATTAATAAATAACAATTGTGCAATTCCGAATCTGAAATATAATGTGTAAACATAAAAATGAAAATAAAAGACAATGAATTATACAAACACATACATTTTATTCAAATTTAATATTTAAAAAAAAGAGACTAGACTGTTTTCATAGATCTTCTCCCCTAGAATCTAACAAAACTTCCAAGATGCATAAACATACCCAAGATCAAAAATAAAATTGAAACTATTTTGGCTTATAATGCACTGAATTTGTCCTTTTATCATTTATCCAAAATAATAAATTGTAAAATTAACAATATTATTTTTTATTACATTACTAAATCAAAATAGTTTCATGCTCATTCATTTTGGAAACAAATAATACCTTAGTGTGTTTTACCAAATTCTACAGTTTTAAAATTACTATTTAGGATTTTAATTTTTTTAAATAAACAAATAAATTAAAACAGCCGATAAAACTTGAAAGTGAAAAAGAAAATTCGAGGAAAGAGACCCATTATGTCTTCAATCAGTCAGTCTTGAACAAATGGTCAACACATTTATGCCAGGTTTTGTATTAATTACTCAAAAAAGGGTCTCTACTTTTTCACTTTCATGGTAGGGCTCATAGATTATTTATTTGCATACTTTTCCTTACTTTATGACAGTTGTGTGCTCTTGTTTTTCTACATTTCAAGCATCCCACTGCCCATTCCAGGAAAAGCGTTGCATGCGAATTCGGTCAAAATAACACACAAAGACAGAAACTCTTATTACAAATCTTAACTTGCTAATGCCTACAAATAGCGGCTAAGGAGAAGACAGAACACAAAACCGAAGGTCGGGTGAAGGTTGTAACCGGAACCGGTTACGTAAATGTCACTATCCTTGAGGAGAACCTTGTCAATAACATGAATCACTCCATTGGTGCATTCCACATCTGGACGGAACACGTGTATCCACTCATTGTTCCATTCAATGTAAAAACCTGGAAAATAACGAAACAATAAATCATTTACTTCAATACTTAAGTTAGGATAATGACAAGTATCTCATTATAGCTCATTTTATTATCAGATTTGGAGATATTGGAAATTTCTATCTTAGATTAAAAGTATAAAATTGATTACTTATGATAACAGGAGTTGAATGCTATTGGACTAACGGATCACCCATAATCAGCTTTGGAAAATTATAAAAAGTAGACATCTGATAATGAAAATAGAAAGATTATTTATTCTTCTTCTTTCGTGAGACTACACCTCATGTAGTAAGTGGCCTCCCATAACTTCAACCGCCAGTCGGGTAAATAATACTAAGACTATTTATCAGTAATATAAAATCATTCAAAAATGCTTGGCACGAAGAGATGGCTACTTGCAGGAGAACTAAACCTCGCTAAATTGATGCAAGAAACATTGGGATATGATTACTTTGTATAATATACAATATACATATTATGTAAATAAATGACAAGTAAATGTTTTTTATCCATCATTTGTGTTGTCTATTTTTTTTTTTAATTTTTGATACAGTGTGACAGAAATAAAGTCTTATTAATAAATTCAAAATTTTTCACTCCATTTTATTTTCTGATAATTCAGGTGTATAAAATAGAACATTGATTATTTTAGTGTAAATACACTCTATATTAGACTGATTTTATGTATATGTATTTATGGCTTTATATGATAAAATATAATATATAGGTAAACGACTTAAGGAAAAACCTTTTTTTATCGTGCATGCGCCTAACAATAGCCTTTTGTAATTGAAATAAAAATCAAATAACGAATTAGTGCATACAATTGAAAGAATGCAAAACAAATCAAAATTAACCAAAAAACATTCAAGATGGTTCATTTAACAAGGTAGCTTTCAAAAGTTATGTAGAGGGAGAAACCTTTTCTCTCCTTAATTACCTTCGGGTATTAAACTCAGGCTGCAAAGTTCTTCCTAGCAAATGGCAGCTTTATTTCAAATGTATTTTATAACTTATAATTACACTCATAATTCTTAAATGAGCTTCTAAAATTGTGAAAATAAGAAGATAATTCTAAACAAAAACACCTTCATAAAAAAATTAAAAAAATACATATATATTTTCTTATTATATAATTTAAATGCATCCTTCCTTATAAATAAATTGAGGTGTTCAGCTTTTATAGGCTGATTCGAATCAGAAAACCAATAATGATATAAAGCAATCAACTTGGAAATATTTATTTTCTATGATTCTAATTATGATGACCTCTGCTAAAAAAACTATTCCAATATTTCATAGATATGAAATTAAATATAGTATTACTGGAAAAATTGGATGATCAAAAATATCAGCTTAATCTGTAAAAAGCTCTTCAGTTACTGCAGAGTGCTTCAATATTATGAATAGGTGCCATGCATAACAGATAATTAATTATTGTCAAAAGCCAAATTAACTTTATAATACATAAGATTTTAACCACCATTGTTATTTAAAAACTATTTTGGCCCCTACTAAAATATTATTAGGTGTACAAATAAGTTTCTGCCGTTGTTGAGAGGTGGCTCTAGTGACAAGATTATGTTTAAATTGTCAGCTGAGCAAGGGCACATAGCAAGTTTGGTCATCTGGCAACAACATAACCTTAAATACTAGTGGCTTTGTGTTAGCAGTACGTATTTTTTTTTGTGCGAAAATGTCAAGTTTTGTTCCAAATAAGTGTCATTTGCAGGAAGTTTTGATTTATTTATTTAACTTAAAGAAATCTGCAGCTGAGACACATCGATTGCTTGTAGAAGCATAAGGTGATGCTGCTTTAAGTGAGAGAACTTGGTTTGAGTGGTTTAAAAACGGCGAGTTTGATGTGGAGGACAAAGAACACAGTGGCCGGCTGGCTTTGGACCCAAAGTGTATGAAGACACAGAATTGGATGCATTATTGGTGGAAGATTCGTGCCAAACACAAGAAGAACTTGCACTTACATTAGGAGTGAGTCAACAAGCAATTTCACATAGTTTAAAATCGTTGGGAATGATACAAAATGAAGGAAATGAAGCCGAGAGACATTGAACGCCGATTGTGCACATCTGAAATGCTGCTTGCCAGGCATAAAATAAAAGGTTTGACGCACCGTATAGTCATTGGTGATTGAAGTGGGAAGTCCTATCCCATCCGCCGTATTCCCCAGACATTGCATCTAGTGCTTACCGCTTGTTCGGGCCGATGACACATGGTCTGTCTCAGCAGTGCTTCACATCGTATGAAGATACGATAAAATTAAATTATATACGATATATACATACGATATATATGATAAAATTAAAAAGAAATAAAATAAAATTTCACATAGTTTAAAATCGTTGGGAATGATACAAAATGAAGGAAATGAAGCCGAGAGACATTGAACGCCGATTGTGCACATCTGAAATGCTGCTTGCCAGGCATAAAATAAAAGGTTTGACGCACCGTATAGTCATTGGTGATTGAAATGGAAAATCCTATCCCATCCGCCGTATTCCCCAGACATTGCATCTAGTGCTTACCGCTTGTTCGGGCCGATGACACATGGTCTGTCTCAGCAGTGCTTCAGATCGTATGAAGATACAAAAAATTGGATCGATTCATGGATAGCCTCAAAAAATGAAGAGGTTTTTCGATGTGGTATCCGAATGCTTCCAGAAAGATGGAAAAAGTAGTAGCTAGTGGTGGACAATATTTTAAAGAAAATGTAATGTACCGTTTTTTTACAATAACTTCATAATTTTTTATTAAAAATGGTGGAAACTTATTTGTATCCCTGATATAACTGCCTATGCATCAATCAATTAAACTATTTATCATTGTTTGTACTGTTTAAAAAAATAATTAAAATAACACTTTAATTAATACTTTAGACACGTGCATTTTCCACTCGCATCAGAGGTGAGGACTTCTAAAGCCAATATTACATTCATCAACGAAAATTCAGGGAAAAAAACCAAAACTCACTTTCAAATTGCTTAAAAAACAAACTTTACATAACTGTTTTATGGGAAAAAAATGCTTTGGACAGAAGTGGAACTAGCATTAGAAACATCTGTGCGATATCTACCAGACCTCATTGAGATCTCAGTTTCAGAAGGAAGGGGAAATGTCCACTTTTGGAAGAATTGTTTTCTGTTTTTATAAACGTATAACTAAAAAATTCAATACAATAAAAATATGTACACTTATTTATAATCATTTATATAATTTGCGGTAGGGCATAGTGTGTACTAAATCTATATCTATGTAAAATATATACAAAAAAGCTTTAGAACTACTTCATAAAATTAATGAATATTATTACTTGATTAAATGAATTATTGTTTTATATTGTTCAATTTGGCTTTTGATAATATTAACCATAGATTTTTATGATGTGTGTATAAAACTGTGAGTTATGCCAGAATGATTTTAAGAAAAAAGAAAAATGTTAGGAGCAGATTTCCACTCACCCTTTGTTTCATTCATTTCATCTGGTAAAAAAAAAAAAGAAATAATAATAATAAATAAAATAAACTCTTATATAGAATCAAAATAAAAAAAATTAAAGAAAATTCATGTAAATAACAAAATCATAATAATGACGGTGTGAGATACAACTGGGATCAGTTAAGAAATCTTCATTAATATAAACACCTTTTCAGAAATTAAATAAATAAGAGGAGCTACTCCTAATATCATCCTACCCTTATTTAAAAGAATAGGAATACGGGGAAAATTCAAATGAATAATTCCCAAACAGACGTAACTAAATACTTATTTTATATTTCATGGATAAATACACAGATCATTGTATAAACATAAATCAAAACTTTATTGTTTCTTCATTATGAGTTTAATTTATCAAAAAGATTGTAAATGATAATATTTCACATTAAATTAAATGTATTAAATAGAATTTGAATATATTTTCGAATTAATAAAGTCAAAAATACAAAAGATACCTGGAAAACTTGGTATAAGCAGATAAGTAGAGGTTCAATACAAAGAAACACAGTAACAATGATAACCATATTCTGTATTTTATATAACATATACTTTGTAAGCAACTGAATTAGTAGTCCTTTCTCCAATTTTACCACCATCATATGCTAAGGAGCAAAACAAATGGACACCATAAGGGGCCACCAATACTTCAGAACTGCTTCAATCCGATGTTTGTGGTGGCCATTGATGAAGTCCAGATTTATGGAATAAGTTGTAAAAACAAATAAAGATAGAAAGACTTGGCTGCATCAATAACGAGGTATCTGAAGGCAGAACTGGAATCGAGCTCAATGACTGAAGGACTACGAATGGACGTCTATAGTCAATAGAAGCAAAAAGTAACTTTTATCCATCAGATGACAAGAAAACAAAATTTTACAAATTATCTTCTCAGTATAATCCAAAAATAAGAATATGGTAAAAAAAAAAAAAAAAAAATTCTAAAAGGATTATTACTAATTGTTATTGACCAACACCATAAAATCTGATTCCAAAACCAAATGATTTAAAAATAAAATGAACCATTAACAGGAGTTCCCAAAGAATGTGGACAGCAAATTTTATTTAGTCAATTGAAATTATTTGTGTCACTGTAATTATTTCACAAATTTGATTGTTTAATCATTGCAAAGTGGGAATCACTGTGTTATGTAATACTGTGGTTCTACGGTTTTGTTTTCATTAGATGCCAGCAAAACAGAAATAATTATTCAAATCAATGATTAATTTTAAGAATTTTCACAAATATATTTTATAAATACAAAAAATTTTATAAAATAAAAAATATCGAAATAGATAACAATATTTCTTAAACATTCTTTATAGAGCAGCAACAAATAAGTATGTATGTATGTATAGTACATACAGTCTTCTATAGATATATGCCATGAGGACTTAACAGTTTTAATATTGGAATTTGGGAACCTCTGTATTATGGGATTAATAATAAGCATTAGAAATTATTCAAAAATTAATGATTTTGAAATAAAATAATTAATTTTGCATTAAAAAACATTTATACAATCACTGTCACCAACCCGCACTCAACATAACATGATTTACCCTTTACCAATCCATGTCATTTGCAAATAATAAATAAATTTACAATATATACCTTCCTATAGATTTTAAGTGAAATTTTTTTTTTTAAATTTTCCTGTATTTAAAAAAAAAAAAAAACAAGCTTACACTCAACAATTAAGTCATCCAATCTCAGATTACTTATACCTCCTCTGTGGGGAATTCAAATACTGTAAATAATCAATCCAGAAGAATCGAAAACTTAATACACGAGAATCAAAAACTGTCCTTGATAAAAATAAAAATAATAATTGTGATATACGACTTAGACTTTCCCAAAATACAACAATTTGTCATGACCAGAGTCCGGATTTTTATGCAATTGCATATTTTGTTAGCATGTATTTTTTAAACAATTGACCGAATGTCTTAACGAATCAGTGTGCTCAGATATTCAGATGATTTCAGTAATGTAAAAAAAAATCTGGTGCGGTGCACGCATCACAACTTTCCCTTACCATCCTATAATAATTATCTTTTAAATATAATTTTAAAGAGTTCACATAAACACTGCTTCTAATAAACTCAGCAGCATTCAGTTCTTCTCATACTTAAGTACAATAAAACAGTTTTTTAAACAATTTTAGTACAAAAATTCTGTAGAATACCTATATATTTTAACTTTGTCAAGTTGCAAATATATTTTAAAAGTTTCTGGTTTAGTTTCCATGGAAACATTTTCTTTCCATTAAATAATGTGAAAGTAGAAATTATTAAGTTAATTTCCGCTCCTGTCTTCTTAAATTATTTTGTTACAGAGTGTATTGTTTACAACAGATTGGCGGATTGGTGGGAGGAGGTTCGGTCACATCCATCTCCTTTCGGATGCGCTCAGTTATCCATCTATTTTATGCGCCTCATAAAATACACTGTATCTTTGCTAAAACTTGTCCGAGTTTGATGATATTTTTTATTGTTTTTTAGATAATTTAATAACCTTTCATATAATTCTTTACATAATTTACTATAAATTGCATGTTTTTTAAGTTAAGCGCAAATAAAATATTCTTTTTGTCGTAACTTTTTTCTCCACTTTTTCGTTGATATACTACATAAATGAAAAGTTAAACGTCTTTAAGTTGAAGACATTAGGCAAGTTTCACCAAAATCGTTGGAGCCGTTAATGAGAAAATTGTAAAATTCATGATTTAATAGCTAATTGCGGTTAGTCCGATATGCTGTATCTTTGCTAATACTGGTCCGATTTTGATGATTTTTTAGATAATTTAATTACCTTTCATACAATGTCAAACATAATTTACTGTAAAATGCATACTTTTTAAGCTATGCACAAATAAAATATTTTTTCCATCATAACTTTTTTTCCTGCAATTCCTCGATGTTTTACTACATAAATGAAAACTTAAAGACGTTTATGAAAAATAATTTAGGCAAGTTTCATCAAAATCGTTAGGGCCGTTTTCGAGAAAATTGTAAAAAAGTGTAAAATCGATTATATAAAGTGGCATTTCCAGTTAGTGGATTTTGACGAAAATGTTGCTGTAATATCACATGCATGTGCCAACCTTAAATATGTAATTTCAGTGTCGTACAACTTTTCGTTTTTGAGCTAGACTGTTCACATACGCACACACAGACCATTTTGCGAGACTTGGTCATTTGGACTCAGGGGACCTTAAAACGTGTATTTCCGTCAAAAACTCGAATTCGAAAATTTTCACGATCACAATACTTCCCCTTACTATACACTTCGTATATATGTTAGGGAAAGTAAAAAAATGGAAATAAAAAAATAACAAGGAACATTTAAGATAAAATTCCAGATTAATTCTTAGTTTAGATCTTTTTGTAGGCACATTAGTATATTTGAATATTTTAGCTGTTATTGCATATTTGGAGATTTTTGCTACATATTTTGCATAAAAATCCGCTCTCGTGATGGGTATATTTTGAAAAATAATAGCTTCCAAAAACCATTACTACAGGAAATTACAATAAATGTAACAACAATAATTGTAAAACATACAGACAAACTAATCAGCCAGTCATTCTAAATAATGACTATTTCAAAATAAAATTGAATTAAATTTTCTAAAGACCCATAGTTTATTGAATAAAATATAGATTTTGTATTTATTTTTTTATATTTTTCCTAGTTTTGGGCTCAAGAAATAAAAAAAAAAAAAAAAGGCGTTGCTGACCTATAGCTTTATGTCTTAAAGCCCCAGCAAAGAAACTAAACTATGATGCTTATCTAATACTGGTTTTTATTTTGTCTTTTTTTTTTCTTCCTACTCTTATCAAGATAATTACTCTTATGCAACTATAATTATTATTACATATGGCATATTATTTATATTATACATAACTAGCAGAGCAGTTCCTGAATGTGGAAATATTATTATTTATCTTTTCCTAAAATCAGTGTTAAATTTTACTTCCATTTAAACAACTTTATTCAAAAAATCAAATTATTGACAATTGTGACGTTTCGGGTACAATCTCTCCATCCTCAGACATTATATTCTCTTTAAATATTAAATATTATTATTATTTATCTGCATTATTATTTATATTTTATTATGTGTAAAAAAAAGAATAATTCATTAATTTGCACTTAACTCATTCATTTATTTCATTTCTTCTTCAGGAATTTTTTCCCACATTAAAGTTTTTCATATCATAATTTATATTACTAACGGGTTAAATCTTATTTCTGCTTAAACATACATTCATAAATGAAATTTTATAATTTATTTATTTTTAGAATTAATAAGAGCTTTATACAATTCTTTCTGTTCGATAATGATAATCAGAGAGCAATGAACAGTACTTTTGACGTCAAAAGGTATGAAACATATTGATCCATCAAAACAGAGGCTGAAATTAAAGACGCTAACTATTTCCTTCCTAAGTCCTAAGCTAGAGATGTGGTTTTTTTATGACTTACTTCTCTGGTTCTCCTTAACTTTGAATTTTACGACATCTCGAACGGTGGGTAACTGCTTAGCCTCATGCTGGGTCATGTTTGCCAGTTCCGAAATAGTGAAACTTTTGTCAGCCACAACCAGATGTCTTTCCAATATCTGTTTTGCCTTACAATAATTAAGGTTCATTAAAATTACATAATAGAGAATATAAAATATTGTCAATAGATTCAAATCATAAATAAAATTAGTGTTTACTATTTCTACCAATACATTATAAAATACTAGAAAAAACTAGAAATTATGCTTAGCTAAGAACTTAAGAACCACATAATAGTTCTTAAATATTAATAAAAAGCTTACATTTATTCATAATATATAACAACTTTAGTTTAGAATGATTTTTGCAGCCAAAATATCTACTACATTGACTGTTTTATCTCATAAGTTATTATTATACAATGGCCGTGCAAAGAAAAATTTGTATTTGTATTATTTTTATGGTTTATCTTTGCCGGTTTGAGGGTCATTTTCAAATAAACTGTCACTTTGGCTGTCCTGAGATTTCTAGAAGCTCAACATTTTTCATTTTTTTCAACCCCTCAATCAGCATTCAGTTCTTCTCAAATCAGAGTACATTTTGAGATACTTAATGCTTAAAAACATTTAAAAATAAAAAGTTTATCAACATATTTCTTGTGAAAAGTTCGCTTCAGTCCGAAGTGAATTTCGAAAATGTTCACTAAACATTCTGAATCATTAAAGTATATTTTGATTATTAGGAGAGCACTGCATAATGGCAAATAGTCTTACTAGGTAATAACACAAATAAACTAGGGAAAAATCAAGAAAACAATTTTTTAGTGTGTAACTCTTGTGACATAAAAGTTTTCAGTTTTTTAAAGTACTAAGAAAAACGAAATATCTTAAAAATAACAAACCAAATCTTGCAATTTTTGACACTAGTATAACACTTATATAGGCCCAAAGATGGTTTCCATAAATATGATTTTTTTTCTTCCAGATTTCATAATTAACAGTTTATTTGAGAATCACCTTATTTATTTTTTTTTACCTATATATAAAATAGTATAAGCATAAACTAATCATTCATGGATAATTAAAATGAAAAAGCAATTTACTCACATGATAAGCGAATTCGTGCATGAAGAGCTTCTTATGAGCAGAAGGATTTCGAGTTTCGAGCTTTTTCCAAGCATAATCTCTCGGGACAAAATAAGTAAATCTTTTATTCATATCATCAAGCTGCGAATTGAACCCTTGAGCTTTTCCCATCTGATATGTTTTACTTAAAAAAAAAAAATGTTATGAGAATAAAACGTAATTACAATCAATCGGATTGAGTATTGATGTTCGATCTGTATCTTAGAAGATTTTACAAATCCACAAACATTCTAACCAATTAGATTTTTTTTTGACAAATATGAAGATCAACAAAAATATTAATGAAGTAATCCTCTAATGAATAAACTAAACCAAAAACATACTTCCATACATATGATGATTATGTAAGATTGAGCTTTAAAAAAATAAATAAATATATAACATTTTTTTAAGCATTACAACAAAGTTCAAGTGTTTTTTATGATCGAGCTTACATTAAGAAAAATAAATTTACATCGTCTATTCTCAAAATAAAGATAAAGATAAGGACAGTGGCATAGACAGGTTTATGTTTTTGAGACAAGTTGGGCCCAGGACTTATGTCTCTGATATAATAATATAACGGTGTGAGTATGGTTGACCATGGAAAAGTATAAAGGAGAATCTTGGTTGGGGGAAAAACTTATTATAATATAATATAATATAAATGATTAAAAAAAACACATTATAATAAGTTTTTTTCTTATTTGTATGCTCATTTATTGACCACTCCTCCAACTAAGATTCTCTTTCATAATAATATAATCCTATTTATTTTAATGAACCTTTATTATACTGATATACAGTGGTGTATAAATGAGGGTGTATCATAACTGTGTGAGGGGAAACATCTTTGACGGATAATATTAACTGAGTCAGTTCACTAAGAACTGCAAACTTTAGGGTCTGCGTTCCTCTAGTCTTCCTTTCATGCGCCATTGGATATGAAGATATGTTTTCAGTCATTTTAATTAACTTATATAATTTTTAAAAAGATATTTATTTTTTTAGGTTATACTTAATCTTGAGTTTAAATAGATTGTTTTATTGTATGCTTGGTAGTAGTTTTTTAACTTATCAATTATACTATATAAAATAATTAATCAATCATAGATTAAAACAGGACAACTATAAATCCTAAAAAATAATTTTATTTGATACCTCATTCATCAAAATCCATCGCTCTTGAGAGCCGGAAAAGGGATCTATACTACCGTAATAATATATAGTAGTGATATAATTATGAAAAACACATTATAATAAGTTTTTCTTATTTGTTTGTTAAAATATTGACCACACTACCAACTAAGATTCAGTCATTTTAATTAACTTATTATATAATTAAAAAAATACTTATTTTTTTAGGTTACACTTACTCTTGAATTTAAATAGATTAATTTTATTAATAAAATGAATGGACTTTTTTTTATTTTTGGCTATTTTCAAACCTTTGTAGTTTATTTAAACTTAAAATGTTGACAGTTTTTATATATAATATTATTTTGTTAATCTTATATTTAATTATGCTTTTAATAAATATTCTATTATGAAATTTTAGAATTTATCATTAATTTGACTATTTGAGTAGTATGCTTTTTACAAATTTTAAATGGAATTTTTTTCAAAAACTTTAAATGGTCAACAGATACTTCATAGAATTATAATATTAATTTCTTTTATGGACAATATCATTCACACTTTATGTATATAAATAAAGTACAAAAGTTTGAAAATGGCCAAAAATGAAAAAAAAGGTGAAAATTTCCTATTTTAAGGAACTATATAAAGTTCCTATTTTAAGTGGTCCTATTTTAATCTATGATTGATTAATAAATGCAAATATTTAAAAATCCCATTTTTAAAAAACATGAATAATTTTTTAAAAGATGACTATCACAAATTATATTGTGTAAATTTCAATTTTAAAATAAAATGAGGAGTTTACTTTCAAAAGGACGCATATCCAAAATATAAAAAAATATATTTTCACATTTTTAATTTTATTTGCATGAACTGAATCGAACTCTCCAATCATTACTCTCTACTTTTGAGACTCAAGTTAGGTGTTAGTATCAAAAGGGAATAAATGCATTTCCTACAACATTTTTAAGTTAAATTTTCCAAATTGGATACATGCCGTTCTGAAACTAAGCTTCACAAATATTCCTAGAAAATAATACAATTATAAATAAATATAACTGATGAATTGATTATGATTTAAGAAACATCGGTAACTTACTTCAACATCGGGTCTGCGGCTAATTTTTTGCCAACTGTAGTATGAGCAACACCGAGGACCCTGTCTATTATGTGAACAATGCCATTGATTGCAGCTATGTCTGGCTGGATAACTGTAGCATTCACACCTCCTCCTTCTACGGTCAAAGTCTTATTGCCTCCGACGTTGATGACATTGAAGTACAGATTTTTGCGGGGAGTCAGCGTGGGGGCCTGGAACAGCTTGTGTGTGGGAGGATGGAAACAAAATAAAAAACAAAACAAAAAGAAAACGAAAATGAAGAAAGAAAAACCAGGGCAAAGGAAAATATGTAAAAAATCAAGGTAATAAAATTTGAAAAGTACAAGGAAAAAAGGAGTAGGTCAAGGAATGAAAGGAAAAGCAAATTCCCAATCTCATTAGACAGATGAAAAACTATCTTGAACCTATCAATTGTGGCAAAAAGAAAAAAAATGTACAGCAATTTTGGCAATCGACAGACAAGAATTCCCAAATTGATAAATAACAAACTTCAAATTCATGTAAAAAAAATTTAAATGAATAATAATAATAATTTATTAATCAAGAAAAATCAGATAATTATAACAGTTATGACAGAAAAAGTATTTTCAAATAATTATTTAAAAACAAAAAAAAAAAAACATCCACATGATATTGAAAAAAAATAAACCTATCAAATAACAAGGGTTAGGCATTTTTATTACTTCCATATAATCAGTGCATTTAAGATTCTTCGGTACCATTTAAAGATATATAAATAGAGTAATTTTTTTTTTTTTGGTCCATTAGGTAAGTATATTTTAGATTGTACATAGGTATCAAATTTCTCATTGCAAATTAAGAATTGATCAAGCATATCGCATATGCACTCTGACACTCAATATTTGTGGATTAGTGCGTATTTTAAAGCAACATTTCTTTCTACTTTTTATTTAGTGCCGTAAATAATAAGGATAAGTAGCTGTAGAGACATGCATCAATTCTGGTTTCATTTAACTGTACGTGGAACAAACCATTTCATCATTATATCAAGAATTGTGAGTAGTTTTATTGATTTGTGTCAAAATAATGTATGTGATGCGCAAAATATTTTTTTTACCTTTATACAGGCTTAAGGAATTATTAAATTAAATTAAAATTCTTTTTTATATAACTTCAAGGAGTTTGTGACTTCCAAGTAGGAACCAATAGTTATAAAACTTGGGCATAACTATTAGCATAATTACTCTATTGGTGTTAAGGGTGCTTTTTTAGCAAAACAAAGCAAGAACTAAAAAAAAAATATAGATGACAAAATTGAAAGCTCTATGAAGCTTCTTGACAGTGTTACCTAACACTCTCATAAACTATCTTTTAAAGGTCGCCTGAATTCAGACCACTTAAATATAAAAAGTGTTTAAAAAGTAGTGCACAAATAATTTTATGAATAATTGTGTAAAACATGTGCTGTAGAATGGAAGGATGGGTGATGGTTTACAGTTTTTTACCCATGATAATCAACAACAATAAAAAGGCAATTAAAAAAAAGAAAGAAAAAAAGGCAATTAGTTATTAGTTCGATTTTATAAAAACACAAAATAAGTCATACAAATAAAGTTATTATTATTTTGATTTGTATTTCCTTCCTTTTTGCATTTGGGAAGAACCAGGAGCACTTGATTATAAATTGGTTTATTCTCAATTAATTTCTAACTAACTGCTTGGCCCTTACCCTTGTTGACAGGCGATTGAAAGAAAAAAAGGACGCTCATAATTGGCCAGACCATCGAACCACAAAGCAGAAAAAACCATAGAAAGGAAATAACAATATAAGACAAATCGTTATCAAGACTAAATTGAAAATTACAGACCATAAGATCACAGAAACAACATTAAATAATGATACAAAAACCAATTAAAAGCGGAAATTTTTTCTGTTAAAATTAACGGGAGAAAAATAATTTAGCCCCCTGTAATTTTGTTACAATTAATTACAAATAACAGCAAATCTAAGGGTAATAAATAATAGGGTTAAAGTTAGAATTAAAAAAAGTTTAACTTTAACTTTTAATTATTTCATTCAGAATAACCGTTTTATTCAAGCTTTTATAAAAGTCTTATTCCAACTGTTAAAAAGCTGGAATAAGACTTTTTAATTTCCTAAGGTCAGAAAAATTTACAAGGTATAAGACATAATCAGATTCATATTTAATTTAATAAAAGTCCAGAAGTAAGCAGGGCCTCTAAGTAAGGAGCAGGCTTATGCTTATGGGCCTGCCTAGACCAGAAAAGTTCAGAGGCTGTAAAATCTGAAACTATAAAAAGACAAAACGTTTCAGTCACAATTGACACATGGATGGAAGTGGGAGAGTACACACAATTTGGTTGCTGAAGGAGTCGTGCAACAGTGCTATCAAAAGAAAAATTGAAATGGGCAAACACAAGTTTCAGTTGACGATGAAACCGTAAACTGAAACCGTTCATGCGAACGAGGCCAAAAGTCATTCCAATCACTGTTAACTTAGTAAGTTAATCACTAAGACTCCTTTGATTTTTTCTATATAGGGATATTTAATTTTTTTTTAAACATAGCAGTCACTAATCACACAAGTTTAATTTTTTTAATACTTAAACAAATGGTAACAATGGCAAGGGAGAGCTTAGTTTGGCTAAGTGTTGAAGGAGAGGGGAGAGGTAAGATTACTGGAAGTAAGAACAAATCCACTTGAAATAACCACTAAGATTGATAAGAAACAATAACCTCAACAAAACCGAAACAATGGTCCTCAAAATTCAAGCAAAAGAGAAAAAAAGAAACTACATGGAAAGTTCGGGATAAATGATTCTTGTACAATAAGTTGGGTAAGGTTCTAGAAGGATTTTTTTACAATGTTTGTTTCTATACAGGCAGAAAATTTTAAAGCATTTAAATAATTATTTGGAAATTAAATAATAATCATTATTGATTATTATTAAATAATAATAGTAATAATAGATCAGATTAATCCATTTGAGCTACTAAGCTGAAATTATAAGAAATCAAAACTAGGAAAATATTAAAGTCTTCAAAACAATGATAAATTGTTAAAATTGATATAATAAACATAAAACAAGTCAACTTAGACAGAGCTAATGTATTACTATAATACAATTATTTTATAAAATATCAAATTAGAATATAGAGATCATACTGTATATATAAAAAATCTACCTGTTAAGAAACTAAAACAATTTTTCATAGTGTCTAATAAAAATATATATGCTAAACACATAAATACATGAAACTGCAAGGCAGCGTAATTAATACAAGCATAGTTTTGAGAAGAATAAACCTCTCTTTTGTGCTAAATAAATAATATACATCAACAAAAAGATTATTTTAGCAAAATAATTATAAAAAATAAAAATGCAGAGAGTGATAATAAACAAATCATAAACATAATTATACAATAAAAAATATCAATAATAAAAAAAACTATAGACCTTTTCCAGCTAGAGTGAATATCAACATAAATGAGTACCTACAGAAGAATTTATTGACATTTTCCACCATAAGAAGATTTTATAATGTGTACTAATTGCAATGCTATACCATCATTCAATATTTGTTTACTAATGCAATGATTCAAGAATGTTTATAATGACAAACTATAATCAGAGAAGTGGAGTTTGTGGCTTTGTCACATAATAATTATTAGGGGAACTTCCAACAGCAGCAGTTCAAACCTACTTCAATACTTGGGTTGCGAAATTCAGTTTGTAATTCTGAATCTTGAGAACAGCATACCTGTTTTTGAGCACTAAACTACTTATATATATTAACTGGTTGTCCAGCCATCCCATCACTAGTGTTTTGTCAGAGGTGTTACCACATTTTTCCGAATAGGATTAATGTTGTAGGAGGCACTGGTGACAAGTTCGTGTAGTAGGTATTCAACTCTTATCAGTACTATCTCAGTTCAGTTCGAAGTAAATAAGGAACTAAATGACTTTTTTCACACACAAAAAAAATTACAAGTATTTCTATTCATTGCCACTAGAGTTACCATGTGATTATATCGAAATAGCGGCAATTAAAACTATCCCACACGATCAGCCTATAGCAGAATAGATAAAATTATTTTTGGTCTTACAAGGAGGGTAAAAAACACAACCAGTCCTGAGCAATGCCATGTTAAATAAAAACAGACGTACGTGTTACCTATCACCAGTTACTTTAGCATGATAGCACTTGTGACAGCAAATTTAGACTTAATATTTTTGTTAATATGAAAAAAGTTGAAGAACTGAAAAATATGATAATCCCACTATATATAATGTTTATTAGGATTATAACTACAAAAAAAAGTAACAGCAGGAGTTTTTACTTCAGATTTTTGTAGGCACATTATTGGCAGCTATTTTCAAGCAAATTGTCATTTTCAATGAAAAACACCCTAATAGTAATATTTTAGATAAAAATCTTTTCTTTTTTTTCATAAAAATAGAACAGATGAATGAAAGTCCTCTTAATATTTTATAAAAAAAAAAAAAAATCACAATTTGAAAAATGCAGTAACAGAACAAGCTATTAGAGATATGTCAGTAACTAATTAACAGACACCAATAACAATAAACTCTACTTTTATTCATTAGTTTTCCTATTTCATTTTACCAAAATAGCTGTACTGGTATTAGCTGATAGCAGTATTGCGATTGCTAGCTGTATTATGTGTTTAAATGATTTAAGTGAAAGTGACCTTTACTGCAAAGTTCATGCAAAGCACAAATAAGCCTCCTATTTATTTAATCGAAACATTAAGGGCCATGGAATATGTAAGAATTTAAAATTAATTTTACAAAATTTTAAGATTCTATAGACAAATTAATAACTGAAAAAAAAACCTACCAATCTGATAGTCAGTCTGGGTTTGAAATTATATTTTTAAAATATGAAGACATCTTTTCTAATGAACTTATGAAAATCAATAGTTAAAAATATTAAGAAATGCTAGGTATATATATCATAATAACTATGCACTATTGAAAGCTTTTACAATAAAAAAACAAAAATTATTAATTTTCCAGTTAACATTATTGATTTATTTAAGTGCACCCGAAACATTTTTCTCATTATTAATAAATTAATGAAAAAGCATAAAAAATATATAATTTAATTTTATTTTAACCTGAAAAAAATGTAAAAAAAAAAAGTGACAAAGAAATAGAGTAAGATATGCTTTGAAAAGGTTACAAATTTATATAAGATGGAGTAAAACTAATTTTGAAAAGGTGGCAAGTGATGGACTATATTCAGTTTGTTGTATAACACTTGGCACGGAAAAGATTCAAACAGACTTGGAAACCCTATATCATTCATCTGGATGTTTCTTTATTATTTAACAGTAATTTTAAAATCACTTTGCAAATAATAATATGATAAGATATTTAAATAATTTGCATACCTGGTTGATGTTCTTGTATATAATAGTTTCCATTGGGAGCTTTTCCTCGACAAGATGCATGTGTAGGATATCTCTAATACGATTACGATCCCTCATTATGAGATTCAAACTCGGGTCTCGCCAAGCAGCATTGGATGGCGCAAATAGAGTCAATTCTCTCATTCTGGTTAGTCGCTCCATGAAGTCGCCGTCTGTATCTCTAATTACTTCATACAATTTATACAGAGGTCCATCTTCTCGATCCTGTGTAAAGTGATTAGTGGAAAACAAAAACTGAAATATATGGAATAAAGATTAAAATTATTACCAAAAAGGTGAATTTATAAATCAATTCTAAATCTTCTGTGATTAACACTAAGGAAATAGAGGTACATCTCATTTTTTTCTGGTGTAAACCTATTTTTAAGTCAAGTTAAACCTCAATTTTCTCTTTCAATAACAAAATAAGCAATTTTTCATTGGAAAAGTATTCACAAAGAAAAATTAACTGAACCAAATGATTTTCTGATGACCTTCAAATGTAAAAAGGTAGTTGGTAAAGCAGATGCATTTCGTAATGGCCCCATTATTATTATCATTATTACTATTATTAATGGGCCCAAATCAATAATTAAAAAACGAAAGCTACTTAAAATAACTGATATGTTCCAGAGAAATTAACGCAAATCAGCGAAGTTACGATCAATTTTTTTTTATCTATGTTTATGAAAATATGGCAATATTTACCTTACATATTATTTTTGTTATGACACCGGTGCAATGCCAAAGTGGCGTATCTGAAAATTTGTGGAACTGAGTATGTTCGGTTTAAATTATGATTGCAGAAGTGCAGTAGCTAATTTCTTAATTAAATTGGTTGTATTTTATATCTCTAATTAGCGATTTCACATATTCAGTTAGGTATTTTTGGTATTGCGAAGGTTCTCTGTTAAAAAAAACCCACACATTAAAATGCAATATCACCCAAAATAGCAAAATCTGTAGCATTGCACAGAGGATGTATGCAATTTTTTTATTTATTTTATTATAAATAATTATCTTTTATTTTAATAATAATTCATAAAGTTCCTGATCTCAAATCATCGATATTCTTCTGCCCTTGTTAAAGGAGAGTTATTACGTTCTCAACCTCTATTACGCTCGCTACTTCCTTTCCCCAAATTCACTGGGGCCCAGTGTACTTAATAATACGATTCTCAAATTTGCATCTTGTTGAATTAAACATAGAAATCCTTTAAATATCAATGAAAGAGCATATCTTCATTTATTTCTAACATAAAACACACTTTGTGTTATGATAAATCTATCGAATAATAAATTCATCTTTGGTAAAATAATTTAACATCAGTAAGCGATTGGTGGATAGCATAGAAATCTTAATTTTAACAAGAATAAAAAAGAGGATAATAAGTATTAAAAGGTGGAAAATCTCGGTTATAATAGCATAGTAAAAAAAAATGATGTTAAGATGTAGAATGTAACCAAAATTATTTATAGTCAATAGAATTATAATTTGATGGAATTATTATTAAAGTTAATTGTTATAATTTCCCAAAATAATGAAGGATCATTAAAAAAAACTAGAACGTACTGTAGGATTAAAATACAATTGACACAACCTTTGGTGAATGATATCTATATTTAAATATAATTGAATTCATAAGAGGGAGTAAGATGGAAAGGGGTACAATTGACAATTAAATAATTTATAATAATAATTATAACAATAATAATTTAATAAAGTTAAAACATTTTGATACTTATATTATTATATTATTTATATTTATATTATTCTATCATACTTATATTATGACTCTACTGTATATCCCTTGAATATTGAACAATATTGCTTTTGAAAAACATTTTTTACGCATTAACTATCTATAATTGAAAAAAAAATCATTTGTACCCCTTGGCTCCTCAACCCCCTCATATGTTATCCAGTTAAATATAGACTGGAATAGACCATACTAACATTGTGTGAATAACCGTATTATACTAAAAAGAAAACAGCTTATTCCCTCATTCGGTAATAGGATGTGTGTATGCTGCTTCAGTGAATAATTAATTAAGTTCGTAATTCAAACTTTTCACGGGAGGAAATCAAAAGTTTAATGGTTAAAGGCTATTACTGGAATTTTGTAATTGTTCATTGCGACATCTTCTAAATACTTTAGTTTCTGACAGCCATAGGCTGGTAAAAAAAAAAATGTTCATGAAAAATTGAGAGGGGTTCTTGGGAAATGAAAAGTATTTGCCAAAAAATGATGCCCCTCCTAGGAAATCGGAAAAATCTTAATTTAAAAGATGCCATAATGAGATTATAGACAAATTTTTTGTCTGTTGAGATATATTTGACTACTATTAATATAGAGAATTATTTTCCCAAATTTCTCTCGCCTATACAAGATTTTTTATATTTCAAAATACAGAAAAATTACAATTTCACAATTTAAAATTGACACTTCTCGCATGAAAGATTCTTGCCCCATAAATAACTTTCATGGTCGTCATATTTTACCTTTCTCTAGCCTCTGAAACCAAAATAATATTTTCTTTAATATTTATTTCTTCTCCAATTTGAAATTTTTAAAAATGTACTATTTTTAAAGACCAGAATTTATTCATTAAAAATCGGCCGTCAATTTCATGTAAACAAATTTATGAAATCATACTATTTATCCAGTTTAGACTTTTATCACACACGTTATTTGTATAAATTTTCAAACTTTTTTTTTTAATTGAATTTCTTTATATAGTAAAAATCTTTCTAGAAAAACAGTTTCAATAAGCATGAGGTGCAACTCGGAAAGATTGCTACTAGGAGAGAAATTCCAGTTCTTTTCTAGTTAACATGTGCGCGGTAACAGAAAAGAAAATTTCTAATTTGAATTGGATTCTATTGAATTTGGAGGCATGAGAACACATTTGGCAAAGGCAAAATATGATGACCATGAATGTTATGGGGCAATAACCTTTCATGCGAGAGGCGTCAAATGGTGAAATAGTATTTTTTATAGGTTTCGTAATATAAAAAATCCTGTATAGGCAAGAGAAATCTGGAAAAAAATTCCCAATATTGGCAGTGCTCGAATATATCTCAAAACATAAAAGCATTAAAACTCGGTTTTTACCATCAGTTATTTACGTTAAAACAGTCTAAGTGAATAAAAAAAAAAAATGATCTTTAACTTCATTGAGGCACCTTTTAAATTGAGATTTTTCCAAAATCCTAGGAGAGAATAATTTTTTTTGGTAAATACTTTCCATTCCCCAAGAAGCTCCCTCAATTTTTCACAAATTTTTTTTTGTTTACCATTCTAATATTTACAGTGACTCACATAATTATTTGTAATTTGTTTTAACTTTAATTGCTAACTTCAACTTTTAAAAAATTGATAATGTTTTATTTAGTTTTTTCAATGGTTTCTCTGAAATATATACATAAATATATTTCAGAAAACAATTTGAAAAAACTATCAATTTCTTTTAATTTGAAGAAGTTAAAACAAGTTAAGAATAATTTTGTGAGTCACTGTCTATGATATAGAGAACAAATTTCACCACCCATTCGTGCACAGAACTTATTTTCATCAAAAGTTGAGTTAACCAGTTAATAAATGGGGCACAGATTTATACTCCATATGTGTGTGTGAGTGTGTGTAAATGAAAATTAAATTATTGATTCCACGATACATAAATAACATAGATACACAATAAATTGAAAAAATTATTTGAGTACTTACAATACCCTGTACATGCAGACATGCGAACATCATGAACAGACATACACAACAAATACACAAAGCAAATAAAGATTATATACTCATGTTATCAATCCAAACTTTGAAAATGATCATTGATTAAACGTAAATTTTTAATTATATAATTATTTAAAAAAGATATGGATGGCAAAGGATGTATATTAATGACACATTTATAACTAACTATTAGGTAATAAAATACAAAATACAAACTAATGTAAATCATGCTTTTGAATTTAGCAAATATAATCTAAATATTATTGCCACTATCAATCATCTGGCATTTATAACTAATGGAAATAAGTTTATAGTTCTAAATGAAGGAGAGGGAATTAAATTGAGTTAAAAGTAAGAACCACCCTCATTACTTAAGCAAGCATTCATTACATAAAATTAAGCAATATAAATTACTTCCAAAATTATTTCAAAAACTAAAACTGTACTGTGGTTTTGTTGTCAAATTCTTTTATTTAATGTGCGAATGGAGATTATTTTAAATTTTACAAATATAATCAATAAAACAAGTGTTATACCAATAATATATATATTTTTTTTAATTTTACCATTAATATGTTTTTCTGAATAAATTGAAGATTAGATGTGAAAGAGTCTATTCTATTTTCAAATATTACTATAAGTAAGTATAAAAAAAAACAATACAAACCATTCAAATTTCAAAACTTGGATTGATTCCCATTATACGTGAATACAAAAAGTTCACTGTGATAATACAAACAAGTGATAGATCAAATTCGTACAAGACAAATCGAAAAATGAAAAAAAATAAAAGAATAACCCAAAAAATAAAATCCTTCTATATTTGCTAAAACCTAAACCATCAAATTTAAATAAGAAGGAACAGTCCAAATAAAGCTACAAGTAAAATATATATTCAACAAAAAATAAACTAGATAACTTAATTCATAAAAGAAGCTTATCAGTAATACTTTTAAAATAATTTTGAATTCTCAGGAGGTTTTGTAAATTGATTATGAATAAAATAATAACTTTAAACAAATAACTTCTGGTGTTTCAATGATCTCAATAACAAATTAGATTTAGACCTGATGCACTAACCTAGGTCGATACTGCATTCTCAATAAATCAGTCAATTATAAAATAACAATATAAAAAATAGTAATAGAAATAAAATTTTAGATAAAACTGTTTGAAAATATGAGATATATCAATTAATAAATTAAGTTACAGCTAAATTTCATTGAATTTGTTGTTGCTACCAGGTAAAAATATCTATTTATAGCAGTAAATAAGGCACCTCAAGTTAATTGATTAAGTTATGGTTTACATGATAGCTGTTTTAAGTATTTTCTGACTGCAAAAAAACAGTATATCAACACCACAATTCATGTTTTACTTCTTTCCTGCTCTGCTTATTATCTGGGTCATTCTATCAGGAAGCGACAATGTGATGTCCAATTCATTTTTCAAGCCCCATTATACTTTTTCGAATAGAGATTTTTTGGTTATTATTGTATCTGATTTTATCTAGAATCACTTTTTCCAATTAATCAATTATTTTGTGGAAAAAATTGTTTGAAATCAATTCGTAATTCCTCTTTCTGGTTGAAGGTACTGATTATGAAAATACTATCGGTTTTAAGATTGCGTGCTCACGTATCGATTTATTTTCATATTTCGGATCCATTATATGGTTATTGAAGGTGCTGTTTATGAAAATACTATCGATTTTAAGATGGTTTGCTCACGTATCGATTCATTATAACATTGCGAATATGATCGAAATCGAGATCAATCAAGATCAATGATTAAATCATGACTTATTTTTTGAAGTAAAAAAATAAAAGTCTTATCATGACTTGATAAGATTTTTTTTTTTTAGTTGAACAGATTAAAAAACATAAAAATCAAGAAATTTTATTTTTTATCTTCAAAATAAATGTCCGTCGTGTTTGGAGGGACAAAAATATTCAATTTTGATGAATAGCTGAGTATTATTTTTTTCAGGCTGTTTGTAGTATTTTTAAGTTTTTGAAAACTCAGATTTCTAGTAGAATGTCCCATCTGTGGTAGAGGTTCAATATTTTAAGGAAAAGAACCAACCTTTACAGATTTTCCCAGCTATTAAAATTTAGGAATGGCAATTTTCAGTATTGAGAAATGAAAGTGGCCTTTGCATAAATTAAATTTTTGATATTCATTAACAGCCAATTTTTTAAGAATTATTTCGAATTCTCACAATTCTTTCTTAATTCCAGCTAACTTCTTAAATATAACTCTTTTTAAGAGGGTATTATACTTTGTGAACACCGGATAGGTTATTTAAGTATCTTCCACTGACAAACAACTTATTTGGTTAGGCCCCGATTAAGATATATAGATGTTTATCTACATGTGTGATCTGAGTAAAGCTATAATGATTTCAATAATCCCTATACATAGAATAATCTGATAGGACTAATGAGAAAACATATCGTAAGTGCTAAACTTCTTTTAATGTATGCCAATGTTTTGGCTTAATTTGTAGGCCAAAATTTTGGCACAGATTAAAAAGAAGTTTTGCACTTATGGTGGGTTTCTGCCTTGACCACAATCCCAACCAACTTCTTGATTAAATCTATTGTCAACAATTTTTCCACCATGACTAGCATCACTATAGTTTCTTGGTCCCTCTAGATGTCTGACCCAAAGCATACATTACCAAAGCAGCATTAGTTATTCTTGAGATGGATAATACCACAAATAATGGAACATTATTATTACCAGCAGTAACAAACGTCATAATACGTATGCCCACTGCTGTCAACAGGGCCATTAAGTGACTATATTAGTTATATATAAAAATAGGAATTCATATCTGCTGTATCGTCTATTTTTAATTTATTGTTATAAGAATGAAAGGTGGAAAGAACTATTTTTTAAATTATTAAATAACAGAAAAAGGAAATAGATAGAAGATATAAAAAACAAAACAAAACAAAAAACATGAAAATTTTAACCAATATGCAAAACAATCATATCAAATAGATTTATGTATGCAAATACATATAATTTATACACCTGACAAACACACACATCCATTATAAATGTATGTGTTGGTTTATGTGTAAATTAAATGCAGAAACAATATATTATAAATTCTTCTAAATTTGGAGTAATAACAAAGGGAAAGTGTGTATATAAACATGCTATTGTGCAAATAAGAAAAAAAAGGCTAAGTAATAGAATAAAAAAATGAAACAGAAATAAAAAACAAAGGGAAGTTTTATAAGAAACAGAAACAGTTAAATTTTATAAAAGCAGAACGACACTGTTAAAAATATTTTACCTTACCTTAAACGACTGTTGTGCAAAGTAACAGGAACAACAAAATAGAAAAAAATAAAATAAACATTTGTTTTTAATGTAAAAAATATTTATTATTGAGGAGGTACAGCAATTTATAATTATATTATTTTATAATGATTTTAATAAAACACTCAAAATCAAATAAAATAAAATAATGCAGAATAATGTTTATAAAAATAATTAATGTATAAGAATATCAAGGGGGAAGAGATCATTTTTATCATTATTAAATTAGTTTTTGTGGGTGTATATGGGTAGGCGAGAAATATTAATGTACTTTTAATTATTTTAAATGCTAAAAGTGAAGATTCCGTTAGCTAAGTTTTTCTTTATAATAGTCTCATAACAAATTCAATTGAAGATTAAGAATCTATTTAATTAACTTGGGAGTTAGTTTGTGATCACATTTATAACCAAAATCTTAATTCATCACTTGAATGCAACAGTGTCGTTGTCCAATAAGCAAAGTTTTAAAAATAAATAAATGTGAAGATATTAAAAAAATTATAAATTATGATCAGTGTGGTCTTTGCATGAAATATATATTAAATGCATTTAAACAAAAGTGAAGAATATAATTTTGAAGAAAAAAAAAATGATTCCCGTCATCTATTTATTGAAATAGTCCATTAGCAAAGATAAAACTCTTGGAAGGAAGCCTTTTAACATAAATTTTAATTGTTAGCATTACAGTAGAATCTTGATAAATTGTCTGCTGGGCTAGGTTGAGTGTTTTCAAACAAATCTATTTCAGAAAATCCCATCCCAAAACTCAGAAGGTTCGAGTTCATTAAGGATTTAATTGAACTTCAACAAAAAAATAAATACATTGGGAAGTTGATTGTTCAGATAAATTATTGACAGGGGGTCGTACGCACAACTGAATCGTATGGATTACAGAATGGATAGTATTTAAGGGATTTAAACCTTTTCATGTATATTGGCATTCAAAATTTTTATTTTTAAACAACATAAAGGATATGTAAATATCTACAGTATCAATTTTATTTTACTTTTATTTGAAATTTTTTTTTTTTTTTGTACTATATTGACTAATTAGAATTCTAAGTCCTAAAAAACAAAGGGGAAAGAGAAAAGGATGTAGAGAAGGGGCAGCATGAACCTCTCCAGATTACCGCTTCTTACAGATGACCAAGCATCCAGATTATCAAGATCTTACTGAAGAAATTACTGGAATATACTATTTATCGGGATTCTACTGAACTTAACAAAACGAACATTCTGATTCAATTTTTTTTTTTATTATTATTTTTTATGAATGCATGTCTGACATAATTAATGTTTTTAAAAATTAAAAATTTGACTCACAGGAATCTATCAATATATTTAATCTTTATGATTCTAATAAGTGACAAAGAAAATCATTGATTGACATAAATACAGTGATAATAAGAAATTTGAAAAAAGGCAATCAAAAATAAAAATATTAATTTGGTAATTTGGTTTCACTTACCTCTAAAAATTGAGTAACAGTTGTATCAACAACCATTAGTGGTCTGTGTATTAGATGGACAACACCATTCTTCACAGGAATATTTGCTTTCACAATTTCTGCTAAAACGACACCATTAGGATGCTGTTGATCACCAACAATTGTATGGCTTTTAACATATTCTGAAAAAGAAATAAAGAAGCTTCTCTTAATTTTGCATGCCAAGTAATTATTTTGATATCTAAATTATAACATACAAAGCCCAACAATACTTTAAAGAAATTTAGAATATAAGAGAAATTTTCATATCCAATTCTATACTTACTCAGCGATGATTCATAAAACACTCCACCTAGGCTTGTATTAATGTGGGGAGCATTTTAATAATCTTAGATTGCTATCTAGAGGTTGCTGCTCTGTTTTAACTCGAAAGAGAGTGCCGTAATTCATTATGTACGACTACCACAAAATAAATATTATTTGACCCTGGTGGGGATCGAACCCATACAGCTCCGATGTGACCACTCTGTTACCGTTGTCCCAACGAGCTCAGCCATTATGGCTTCTAACAATTGTAGTAAGTCTGAATTTAGGCTGTAATGACTTAGTGTTAAGGAGTAACCTTAGCAATTAAGAGTCTGAAGAGGCACCAGTTCAAATCCGGCCTGGAGGTCCTACAGAATGAATCTCGATCATCCCACTTTGGCTAGAATAGGTTATAACCTGTAGACTAGCATGTCCTGTCTACCTTAATTGTAGTTGGTAAGTATGTTAAATCCAAACCAAAAAAAATGCTCCTTAGACCATTTTAATTGTTTTGTCTCCCTAGGATTTTCATATGCCAAAAGTAAAAAAAAAAAATCACATATGGGCTACCTACAAAATAATTATGACTAATTACACGGATACAGTAACTCACAAAGAGAAGAAGTGCCAACAACCTGATATTATTTTATGATGATTTTATATTTTGTAATATAAATTTTCAAAAGGGCCACTGGCCCTCCAGGTTGGGGGAACAGTGCACTAACAAACATACAGTAAACAAAATTAGCACACTCTACACAAGATCATATAGAGTACACACCCTAGGGTCACCCTCCCTAGGTGATTCTGGATGGGGGTTGTGAGGTTAGATGGCCACACTACCTATCAAACATTTTATATTGTGAAACCTCAAAAAACCTTGGATTTGATTAGTCAAATAAGGAAACACCCGGCAACCTCAATAGGAATCTTAACTTAGGACAATGGAATGTGTTATCCCTGCACCGACCTGGAGCTCTCAAAAGCTCCTAGTCCAAAATAACAGGTATAAAATAGACATAGGCGCCATTCATGAAATCCGCTGGACTGCTTAGGGCATACTGAAAAAGAAACATCACTCGATATCCTACAGCTGCAGTGAAAGGCACCACAAATTTGGAACGGGATTCGTGGTTAGAGGAAGATACCCACAACTAGTGATCAGATTTAAAGCAATAAACCCGCAAATTTGTTACCTCCGACTCCGAGGAAGATTGCATAACTATAGCCTTTTCAGCGTTCATACATCTACTGAAGTCTCGGAAGATCAAGAGAAAGAAGGCTTCTACGACCTTCAAGAAAAAATATTGAACCAGTGTCCTGGGCATGATAAGAAGATCATAGCTGGTGATTTATATACGAAAGTTGGAAAAGAAGGTATATACAGACCAACAATTTAGAAACTACCCTGTATGAGATATGCAATGGGAATGGGTTGAGACTGATCAACTTTGCTGCATTACAAGACATGATGATGGGATCTTTATTCTCGCACAAGCATATACATAAAGGAACCTGGGTATCACCAGACAAATCTATGGTCAATCAAATTAATCACATTTTGATCGGGAGGCGCCATTAATCATCTCTGCAAGATGTAAGAACTTATAGGGATGCAAATACTGATTCGGAACACAACTTAATCATTTCGCACATACGAGCTCGGATAAAATTTTCAGGAAAGAATCGGGCTGGACTTAAAACCAGAAGGTTCAACATAAATAAATTGAGGACCTAAAATCCAGAAACGTTACCAGGAAGAGTTGGATTAATGCATATGCACGACCGACATCCATAAGGGATGTTGGACAGCCCATTCTAAAGTAATGGAAGGCATTGCAAAGTGCTGGAACCCCCACAAAGAGAAGCCAGATTCTCTGGTTTGACAATGAATACCAGACAACCACGTAAACCAAAAACCAGGCCTATAGAAGCATGGTCCAGAGAAATAACAGAAATAACAGTTGAAGCATACCGTGTAAGGCGAAGAGAGGGAAAACACCTTCACCAGGGAAAGAAGAGAGAACATGAAAGAAAAGAACTGGAGAAAATGGAAATGTTGAGAAGAAAAGCGATTTCGAGAATTCTCTCAGAACGTGAACTCGAGTAGAAAACTGTTCACTCTAAGACGGCCGACCTGCCTGAACGGAAGGCAAACTCCTGGCCAACAAAATGGAAGTGTTAGTCATGTGGAAAGATCACTTCTCTGGCCTTCTTAACTACAAACAGGCAGAGACAGTAGGCACAGGACTTGAAATAAATCAAATTACTCTAGATGCAAGCCTCGAACCCCCAGATGAAGAAGAAATAGAGAAAGCCATCAACAAATTACATAACTGCTGGATTTCCAGCAGAGCTACTGAAATATGGGGACATTGAGCTCATCAAAGTCCTCTAAGATATAATATCCACCATCTGGATAAAAGAGGAGCTGCCATTGACTTGGAATAAAACTGTAGTTATCCCAATCCACAAAAAATGAAATAGGATGATATGTAACAACAATCAAGGTATCTCCTTACTACCATCCTCATATGGTAGTAAGGTAGTGTTCTCCAATATTTTCTTTCAACGGATGTTGTCCTAAATAGATAAAAATCTAATATCAATATGGCTTCAGAAAGGGGAAACCAGTGATCGATAAAAGTTTCAGCCTTCGCACTATTCTGAAGAGAGGAAATGAATATAATATCAAAAATCATCACATCTTTATAGACTTTACAGCTGTTTATGACAGCATCAATAAATAAGAGTTGTACAAAGCCTTAGTTATCTTTGGAATACCTGCCAAACTTGTTAGGCTCACCAAGCTAACAACGAAGAACGTGCAATGCTCAGTACGAATCAACAGGAACAGAATTGAAGAATTTAGCACAGGAAAAAGCATAAGAAAAGGAGACGCCTTGGCCTGTTTACATTATAATTTAGCCTTAGAAAAAGCCATAAGAGAGGCTGGTCTACAGACAAGAGGAACAATATACAACCACATCTACCAGCTTATGGCCTATGCTGACGACATAGATATTGAAGGCAGATCACACGGAAGCATTTCTAGCCCTGGTTGGACCAGCAAAGCGACTAGGATTAGAGGTGAATATCTCTAATTCCAAGTACATGATGTCTGGAGAAGTGCCCGTGGAAGGAGAAACAGTGAAGGTTCATATAAATTTGAATAAGTAGCTGAGTTTGCATATCTGGGTTTGTTTGTAACACAGGACAATGCAGTTGAAAAGGAAATCAAGAATAGGATAATTTTAGCTAACTGTTATTACTTTGGAATTCACAGACACCTCTAGAGCAACTATTTCTCCAGACAAACAAAGACACATCTATATAAGACATTCATGCCCCAATATTCCTCTATGGGTCTGAAACCTGGACCCTTTTGAAGAACAGTGAACAGGAGCTTCAGATTTTCGAAGGAAAAGTCCTCCGTAGGATACTATGAGGAAAGAGAATAGAGAATGAATGGAGGAGAAGAAGCAATCAGGAACTCTTAGATATCTACCGAGAGCCCGATGTTGCCCAAGTTCTACGCACAGGAAGGCTATGTTGGGCTGGACATGTGGCCTGAATGAGAGGCGAGGAGATGCCAAGGAAGCTGCTGATAGAGCAGCTCTTCGGGCAAAGACGGAGAGGAAGACCGAAGCTTCAATGGCCTGATGGAGTGACAAACGACACTCGAACTATGCTCGGCATCAGGGACTGGATGATGGCTCCCAGAGACAGATACGTTTGAAGAAAGCTGGTTGAGTAGACCAGGACTCGTCACCAAGTTTTTGTGCTGAATTGAATGATTGAAAATCTATCTATATTTTATATTGTCTAAATCTAAATGAAAATTATATTGTGCCTGATGCCAAATGGCAGAAGAGCCTTCATGACCAGCATAAGATTAAAAATTAAACCTGAGAGAATGAGAAAATAAACATTATCTTACTTCTTATTTCTTTTCCATCTTTCTCGGTGCTAAATGAAATTGTAACCTTCAATGTATCTGTGTAAGAAAGTGTTTCAAATTCTTGACCATCTTCAGTCGGAGCTGTGAAGAGGACTTTGTCAGGAATAATGTGACCATCAATTACTTTATCATCAATCTTGTCTGGTCTAGGAGGAGGCTATAAAGTAATAAATATACTATTTTATGAGTTGTGTTAAAAAAAATTAACAATTGAATATTTATTTCATGATATACAGCATAGTCTATCATATACCATCAATAATTAAATATTTTAAAATATTAAAATAGTGTATTTCTATATCTTCCACTTGGGTGTATTTAATTATTAAATAAATAACATATTTTTTGGATTCCGGAGCACTGATGATTAATAATTGTAATTATTACACAACTAATAATTTATTACTTAATTTGATACAATTGTATCTGCAGACCTAGATGATCTGTATCCATTTGATGTGAAGATTTTTAATAATAATTCATAATCTGTGAGGTGCCCAATCTCACATTCGAGTAAAGCATTGTTTTAATAGCTTTTGGATTTAACAATTCCCTTCATAAAAGTGTAAAAATCCATTCATTCTCAATCCGCAACTTAAATCATTCTATTCAAAGTTTAATTAGATTATATCGTCACTGCCATGTTTAAGTAATGAATGTGGAAAATAGAATTTTTCGAATTCCTTAGTTTTATTAATTTACCAGAAGCATAAAAATAAAGTCTTATAAATACAAATCTAGAGCACAGAGAAATAAAAAGACCCAGAGATAAAATTATTCCCAATGGAAAAGTTAAAAGTAAAAGGCAAGTTCTTTTTTATTCTCCTGTTAATAGGTATACTTACATTCATTACTTAAATGTTTGGGCGACAATATTATGAATCCTAGTTTTGATACTTGAAATGTGCTATTCACTTAATTACAAACATATTTAATGGTTTCAAAATAATTGCAATCTCAATAGCAGTACAGACCTGGAGCTATTCCTGTGCATTATATTATTTTAAGATAAGAAATTAATGATTTTATTTTTTTGTAAAAAAATCAATATTTTGATTTAAAATATGAATATATGAGTATATTTTAGAGGAATGAATGATAAAAGATAACTTAGAAAAAATGTATTCATGCAATAACTAATCCATCATATTGGATTTTGTGAACTTTCCAACTCATACTTATAATTCCTAAACATAATTATGATTTTCTTAAAAGCGATCTATCTATGATAAAATCTACACTATACCAGAAATAAATTCTAGAGGAAAACAAAAAATTTAATAAATTTGAATGAAAATTCACTACAGAATTTATTATCAATCTTATAAAATTGACAATGATCATGAGGCTATTGAGAACAGACTTCACTTCATTTACCATAAGAAATATGACGATGAAGAACAGTAGAAAAGACTGGAAGAAAGTTGCAACAACAGAAGGAATGTCACAATAACAGGAGCATTGGATTAAGGAAATTGTTCAATAGTTACTTGAGAATTTCAGAAAAGATGACAAAAATCACCAATAAAACTAGTCTAGAAAACATAAAAAATCTTGTCAGCAACACAAAAACATATTGAAAGACGAAAACAAATTATCTTTTTTGATTGAAGGAAAACGGAAGAAAACAGTCTTAAAGGAGGCTCTTCAGATTGTATTTCGGTAAAGAGGGAACAATTATGATGATAACCAATTAAACATTTCCGAATTGATCCCTGATAATTTCTATCATTGTCTATTGCAACAGAAAAAAAGAAAAGTATCTATCTTTTGATGAAAAAAGGGGGGTAAATCTTTGAAAACAAAATTCATTATGTCTTATAGATACCATTTAAATTTTAAGTTTTATCATTTTTAATTTTCAATTATCGATGCTCGCTCTTCCCTCTCCTCCCCCCCCCAAAAAAAATATATATCTGTTACTTATAATTATTATGACATTTTTGATTTTTCAAGCTTTAAGTACAATGCTATTTTATCACAAAGAATAATAAATACACTAAACAAGATAATAAAGGAAGGTTTTGAAACAAAATCAGTCATTAAAAAGGTGCAGGTATCTATAATGTATGATACTTAAGGTTAAGACAAACAACACAACAAGAACAAATCTTTATCTCAAAAATCAAAAGTTTTTCTTTTTTTAAACCTAATTCTAAATATTTTATCGGGTAAGAAATGTTTAGATTTGATGACTTTTAACAAAGTGTGAATGATAGAAAATAGTCAATCTCAAAAAGAGAAGTATTTTCAATTAATTCAAAACCAAAATAATAGTTTGGGGTTTCAAGATTGACTCTAGTATTTCATTTGAATCTAACCATTATACTGATCTTTTTTATGGACACAATTACTATTTAATCAGAAAAGGAAAATCCTTTGACATCTTGACCCTTTAGGATCATCTCTGAACAATCCCCTTATCTAATGGTATCGCATAAATTTCACTTTTCTGAAATCCACATACGGTCTCTCGGAAGTGATAAGCATGGTCCAGGTGCTGGAGTCTGTTGGCTGAAGGTGTGGACTTCACAATCGCTGAAGACATCTATATACAGTCAGTTCTTTATTCTCTTAGCACATATATAGGCTTCTGACTCCAAAATAATAGTTTGGGGTTTCAAGATTGACTCTAGTATTTCATTTGAATCTAACTATTATACTGATCTTTTTTATGGACACAATTATTATTTAATCAGAAAAGGAAAATCCTTTGACATCTTGACCCTTTAGGATCATCTCTGAATAATCCCCTTATCTAATGGTATCGCATAAATTTCACTTTTCTGAAATCCACATACGGTCTCTCGGAAGTGATAAGCATGGTCCAGGTGCTGGAGTCTGTTGGCTGAAGGTGTGGACTTCACAATCGCTGAAGACATCTATATACAGTCAGTTCTTTATTCTCTTAGCACATATATAGGCTTCTGACTCAATATGGACCTGGGAATATGATTGAAAAAGCATTACAAATTTCTGACTGCACGCTTAATCATCATCTTGATTCTATGAAAGGCCCTCTGTATTTCCATTAAAATGTTTTTTCATTAACAATGTCTCCAACTTCAATATGCATTTCCAAACAACAGAAAAAGGGGGTACACAAGCAGCCAATAAAGTGAGGGAGACCGCAGACCGCAGACCTTAGAAAGAAAATAAAACTAAGTTGTTGCTAAAATCAACACTAATTGTGATGATTGGGGTTCGCAAGGGCTGCTCTAAAGCCTTAAGTCATATTCAAGACTGTAACCACTTTGGAGACTCAAGGAGCATGGCAGAGGAATGACAGGATTCCAGATGGCTGCTTTGGCGTTAGGGATGACATAAAGAACCAATAGGTCTACTTGCCCTCCTGGCTTCCCCAAACCAATACAGGACCAGCCAACTACATAACAGTAAAATTAATGTTTTGTCAGTAGCGATAGGGTCAACTTTGAAATTTCATAAAAATAATAATGCAAACTTCTATAGAAGTATTTTTTTTTCTATTAATGAAGAATAAGTACTTTAATCATAACTTTAAAAAAGTATGATTTTATTGTTAATACAAGTTCTTTATAAGTTTTAATTGCATTGTAGTAATTTATAAAAGTAGAGAAAGTAATCATCGTTGTGACTAATAATTATAAGAAAATAGTATATCATAATAAAATGGACATATTATTGAACATACCTGGTACAACTTTACGATGCAGCCATCTTATCAGTAGCGGTCGCTGCACTAGCACTCTCTAGCACCATTTGTGCTAACGAACTGCTTTGTATTCAATTGTGAAATTCCTATTCATAGGAATTATTACTGCTTTAATTAGATATTATTTAAAATGATTAGTGCTGTTGATTTCCGCTCGCTCAAGAGATAAACCAAACCCCAACAGATCCTTTTCACTTGAGGTCGGGCTCTTACCGTAATTTAAATTATTACTACTTTAACAAAAACTTCCCCAGACCACCGGATGTTGACAGCAATAATAATTATAAATAATTCCTAATTAAAGCAGTAATAATTACAATGAATACAGATTTCACAATTGAATACAAAGCAGTTAGTTAGCATAAATGGCAGTAGACAGCGCTGTGGTGACAGCTTCTGATAAGGCGGTTACATCGTAAAACTGTACCACATTCCTTTTAGGGTTTACTTAAATAATAGCTATTTATTATTATATTTAAAGATGTATTTATAATGCATGAACTCATTAGAAGAAATTAAATAACTTGAATAGAAATATTTTATGATAAGTTATTTGATTATTCTTGCAGCTAATATTAAATTATAAAATGCATAAATGCTGATTTTAACTTTTAATTATGAAAACTGATTATTCAACTTGGCTACTACATTTAAGGGAAACACAACATGAGGAAGATGAGTGCAATATCCTAACAACAGTGGTAGGGAAGAAAACATATAATACAAACAACCAGGTGAAATGTCAGACATATCTTACCTGGTCATAAGTATGATTTAGTTGGCGTTTAATCTGAAAAAAATGCATGTCGTCGCTTAAATCATTAGTATTCATTAAAAGAAAAACTGATAATTTTTTTTGTAATGAGTTTTTACTAATCAATAAGAATATAATATTGGAAAAATATATATTGAATTATATGTTTATTTTTATCACAGATATGCACAAACTTTTGTCAGGCTTACTAATTTCTATGGCTTAAAAACGAGACATTTCATTAGGTGCCTTCATTAATACAACTAAAAAAAAAAAAAAATAGATATATCTTTGTTAAATATTAATAAACATAAAAATATATTTTTAAGAAATACCATTTTAAGTTAAGTGAACATCTCATAACCAATTGGTAAACCATCTGAATTATTCTATGACATTTATTGATAAATTATTAATATACGTCTAAGCCATTAGTATAACGGTTCATTTTTACATTTCAAACATAATCAATTTTATAAATTAAAACCCATTTAGAAAAATGCTTAATGGTATTTAGAATCCTCTTTCCAATCCTCAGAATCATCCCTCCAATAAATTTGGGACTCATAATTAGAATTTTTCCAATATGTAGTTGTTTTCTTCAAATGATTTTAATTTTCCAAGACCAAATTTTTGTATACGAGTATACATATGAATGCAAGTTTGAAAGAAGCAAAAAAAAATGTAACAAGCCTTTTTTTTATAATAAACTGAGACACAATATTTAGAAGGAAATTAAGATTAGGATAGAAATCTGTTACTATACCTGAAATCCTTCATCGACTGGTATAAAAAAAGTGAACTTCCCTTCTGCTGTAAAAACATTTTGTTTATTATTGTAGTTAACGCGATGTCGGAAAGATCTGTAATTAAAAAAATGTAAACAAGTTAGCTATACAAAATAAAAAGTACAAGATTTAATTATTCTACTCATGATTTTTTAAGAATTTCCTTACCTTATTCGGTGGTTTTCAAGATCAAGACTTTCAGAAAAATTCATAAATTCATAGGCATTAGGATTATAAATAGGCACTTCTGGAGAAGTAGATCTTACAGGTTCTAAAACACCTTCCAAAATATGCAATACCTAAAATGAGCACAGTTATTAAAAAGTGAGTTTTATATCACTTACATCAATATATATATATATATATATATATATATATATGTATATATATATATATATATATATATATATATATATATATATATATATATATATATATATATATACATACATGAAATTTAAAATAAATATTTAATAATTTAGGTATGTAGGTATTATTACTAAAAAATTAATAAAAAAAGAGATATATTTAACAAATGCTCACAATAATAATTAGACATCCAAAAATTTCAATATTTCAAAAAATATGGATGTTTTTAAAAATCTTTTTTATATTTTATAAATTTTTGTAAATTATATTTTTTATTTTAATTAAATAAATATTTACTGTGCCATTAAATAAGTTGTGGGAAACGCTAGACGATTTCAATATAAGTCCCTACCTTATAACAGCAATAAAAAGCCTTTATGATGATGCAAAAGCCTAAGTTAAAATCAGAGCCTCTGTTAGTAATAGTTTCCTCATAACGAACGGTCTGAATCAGGGGATGTTCACTGTCTCCACTTCTCTTTAACATATATGTGGAACAGGCCCTACGAGAATGGAAGAAGAAATGTAGGGGTATTGGCTTAAAGATAGAGAATGATTGCCTATTTAATCTCCAGTTTGCTGATGACCAGGTGCTCATCACTTCAGAAGCAGAGGATGCAGAGTATATGATGAGAAAAATTCTCCAAGAATACTCATTATGGGGGCTGGAAGTCAACAAAGAAAAAACGGTATATATGAACTTTAATAGCCAAAGTGAATACCTACATTTGGACACATGGATCATGAAACATGAAGAGCAGTTTAAATATCTAGGAAGCTGGGCAAATGCTATAGAAACAACAGACATGGACATTGAAAGGACCATAAGCAACGGGAAGATCATTATTAGAACCTTAAATTCGGTACTATGGAGTAAAACAGTATCCTTAAAAACAAAAAAATTATATACAAATCATTCCTGGAAAATGTTATTCTCGACGCAGCGAAAGCGTGGACAATTAAAGAGAGTCAATCACAAAGACTTATAATCCAAGAAATGGATTACTGGAGACGATCATGTGGTAGCTCAGGGCTTCAAAAAGTTACAAATAGTGAAATAAGACGGCAAGTGCAACAAGTGGAGAACATCCTCCATACGATTGAAGCAATGAGGCTGAAATGGTATGGGCCTGTGATGAGGATAGAAGAGGGGCGATGGCCTAAATGAATTTTGGAATGGAGACCAGAGAGAAAACGGAAGAGAGGTCGTCCGAGAAGAAGCTGGTTTGAGGGCGTCAAGGAAGGAATGGTGAACAGGGGAATGCGCGAAGGAGACTGGCGAGACAGAGGAAGATGGAAAAACTTATATTTGGTGACGACATATGACGGAAGTTGTAAGTTGTTAACAAAAAAATATTATAAATAACTTATTTTTTATTGTTATATCAAATTTACATCTTTATTTTCAAATAACCTTAGGAAAGAATAGTAGCACACAATGACTGTTCTAAGAAAGGTAAAGGTCCTGGCACAATTTTACGATTAGAAGCCACAGAGGATTATCAGAGTCCAATGGAAAACAGGATTAAAACAGGATTTGAGATGCCATAGAGTTTATAATGAAAAGATGTGGGTCTATTTCGGGCCAAGCCTGCAATCTTAATGGTAATATTAATGAATGTTAATATATATTTAGGACAAACCTAAATGGTTCAGTAATCATAATAAAAGAATGGAAGGTTTTAAGAATTTCAGAAATCTTTAAAACACATTAGTAAAAATAAAACAGCTAATATATTTCTGCATAGATTAAAAAAGAAAAGTGAAATAATAGATCTATTGGGGCAAAGGATGAAAATAATCCAATTTAAAGCATTCGGAGCCAATCAATGAATTGTTCTTAATAGGAAACAAGATTGTGTTACGCGTTAGGTCAGTTTACCCATTTGAGCAAGCTAATATATAAAGTTGATCAAAACACACTTACTTGCTTCTTGCCCAAGTTGTTATTCTGGACAAAATTTGATCTTTGTTGAACAACTCTTGCATTGTTAATATATATTTCATCCTTGTTTTCATATCTTACTCGACTAACCCAGAGAGGCGGGTTTCCCTCATATTCAGACGAAACAGTATATCCAAGTTGATTTAACTTATGAGCTGAATTAGCTGGAAAAAAAAAATTCAAAATGCTAAATAGCCTTTAAAATATATGTGTATACATATGTATATATATGTATATGTAGGTATATATAAATACAGAAATATAATACATTCTTAATGAATGAAAAGAAAAGAAATTCTTTAGAAATGTACAACAAAACTTAAAACAATGTCTCATTCCTGACTTAGCGAAAATGAAAGAAGTATATATTTCTAAGGTTCAATTGTACTTACAGGCAAGAAAATAAAAAAAACAAATGAATATTAATAATAATAAGTGACTAATAAGTAATTGTATATAATGATGTGATAAATGATGAAAAAAAAATAAATTATTAAATATATGCCTAGTGGTTACATTTTTAATAACTAAAATTAAGTAGTTCTATGAAGGTCTAATTTTATACTATGATAGGCGTAATAAATTTTAAATAAACTTACTTATATGGTACAACACCAAGGATTCATCTGGTTTTCCTTTGAACTTTTGGAAAGCAAAATTCAGAGGAGCGAAGATAGTAACCGCCCTGTATTCAAGAGTGCTCTTCGCTACCTTATCCCGTTCCAGCAATGAATAAAACTAGTAAAAAAAAAAAGGAAAACAAAAAAATATTAATATCGGCAGAAGGTAATAGAAATTATAACTAAAAATAATAGGAATAAATGTTAATTGGAAAACAAAGTATACTTTTAATGAATTTTTAAAATTTATATGTATATATATATATATATATATATATATATATATATATATATATATATATATATATGTATACATACATATATAGTGTAATATAATAAATCTTTAAAATTCGAATGAATTTATTTACTTTGAATCTTTCTAATCTTGGGCTTGTCCTTAAAAAGTTACAACCTTCCTACCTACCTCAGGCAATTTAATTTAATACATTCTTTATTAGTACTTATTACAAAAAAAATCAATATTCTACTAATTAAAAATATAATCCAAATAAAAAATAGGCAAAAATCACTGCAAAATATAACAAAATGCTTTATTATTTCCAAATCGTAGTATTTAAGAAATATCCGGTGTTTCATTTCATATAGATTTTCTTATCGCTTTGGTTTATAATCCAGACAATTACATTATCTTTCAAATGAGCATCTGGAATGCTCCGGGAGATGTAAATTTTTCTAGTTATCAAATAATTAAATAAGGTATATCAGTTTCCATAGAAACATGAGCAGAATACTTTATAAAGCATGTCTACGAATTTCAGAAAAGAAATTAACAGCAGAATAATAGCTGGTAATAGAGCCAACTATGCAAACCCGAAACTTCTCAAGTCTCAATTATTGTCGAAAAAAACAAAATTAAAATTATATAAATCTCTAATGAGACCAGTGGTCACCTACGGAACAAATACTTGGTGTAATACTTGATGTAACCAAGATGATTACCAAAACTAAGAGTGTTCGAAATATACTGTATCAAAGCAAGCAGGTTAAGATGAGCTGGACATGCTGTCAGCAAGGAGGGCGAAAGAGTACAGAAGAAAAAGTTGCAGGTGCACTTCAGTGAGAAAAGGAAAGACCAAGAAGCTGGGGGAAGTAGAGGATGTATCCAAGAAAGGATGAAGTAGAGAGAGATGCGAGAAAGGTGGGAGACCACAATTGGAAGATAGAGGCACAGGAAAGGGAGAAATGAAAAGGGATTAATCAGGAGTCCAAGAGTGACATGCGCCGGGGAATTAGTTAGTCTACAAAGTTTAACACGCTATATCTCTGCTAATACTGGTCCGATTTCGATGATTTTATTTTATTTTGCAGAGAATTTTATAACCTTTTGATTGGCCATGAATAAAACCTAAAAAATGCTTGGATTATTGATTCTAAACACTTTATATTTTTCATCTATCTTCATAAAAAGCTGAAATCTTGGCTTATAAAATCTCTATTCTGCTGCAATTTAGAAACTAAATGACGGATGATAAAGTCGACTTGCGAAGATCATTCTGGAACGACCTCGGACTTTGGTGCCAAATCTCAAGAAAATAGGTGCAGTAGTCTCGGAGAAAACCCGCGGACGGTGTACGAGGAACGGCGGACAGACGGATTTTTTTGTATTCGATATTTGGATTTTACGTATCTTGAAATGTAAAACCTCAAATTTTGAGGGGGATTAAAAAAAAATTTTCTTTGTCGATTGCAAAGCTTCATTATTAAAAATAATAAACCAAAAATAATCCTAATAGCGGTCATATAAATGATAAAAGTGTTGTTTCTTGGATAACGATAGCCATGCTTAGGGTTACCATTCCGGGACGAAAGACGGGTAAGCAGCTGGTTTACTCGTAAATAATACATAGCATTAACTAAAATTCAGTTTTGCATTGGGCGTACATTTTATATCCGTATCACAACTCCTAGAGCACGATTATGGGGGATGTCAGGTGTTTTGCGCATCTCTACATCTCCACCAAATTCAGTTTAAGGTTGAAAATTAGTATGAGAATTAGGTTGGTGTTAGATCAGTGCCTTTTGGTGGTCCTTAACTTTTTTTCTCCCACCCTTGCCATTTTGATATTTTCAATTTTGTATTTTAGTGAAAATACGACCTTCACCGTGATTCCACTGTAATTATTTTTTCGTTTCGGAACGTAAAGAGACTGTTCGCCGTAAAAGACTCCCCAAATTGAATTATTCTTTTATTACACCTATGATCACTTGTGAGTTTCACTTGAGATTCTACATTTAATCTTGAATTAGTCTTACAGCAAGGATTCTTTGTCTGCATTGTTAACTCAATTAGACGGGCTGAGGGGTGAACAATATCAAGGGTTGTTGGTTAGCTGACTCATGGACCTTTCTGCTCCTCCAGTCAAAGAGATCTAGTTAGCACGCCCCCTCCCCCTTCCCCACCAGAGGGCCAATGTGCCATGAAAATAGCCTCGCCTTATCGGGGTCGACTTTTCATCTTCCGCTTGACTCGAACCAGAAACATATTGGGTATCATGAAAGTGATACACTACCCAATCCTTTTCCTTCACTTATCCGCAGGCAATTTCGCGATTTTCTTAAATCAATGCCTTTTAATAACTATTCCTTTCCTTGTGTAGAACTGGAAACAGAGAATATGGACTGATATAAGATTGAAGACATAACGAATAAAAATTCTATTTCTACTCGTTATGATCGAATATAAATCATGATGTCAGTGTGGCAACACCGAGTCACCGTAACGTCCCTATTAATTATTGTTATTAATAAGAGGTGTACGCAGAATTTTTTTTTTGGAGGGGAATATAAATTTTGTTCGTGGGGAGAGGGGATTTAATAAATTACCTAAATGTGTATAATCGCTAAATTTGGCGTAGGTTTAAAAGAAAATCATGAAAGTTAGATCAAAAACTATTGTTAAAATAACCAAAAATACTACTCAAAGACAAATCTTATGTTGGCGAGAATGAAAATTATATTTTTTCGTCCATTTCGGGAAAGGGGGGGGGGGGAATTCCTGGGAGTCCCTGATCTCCTCCCCTGCGCACGCCACTGATTATTAATAAAAGTTTGATAACTGAACATGTACTTTCTATAAATTCCAGGATTGATAGAAACACGTTAGTTGACGACGAGGTGAACACGTGTGTTTCTTCAAACAATCTTAATAGAAGTGTATTTCTATAATTATTGTCAAACTCCGTAGCTAACTTTATATAATTAATTCTGAATAATTTAAACTACTTTTGGCTGCGATTCAAGAGTAGCAAAATGTCATGATAAGACGAAATCGCTTCTAAACTTCAACCTCCTGAATAAAGGTGCATAAAGTGGCGGAGGGAGGGTAAGTAAAACTATAGCAACACTGAGCCACCTTAACCTCTTTATATTTGATTAGTTCTTGTTAATAAAAGGGTGATAATTGAGCATGTAATTTTAGAGTATTTTCTTTAAATTCCAGCAATAATAGAAATACTTTAGTCAGTAATGCGCGAATAGCAAGGAATTCATCCTCTTTGAAGAATTCGAAACGGACTCTTTGATGAGGAAACCTCTTTAGAACTAAAGGGACAGAAGAGGGACGAAAAAAGGGGTCTAGGATACAAAAGATGGGGCAGAAGTTTTATTTTTTCAACTTGCTTATATGGGTGCAAATATGTAAACAAACAAAAATTCGGGTGACTTCGGGAGAACTTTTGGCAGCCAAAAATCCTGGAAATTTTTTTGAAACATGTGTTTTTTGCATGTTTGTACCCATATATAAAAGTTAAAAAAATAAGTTTCTTTTGCAACCTAACATCTCCCCCCTTTTCGATCCTCTACTAAATGGTCTAAAAAATTTTAATAGGGAATATGGACTGAAATAACATTAAAGGCAAAAACAGGATGTCAGCAATGCGCGGATAACAAAGTATTCATCATCTTTGAGGAATTGGAAACGGACTGTTAGATAAGGAAACTCCTTGTAAAATGAACAGTGTGTAGGCAAGCGGAGGCCAACAGGGGTGCTTCTCTTATCTCAAAGCATACCTGGAGTAATATTGCCTTCTAGTTCAAATTTCAAATACCTTTGACTCTGAATAGGCGAAGACGGGAACTGTCGATAAGGAAATAGCACTAATGAAATAATAATGAAAGAGAGACTCTAAATGGATTCAGTGAAGCAAAAATATTGCAAGCACTGTGCATCAAATAATGAGATATCTACAGCTAATAATTCAGGAAAATTAAATCAACAAGAAATTTGATGAACCTTCATTATGACTTTCTAATCAACAAGAGATTAGGTTTAATACTTAAAACAAGTAGGATGTCCTAAGTACCTATAGAAAAAGCCAGCTTGAATATAATAGGCAAAAAAAAAAGAGGACCATGTAGTATAGACGTTTCTGTGAAAGGTCGAAATGACCAACATTCTCCATAGGCCAGTCAAATAAGGTGAAAAAAGGTAAACCTCGGAATGAAAGACAACGAGCTGGAAATTAGCATGAACCTTTATTATGGCTTCCTAAACGTTGGCTAAAAAGTCTAAGAAAATCTCCTGTCGGCGTCTTCAGTTATTAATGGTTAAAGGAAAAAAAAGTGACAAATATCGTTTTTTTGTTGTTACGTCCAACGTCGTTAAATATTATTATAAAACTTTTCGAAAATTAAAGTCTTTACAAGTTTTGTCTTGTTCATTTTTTAGCATGATCAACAGTTCTCTAGATATAACGCGGAAAATTTTTTAAAGATTTTTGTGTCAACAAGACAACCTATATATATATATATATATATAAATTTTTCTTCAACTACAACCTATGTATGTGTATATATGTATATATACATATATACATTCTCTACTCTACTCTCTATATACATATATACAGTATATATATATATTCTCGTAAAAGGCTATAACGATTTTGATAAAACTTGTCTAATGTCTTCTCCTTAAAGCCCTTTATCTTTTCACATATGTAGTATATCAACGAGAAACTGCAGGGGAAAAAGTTATACCGAAAAGAATATTTTATTTGCGCGTAATTCAAAAAGTAAGTATTTTATGGTACATACATCATGTATGAAATCATACGAAAAGTGATTAAACTCTCTAAAATACAAAAAGAAATGATCGAAATCGAATCAGAATTAGTAAAAATACAGAGTATCTTATGAGGACTACAAGAATCTAGATGGATAACCGAGCGCATCCGAAAGGAGATGGATGCGACCGAACCTTCATCCACCAATCGGCCAATCTGTTGTCAACAATACACTCTGCAATAATGTAATGTAAGAATACAAAAGTAGAAATTAACTTAATAATTTCTACTTTTATATTATTTAATGGAAAAAAATGTTTCCATAGAAACTAAACCGAAACGTTTAAAATATATTTTAAACTTGACAAACTTAAATATATAGGTAGTGTACAGGATTGTCGTACTGAAATTGTTTTATTGTACGAGCTCAAAATGTTTCAAAACATCCACGGGATCACAATGAGTAATTTGACCCATCATAGTTGAAAATCGGTGTGCAGTTCACTCAAATAATTTTTAGATATCTACTAACAGTCAAGCTAAACACATTGTGGCTTCGCTCTAGTCATATAATGACTTGAAATCGGTCCTCTAATTATATTTCTGCTTGAATAATTGATATATTCCCAAGTGAGAAATTATCTTGATTATATCATCACAGTCAACCATCACCCTTCATTGGTAATTGATTAGTCACATTTAATTACACTCCAACTTGACCAATTCAACGTTTTTAATTCGAAAACGTGGATAGTTCGAACTTTTCTATTGGTCTCTTGTTTTTGTATTTAACACAAAGAAAAAAAAAATCATCTATAATTCAACTTTTATTTAGATAAATTGAAGTGAAATTGAATATATTATTCTCAAGAGAAATCTACATGTACATTTATCTTACATAATTGTATCACCAGTTCTTTTATCAAAGAGAAAAAAAAAGATTTGTAAACGTCAACAGGTTAATTGTTAAAAGAGTTACATACTGTATTGGCAGAACAAATGTTGGGTTATAAGACAGAAAAACCACATCCACACCTCTTTATGTTCAGGTCAAGTATAAAGAAGATGTGGAAGATGTGTCCAAAAATTGTGGAAGAAGATGTGAAGAAGTGAATGCTGCTGATTTTATTTCAATTATTGTTTATGTGAAAAAAAATTATTTTTCGATAAGTTACTACTCGCCCCCTTTTGCCCGCCATATCGTCATTTTTACTTTATGCATAACGCTAAGTAGAGGGCGTACGCAGAATTTTTTTTCGGGGATTTTGATTTTTTTCTAAGGGGGGAGGATGGTTTAATAAGAAAAAGGCAAATAATCACCTAAATGTCAATATCAAAAAATTTGGCGTAAGTTTTAAGGATTAGCATGAAAATTTGATCTAAAACTATTATTGAAATTACCAAAAAAAATATTACTCCAAATACAAATCTTATGTTGGTGGTTATGAAAATTATATTTGTTCGTACATTTCAGAGGAAGGTGGAGGGAAGAGAGGGATATAGCCCCCTGATCTCCTACAGCAACTACAAAAGACACTTTGTTGAATTACAATAAAATAAAAGTCAGAAAAAAAACGTAGGAGCTAACATTACAAGAGGCAATAATGAACTGACTTCTTAGTTTAAATATGTATGAGAAAAAGAATAGAGGGGGGATTCTAAGTAGAATTTCAATCCTTATATTCACAAGAACTGTTATTTCAGTAGGTTTTAAAAATTACATTTTCCAAATATCGGCCGTTATCGGCGAACTGTGAATTCTGACCATTAGGTGCACATGTTGGAGACTATTCTACGCTCTAGAAATCCTAAGCTATCGAGATATGTCGAGTATAAGGTGTTGAAACACAACTTGTTCTCTAGATGATTTAAAGGATAGGATCAGAGACACATGGTACCATTGTCGTTCTATCAAAAATGACAAGAAAGGTGACAGAAAACTTCCGGGAACGTGAATAGCGTTAACTGATGTTTGGAAGGTGTAAGTTTTAAAACCCAATGAAATAATACTGTTTTCAAGATGTTTTTTGAAAATATGACAAGTTTTTTTCTAGAGACATTAGTTTTTTATTTACAGCCTTTCGAAATATGGCAGTTATTTTTGCCTCACCCTATTTATAAATTAAACATTATTGGAATTCATAACGAGTATTAATAAATGATTTAAATAATGACGATTGTATTTTGTGTTTTAAATCATTTTCTACCTGAGTAATTTATTTATTTATGGAAAAACGCATAGCCATGTACCTTGGAAAAAACAACTTCCTACTGATCGATGATCATAGGCACATGATGTTACAATTATTTTATTATTTGTTATATGTCAGCATGCCAAGAGGTATAAGTGGAAAAACGGAAACCCTATTGATCCTGAGTCAATAAAAAACGATACAATAAAATACAAATATATCTATAACTTTTTATTTTAATACATATTAACTCCAGAGCCGTCTTAAGATATTCGGCACCCCTGGGGTACTAAAAACAATGCGCCCCTCATCGCAAGATATGCATACATATAATATTTTCTATCTCAATCAGAACAGATTATTTGGTTATTTTTATAATGAAAAGAGTTTGATAAAAATAACTAATTAACTAATAATATCAAAAAAATATACCAATAAAAATTGTCGCTCCAAAAGGCTCACACACCGGGGCTATAGCTCATTTGGTCCTAGGGTGGCCATGATTAACTAGGCACCTTATACCTTAATACATATTAATTAGGAACAAGATGTTAATGATCCAAGGTACACCAGGGTGTGATCAATGGTACATTAATGTATGGACTTGTAACACTATCACATATCAATAAAATATAAATTTTTTTTTTCTATAATTGTTCAATATTTAAATTATTAAAAAAACATAGTTTGTAGGAATAATGGCGCTAACAGAAGAGACTTTTTCCGTTGTTATATTTAAAGAAATGTTTTTAAAAAAATATAAAACCAAATTGTGAGACTGCGACAACTGTGAAAATTGTATGTATATATATATATATATATATATATATATATATATATATATATATATATATATATATATAAGTTAAGTGGAGAGTTTAGGATTATGGGGAAAAATATATAAATAAACATAGCAAATCCTATATAAGGCTGTAGAAAAGTAAATAAAGCCAGTTGTATTCTAGACATTGTGGTGTACGTTTCATCCTCCCAACCTCTCTTTTTTTTTGTGTTTCGTGCCGAACAAGTTTTAACTGGTGCCGAAACCCGGGAACTTTAGATATTAGCGAGTCCTAACAAAAATTAATTTCGCTAGCGCATATGCCGCTTCGACCAAGCACTTTAGACGAAGTGGTACGCGAAATCCAGAGCGAACTTCAGACGTCTGCGAGGATGACGGAAGAAAGTAACACCTCAACAGCAGCGAGCGCTGAGATGATGCAGGCGGTTAATGCAGAAATGATGCGTTTGGAATGGATGCGGATGAGGACCGCGACGGCCACGTATTTGAAAACTGCGATAGCGGAGTTGGAAAAGTTCGGAGGTGAGATAGGCCATCTTAATCATTTCTTGAAGAGAGGGCAACAAATTCACGTACTGCTGGAGTCTAAGATAACAGCGGGATTGGTAGATCAACTTGATGTCTTAGAATTGAGGGCGTCGTTAGTAGGAAGGGTGCGACGCAGTATTCTAAATTACATCCAGGCAGACGAGCTGACGGCGTGGGACGAGGTGGTGCGGCGTCTAAAACAGGCGTATGGCGGAGGAAGATGGTCGCCGGAAGAAGATCTGTATCGGCTGTTCACGGAAACCCGCCAGGCAGGGCAGTCGGGGTATTCGTTTGCAGCAACGATGCTACGCCAATACGTAGCTATTGCTGAGAAGATCGTCGAGACCGTCGGCCAGGCAGAGGCAGGCCAACAGTTGGCCATTTATGATAAAATTCTGAAGGTGCAGTTAGGAAGAAATTTAAGGACGAAAGAGAAATTCGCTGCAGAAAAGACTTTCCTAGACTGCGTCAGAGAAGTCATGGATCGCGAGGCGCGGGAGCAGGAAGAAGACGAGGTTCAGTCGGAGCATGGGTGGCAGCAAGTGGGACCCAGGCATAGGAGAAACTTTCAGAGGCTTCCGCCAAGGAGAGACGAACAGCGCAGCGGCCGCAAAGAGGAGCGCAGCTCACGCAGAGACGAGCGTGGATTTCGTAGAAAGGAAGATGGGCAAAGGTTCACCTCTCGGAAACCACGTAAAGATGATAGGAGATGTTACGAGTGTAGCAGGACAGGGCACGTTGCGGCGAACTGCCCGTCCGTGAAATGCTTCGAGTGTGGTGAAAAGGGGCATGTAGCACGGGCATGTCCATGGATCCATTCGAAGAGACCACGAGAGGAGCCAATGGAAGTTAACACGCACCGGACGCGGCACGCACGTCGTGCGACATCATCGAGCTCGGGGGAAACGACATCATCAAGCTCTAGCGGAGAAGAGGAGGAGCAGCCGACTTCGTGGGCACAAATCACGAACGGACGTAGCAGCAGGAAACTACGGCCAACAGCAACAGCAGCAACGGCGAGGAAGGAGACCCAAATTTGAGGAGACGCGGGCAACCACGGAGACTATAAATATGAGGTAAATACTATATGTAATGTGTGGGATAGGTTGCCCATAGTAGAGGGGAGTCAGGGGAAGATTAGGGCCCTCATTGATACGGGGAGCACGAGTACTCTCGTGAGCAAAGGGATGCTAGGGTGTACTGACGTGGTCGAGAAATGTAGATGTTCGATAACCACTTTGAGCGGGGCCTGCGCAGTGCTGGGAGAATATCAATGGAATTTGCGAGAATTGACGGGGCGCGATGTAACAATGGCTGTCCACGTGCTGAGTGAACTAGCACCCCAGTACGATGTCTTAATTGGATGCGATGTCCTAGATTCGGTTGGTTTTCGGTTAGAAGGGAGTAACGGTAACTGGAAAATACAGTTGGGGAGTAAGACACACCAGGGCCGGTTCCGAACGGCGCAGTCAAGTTTTCGTACGACTACCCTAACGGCGGGGGCAAGAGGCGGCAGAATAGGGGCGTTACTCGAGGAGTTTAGGGATGCGTTCTATGTGGAAGGGGGGGCATTACCGGCTACCGGGCGGACATGCCACGAAATTAATTTGAAAGAAAATAAAATTTCGTATACGAAGGGGCGGAGATATCCGCAGTCACTAACTGCCATAATCCAACAGGAAATTCAGGTTCTTTTGCGGCAGGGAATTATTAGAGAAAGCACCTCTCCGTTTAGTAGTCCATTATGGGTAGTGGAGAAACGTAAAACCGATCCTCGGGCGGGACCTTCATATCGTCTCGTCGTTGACTATAGGAAACTCAACGAGAACACTGTGGACGAGAGGTATCCGTTACCGCGGTTGGAGGATATGCTAGACAGACTCGCTGGCGCTCGGGTGTTTTCAACGCTTGACCTGAAAGCGGGGTATCATCAGGTGCGCATGCGTCTCGAAGACATCGAAAAAACGGCCTTTACATTCGGTAGGGGGCACTACGAATTTGTGCGCATGCCATTCGGGCTCAAAAACGCACCTCTGACCTTCCAAAGACTCATGGATGAGTTTCTACGCGGCTTGGGCGAAGACTTTTGTCAGATCTACATGGATGATCTAATCGTCTTTAGCCCATCCCCCGCGACGCATGAGAACCATCTCCGTGCAGTTCTGTCTAGAATTAGGGAATTCGGTCTTAGGCTGTCAGAGTCGAAATCGGTGTTTTGCCAGAAGCAAATCAAATTTTTGGGGCACATAGTGTCGGCCGATGGAGTACGACCAGACCCAGCGAGGGTCGAGGCAATTTCTAAAGTAAAGCCACCCGCTAACCAGAAATCCCTCAAGAGTTTTCTCGGCATGGTCAACTACTATCGACGGTTTGTTCCTCATGTAGCGGACACAGTCGCGAGCTTGACCCAATTGCTAAAGAAAGGGCGGCCGTTTGTTTTTACGGAGGAGCATCTGCGGTGCTTTGAGCAGTGTAAACTTGCACTCATGGGGGAACCGGTACTCGCCTTTCCCGACTTTTCCCGCGAGTTTATCGTTACCACCGACGCGAGCGATAAGGCACTCGGGGCAGTGTTATCACAACAGGATGATTCGGGGGACCGCCCAATTGCATTCGCTAGCAAACAGCTTTCTGATGCGGAAACCCGATATAGCGCTCTGGAGCGCGAATTACTTGCAATAGTCTGGGCGGTAGAATACTTTAAGCCGTACATTTTTGGAAGGCATTTCAAGCTTCGCACCGACCATAAGCCCCTATTGTGGACAGACGGCCTGAAGGAGTCGTCAGCACGGGTGGGACGTTGGAAAGAAAGGTTACGGGCTTATTCCTTCTCCATTGCCCACCAGAAAGGTAGCAAAAACGTTGTCGCTGATTGGCTTTCCCGAGCGATATACGCGAATCCTTTACACGGCGGGGGGCCGTCGCAGGACCCAGACAGTCGCGATAGTGTACACGTAGATGAGGACACGGTGGACGCAGACGAGACCCCGGCTATGGCGAGACCACCCCAGCTCCCCGAAAGTGATTCGCCGATTAATCGGCATACCCGGCAGATTATCTGGAAAACCCGAACCGCAGGTATCTCTAAATCGGAGCACGAGCGTTACGGACGGCATAGAATCGTCACGGTATGGACTTTGGCCTCGATAACCCCTAATGAGATTGCAACGATCTTGGAATCGACAACAAAAAGGGGAAAGACGTATCACTTGTACGTCGGCAATAAGACAGTTTTGGACCGCATAAGGCACATGTGGGAAACTGAACGCATAGGGGGGGATAGAAACTTCGTTTTATGTAGACATCTGGTCGAGACGATCAAAGACGAGGGACAGCAGCGGGAGCTGGTACGCGCTTACCACGAGGGCAAGACGAACCACAGGGGGGTTCCAGAAACGTTGGCTGCGCTTCAACGGCGATATTATTGGCACCATATGAAACGCTCCGTTCGCGCAGTACTGAAAGAATGCACGGTGTGCCATCGAGCGAAATACGACCGACACCCCGTGGTTATTCACCCGGAAATAACCCCGACACCAAATTCTCCGTTATTAGACGTTCAAGTGGACGTATTCTCCTGGGAGGGGTCACACTGGCTTACGATTTTGGATACGTTTAGCAAGCTGGCCATGGCGTATTCGCTCGAGTCAAGGTCTGCCGACGCTATTTGGGAAGGGCTATTACAGTGGATCGCTTGCTACGGGGTGCCCCAGAGGGTGACCTCGGATGGGGGAAGGGAATTTCGCAATAGTCGTACTACTACGGAATGTGCCGAACTTCAGATCGACTGGCACTTCAACTCCCCAGGGAATCCGCAGGCAAGAGGGGCCATAGAGAGGTTCCATAGTACGATAGGAGAGCATTTACGCCTCTTTCATATCAACAGGGAATTAGGACCTGAGGCGGCAATGCCAAGAGCGATTTTGGCATATAATAATACCATTCACGCGGCTACGGGGTTCACACCAGTCGAGGTAGTGTTCGGACATCCCCTGCGCAACAGAGGCGACCTCTTAACGGCGATGACTACGCAGTTGCGCGATACGGTATCACATAGGCGGCGACGGTTGTGGGAAACTACTGTGAAAACCCGCAGTAGAATCGCTAAGGGGAAGGAAGCGAGAGCCGTACGGGTCGGTATGGCCGCGCCAGATCAATCACATAGGATCAAGCTGGGGTCGATCGTTTACCGCCGACCACCTTCTCGTCGGACAAAAGGAGAACCCCGGTTCGAGGGGCCGTTCAGGGTGGTAGCACTCAGAGAACACAATATTGTATCGATACAAGAGATTCAAGGCTCACAAAGAGTGCGACATACCCACGTCAGGCATCTCCGCATTCCTTTGGACGCGGGTAACAATTGAGACAATTGTGGAAGTGTATATAGTTCAGTGAATAGAGCACATCGAAGTTATCCTTTTGTTAACTCGACCTAGTTTTAAGTCTTTTTGTATATAGTTTTATGGGCCTTTGTGTTGATTAGTTATTGTAAATTAGTAATTATAAGTAGTTTTAGTTATAAGTCTGTAATTTTGTTTTGTGGGTTGTTTTAACAGTTTGTTTTCTTTTTTTTTTTTTAGAGTGGTTAAGCATTATGTAGTTATTTGTATATATCTTTTGGTTTCTGTATATTATATTTTGTGCTGATGTACATTTATATATTTTTTCTCAGAGTTCACTTCGTGAACTGGTGCGGGGGAGTTAAGTGGAGAGTTTAGGATTATGGGGAAAAATATATAAATAAACATAGCAAATCCTATATAAGGCTGTAGAAAAGTAAATAAAGCCAGTTGTATTCTAGACATTGTGGTGTACGTTTCATCCTCCCAACCTCTCTTTTTTTTTGTGTTTCGTGCCGAACAAGTTTTAACTTATATATATATATATATATATATATATATATATATATATATATATATATATATATATATATATTTATATATATATATATAGTGATATAAAATTCACTTTTTAATAACTGTGCTCATTTTAGGTATTGCATATTTTGGAAGGTGTTTTAGAACCTGTAAGATCTACTTCTCCAGAAGTGCCTATTTATAATCCTAATGCCTATGAATTTATGAATTTTTCTGAAAGTCTTGATCTTGAAAACCACCGAATAAGATAAGGAAATTCTTAAAAAATCATGAGTAGAATAATTAAATCTTGTACTTTTTATTTTGTATAGCTAACTTGTTTACATTTTTTTAATTACAGATCTTTCCGACATCGCGTTAACTACTATAATAAACAAAATGTTTTTACAGCAGAAGGGAAGATATATATATATATATATATATATATATATATATATATATATATATATATATATATATATATATGTATATTTATTTATTTAACCAAACTGTCACGAACTGGAAGCTTTCCCCCGTTTAGGTTCAGCAAAAAATGAAAAGGACGACTACCAGTTTATTGGTAACCTTAAGGTTGAACATAATTAGCTCTCTACAGGTTGCCACCGACCTCCTCTATACAGATTGGTCCTTTCAAGATTTATTGCGTGGGGTCGAACCCCAACTGCTTTAGCTCTGGTGCTGTGCCATCGGAGGCCTCACCCTTCCCAAGCTTTTATAATCCTTTGACTTGCATAGCTGAACCGATAATGAGTCTAAAAAATCCATCGCAATTAACATGTTATTAATTACAATTTCCAATTTATAACCGTTTATGTTTTTTAACATATCGATGAACAGATCCAGTGATTGTTGTAGTTTTATTAAGTATCTCATGTGGGATTTTTTGAACATAAGGTTATTAAAATTTTTGGGTAAATTGTATGCACACAGGGCTGCCGCCTCGGGGTAAAAAATACAGCAGGACCCACCCCACTCAATATTTTATGTTTTATTTTTGGTTAATTATATTAATATATGGATTAAGGTTATACGAAAACGAAACTTACTACAACATTATAAAAAGTTTATTTATTAATATAAAATAAAACACAATTTAAAAAAAAAACTTAATAATGATATTAATAATAATTAATTAAGTAAAGTTTTCATAATAACACTAATAGAGCTTGAACATTTTTTATTTACAACACTCCTCTTGCCTTCTTTTCTGAGAAAGTTTGAACAATCGAGTCAAAATTCATTTTTCTTACTAATCTAGACCCTTACTAAATTGATACTAGATAGTTACTAAATAGATAGCACTTAATTTTATCTTTAAACTATAAACAACATTCATATTTTTAAATTAGAGTACATTGTCAGAGTCTGGTAAAAGTACGTGATATTATTTATTATAGATTGAAATGACTATTTTTATTTCATATATTTCTTCAACAAACTTTATTGACTTTATAGATTTTTTTTTTTTGCTAAACCTTATCGAGGCTACCGGATATTGCCCCTCCCGGCGGCAGGCCTTTATACACAAAAATAAAAATAAAATAAAAAAATAATGCAATAAACTATATATATATATATATATATACAGCTGAATAAAAAATAAATAAAAATACAGTCTTCAATAATTCTTCTTCTGTTGTAAAAATTCTAATTCTCCATGATATTGAAACTCTTCCATAGTAAAGAATATTATTTAAACAAGAAAATTACCAACAAACATTGCCAATTCGGTAGTATCGACTCGTTCATTTCATTATAATCATATCAAGAATTGCTATCACTTTACAGAGTAGCAACATATTTCAACTACCAACATAAATACATAGTGTACATTAAACGTAATATAAGAAAATACGTTGTCCCTATTATGTATTATGCCTTTGGTAGGTTACGTAACGTAAGGGATCGAAACGTAAAATAAAACCGATTTATTATTTTTTTTAATGATTTTCCAAGATAAGGGATGGTGAAAATTTAAGGGGCTGGAAGGAAATGAGAGCGGTGATATATTGCCACCGGCGAGGGACAAGACTCAATTTCCAGCGAGCTCCACAATCTCCCGTCATCTCTCCCTATAAATCTTATTGATGCAATGCTAAAAAACTTAAATCTTTAAATATATATTTTTTTAGGTAATAATTATATTCTGCTTTAATTACTAAGATTAAAATGTTGCATTTTATGACACAAATGAACATAGTTGTAGGGTTCTGCGAGGGTGTGTGCTTAGTAAGAGAGCCATGAGTACACATCGACGTCGTTATTTGAAAAACGCTTAAGCGCCAAAAAATCGAAATTTATGGGACGTAAACGCCAAAAAATCGAAATTTATGGGACGTAAACGCCAAAAAATCGAAATTTATGGGACGTAAACGCCAAAAAATCGAAATTTATGGGACATAAACGCCACCTCTAACGATTCCCGCTCACGATATATCGAGGAAAAAATCGAAAATCTGGCCTTCTTCGGAAATCGGAAATCTGGCCAGTGCTTGAATCCTTAAAAATATATTAAAATTATAAAAGTTTAGCGATCTTAATAAACTCCTACTGTATACAATTAAGAATAAAATTAAAAAAAATAAATATTGTTATTTGGGGAAAAATCGTTTCATGTGTATCCTGTAAAGTTTGCTAAATGGCGCTTACGCCTTTTTCAAAAGACGACATCGACATATTAAAACATATTTAAAAAAACAATAATGCTAAGTATTTCTATTACTTGCCTTTCAAAACATCTTACATTCATTAAAAACAACTATCCTGATGTTTCGTATGCTTTACAGTGAGGGAGGGAAGCGACCATACCTATGTCAGAGCTAAACTCCCGCAACATTTTCAGAATTTTAGAGGAAAGCAAAAAGATGTTTTAGATTGCATTATATTGCTTGTTTTGGATAGTGGTGGATCTTTATATTTGAAGTATTGCTTATTTTACCACACTTGTGGTAATGGATGCTGAACAACAGAAATACTGCTTAGCTTTGGGCCACACCCCACGGAATAAGAGCCCGGGTTTGAAGAAGAACGTCTCTATTGGTCAGCGCGTCACCAAATGGTTCAACTGCCAAGGGCGGGCGTTGGCTGGCTAGCAGCAGCAGCATATTTTACAAAAATTTTAGCTTATTTACGATACTTATACTCGAAAAATATGGTCAGACAAATACAAATTCGATTAAAAAATAAAAATTAGCAAAATTGGACTTACGACAGTTTACCTAAGACGAACAGATATAAATGAAAAAAATATATAATAAAAACTACAATAAAATCCAACACAAAAACCTATGCAATTTATTACACAATGGTTTATTATTTCCAAATATTTATATACCAAAAATATTTGGTGTACCCACTCACACAACTTTCCTTATCGCAATGTGTTAAGTCCTAAACCAAATACGATTGCTAATATCAGTTCGATAAAAAAGATTTTTTATTTTATGTTTAGCATTGAAGACAATTAAATTATATTTCCAATGAGCATCTGGAATATTCCGGGAGATGGGAAGCATTTAAGATGGCCCTATACTATCGGTTCTTTCTTCCATCCGAACTGTCGGTTTGAACGATGGAAAATGGTGGGAGGAAAACCGTCGGTTTTGCAAGGCGACCGATATTGCCCTGCACCATCAATTTTTCATCGATCTGAACCTTCCATCCGCTCTGTTTAATTGATTTAATTTATTTATCTGATTAATTACTTTATAACTTAAGTATTTCAAAATTAATTAAATCAAAATCTAATTATTAGTTATTTAAATTTCCACCCCGACCAATGTTCATAGGTTGAGGAAAGTAAATAGTAATTAATAATTATAAAAACTAATTATTGTGTGATGTTGACTAAGTTGACAGGACATCTCTGAGTGGAGGATTTCAAAACAATAAAATAAAAAAATAAATAAAAAATAATCTTATGTCTGAAATGTATTAATTGATACTATAATGCTTTGGGTTGGTAAGAACATTATTGATTTAATTTTGATAAACGTTTATCAAAATTAAATCTATAATGTATGAAACAGCAGAGAAACTATAAGAACGAGGCAGCCTTGTAGGGGAGGTTTTGAGAGCCATCGTTCCAACACGAAGGTTTTTTTTCCGTCTTCGATAGATCTCTTGGAACGCCAGAAAAACCGACAGATCGACATGTCGCACATAGTCAGTTGAGTTAAACTTCAAGAAATGCACAATCTCTTTCAAAAATTTTAATCTGAAGCAACACTTTGAAAAATATGAAAAAAAATTGAGTGAGTTAATATGGCTTAGTAAAGATACCCTATGACTTTGGTTTGTCCTCCTCAAAAACCTGTAGAGTTATAGCCGTTTTTCTACGAATTTTCATACAATTTTTTAGTTTTTACGGGAAAATAGCATTATAATGCAATGTCCTAAACGCTGAATCGTGAGCCAAAATTTCCTGTTGATAGTATATGAGGTCCATAGCATATGATAAAATTGAGAAATGTTTCTGGCGTATAGAGCTTGTAAAAAAAAAATAAGAAAAAAATGTGAAAAAATTAAAGTATTTCAATATACTTGGGTTAATTTTGGGGCACAGGTGGGAACTAGAGATCTGAAAGTTTGGTAATAGCAATTTCTTGCGAGGGTGTAAATATATATATTTTTAAAGTCAGCAGGCATTTATCGCTCTCAGGCACTTTCAACTACCTTAGCTTGATGAGCCACCTATCAAGATTCAAGAACGGTGGGTTTAGTGGAATTTTTCACAAACTTTCTGATTCGGACTTTTGCCCGGTTTTAAGGTTGAAATACTACTAAGTGCATGGTTCAAATTCGATGAAAAAAACGGACATCTTTTTATTTTATTTTATTTTTAAGGCCCTAGTTTTTCCCTATAGATGGCCGTGTCAACGCCTTACAAAATCTCTTAATCGGTCGCCATTTTTAAACTAAATGGCGGATGGTAATGTCAAGTTCCGAGCATCGCGCCGATACTTTAAATTTATATCACAATATTATTGGAATATTGCAAAGCAAAGCCTTACGTAGGTATATCAAATACTAAGATATAACAAACCTGTCAACGTTTCGCAAATTCAGGCGTCATCATGATAGAGAAAGATACAGAAGAAGAGTTATAGACTATTTCCATTACTTTTTTTTTTCTTGATATGAAATAGGCTTTCTCTTTATCTACTCGATCTTCTGTACTGACGATGCCTGAATTGGCGAAACGTTGGCTGGTTATTTATTTATTAATATTTGAGAGACTTAAGGTTTTTTTTTTGAAAACTAATAAAATCCAAACAGTATTTTTTTGTTCTTTTCAATTTAAACATATTAAGATTAACTATTTGCAAAACCACTGTTTAATGTAGCATTTTATGCTAAGCAATTCAAAATACAGATTGGTATTATTATACATATTAAATTAAATGTAATATAAATTAGTTTTATAAATGTTTTATAATACTAATTTATATTACATTTAATTTAATATGTATAATAATAACAAACTGTATTTTGAATTGCTTTTTTTTTTAATTTTTGTTTTTTTTAGAACTGAAGATGAATGTATAGCATTCGAAACTAGTTTTCAATAAAAACTAAATTATAGAAATGACAAATAATTTATCAATTCCTAATTAGATTGATCCTTCTATACCATCATGCGGATGTCAACTGACTTTGACATTTTGCTATGAAAATATATAATGTAAAAAATCGCTCACTAGAAGATCAGAGCAATTAATACGTATTATACTGCAATACTATATATTATACTGTATTATTTCTACTGAGATAAATTATTCCAAAAGCCTAAAGAACTGTTTAATTGAAAGCCATTTTCCCTAAAAGGCTATCTTCCCCAAAACTAAAAGAGCCGGAGAGGGCCCTAAGAGAAGACTACCTCTTGGCCCCCTTATCTTGGCGATTCTTATTATTCTTCCCGTTGAAGGAGTCATTACCTTGGGAAAGATACTGGGATACCCAGCTTTGTTTAGTTCTCTCAACGACAGGCTCAGGAAACTACCTCCTAGAGCTTAACATTCAAACCTTTTATCTTTCTGTGTTAGCCGCTTATCTCCAGATGCAATTAACTGATATATCCTGAATTTCGTTTTTTAAATACCAAAAAAACTATTAAGTTTTGAAGTTGGAACCAGTGTCGCCGTCTGCCGAGCACGGGCCCGGGGTAAAGTAATAACAGCGGCCACTCCCTTCCCCCCACTCCATATTTCGAGCATTTTATTTTTGTCAATAATATTAATGCATGGATTAATATGGAAACGGAACTTACTATTACATTACAATAACAAGAGATTACGAGTATCGTTTTACATAAAATACAACACTTTTTTTTTTACAAAATTTCTTAATGATGATAGTATAATTTAATAATAATTACTTTAGTAAAGTGTTCATAATAACACTAATTTTTATCAAGGCTCTTCTTACCTTATTTTCTGAGAACGTTTGAATAATCGAGTCAATATTCAATATTCTTGCTAACCTAGACTCAATAGACAACACTTAACAAGGATCACATTAAGTTACACTATCAGAGTGTGATAAAAGTAAGTACAGTAGAGCGTCGATTATCCGGACTAATCAATAAACCAGCCTTAGTCCGGATAATCGACACAATTATAGTAAAGTTAAATTGGAACTGAGAAAAAATAATAACACAGAATATAAATAATATATGTATTTCTATTTAAACGATTAACCATTGAAATGGTGACATTTAGAAGTAATTATATTTCAAAAATATAAATAAAAAAAGAAATTAATAATAGTGTCCGAATCTTTCTTCAAGTCATTTATTGCAGCTTTGCCGATTTTAAATTCTTCAGCAAGGTTAATAGGATTTTCGCCTTTTTTTAGTCTTTGAATAATTTTGACTTTATCCTCAAATGAAAGAACAACACGCTTTTTTTTTTTTTTAGCATTGTACACAAAGCACGCGATCACCAAAAACCGAAAAACACGAAATCACTTTTTACTTTGATTAATAACGGGTGTTAAAGCAAAACTCTTATGTGTCTCTTTGATCAAAGATAGACTGAAAAAATAAATAAGCGAATAGAAAGACTCGAACAATTTCCAGGAAAAAAAGAAAGGAGAATAGGAAAGAATAGACCCCACCTTATAAATTAAAAGAACTCAAGTTTAGAATCAAGCACAGTAAAACTAAAAGTATATTAAAATTTTACTACAGCATAGTTTGTAAGAAATTTTTTATATGTACCTACTAATGATCAATCAGATAAAAAAAAAATTAACTTTCAATAGTCGAGAAACAGCTACCTATTAATTATGTAAAATTATATATACATAATGTGAAATAAAGTTTTGAGTTTTGCTAATTCCACTTGAATTTTTCAAACTCGGGAACATGTTTGCACCAAAACCAAACGCACTTTTGTAAAAAAAAAAAAAAAAAAAGAAAAAAAAAGAAAAAAGAAAGGTCCGGATAATCGGCGCTCTACTGTACGAGATATTATTTATTATAGATCGGAATGAATTTTTTATATGCATATATTTGCCCGAAAAACTTGTTCCACTATATAGATTTTTTTTTTAGTCTACTCTTAGCTCTTATCGGGAGTAGCCCGCGGAAGTCCTGGCCTCGGAGGTTTTACCCTGAACTCCCCTGACGGCGAACAGTATCATCAAAACCTGTCCTTTTTGCGAAAAAAACTAGCCACGCATCTTGTCTTTATCTGGATTACAAGAGGTTTGTTTTAATGTATTTTTTAACGCTGAATCGAATACAGCATATCCCGATTCGACAAGAGTTAAACATTTCAAGATATAATCCAAAAGATATTGAAAATAATTGGGTAAATAAAAGCGACAGTTAAAAAAAAATTATAAGCACATTAAAAAAATATAATTTTACAAAAACAAATAATCATTGTAACGTATTACTAATAAATCTATTTGATATAAATTAAATATAAAACAATGTACAATATAAATTTAAAAAAAAAATGAGCAACTATATTAATTACATCACGGAGATCGAGAATTAGCAAAAAATGGTTTCTCTTTAACTTATTAATAAAAGCATCGGATGTCACTTGAAGCATGTTGAAGACATCCTTTTTGGTAGTGGCTCTGCTGAAATTACCGAAATGCCCTATAAAATACTCTGGATATTATTTTTCCTAGCTTTCGGGGTTTTTTTTCTGTGAACTTCCCAATAGGTTAAATAGTGGCTTAAATAGTGTTACAATGCAGATGGATTTTGAAGATATTATAAGGCATGTATTACCATCTATGAAGTTGTACATACAGTTTTGCAGTTTCACGACAATGGCGAGACGGGATGTAGAAATTTATTTTTTGAGCTTTATAGCATATTTTTGTTTCTAGGAAAAATTTGAGGAGGAAAAGTTGAAATTTACATTCAGCACCCAAAAAAGCATAAATAATTAAATTTTTAAAACTTCTTCAAATATTTCCCATGCCTTTCTGGTTCCCATTTGACTGAACTAAATTGCGTCTCCTAATTTTGACTCACTTTCGCTACAAAACAGAGGGGCCAGACAAACAAATCTTTAAAATATAAATTGTAGGTAATTTACTCTTGTTTAATTTAATGTGAAATGAATATTAGAAGTCATTCAAATTAATTGTTTCAAGTAATGAACAAAAAAAACAAAACAGGTTTGTTGCATTTTTTTTATACTTTCAGAAAAAAATTTGAATTTGAAAAGTTGTAATTCGTAATCAGCGCCTTAATAAACATAAATGAGCAAGTTTTCGAAACTTCTCCCAAACTTTCCACCGGGATTCCTTTCTGGAAACGTTCAGCCAGAACAATAGTCTTACGAATTAAAATCAAAATCTCAATAAAGTTCGCAGGTTTACGCAGCTGGATACTATTTCCACACGTAAATAGAAGCCTAAAAGTTTCACAAAAACAGGATAAAACACACCGCTCGGCCGCGCTCAAAAAAATGCACAGTGTTTAAAAAAGCCCTTTAATAACCCACAAGTGTCATATATGTCAAATAGATTTTCCAATCGTATCATTGCATGTTCATAGATAAATTAGAAGAAATGAAGTTACTCAGAATTTTGACATCGAATTCCGCATTTCTGAGTATGATTTTTGATTGCTACGAGGTTAAACTAAGCAAAAACAACTGTAAAAAGCCGTTTTCTCCTGTAATCCTGGAAATGGGCACGTGAACTATTCTAAAATGATGGGATATACTAGAATCCGGCATTTTGAGTGCGTTACGATCTAGAAGTTTTGACCACTTTGCGGCGGATCTGTTTGGAACAGCCGAAGATAGTCATTAATTATGCCACTTATGTAATTAATTAACATTTGTTGTTTGTACAGATGATATCAAAGAGGTATAACGTTAAAAAAAAATAGTGTTCTGCCATAAAGTGAATAATTGCGAACTGTTAGATATCTTTGTGAGTGATCCATCCAGTATCGTGATTGGTTTCAGCTTGCAGTTTCAGTACATGTTTCAGTTTTAACTAGATTTTGAAAACAAAAAGGAATAGTTCCGACGAGGAGAAACTCCTTTCGATTATGTTCTTTTTTGGGTGGGAGGAGTGTAGTACATGATACTATTTAAATGATTAGCGATACTTACTTGTAAAGTTTAGCTCCCCTGCAATCTCATTCCAGGCATCTACTTTCTTCATCACATTTTTGTACATTTCATGGAAAGTGCCGTACAAATACGGGTATTTTCCCACTTTTTCTATGAGTTCCCATTACACGTAACTGATCGCTCCAACTGCGCGATGATTTTATAATTTTCTGCCAGCCTCGATCAAAACTGGCTCGTTGCGATAGAGCACGCTATAATATACAACAATAAAACTAGTTCATTAGTTTTTCCGCTAAGAGAGATCACTGATCTCCGCGACAGATCGACTGTAAAGAAAACTCCTCCGTATTATTCCACAATTCACTATATCAATCTCAGTAACTGGATGTCGTATTCTGCAGCAACTGCCATCAATATTCGGGCGATACACATGTCTCTCTCATATCTTGGACTGAATTCTCTGTTCTAAACATTGTTTCGAGGTACTGGTAACACAGACATGCCACTAAACCAGTAAACAATATTCGCCAAACATTTAAAAGTCCAAGCACGCGACTGGATCGACAGCGGACCGATAGCCTTAGATTCTCGATCCTCCTCCCTAAATAGTCGAGATAAGGGGACATTTACACAGTTAACTGGGCGGCACAAGAGAGCAGATAATGCCAACTGCTGATAGGAATAAATCAAGTGCTAAATCCCGGCAGATGTCGTCCCCAGTGTGGGAACTCTTGATTGTGGCTATTGTTGTGGTAAGCCTGTTTTTCACCGGCCGCACTAACGCCTCCTATTGTCTACTTGCAGAATTTTCCATAATCTCTTCCTCCGTTAAAGAGAGCCAACCTCCCGCCGCGAACACCTTTATTAATTCCCCCACTTTCCAATTTTTATCCGATTCCATTCACAAGCACTAAGCCTATGTTTACTGCTTCTCTCCCAACAATTCATTCATGACTGAAGTAGCATTAACTTTCAACTGCCTTCAATATAGATGAAAATAATTCAGTACTGGAAGATGTCAAATAAAAGTATACGCCATACCGAAAAGGATATTGGGTGAAGATACGGAAAGGTCCGCCGTCGGAGTAGCTTCCAGGAAGCCCGATAAGGAATGACTAAAACATCTATTCAGACAAGTATAATAATAATTTGTATTTTTATTCAAGCTGTAATAAATAAAATCACATACTTTCATCATACCGACCTCGTTTTTTCAAAACATTCGAAATTTAGGACTCAGTTTCTGATGGGACGTAAACACCACCTCTATAAAGATTCCCGCTCACGATATATCGAAAAAACAAAACTGTTTTCGATATATCTGGATATGGTCCAAAAATCGACTATGGAACCAAAATGACGTAAGCACTAATTACTGACAACTCTCAATCGTCACTTTGGCCTGGACCATTGATATTAGCCTTAAAAATATATTGTAATTATAAAAGTTTTGTCACCTTAATAAACTTCTACTGTACACAACTAAGAATAAAATTTAAAAAAAAAAAAAAAAAAAAATATATATATATATATATATATATATATATATATATATATATATATATATATATATATATATATATATATATTGTTATTTGGTGAAAAAACGTTTCATGTGTGCTTAGGCATCTGTTTCAAAAAACGACGTCGATACTCGACAGTGTAGCCTAATTTTTAAATTTCGAAGGTAGGCAAGACTGTATCAGTCTATGAAAACAACGGAACTCCATTCAAGGACGTTGCTGCAACAATTTATGGAAGGGGACAAAATCTAAAATTCTGCCCCCCTCCCATTTTTTGACCGGATTTCTCAAATACATTAAATATTTTAATTTTTCTAACTATATTATGAAATCTTGGTAATTTTTCTCAACACTTATATGGATTTGAACATTTCACCTGTTGCGAATTTTGACACTAGACAAGAATATATATATATATATATATATATATATATATATATATATATATATATATATATATATATATATATATATATATATATATATATTATATTGTATTATATTCAAACACAACACCGTATCAATAAATCCCAATTTTTTAACTGAAAAGGCATTGGTATTGATTTTAAATGTAAGTAAATATTTGAGTAATATGTTTTACCACAATTTTCGCAGTTTGAAGTAGTTTCTCAAATCTCAAATTTCCCAACTTTTTGGGTCTTCAAATTATTGGAGGTGATGATTTTTTGCCATTACAATTATATTTTTTACCAGAAGAATGTTCTTTTTTTTTTTTTACTTATATATTATAATTGAGATTATTGTAAATATCAATTGACTTTTACTAATGTAGTCTTTGGCCAGACATTTTTTTCTGTTTTATTTTTTGCTTGCACATACTTCTTATTCTTAAGGGACCTAGTCCAAGAATAAAGTTTATTTTTCTATTCTAATCTACTAATATTTATAGTAATATTTTCAATGTCTAGGTATATCATTTATTAAATAACATTCAATACATTTATACAATTTTTGTTTACAGATGAGAATAAGTAAAAGAATTTTGTAACTTCGGGGAAAGGGAATGGACCCCCTGGATCTTTCATCTGGTTATGCCCTTGATGTTCAGGTAAAAATTAGGTAACGTCTGGACTCCAGGTGACTGGACTAAAAAATGTGAATGGAAGAGAGAAACGCCGAACTACCGAACTAACGAACCGCGTAAATTTATTCTAGTCAAATCGATTCAAAGAAATATTCTTTTAATAATCGATGCGCTATTAACTATTTCATTTAAAATTTAATAAGAGACGTTTTGGAGAAGACTTTTACTAACGACGGAAGATATTTTGTTAAAAAACATAAAAGCACAACAATTAGTCAAACTGAACATTCCAGATGCCCTGGCATCACCATTCAGAAGATAATCCTTTCATTCGAAATGCAATGACTGATTGTGAGACATTCAATCGACAAGGGAAGGGAAGGGAAAGAAGCAATCAGGTTACAGCAAACAGCTGGAGGAGACAATTATTGGAATCAGAAGGACTATCCATCAAGCTCTGTGACGTCCTCAAGTGGTGGATGGGCCCCCAAGTGGTGGATGGGCCCCCAAGCTGTGAGCTCCCCGCGGGGACACTTCGTTATATCACTCGGTCTAGGTGCTACACCAAAGTCTCCTCCATACTTTCTTTTGTCTAACTGTTTCTGGCCAATATGACTCTGAGTCCTGTGAAAGCTCTCCAACAGGACTCTTCACGCCTTCTGGATTTATGACAGATGTTTCGAAACAATTTGTCTTTCATGCTTCGTTTCCTGGAGAAGACATTTTTTATTCAGATTGAATTGCCAACAGTATACAAAGGTAAGTGTAAGCATTGCATGGTTCCTCTTTCTAAGTGTATTTAAAAAAACACTGCCGATGAACTTGAGATTGTTTTAATTAATAGTTGATACATAGTTAAGGTCAGGGGCGTATGCAGAAACGTAAAGTAAACATTTTTAAAACCTAATTAATAATTTTCGTGCGTTTTGATTGCACTTGGAGAAATGCTATCAGACCAACGGGGTCTGCAATGAATTAATTCCAAATGCGATTTTTAAATAATTCAAAAATGACTTGACAAAAAAAGCCGTAAACGAACTGGGATCGGTTGGGGGCACCTTGCTAAATGTTGGGTCTGTCTGTAGGTGACACGCAATCTCACCCGGTTGACGGTTTAATTTCCCAGCCCAGTTCCATTAACGGCTTCTATTAGGCCTCCATTAGAGCAAAAAGGGTTCATCCACTTCCCTCGGTCAAGTTTAAAGAAGGCGATTTTAACTTTTTTTTTTTTGTTTAAGTATGCCGAATGAACAGACTCTCGACAAAAACTAATGGAGACACCTCTTGACATGTATGCTCGGTTCCTGAGCTATATTTCAGAAAGAGTTAGGTTTTGAATCACATTTTAGCGAAATAAGAAAGTAGCTGCTTAAATAAGAAAGTATTGATCTCATAGCCTCACTGTACAGGTGTAGGAAAATAATATAAGAAAAATCTTGTGCGGTGCGCTCATATCACACAACGTTCACTTACCACTATACTTTGAGTAGAAATTAATATCTGTTCGACAGAGGCTAATTTCCATTTAGTTTCAATTAAATAATATAAAACCAGAAATTATTAATTACAAAATTCGCATGATGGTACGCGTTTTTCGTCACTCTCCATTACATTCTATAACGTTATATGTAAGATATTAATTTTTCTAAAATTTTTAGCTTTCCAACGATATATTATATATCTATATTGCTACTCTTATTTTCGGTAATTTGTTTTTAATCTGGGAAAACATTTCTCCTTGAGGTAATTATCAACAACTTACAGTACACAAAGGTAAGCGTAGGCATTGTATTTTTTCGGTTTGTAAGTACATATAAAAAAACACTGCAGATGAACTTGAGATTATTTTAATTAATAGTTGATACATAGTTGAGGTCAGGCGTACACAGAGGGAGGAATCAGAGAGAAATAACCCTCCAAAATGTTTGAAAAAATATATGATTGCCTATCTATATATATCTATAAATATGATGACCTATTACCTGATGAAATGTACCTGAACTAATATAATAAAGAGAATGTAAAACTAATATAATGAACGATTATAATATATGTAAGGTATTAATTTTTCTAAAACTTCTAGCTTTCCAACGGTACAATATATGTCTATATTGCTACTCTTATTTCCAGAAATTTGTTTTTAATCAGGAAAAATATTTCTCCTTTTTTCTCCTTTAAGTAATTATCAACAATTTTCAATGTTTTTATTTATCCATTTTATCACTAATGCAATGAGAAATGGCTAATTATTTCAAATAAACTAAATTAAAGATACTTGATACGTAGACATTTTGAAAATGAAGCATTTAATCCCTATCAGACTATTTCGATGAGGATAAGACCTACCTGATATTGAATACCATTTGTTTGTACAATGGTATAACGAGTTTAATCAAAATCGTTGGAGCAGTTTAAGAGAAAAGAAAAAAAATGGAAAATCGATAAAACAAAGTGGCACTCCCGCTAAGTCGATTTTAGCGGAAGGTTGCTGTAGCATACCAGGCATATACCTACCTACCTTAAGTATGTAATTTCAGTTAATTTTCGATTTTGAGCTAGGACAGACCATTATGTGATACTTGGTTATTTGGATCCAGAGGACCTTAAATGTGAATTTCCGTTGAAAACTCGGATTTGAAATTTTCCACGATCGTAATAATTCTCCTTCCTGCCAATATGTTTCATGTTTAGTTAGGTAAAAGTAAAAATACAAAACTAAACAATGATGGGGGAGAGATGTGGAGAATTATAATGAAATTGAACTAGATGAGGAAAAGATAAAACTTGTTCATAGGTTGAAAGCGTTAAAATAAGTTGAGGAAATACATCATTATATTATAAATATCAAGAAAAATATTTGCAGAGGGCTTTATAATTTAGGTGACGTCTTACAACAAAGATCACAACTGGAACATGTACAACATGGTTGTGTTCTGCTTGTCTACAAGTCATTTTCAACTTGGCACATTACTTTTATACAAGTTATTTGCTAATTAAGTTATTTGCAATAAACACACACACCAGTAAATACCGATTCGTTAGGGCTTCCCCCTTGTATATAGATGTTCAGGACAACTGGGTTAATTTAATTCTAATAAATCTATCCTAGTTGTGTAATGATTCAGAAAATGAATGTTACGATTGGACCAGAGAAGTAATAAAACCAGAAATGATACGTCTAAACCAACCTTAGAGCATCAGATAATCGAGTTAAAATGTAATAATTATAAATAGATTAGGAATTTGAAAACTCAATAAAAACCATATGGTTTTTATCCTTATAGTCAATTACATTATACTAGAATTATAGGAAGATAAAGTTACCATTAGAAAAAGAAAGAGATACGATTATCCAATTGAATAAATGGATTAATGGATCCATTAAATGATAAGGTTGCCATGGCAGTAGCGTGCATGGGTCGTTAAACATTAACAGTCCAACAATAACGGTACCAACGCAGGATCGGTGCATCTTCGTCAATACTGATAACATCAATGCTACTTTGTATTTGAGGAATGGATAAAAATGTTTAATCTATAATGTTGATTTTTTTTTTTTATCAATATAATTTTATTAGGAATTGAAAAATTATATCAATTTAATTTTTTCACTTATAATCACGGACGAAATAAAAGGAAAGCGCAGGGAAGTAAAAAAAAAATAATTAATATGGTAGTTATAACGGTTCCAACCAGAATCATAAATAAATATTATATTTAACCATATTTTATGTGTATTTATTATTTTAATACACTTTATATATATATATATATATATATATATATATATATATATATATATATATATATATATATATATATATATAACAAACAGAGAAGAATAAAAATTCTCGTTAAAGTATAGTTTGTAGTAGTGAAGTAAAACTATCGGAACTATTGATAGTCCTAAAAACTATTGACAGTACAATCGGAAAAAAAAGTTTTTTTTAAATTTCTTTTAACAGAAATAACGTCCAAATCACTAAATTCTTATACATGCGATGCAATTATTTTAAGGAGGGGAAATAAAGGAAGTCATAGTTATATAACAATATTTTAACAATTTGTTTTCATGAAAATATTGCACATAAAAATAATATAATGATAAAACATATTCAATGAAAACGAATGGATTCTTGAATAAAAAGTTTGAAAAAAGTAAATGATTGTCTGAAAAATTAATTTTTTAAAAACATCGATGTTTTCCAATGGATCTTCCATCCCTACCAAATTCTTTTAAATTCAGTGTTGCCAGGTCGGTCATATATTTTCCCTCTAAACTTATCTAAATTTTCTCCTGAATCCTTCAATTTTAATCCTAAATTTTGAATTCTTATATTTCCATTAATATAACCAAAATTATGACCTAGGATAAAATAGAATAAATGATAACTAATGAACTTTAGGTTTATACATTTTTTTAAAACAATTTAATATTAATTCAATACATTTAAATATTACTTAAATCAGTTGAAATTAATCAGGTCAAATTAATGATTACAAGCAAACTTAAAACAACACAAAACAAGATAAGTTGAAAACGAACATTTAATAAAAATAAAAAAAATCTAAAATCATTTGTTCAAAATTGTAGCCGTCCACATTATGCATTGAATATTTTCATTCAGAATATTTTCATATGCATTGAATATTTCATATCGGGGAAAAAAAAAATTGGAAATAGTCTAAAAATCGATTATTGATGACGTAAGCACCAAATACTTTCTACTTTCAGTCGTTACCCTGGCCTTGACCAGTGCTAGAAGCCTCGAAAATATATTATAATTATAAAAGTTTTGCCACCTTCATAAACTCCTACTGAAAACAATAAACAATAAAATAAAATAAAAACATATTGTTAGTTGGAGAAAAACGTTTTTTGGTTTTTCCTGTAAAGTTTGCTAAATGGCGCTTACGCCTTTTTCAAAAAACGACGTCGATGTGTATGAAATATCTTATTATCTTGTTTTTATAGTCCTGAAGAAGGCATTCTAAGTAGGTCAAAACTTCAGCACACATTAATACATGAATAAACTTACTGAGTGTTTTTTTTTTTGTGCACACCTCAAATAGTCCTTTATGCTATTTAAAGGAAATATAAATTGCTTTAAGCGGAACGGTCTGAATTTGCTTGCAGTAGAAAGTGAAACTCTATATTAAAGGAGATATTGGATAGCCTTGGTTAATCCTCAGCTTATACTTAACCCCGATGGTAAGTCTTCATTTAATTCCACTCTGAAATGAATGGCCATCAGCAACATTTTGGACAATCTTCATTAAATTTTTAGGGTTCCCATTCTTTTCCTCAGTTTACACGATCCAGGATGATACTTTTTTAAGTAGTTTTTTTACCAAAATGGCGGCCGATTAGAAGTTTTATGACATCATGTCTTAGCCATTTGAAGATCGAGGATACAAATAAAGGGTTTTGGAATTATACAAAAGCCTAAAAAAAAAAAAATCAAAATTTTTGGATATATAATTATTTAGAAATAATGAACCATAGTGCAACAATTTGCAGCATTGGTTTTTGGTTAGATCAAAAAATACTTTAGAAAATGTTTTTATACAACTTCTTATACGAAAAGAATGTGCACATTTTCTACTTTTTTTTTCTAAATTTCTACGAATACGAGTGGAAGGGATCTTTTTTCAAGGACGGATTTAAAGAATAGAAAAAATAATTATTTATTTATTCTACTTCGTTGCATGAAAAACATGAGAAACATATAGCAACATAATTAACTACAATGACAATTATTAAGGATTACAACAACTTCATAAATGAAGTTACAAATTTTTTTTTCCTTCCTTATCCTCCCTCCTCCCCATAAAAATGAAAAAAAAGAATCAATAATTAATAAACATTTGTTTTTAAATTTTTCTAAATCCCTTCGTCTCTTAGTTTGTTATGCATCTTTTATAACACTCATTTAATAAACTTTCTTTTTTTTTCCATAACCCCCGTCTCTTCATTTGCCATGTACTTTATGCTCATTTAATTTTCCTTCAACTGTAACCGTGTTACATTGTAAGGGCTTTCTGTTCTTAAGTATCGATTTTTAATATTTTTAAGTTATTTACACTCAACAGGTGATGGAGTTTACCCAGTATTCGTATACCCCTTACACAACTAAAAATAATAAATAAATTAATCCTTGCTTGATTTTGCAATACTGCCATAGAATAGTGATAGCCTAATTATGCATTTATAAATCATCAATTTCAGCCGAAGAGAAAGGTTCCTTGAACCGAGAAAAGGATCGAGTATGTTTGCTTTCGCACGAACTGATTTTAATTTTGTATCGAAAGAGTGGATCGAAAAAGTCATGACGGTCTAGTTGTATCCTCAGATACGTTAGTTTATTTAAGACATTGCTTGAGTATCCATTCACCCGAAAGTTGATCGGAAGTTTCTTTTTGCCTTTCTGGAAGGGAAAGACTTAGTTTTGTCTACCTTGACTTCAATATTCAGGATTCCTGGCTGATCGATAATATTTTGACAAGCCACTTAGGCTTGTTTCAGAGCTCTTTCAGCTTTGAGGCTGTAAGTGGCTTACTTGTGATAGCTACGTCATCAGCAAAAGCAGTTACGGTAGCTTTTCGGTACGTCGCACCAATAATTTAAAAGATGTAGATCGAAAAAAGTATTGGTGACAAAACCGCTCCTTGTGGAACACCACAAATATGAGATATTTGTTTTGAATAGTTTTCCCCTTTACTACTGTCGAACGCTCACTGAGAAACGATATCAAAATAGAATAAAGTTGTAGAGGGCATTCTAGATCAATCATTCGCTGGCAGACTAGGCTGTGCGATACGGCATCAAAGGCTTTTGAGCAATCAATTGATATCAGTGACATGGTGGTGTTCCTGTTGAAATTTTGATTCGGCTCGTTCTGCAGCTTCATTAAAGGATGCATTGTGGAGTGTGCTTGAAAACCTGTCTGTTATGGTGGTATTATCTCGCTTTGCCGACTGAAATCCTTCATGTAATTTAGGATGACTTTTTCAAATATTTTTGTCAGATTTAAGTACAGCGTATAACGTAACATATTTTCATTCTTTAGAGAATATCGTAGACTCATGCGAGTATTTAAGTCATTTAGTAATAAATATTAACCTTAAGTTAACCTAATAAAGTGTGTAATGAACTTGCTTCCACGGGCATTACACAAGCTTTTTATTATATAGAAATATCCTTTGACCATAATCATATACAATATCATGCCTATTGATTGTAAGGTCAGTAGGATAATCCATTACTCATACTATGAATATTCAACTAAACCACCATCATCAATGTACATTTTTCAATACTGTAAAAATTAAAATTAATGTAATCTATTATGCTAAGAGAGCTAAGCCAGTTCGGTAGTCAAGGATTTTACAATATTAAATGTTTATACCTTATTTAAATTAAAAAAATACAATGATAAATATTTTTAGTCAGGAATTTTGGAGAGGGAAGCTGAGGTGCAAGGGATTGATTGGTTCTAACGAGACTAAGGTAAATATGTGCCCAGCACTGGAGAACCAAAGACCGCTGACCTCAGCATAGGACTAAGATTCTATCCTGAAGGAAAATAGAAAAAAAAAGAAGTAAATCTAACGGTTTTTAATGCCTACAGAACATATTATAAACGATCTTTTCTTCTATGATTAGGATCTTATATATAATAATGAAGATAATAAGATATAAATAATAAGATAAATAAAAAGATATAATAATAAGATAAATTGGATTAATATGCTACCAAATTATCATCTAATGAACAACTGAATTTTAATCAATTACATAAAATCATAATTATTTATAAGTAATAATGTCTATTATGTAAATAAAAAATCGTTGCTTTTAAGTTCGAAAATCAAAATAATCGAATAATAAAAATAATTAAACAATTCTTTATTCAATGAAGCGAAGACTATATCTCTATAATAAAATGATCTTGATAGCTGGTTAATTTCTATTAATGTGCTTAACAAGCTTTAAAAATTAATTTTACATGCGCAAAGCTCAGATTTATTAAAAAAAAAAAATGAAAAAGTTTATTAAAATGCTTAAAATATAAAAATAGAATAAAAAAATATTTTTTTGGATACTAAAAATTAATTTTGTATTCTATTTTTATATTTCAATGAACTTTTTTAAAAATGTGAGTTTAGTAATTAATTAACTAAATTTAATAATAATTAATTTAATTAGTTAATATGATTAACTATAATATAATAAGTAGTTAAGAATGCAGAAATGATATATAAAATCCAAAATGTACTTAACATCAAGTTAGTAAGAATAGTAATCTTTTGTTTTTTTCAATTATTAGAATAAAAATGAAATTCAAAGAGCTTAAACCTGGATTAACAAGCGAAGGCGCTGAGAATATACCCGTCCTGCAAAACACGGACTTTCCAGAGTTTATAATTTTATCTCCAGATATTTACACAAAATCAGAATGAAAAATTTTGAATATATTTTTTTATAATAAACATATAAATTATGCTAAATATATAATATACAAATCAGCTAAATAAGAAGAATAAATAATATACTATTTCTCTATCTTGCAAATAAAAAAAAAAATTCAATAGAACTCCCCATAGAGGCAAAAAATTGCCTTTGAAACTTCTTTAACCCTAAAGAATGGCTGTAATTGTTTTTAGCCTGAAAAAGGCAAAAAATTACAATATTTCAATTTATCGAAATTTCCATACATCGAATTTTTTTCAAGGGACTTTCATGTTCGATATATAGAGGTTCGACTATATATATATATATATATATATATATATATATATATATATATATATATATATATATATATATATATATATATATATATATATATATATATCAATAGCGAAGATTGTCGGCTCTGCTAGTTTGTATATATTTATTTTCATTCATGACTCTTATTTACTTCAACAAGAGTTGTCTTCAGTTTCCCGATCAAACTGTTAGTATATAGTTGGTATGAGTTGTGTAGTTAAGTTATAGTTGAAATAGTTTGCTAAGTCCCCAGTCCACTTTTCCAGGACATCATTCCGGGAGGTGGTTGCCCCAGAGGCGGCAGGACGAAACCCTGGCGCCAGCGAAGTATTGATTTTCGCCTCCACCCTTGTCTCTTTTTCAAACCTGTGTTTTTTGACAGAATTTTTCCATGTAATATTTTTATTGAACAATATATAAAACCAAATTATATGCGCATTTCTAAAATCGTAAAATTGAAGTTATATTTAATTAATAAAATTAAACTAAAGAAGACATCCCAACACCCGAACTACACCTATCCTCCATATTCTACACATGGTGGATTATACTCTAATCTTTTTATTTTCCATCAGTCGTCTTATTATTATTGAACTGGGACAATCGATTAAACCCCAACCTCCTAGACCTTGATTCAGCTGCAATGCGAAATTTTCCTTTGTTCAATCAATTTTCCATTATTTATTTTTTTCCTTTTCACAAATCGAAGGTTAATGATTTTCGATGATAATTGAACAAACAGATATGATGTAATGAAAATAAAATAAAACGATATTTGATAGCAACATTTTGATGCTTTTGGATTAATCAGTAATTTTTCTGGTTTATAATTAGTCATTACAAGTTTTATTTCTGAGTTTATAAACAAATAAAACTATAAAAAATAATCAGGAATATTTAAGTTAGTACAATAAAAAAGTTGTATTAATTTTTATTGAATAACTAGTTTCAATTTTTTTTTATCCTTAACTATTATTGATGTATAAAACATTATTAATGTATCAAAAGGGGCCGAAATGAGATGGTAGAAATTTGAATGTGGATGGTCGGTAAATTTAATTAATTTACTATGATAGTAATTTTATTACTTCAGGGAATATTTGAAATTTCAATTTATTAATAGCATGTAAAACAATCTTCCTTTTATATTTATTTTTTATTAATTTATTTTCGACATTTAGATGTCTCTTCTTCATCTTTAGGATCTTCTTACTCTAGTATGATATTCCACAAGACATATTTTGTTGGTTAATACATTGGATCTTCACAGCCAACCAAATTTATCCTCAAAATAGTCTATATTATTTTAGTTCTAGAGAAAAGTGGTACCAAGAAGTTGAAGATATATATGTAGTTCACTCCCAATGGCTTGATTCTGTGTTTTGGATTTTAATGGCAATCCCGACTTTTTTATATGGATATTAAATATTTCTTAATGATTAGTTAAAATATATTAAAATCTTTAAAAAAAAATAGCATATTCTTCATAAAGTAAATTTTTCAATAAAGCAAACAGCATAAGTATTAATTTCAAGTGGAGAATTATAATAATAAGCAATTGAAATTCACAAAATTAAATTTAAAAAAAAAACATAATTCCATCATGTTTAATTTTCTGAGAATTTGTTAAATCGACTTTTTTAACAGTGTAATCCACCAGTAAATAATCTAGCTGTAATTATAAACCGAAAACTGTAAACAACCTTTGGCAAAATTATCTTTGAAATGGAGAATTTAGTTAAGCCTTCATCATCAACGGCATATTAAAAGGTTATGTGACAAAGCAGGGTATGGAGGATCTTCATCACGCGCAAGGAAAGTTAGATAACGTCACGCTCGTGATATGAACTCCTAACTTCTCAGTCAGCAAATATTTTGCCATAACTGTCGAGTAAACAGGCAACTCAATTTCAACTAAAAGTTATACTTATATGTAATATATTTTCCTTCATCAATGGTAGAATATTCGTCACCATAAATCCATAAAGATAATGAATGCCGATAGCGTTGTTTATAAATGTTATTATTGTTCATTCTGATGCCATGCAAAAAATTATAAATAATACTGTGGAACGCAGGTTAGGGAGAAACAAACCCTCTGTACGGTTTCCTTTCCTCTAAATTCATATACGTATTATAGCGAAGGCAAAGTATGAATCCATGAGGGAAAGAGACGTTATAAAAGTTATAAATACTTATAAATTATGCTTTAATAAAAATATTAAAAAAATCTGTTACGGTGCGCGAATCACAGAACTTTCACTTACCACACTTTAAAATTATCGTGAAACGCATTATAATAATAATAACAATTAGCGTAAGTTACCAACAGAGTTGAACAGAGCGTGATGTTGAGAACACGACGTCGGAGTTGGAGTAACTAGGTGGAGGGATTCGTAGTGGGAATCCGTCTGCTTCCAATATGCTATATCATTGCTAATACCGGTCAAATTTCGATGATTTTTTTGTTGTTTTATTGGAAATTTAATTACCCTTAATATGGTAAAATAATTTTCATAATCATATAAATAAAATCCCATACTTATCGAGTTAAAATTTAAGTCATAACTTTTCTCTGCATTTTTTCGGTGATGTACTGTACTACGTATATATATATACGTATGTATGTAATATGTATATACTGAGAAGTTAAACGGCTTTAAGGAGAAGACTTTAGGAATGTTGCATCAAAATCGACAGAGCTGTTTTAGACAAAATAAAGTGTAAAAGTGCAGTCAAATGGGAACCAAAAAGAGGTCACGTAGGAAAATTTTGGAGAAGTTCTGAAAATTTGCTCAATTAAGTTTTTTGGGGTTGCTTCAATTTCAACTTTACTACCTCAAATATTTCCAAAAAATATTTAAAAAATATGCAAACACCCTTAAAAAAATAGATATATTTTCGGTGAAAACCATGCATTTTTGTTAGCAATATCAACCTACAACAAATAATAAAAAAGAGTAAATTTCTCACTTTTTCGTACATTTTTCGACCGGAATCTCTCTCCAATGACCTTCGATGCAGTGCAAAATTATATTATTTTCGGGAAAAATACGATTAATATAGGGCATTTTTATAACAATCAACAATACAAGGATACCTTCACACGTGGAGTTCCACAGGCACCTGATAATAAGTCGGTCTTATGTCTTTTGAGCCCAAGAGTGAATAATTTTTGGTTTAATTTTAACACTGAAATCGTTTAAAAGACATTTTAGACAGAATATTCTTTAACAATTTTTCCAGGGGAGAAAAAAATATCCCCGGCCCCCCCGCCCGATTGTGGAGTATAGAAAGACTCCTTCCCCCCCCGATGCTATGGTTCGTGCACCTTTGAATAAAGAATGCTGCGCACGCTTATGGGCATGTCCACATATATAGGGCGTATAACTAACCGATTCAGTATCTATATAAGCGGTTTATATATAGATACATAAAGTATGAAGAGTTATTTCGGATTTTCATCTGTTGGAAGTGCTTCCTCCAATTTCCTTGGTTACTCCCAGTTCCTGGTCATCCATTCTTTCTATCTCGAGGATCCGTCCTATCTGATAAGGTCAAGGCAAAGGTTAATTGCGAGGGTGGGTCACTGATGTTTTATAGCCTCTTAGCTCCGAGTGAAATTGCCACAGAATTACCATTAGTTTCCCTAAGGCTTAAAATAAACATTCAACCACATTAACCCTAGATCACATATGTGGTGCGTGATTAGATTAAAAAATCTTTCGTATGGCATTGAAATTGTGATAAACTTGCAGATATATTTATCTTAAGTTTTAACACTGCCAAATGTAATTATACAGTATTTTTCAAAATTATTACAATAGTCCTGTACCAAAATACGGTTCTGTAAATAAAAATAATTCTTAAAAAGTTTAAAATTTAATTTTAAAGAATATGTAAAACAATTATAAACAATACAAGATTAAAAATTCTAATCCTGCAAGAACCCCTAACTGCTTCTGACACCTTCAATAGTGATTAAATTTTGTCTCGTTACTATTTCATAATTGAAAGGGCGAATGGATGAAGGAGGAAATAGCAAGTATATTATGAGGCATTTAGCCTTAAAGTTTTTACAGTGGTTTTTTTTTTAGTTTTTTTTTTTTTAGTTCTTAATAAAATATACTGCTATTCCTATTGGTGGTAAACAATTTATTCAATATGAATTTTTGTTTTAATATGAGTTTAAAAAATAAAAATAAAATATGTATTGTACATACCATCTTTTTTTCCTTTGTATTTTGTGAGGGGAAAAAGAAAAAAAATCTAATCCTCCTCTCCCAAAATTTGAAGTTTTACGTTTGAAAATATATAGAATCCAAAAATATAATTAAAAAAATCCGTCCGTCCGCTGTCCTTGGCAATTCTCCGAGACTGCTTGTCCGATTTTTTTTTTTTAGATTTGATATCAAAGTCACAGGTCTTCAGGAGGATCCTCGGAACTCGACATTACCATTCGCCATTTCGTATCAAAATGGCAGCCGATTAGAGATTTAATGCACCCATAAACAGTGTTTCAGAACCACTATACAAAAGCCCTAAAAAAAAAAAAAAAAAAGGTGACCTGAAAACAGTGCCGCCAACTGCAGAAAGATTGTACCTCCCTCATCCCGTGGGTACCAGCAGCAAAAACGCTCCCTGCGTGCATCAGCACCTCTGGAATGTGTCAAGATTTTTTTTTTAGTGTCTCGATAAGTTATAAGGATCTGGTAAATTTCGATCTGTTTACATAACGAAGACACAAACTGTCAGAAATAAATAACAAAAGCTGAAGTTCACCCCTATCTAAAATATTTACTCAATTATATTAATGTTACCCTTCTACAATATTTTGGGGTCATGAAACGTTTTTTAAAAGAACTCTCTTTTCGTTACCTGCTTCAGAAACTACGTCAAGTCCATCCCTTCTTATATATTCCTACCATTCTGCCAAAATATTCAAAGCCAACCTTAAATGTTATTATTCAGTTTCTTTACACTTTTGGAGCTTCTAGCGACTTATGCATTTCTTAAACCGATGAAGTACTTCTGTGATGTAACTGATTAAAAACCTTGGGTCATAACCGCCATGTATTGAGTATAGGATATTGGCTGGGTAAAAATCAATCGATGGAGGATTCATGTAGGAAATAGCATCCTGATTATGAATAAACCTCACGACAAGGGTCAAAAATGACTGAAAAATAATACCCAAAAAATAACAGAAAAATATTCTTATTACACAATTAAAGGACAATACATAACTTCAAGGTATAATATTCTTCTTTATTCGATTAACGTTTCGGGGAAATATTTCCTCATCATCAGAATTTTCTTTTCTAAAATTAACAATTATTATGGAAGTCTATAGTCTATATTTCCCCGAAACGTTAATAGAATAAAGAATAAGATACATGGAAGTTAAATATTGCCCTTTAATAAAATAATTACAGGAACTTCCTAAGAAATTATAATTCTTATTAATTATTATTTTATTTAAATTATTAATTTAATATAAAATAAATATAAAATAAAAAAAAATTATTAGATTATTTAAATAAATGATATGAATAGTGTAAATAACGAAATTTCAGTTGTTTTTTTTTCATCAGACAAAACCAAACTATTTACGACTAATTATTTTATTAAAACAATTTAACATTCTGATGAAGCCAAGACGCGTAGCGCTGACAAATGTTTTGACGGTTCCTAGTGACACTCAAATTTTTATTGAAAGCCAGGCGAAATAGTTATATGTTGTATTCGAAATAGGCGAATGTTTGACAATTCTCGTCGGTACTGTTCATTGGACTTCTCCACATGCAAAAGCGAACATAGTTCATCAAAAACGATAAGTATTGGATCGCCCTTTTCATGAAAAAAACATAACGCCACCAGCTGTGCGTTCGTTAACTATGAAAGTCGCGCGCAGAAGCAGCCAGACTGCTGCAAATTACAGTTAATACACTAAACAAAAAGAATATGCAAAAAGTATACTACGATATTTAATGATTTTTTTAAAAGTTATTTTAAAGTTAGAGCTTAAGGTATCGTATCCAAAGATGCGTTCACACCTTTGCCAAACCTTGACAAATCAAACGTGTAAAAGGGGTAGTTTACGCTTGGCTTGTCTGTGTTTAAGACCGATGCGGTTCTTGCGGGAAGCCCCATATTAGTGTTGCATTCAAGCATGCAAACGCTAGTGTTGCATCCATATATTGGTGTATTTATACAACTAATATATTTATATGCTTTTATTTTATATATTTATAGGTTTTTATTTTATATATTTAAATGTTTGTTTATAAAATAAAAATAGTTTAGACCGAAATTAACAACCGACTATAGCTGGAATAGCCGGAACAGTAGCGTGTAGATAGGTTAGTTTGCTAAGCTTCTGTAAACCGCCTTTACTTGTTTGCCGTTTGATTTTCTTAGACTTGGCAAATGTATAAAGGCACATTGAAGGGAGTAGTTTTGATTGGCTCGGCATGGTAAGCTTGTGTTTGTATCCGATCCCATTCTTGCGAGCGTAAGTGTTTAATCTATAAGCGTAAGTGTTTAATCTACATATTTGAAAATTTACATAAATTGTACATTTATAATTTTTTATTAAACAAAAAATATTTTAAACTGAAATTAACAAAAGTTGAAATAGCCGGTACAGTAACTTTTGGATAGGTTAGTTTGCTGAGCTTCTGCAAATCCCCTTTACACGTTTTCCGTTTGGTTGTTTGGCTTGGGGCTTTCCATAGTTTGGTAAAGTTGTGAACGTATCTTTAGAGGCTTGCAACGTTCTCTAACGATTGAATCTTCCTAATTTAAAAGTTTTTTAGGTACATATATTGGCCATTAAATTCCATGATTTGAGATTTTTTTTCCTAAAATTTCTAAAATTTGGTCATTGTAATTAACTCACAAGCAAATGTAAATAAGTGTTCTAAGGATTAGTTTAAAATATACAGTAGAAAATATACTCTTTAGAAAATGATTTGATTTTGTCCACTAACGATGCACTGTGCGACGTGTTGTTTCTTTTTTCTTCTATTCAAGACGCTAAGAGGGCAATTTTATATTAGCAATCACAATACTTCTTCTACTTTATATAAACAACTATTCAACACGTATTCATTATCTAGATTATTTGTGCATAAAGCATCGAATCATGGAATTCCTACGTATTTGAATCTAATCGTGTGACGAACCTACTTGTCCATAAACTCCACATGGCATACCTATTAAGCAATACATATACACACATTCACCAACAACTTCATATTTACTCAAACATGAAATTGTAAAGTTTACAAAGTTAATATGGGGTTAGAGCTTAATCGTCTCGTTGTATCCAAATCCTGAACTTGCTAGAACTGCCCTTTGGGAGCATGAAGTTTTAACACCGATGAATCAAAAATCAGCCAGGAGAGTTCGCTAAGATGAAGTATAACGAATTATAAAGACATCAATTCCAGCCTGTTGATTATGTTGGATCTTTCAACTTCTGCTATTCAAATGTGTCAGTGTTTATCCACCACTAGGCCTTATTTATTTTTTTTAGATTTTTGTGGTAAGTGGAACCTTTAGGAGCTGTTCTTCAAAATACTTTGTGACTTACATTTCTCCTTGACAGTTCTATTTTTTAAGTGCTAGTCCGCGGTTGCCCCGGCAAAACATGAAAAGTAGGGGTAATTGCAGATCTTTGTTGTAGGACTAGTACGTGTTGTGTAAACTTGCCCCTGCTATCATTCTTAACCAGAGAAACTCCGGATTAACGGATTGGAATAAAACTTATTTTTTTCAATATATTTATTCAATTATATTCTACATCCTGCTTTCATTACTGTCGCTGAAGATTTAAAATTTGAATAGCAGGGATGTTTTACTATTATATCAGTATAAAAACCACCCGGTAAATGCAAACTATTTTGCATTTTCCCCACAATTAAATGCTAAAATAAGTACTACTAAATTAAATTATCAATTTCATCAATATGGAAGTGGTTGAAACGTTGGCTTTAATTTAATATTTAAACATAATTGTCTAAGGAGCGTTTAAAGAAACAAAATAAAATAAATAAAGAGGAATATCTTGCTTCAAAAATAAAGATTTTACAGTCCTTTAGTCGAACTTTGTGAAATCTAGTGCACGCTTACACATCGCCTTTCTCAACACTATAAAAAACTCGAGTTCTTCAGTTCAAAGCTAAAAAGAATGAATACCGAAGTAAAAAACCTCTCCATACCTCCATCAAACGCTAAGGCATAATTTTGCTTAAATAACCATAATATTAAAGCTTTTGAACCAATGCTTTAAATATTAAACCGTTCTCCCTTTACCTTCTCTACTGCACTTATAATTTGGCAGTTATTCCTTTTATTTAATTATGTAATAAAAAACAAAGAATTTTTGTTTTCTGTATGGTAATTTTTAATGCAATAAAATAATGAAATGCTAATTGAAAATAAAATAAAAATATGGTTGAGCTTATGATATTATATTATATACATATCAATGTATATTATTCATAAATGAGACATTTTTACAATATTTCACAATTAAAACAGTTTATAAAAATTATAAAATTAAAATTAAAGTTTTAAGGCAATAAAAAGAATAGTATCCTTTTTTACATGAAAATATTAAACGATTATTCAAAAAAATAAAAATAAATTGTGCCAAATGTTTGTTAATTTATATTAGTATACGCCCTCCAATTAAACAAGTGAATAGTTGAATTAATTTTAAATATTGCCACTTGAGAAATTAATTTACATATAATTGACACATGACCCGTTCCACACAAGAGCTCTGTGCAGGAACCAAACCCCCTATAGCACGTGACCCTGTTTGTTTACGAATAATCCTGTTTACATTGAGCTTGGGGCACAACCAGTCAGAGGCACCTAAAACATTTATTGCCTAAGTCTTATGTATCGGTGGGCACGATACCGAAATTACAGAAGAACCCGGGTTTTTCGGAAATTATTATTATTTTTTTTTTTCAAAAGATACTTTTTTAGATAAACTAAAATTTTTAAATACTAAATAAATGCATAATGTAATTTAAAATGAATTTATAACAAAAATTAAAATGCATTTATTTATTTTTATTTTAAATTCATGAAGCTAGGTATTTAAGTTGAATCGTATTTTACATCCAATTTTATTTTTAAAGCCTATATAATTTGTATTTAATAAAAGTTATGTGAATTTCTTAAAGATGAGCCCTAATAGGCAAATTATAGTTCTTGTGAAAATAAAGATTGAAATTTTTCATAGAAACCTCCATTCTGTTTTGTTTCTCATACCTTCTTAAATTAAGATTTAGTTTCATTATTTTCTCTCTTAGTGTCGTCTTAAGTTTTTTTCCCACTTTTCTTATTTTATTTAAATTCAACAAAGTGTATTTTTTGGTGGTTTTTCGTGATACACAAAGTGAAAAGAGACAATACAAATATGTCTGGTAAAAGTAAGCGAGTGTTAATCTCTACACAACAAAGAATTTTTTCGCACATTACTTTAATGAGTGTCATTAATTAACAAGAATTTAGTAAGTTTGTTGATTTACCGATCTTTTTAGAATGTTGTTATAAAAATGGATTCTATTATTCTACGTTTATTAATATTGTTAAAATTGAATTCATGTTTGTTTATTGAATTGTGTCGTTGTAAACCGGACACTAATTTATAGTTTGTATTTTTTGAATTGCAATTTTATTTATGTTGTAGTATTCTGAGTTCGAACCATTGTGAAGTTTGTCCGTAATATGCATTTTCTTTATTAATTTTTACAATTTATTTTACATACGACATTCGTTAATTTTTCTTTGTGTATGCCCTCCTTAGTTCTTGAGTATATTTCATTTAATTTGTTAATCCGTTTTTCTAAATTTTATTTCGTTTAAGTCGTACTTTTTTAATGTAAGCTACTGAAAAATGTTTTTCGGAATATAGTTTATGGTTATTTTCGTTATTTTTACTGTTATAAATTTACTATTATAAATATCCATATCGATTAAACAATTGCGTTTTTTGCAGAGTTGACAATGGCCCAAGTTGACCAGAACGTCGAAGTAACCTGAAATAATATATATGTATATATATATATATATATATATATATATATAATATATATATATATATATATATATATATATATATATATATATATATATATATATATATATATATATATATCTAGACAAGGTATTTATAGTATGAAATTATTTATATGCAATATTGTTATATAAATAATTTTGATTGTTTTAATTGTTACATGATATTTGTAACAATTATAATGGTCAGTACTACCAACCTTTTTCCCTAATTATTTTCGTTACATAAGAATAAATTTAATGTTTACCATATTCAACTGGATTATTTTTGTTATATAGTTTCAACTTCAATATAATTAAATTTTGAGAAATCGACATTTTTAATGCATATCTAATACTTGCTGTATAAAGAGAAGACACGCACACACACACACACACACACACACACACACACACACACACCTATACCCGCGCTATCCTTAGACAGAAATCAGTCCCTGAAAACCAAATCGCTCTGATGATGGTTAAGCAGGAGAATAGTATAATCATAGTAAATACTATTAGGTACTAATATCAAAGTAACCATATTGTTTAATGTATAATATTAACGTAGTGTTAATATTATGTTTTAACAGTATATTGTTAATATATAATCATAAAAACTCTATATCTCAAACTGTTGCAGTCTATGCAGCGCGTATGGACAAGCAGCTCAGAGCACAGCAGCAAGAGAGGAAAGGCCAGGCAATGGTTTAATAAGGAGTCCAAAGAAAAAGTAGGAGCATAGCCATCCTGTCTCCCCCTCCCTCCCGCGAAGTAATGCCTGACACCAGCAAAGATGAATAGGGAGGTGGTTTTTTAGTGAGTAGGAATCTCACATTGTTGTGGACTTTTAGACACACTTATGAAAGATTTTCCCCCACCTTAATCCTTATTCGGCCACCCATAGATCCCTGAATACATAGATGTAATAAATATGATTCTACCTCTATGCAGGAAATGAAAATTTGTATGTTATATTTGTTCTCTTTTTAACCCTTTTTCGTTCAAGGGGAACCTCAGTTACCTTTTCTTTAGTTCAGGATTTTTTTTTGATTTCATGAACAAAAAAAAAGAAAACCTAGATTCCTCTTGGACGAAAAAGAGTTAAAAAAAAAGAGAGCAAATAAAGCATAAAAATAACATTTACTGAAGTTAATTTTAATGCGAATAAGGACATAGAAATATTACATAGGTATATGATCTAATTAGATAAATTAATATAATTTAGAAATAATTATAATTAAATTTAAACATTTTTCAATAAACCTTTAAGAACCACTTTATTCCTCTCTCGCTCGATTTCATTAAGCTCTAAGGTTTTTTCTTTCTTAAATCAGTTCGCTCCATCTCTATGTTTGGTTATTATTTTCGAGTTTAATGTAAATAACTTTCCGGTATATTTCTTTATTCTACCTATCCATAGGTGTTTTGTTATCCTATAATCCATCAATTGCAAAATCCCCCGCAGATTTTGCAACTGTTATCCACTGTTATAGATAATGTCTTGACGGAAACTTACATCTACCTACCTCCACTACCTTCTCTGATCCAAAAACTCCAATCAGAATCACTTAATATATTTATTATAATACAAATATAAATGAAATTATTCAGAGTGACCTAAATATTCCGGTTGCAAAATCCCCACCCTTCCACAATAAACCCTACGTCCACGGGGAATCCGCTTTACTTTCCCAAAGATCCCTTATAATCCTCTGAAGAGTTGGATAAGAAAATGGCGCCGTGACCTACTTGCTTGGAACATTCAATGTCTTCCCTCTTCATGCCTTCTAAGTAAATTTCGTATTATGTATTAATTTAAATATATAGATGTGTGCAGTATATACAGCCGGGTATTGAATGAAATTTTAAGATTAAGAATAAATAATTTTATAAAAATTAAAATTGAAAACCACCCAAAATAATTATGATCTGCTATCATTTTTGAAATAGCAAAAACACTAGATTTATTTTTTTAAAGTAAGACTATAGGTAAAAAATTTCAGGAAGAACCTTTTAGTGCGCCTGTGCCTTACTATAACTTTTCGCTATTGAAAACATATCTGATGTGGGCAACACATGACTTCCTTGTACGCCTATTAAATTATAAATCCGTGGCTCAAAAAGTGATACTGAATTTGGTTACTAGTTTCCGAAGATTGCAGTAAAAACGACACTCGGCGTCGCGACATCCATCTATTGACACACACATACGCACGCACACCCACACGCCACTGGAGGTCTCATTCCGTTATTAAATGTCGTTTTTTTTTCAGTAGGTAACTAGTTTCCAAGAGATTTCTTCGTGTTCCGTGACAACATTAAAACTGTCAATATCACTAGATACAGCATTAGAAATCGACAGTTTCTAAATTTTAAGCGGAAGAATCCACTTAACTTATATCTTATTCTCCTGCTGCAGACTATTTCATCGCACAAATGGGGAGGAAAACCAGTATTATATGCCCAATATTAACACTGAAAATAAGTAATAAAAATGTTTAATTAGAGTATAAACAAAATCGCGTTGGTAACCTTTATTACCGAAACATATGATTTCTCCATTTAATTTTAATATAATTTTTGATGTAAGTTTATTATGACCTTCAAGTAAAGTACCCTTTTCCGCTCACCAATTTTAACCAAAATCTAGAAAATACATTCATATTGATATAAAAGTCCTATTTACTAAATTTTAAATGTTTTACAGTATATTTTAATATAATTTTTGATGAAAGTCTAATATGACCTTCAAATAAAGTACCTCTTCCGGTTTTCCAATTTAGACCAAAATCTAGTATGGTATTTAAATCAATATATAAGTTCTAAATACCAAATTTGAGAAGTTTTCCAAAGTATTTTAATATAATTTTTTATGAAAATCAATGATGACCTTCAAGTAAAGTACCACTTCCGGTGATTAAGCAGTGACCAAAAAGGGAGGTTCACAACTAGATTTTACAACAATCCTAAATACAAAATTACAAGTTTCTACGGCTAACCGTTTTTGAGTTATGCGAAATACGAACGTACGTACAGACGCTACGACGAAACTAGTCAAAATGGATTCAGGGATGGTCAAAATGGATATTTCCGTTAAAATCTGAAAACCGAAAATTTTCGCGATTACAATACTTCCTTTACTTCGTACAAGGAAATAAAAAACAATCAACTTACGAATTAGTGCTCACGATTGAAAGAATGTAAAACAAATCAAAATGTTAAAAATCCAAAATTCAAGGTGGTATGCATGACAAGATAGTTGTCTGAAGTTATGCAGAGGAAGAAGGCTTTCTCGTTCCTGTCTCAGTATAGCCTGTATTTTGTGAATCCTTGAATAGTAAAGATATGCAAATGTCACCTAGAAAAAGATAATAGAACATGCTGCAAATTATTGACAGGTACGGCGTGTATTAACAGGTTGATTTTATGGATTATGTGACATGGTTGACATAATATAATTGTTTGAAAATGGCCAAAAAATATATAAGAAGGGCCGAAACGTAACAAAATATTAAAAAAATTAATTATCCAAATTAACTTTTATTAATAAAGATTGTTGTGGGATTAATAAGGTCTTTTTCTTAATCTAATATATATAATTTCATAAGACAATTTAGATCTCGAGAAAAATTAACAATATTAAAATTGTTGTTGGTTATATAAAGATAAGGCAAGATAAATGTAGACCAGAAATATCAAATCTCACATCGACAGTATAAAAAAAAGAAACTGTTGTTCAAAGTGTATGTTGAATTGTCTTAGATTGATTTTACACCGGAGATTACTTTGCTAATAATATGTGTTATTAACACTTTTCAAAGATATGCTCTGAAAAATGTCAATAACATTTGCTAACAGCATTTGCCAATTGCATTTTTTGCTAACATTTGATTTCGTTTCCACCGATGGTTAATAACATTTCCTAATTAGATGGTGTATATTAGGCCTCAAAATGGTAATAAAGTTTTTATTGGAAATCTAGGTGATGTTATTAACCATTATAAATGTTATTAACATACAAATGATCTTACATATGAAGCCATGAGCTGTTCATCAGAACGATACTTTCCCAATCAACAAGACCTTAATGACAGGATTCGGGATATTAAATCCTGTCTAAACAGCAAGCTGAAGTTTTAATTTCCAGAGTCAAAGGCTGGAATCGACTCCAGAAAGATATAACAATATATAGTTATCGTAGCCATAATGATTTAAAAAACTGTTTCTCCGAAGAAAATGGAATGATATTTGTTCTGTTATGGAAACTCTTGGGCATCAACACCGGCCAGATGAGTGGCCACTGTTCATAGACACCTCTAAAGTTAGTTTGAAGGCTGTGCTGCTACATATTGGCAATGAACTTCCATCAATACATGCAGCGCATACCGCTGATATGAAAGAAACATATGAAACTAGTTTTAGAGAAATACTTCTAGAATCTGTTATTTTTATTCTTGTGAAAGACAAGTAGTTCTTTTTTGTAAACCAGTGTAATTGAGCACAAATTAGTACATTATAAGCAACATGAAAACTGAAATTCATTTCCGATCATATTCGCCGATTCATTGACAAAGCTAATAACATTTTGCTATTGACCGATATGAACAGTAGACATCAAAACGTTAATACAAAATTAACATTGTTACTAGTAATCTTAATAACATTTCATTGACTAGTTTAAACTGTAGGTATTCAAATGTTATTAACATTTTGCTAATAATATTTCGGTGTAAACCCACTTTTAGAGTGATGTACTGTCTCTATTTCTTCTAGTCTTGTTAAACAGTTGATTTTATATCTGCTATATCTGGTTTGAATTTGAAGTGATCTCATCCTTTTCTGTCTTAAATTTGCGAAACGTTGAATGGTTAGTTATTTACTAGTTTTTGAAAGACTTAAGACTTCAAATAATATCCTGTGATAAAGGATATTCTGTTTATATGATTTAATTTAGCTTATTATTTTATATACTATAAAATATTGATGGTTTAATAAGTACTGTAATTAAGATGTAACAGTAATGTTAATGGGTAAATTAATTAGATTACTATTTTATTAGGCAATTAAAATAATAACTGTTTAATAAAAAGAAAGCTCAACAACTTGTGGAGAAATACGTGTGTTGCTTTGCAGAGGGACAGTAAGACCCAGATACGAACGATAATTAAGAGAAGTGGTGCGGACTTTGGGCATTAAAAGAGCCGAGTAACAAGCGAGAAGAGATGGCCTCTTAAATTGACATTAACAACCGCCCACACCAAAGGACCTTATTCACCAGTCTTATATCTTTCCTTTCTATCTTTTGTTACTACCAAAGCCAAATGGTTAATACTTATAATAATAATAATTAAGAAATTCTATTAGTGTTAATAGATATTAGTGATGTATTAGTGGAATAATCTTCCATTTATCTCAATATTCCTTTATTGTTATATTTTGCATAGTTCGGGATACTCCCTCATTCTGAAGGTGTTTTTTTTTTTTCTTGTCTAAAAATATCATACAAAATTAAAACAATTTGAATCAGAGATAACAACCTTTGAAATAATATATATATATATATATATATATATATATATATATATATATATATATATATATATATATATATATATATATATATATATATATATTACATATGTATTATAAACAAGCAATAAAGGACACCAGCATGGAGGTAGGGTGCATGAGGGCTAAATAAATAATAATAGGGACAGGACAGGAGTTAATATCAGAGGAGTGAGAAAATTATGCAAATATATGCAGTACATACTCCTAGCAATGTTTTTAAAGCATATAAAACCCAATGGTTTTTTTTTTAGTTTTTTATTTGTTTCTATTAACAGACGAAATATATATATATATATATATATATACACAATATATATACACACATATATATCTAGACAAGGTATTTATAGTATGAAATTATTTATATGCAATATTGTTATATAAATAATTTTGATTGTTTTAATTGTTACATGATATTTGTACAAAAAAACTCCTTGAGAATGGGAGAGTACCCCGAAACTTTGGTGGAACTACGTGATATGTACCAATAAAGGAATATAAAGATATAAGTAAGAAATTATTCCACTAATACATCGCTAGAATTTTTCTTTTTCCCATTATTATTAGTATTAAATACATCAAATATATATTATTTAAAACATTTTAATGAACTCTGACTGAATGAAGTGAACAATCACCTAAAAATCATCAAACACATTATATCGTATATAAGAAAAATCTCAACTGGAATAAAATTCGGTACGAAAATTTATTAGATTACGAGTGGGAATCTAAGACCCATCGTTTAAAAAAATATAAAACAATATTTTTTTTTTCTGTTTCGTTTAGTACAACATGGTAAACATAGCAAACTAACTAAGAAACCAAATAAAATGACAATAAAGATAGTAATAACAGCCTTTTTAAAGGTTATTAACCCCATAAAATAAAAAATGACAAAATAAATGAAGTTATAAACTTTTTATTTATCAGATTAGTTAATATTTGATTTTATCTTTTATTTCATGCCATTCCTGTTCCTTTTTATTAATTTTCTAGTCATTTTCTTTTTGCGTTTCGTTAAAGCTTATTTCCATTTATTAATTTTCATTGACTGATTTTCATACCAAAGGCCATTATCACTACAATACAGATAATCTGCTGTTAAGACAGAATCTTTAAAATTATAGATAAAATATCTCCATTCCAGAAGGTTTCTAGGTTGCTATTTAATGTTTAAAAATAATAATTTTGTAACAAAATTATTTGTGATAAGTTCGCGCGAGTCACTTTCCGAAGTGCATTTCGAAAATTTCCACTAAATATTTTAAATCAAAACGTATATATATCATGATTATTGGAAATTAATCAGACAACGTTCTAATAGATAAGAACGCAAAACAACTTGGAAAAATCAAGAAAAAAAAATTAGTGGCAAACTCTTGTGGCTTAAAAGATTTTTTTAATTTGTTTAAAGTACCTAGAAAATTGAAAAAATCGCAAATCAAGTAAGATTTGGTACTCTTTGATACTAGTATATGGATGACCTAAGGGTAGTTTCCATGAACTTGATTTTTTTTTTTTTTTTTTTTTCCAAATTTGTAAAGTGAGAGTTTATTTGAGAATGACCCATTTACTTAATATTCTTCTAATTCTTTCGCAGATTTGAAAAAATATAAATGGACGATAACACTCAGAGAAGCTTACCATTATTCCGCTGTCATAAGTGAAGAGGTCTTAAATCCAAATCATTTTTTAAAATATATTTTTGTATTGCACTCGAATTGTTCCAAAAACTTAACTCTTTCATGACATTAGAAAGCCATAAAACTAATGATTAGGATCTAACCATTAGCTTTAGGACTTTCTAATGTCATAAAAAGGTGTAATTTTTAGAGCAATTCGGGTACAATATGAAGATGTATTTAAAAAAATGATTTGAAATCAGGGCCTTTTAGCTTATCACGGCAGTGTTATAATAAAAATAATAACAATAGCTTTATTTTCATTCTTTACAGAACAATAAGCCTCTCCATTAGGAGGTAAGAGTCTGGATTATAAACACATAAAATTTGTCATTACTTAGTTAGGAAACACTTTAGACTAATTTAACATAAAATAATACTTTAAAATCAAATATTACTTTTAGAATAAAATTAAATAAATTTTATATATTGTGTTAAACACTTCATAATATAACTTTAATCCAACACTTTAATCCATAGGTCCCTATTTCCTATGGAATAGGGCAGTATTAAAATGACTATATTAATGTAACATGCCTATAATAGGCATGTTACTTTTATATAGTCCTAACTCCTACAATATAATAATAACAATGAATATATTATTATCGAGTGTAGAACAAGAAATAGTTGATGAAAAAGTTTTCTGTTAAAGCATTTCTTATAAAAAAAAAATGATAAAGCACACGCACGCAATAGAACGTTATACGCTGTTAAACAGATTATTCCAACAAAGCTAACTTGATCTATGGTAGTACTTGATAAGTCTGGACTTAGAACCAGCCTTGGATATAGAACATCGATCGCATGCGGCAACTTACTAATCGCAGATAACCTAAATACCTTCTTGGTATGGAACTTAAGCCTAACAACTATCAAGGGTTCGAATTTATTTAAAACATGTATTTACAGCCTTTTTACTTAAATTTAAAAATAGCATTCATAGAACTCAAGAATGCTATTAAACCTGCATACATGATATTAAACTGTATATGCTATTAAAACTGTACACAAGAACCACACTACTAAATATATAGAAATAACATATATGAATTATGAATTTAATTAAGACCAGGAATCAAATACATGTTGGTACTCACCAAGGTTTAAATTGATTATATCAAACAGAAATCCAATCCAGATATTTGTTTATATGACCAAATAAATATCTCCAATAATTTGATATAATCCATTTGAATCTCGTTGAGGATTTGATTACTAATCTTAATTAAATTCATAATTCATAAATGTTTTATAATACTCATTTATATTACATCTAATTTAATATGTATAATAATACCAAACTATATTTTGAATTGCTTATTTTTGAATGTTTGGTGTGTTTTTAGAACTGAAGATGAATGAATAACATTCGAAACTAGTTTTCAATAAAACAAAATTATAGAAGTGGCAAATAATTTATCAATTTCTAATTAAATTGACCCTTCAATACCATCATACGTATATCAACTTATTAAATTTTATGTTCTTCTCTTCAAAATTCTGAAGTTGTGAAGCAGCTTGGCACCGACGTCAAAAAATATTAACTTATTGTTCAGGTTGATTTGGAATAGTTACTAATGCAACTTAATAATTTACTTTTGCAAGAAAAATTATTTCTATCTCTTTACTTCTTTTTATGTACATACAGTTTTTATTACTTTTTTTTTCTCTCTCTAAAAAGTTTTAATTTATTTCATTTTTAGTGCTTCTCGTGTACCTTTTCGATGCATTTTTTTTCTTTCGCATTCTTTAGTGAGTATACTTAAAATACGAAAGGCTTGGGTAAGGCTCACTAATCACACTGCATTTATGAGACAGCAAATAGCTTATCTATTTATTTAGTATAAAATTTAAATTGTTGGGTTCATCTTTTTTTTTTTTTTACCTACTAAAAAGTAAGTTACTACCTATGTTTATTAATTGCCCATTGCATGTCCCACCGTTGGTAAAATGACTGTTTTATTTATCTGAAATGATAATAAACTAACAGATTTAGAAATGTAAGTGTAAACAAAACTATTGTATTTATCGCGAGTGATCAGCTATTGAGAAGTACGTTTCACTATCTCAAACAATAATGAAAAAATATTTTATAATGTTTTAAATATTCTCGACTTTTTGTTGCTGTTTCAAACTGTATCACGTTTAAGCTCATGATCATATCTAGTAACATATTAATAGCTCGTAGTAAAAAATATTCTATAACGAAAAGTTTTCATCATATCCTGGTCAAAAGTATATGGAACCACCCTCAAGGTGTATCTTTTTGAATAAAAAAAGAATCATAGAAATTAGTTCAAGAATCACGAAGTTATGGGTCGGCAAACATAAAAAAAAAAAAAAGTTTTCATCGGATTCTGATAAAATTTAAATGGGACCATCACGAAGGTGTAACATTTTGATTAACAAAATAATCATTGAAATTGGTTCAAGAATTATGAAGTTATGCGTTGATATACGCAGAACACCTTTTTTGAAGTCGGTTTAAAAAGGAAATCTTAAAATCCACCAACGGGTGCGACAATATTGTAAGATAATAGAAATAAACCTGATTGTAACGATAATCCATCATCAGTTAATATCCATTAAGGGGGGGAGAGAAACTTTAGGCAGAATGAAATGAATCAACTTTAACGCCTGTTAACTGAATTAAACCTAAGAGCCATTAAAAAGATCACGGCCCTTAAAAGTGATTGAACATATTTTCCATTAGCCTGATTGATACCACGAGGGAAAGAAGCAATTTTTATTTAAAAATAAAATGTGATACAGAGCACATGTTGCTTTTTTTTTTTAGCAATAACTTCTGAAAATATCAAGGGATTTTAATCTATTCAAACTAAGTATCACAACAGTTTTAGTTTATATAAAGAACGAAAACATTTTTTATTAATGAAAAGGTAAATCATAAAATCGATCAACAGGCCTGTTTTTATTATTAATAAAATGTGATTTATTTTCAATTAAATACAATAGAAACAACATAGAACTAAGCAGACATATAGTAAACAATACAACAAAAAGAAAACTTAAAAAAACTGATAAAAAAAATACTTACAAAATACTTTAAATGTAAAGGAAGAACTTGAGTTTATTCCAGACATTTGGAATAATGTTACATCAAAATAGCTTTTAATAAATAACTTTTAAATTTTCAATCATTCATTGACCAAGTATCATTTAAAGTATTAGTTAAGTGACACACCCAACATTTTGTAATATTATTTAGGTAAGAAATTTATTAAATTGTTTTTAGATTTTATAAATAGACTGGCTCAGCGGAATTTTCTGTAAAAATAATGTATTGTAGATATATATAAGACATTGTGATAATTTATGGTGTTAATACTCTAGATGCTGAAGAGGGAGGACAAAGTATCCCCGAAACGTCAAAAAAATAAATATAAAATAGAGTTTTTAATTGATCTCAAGGCAAATTGTTTGAAGATAACCAAAACTAGGCAAATAAGATGTTATTCAAAACTTTTACTACATGTGCTGCCGTGATCTTCGTTTATTCACTAACTGTTTCAATTTGTAAATCGATAAACCTAACAAACACACCAAGTTGCATTTTTACGAAAAACGTATTTAATTTTGAAGGTCCCATGCTAAGCTAAAATAACGAATGTGTGTATTATTACAAAGGTAAAACAATAACTATGAGTTAAAAGAAATAGAGGACCAACATAAAAATTTTAAATAATCTAAATCGGACCTCAAATACAAAATAATTAAATTAAAATAAAAAAACAGAAGAATGTAACATTTTTTTCGCTCTACTGAAAAGGAATGATTTTCTTATTCGTTTACCAAGGGAATGAGGAAATAAATGATCAAGTTTATAAAAATATAGAATGAAACTAAGAAACAGGATGTAAAATCAAGATGATGAACTGAGAAATGATTAGAAATTTCTTAAGGATGGAATGACAGTCCGAAATGTCGGAAGAATACAATGTTGCAATAAAGAAATTGCAATTTTGAAGGCTTATATTTTCTATACGTTTATCGTATATCATAGGTTATATGAACTTCGAAAAATAAAAGTAATCATATTTAATTATTTATTATTGTATCCTATGCATACAAAAATAATACAACTCTATAAACAAAGATGCGTAAAAAAAAAATTCCGCAAATGACCCGCTTAAGTAGATGCGTGGTGGTGTAAAATAAAGATAAAAGAATAAAAAAAAGTAAAAATAAATAAAATAAAAATAATTCTACATTTCTCTTTATTTCTCTTCTTTATTAAAAGAAGAAAATATAAAAAAAAATTGTGCAAGGTAAAATAAAAAGTCCTTTTAATTACATTAATAAAGTATTCGCGATCTCGCATTAATTTCAAATTAAATTGACCTAATTATTGTTGTCATCAAAATTTATTTATTAGGCAGTCTTGATCTGTAGCATTAATAATATTCCACGACATTCGTTTATTGGTACCAATAATTATACTTTCTGTAAAAGCTACAGTATGAGCTTAAATCAAATAAATAATTGTTGTTATATTGTACCGTAATGTCAGGAAATCGCTATTGTTATGCAAAAATTCCAACGCTTCCTAAAATTGAACTGTAATAATAGCTATACTCATGAATGCTCAGTAATTTATTCCATTTGGGTGACAGTTTGAATATAGCCCCCTCAAAGGAAACCTACCAGGAGTGTCTCAAAGAAAGGTTCCATCATAATACCGTAGACCTCATCAAAGAAAGGAATAAATGCATACTTAATTAAGACTCTGTGAGCAAAAGGTACCACTACAATACAAATTAGTTCACTAAATTACGTCATTAACACTTCATAAGCATTCCGGTGATTTAGAAATAATAAATAAAGTACGCTCATAATACAAAATAATTAAAAAAAATAAACAATAAAGGCAATAAAAAAATTAATAGAAAGTAAAGAACATAATATTTAGTAATAAATACCTTTAGATGACTAGTGTACCCAAAATTAAATTGAAAAATTCATCATTTACCTAAAACAAAAAAAAAATAATTAGAATATTTTAAATATGTTAAAAAGAACTAAAGACATTTCTTATTGTTGGATAAAATTCTCACAAAAATATAAAACAATGAATAATATATAAAAAATTTCAAGGCCATGTGTTTTAATAATTTCATTAAAATATTAGGTGCATGTCTTACTTTTATTTTTTTCCGATTACGCCGCACAGTGGGGCAATGGCGAAAAAAATAACCAAAATCAAAATATACATCAGAACATTTTTAAATGGTTCCTTTAAATTCATTAAATTGGTTTAAATTCAAGTATAGTTTTTTACGTGTACCTTTATTTTCAATGATTACGATTTGAAATTTGGTTAATATTTACCTCATATATGGAAGAAAATAAAATAACCTTGACCCGTCCAATAATTTGCATTATTGTGAAGATTTGAGGTGTTAAGTATTGTTCTAAAATAGCGAGGACAAAAGATTGTCGAATCTTTCAAAAAAAAAAAAAAAAAAAAAAGCTCCATCGACTTCTAGCAAAACTTAGCTATTTTTATGATCTAGATATCTTTGAGAAACTCCGCTAAAAGTGACATTGGACGAGACAGATTAGTCAATAGTATTAATGATTCAATAAGACAAATAAAAGAATAAAAACAATTTTCTCTCATTGTGTATTTATTTATCATTGAGTATAAATTTTCTGATAAAATGGAAGCTACTTAAGTTATGTAACTATGGAAAAACAAGTTTTGATTTATTGTATATTAAAGTAAATGATAGCGGAAAATCGATTATAAAAAAGGTATATAAATATGGTTGGACACGATTAGATGTCTTGTGGCTGTTCTATTTATATACTAAATGTATTCCCTAAGTTTTTAATACAAAAATCATCAGCGAAAACAAACACAGTGTTATTTTTTGTACAGGGAGTTCCGGTCTACTGAAATACTCATGTTTGAATTTAAGCATGTTTGTGAAATGAAGATTTAAAAAACAATTGAATAACACCGGATATTGACAAATAATTGCAAACTGCATTCGTTACGTGTGCTAATTTCGTTTCTGATTGTTGAATGAAAAATTAAGAAAAATTTGCATGGTGATATTGATTGATTTTCGTTTATCAATCCGAGATGAAACGCAGTTTGCATTTATTTAACAATATCCTGTTATTGTTTTTTTTTTTATGTCAAATAATTTTACAAACATGCCCGAGTATTTCAGTTGACCGAAACTCTCCGTACAAAAAATAACACTGAGCTTGTTTTCACAGATGATTTTTGTATTAAAAAGTTAGGGAATACATTTAGAATATAAATAGAACAGCCACAAGACATCCAACTGTATCCAACAATGTCTGTACCTTTTTTTTACTTCCTTGTATGAAGTAAAGAAAGTATTTATTGTAATCGCGAAAATTTTCGGTTTTCAAATTTTAACGGGATATATCCATTTTGACCATCCCTGAATCCATTTTGACTAGTTTCGTCCCCACGTCTGTACGTACGAGCGTATGTCGCATAACTCAAAAACGGTTAGCCGTAGAAAGTTAAAATGTTGTATTTATGATTGTTGCAAAATCTTGAATGTCATTATTAATTATCATCAAAAATAATATTAAAACATAATATAAAACTTCTCAAATTAGGTATATAACACTTACATTTTAATATAAATAATATAATAAATGTTGGTTATTGGCAGATCGGAAGAGGTACTTTACTTCAAGGTCATATTAGACTTCCAACAAAAATTATAATGTAAACATCTCAAATTTGGTAAATAGGACTTTTATATCAATATGAATGTATTTATTAGATTTTAATAAAGATTGCTGAGCCGAAAAGGGCACTTTACTTGAAGGTCATAATAAATTTACATAAAAAATTATATTAAATTTAAATACAGAAATCATATGGTTCGGTAATAAAGGTTACAAACGCGATTTTGTTTCCACTCCAATTAAACATTTTTATTACTTGTTTTAAGTTTTAAAATTGAGTGTAAAATACTGGTTAACCTCCCCATTTGTGGGATGAGCAAGCCTGCTGGAGGAGAATAAGATATAAGTTAAGTTGGCTCTTCCGCTTAAAATATCGAAACTGTCGATTTCCAATGCTATATCTAGTGATATTGGCATTTCTAATGTTGTCACAGAACACGAAGAAATTTCTTGGAAACTAGTTACCTATTAAAAGAAAACGACATATAATAACGGAATGAGACCTCCAGAAACAAGAGTATGTGGTTTGTGTGTCAATAGAGGGATGTCGCGACGCCGAGTGTCGTTTTTGAGATACTGTAATCTTCAGAAACTAGTAACCAAATTCAAGATCACTTTTTGAGCCATCGATTTATAGTTTAATAGGCGTACAAGGAAGTATGTGTTTTCCACATCAGATATTTTTAATAGATTTTGTGTTGTAGTTTACTTTAATATACAATCAATCAAAAATTGTCTTTTCATAGATACCTAACTTCAGTAGCTTCCATTTTAGAAGAAAATTTGTACTTACTGATGAATAAACACATAATGAGATAAAATAAAAAGATATATTGTTTTTGCTTTGACTGGTCTTATTGAATCATTAGTGCAAACAATGGAGGTTAAACTCTCGGGTCCAACGTCACTAACTAGTCTAGTTTGGATATAAACAATTCCCATTTCAATATTTAATATTCAAAATTTGATTTTTTTCCTACTAAAGTCGCTGTTTGACCCACTATGCGTCAGTGTATTTTATTGTGCTAGAAGAGGGAGCCTTCAACGGCCTTGTTCAAACGTGCGGTGTTGTTTATTCAATCTCCCGAGGTTTACCAATGCGATCTTTGATCCAATATTTCTTTATACAGTCGTACCACGGCATTCAAATGTTCAGCAATCGCGAATTCGACATTCGCGGTAAAACAAATAAATAAATACACCCGACCTTAACACGCGCGGTATCAACATTCGCGATTTAAAATTTTAAATTTGATATTTTTGAAGGGAACATTACACAATTTTTATTTATAATACAATATAGTTTTAAGAATAGTTACTATTTCGGATTATTAAACAAAAAAAAAAATATATATGCAAAAAGAGTAAGTGATTAATAGGTATTAATTTATTCCATATATTTTTTTATTTTATGAAAGAAGATGAGTTTATTTATGTGGACATTTTTACAATGAACAAATATTTGATAAATATCAAGAGTGCCTCCTACTCTATTTTTTTTAACCTTTTCCCACTTAATGCGGGCTTACAGTACTAGAATCAGTCTCAATCAACTCAGCGTCCAAAAATCTACATTCTACAGTCAAGGAATGGGCTTGACCCCCAAACTAATGACAATAATAATATTAATTATATTCTTGATTAAACATTTGGGACTTATTAACAATTCCCACAGATAATAAAGTATATTGATTATTCCCAAAACGTAAAGGACAAGGCTATCTCTGAAAGCCTAGGACTGGTTATTTAAAGCTTCCTCACAGGACAACTGAATCCTTATCATTTCTTAGGGAACAATAAGCACATTCCGCTAAAGGCCCTTTGCCATAGAACTCATATTAACAATATCAATACAACTCCCTTCTACCTATCACTTCCGACTCCTTCATCCCCTCTATTATCCCTTGGTGTATCCACCCCGAAGGTCTCCTCATTCTTACAGTTACATTTCTTGTGTCATACTCTAGGAAGGAGACCAGGAATCGTACTCTTGTAGTCACCCCACAACGATATATAGCACATAACATAGCTTTAATTCAGTTCATAATAAGAAGTATGTCTTTATAGCAGTCATTATAAATAAAGTTATTTCTCAAAAGTCTTCACTGTGTGCAATTCGTTAACTCTACGAAACCTCACTCCACTCTCGACTCGAAATGCATAGTTGACCCGCAAATATGTGGGTCGACCAGGGCATGTGGGGTGTAATTTTAGATGAATTTTTGGACTCAGAATCGATTGGTACTCTATCTCATCAAGAGGCCGAGATAGTGCGAAACTCGTAATTGTTCTGGGTCAAATTGACTCACTTTTTGTGGAGCAATGAAATCGTTCAACGACTCCGAAATATAGTTTGGTCCAAAGATTTATGACGCGAAAATTTATGACGCGAAATTGGGCGAAATTTCTGTAGAATTTTTTTGCCGGAAAACAGAAGTTTCGTTCCACTGTCCTGCATAGCAACAAGGGGGGTAATGTGTTTAGCCTGTTCTTTCGGTATTTTCTGAGAATTTCTACTTTAAGTATTCTCGACTTTTTGTGATATTTCATATCATATCACGATTAAGTTCATGATCATACATAGTATATATATATATATATATATATATATATATATATATATATATATATATATATATATATATATATATATATAAAACTCGCGAATACTTGAAAACTAAAAACGTTAAAATAATTTAATAAAAAAAAATCTGACAACGGAAATAATCTTATCCACCCTAAGGGATGGAATGTACTTGCATATCTACTTAAATACATTGGTTGATTGTTAATTAATTTGACGTCTATGAGTATTGAAACTAGGTGTAGCAGTCCGGTGCCTTCCACGACACGTTACGGTTCCTTGCAAGTACCTACCGTCCCATATATCTGTACATGTAAACATACAAAAAGTAAATTAATACATTGCCAGAAGAGTTTTAAATTTCGTTCAATATGGAAGGCCTCCGATTATTACTACACCAAGTTTAAATATTCGTAGACTCCAACTTCACTAACAACCGACCAATATGTTTAAGTATACATGCGTAAATATACAGTAACTAAGGCTACTTTCTCAGTTGTTATTTTTGTGACTAGAAACTTCCAAAATACATTATTTTGGGATTAAATAATGTACATAAATAATATATGATCTTTCAATATTGGAAAAAAAATTTGAAAATTGAATAATAATATACAATGAAGGAAATTCAAGAAAGAATTTTCAAAACCAGTCACATTATTTTGTTTATTAAGTTCACTGATATTATTCTTCATCTTATATCATCATATTTAACATATTCTGTTCTTTTTAGGATAGCTTTTTTCTGTGACAAGAGGAAGTAATAGAAGGCAGGAATCCAATGAACATTTAAACAGCTTTAAATGACGGTTAGTATTTTTTGAATGAAAGTTTCATCTGAATTAGACCAAATACAATCAGACATGAAAGGGCAGTGTTGCCAATATTTTTCCCCTAAACGTATCTTAATTTTTTCCCAAATCTATTAAATTTAACCCTATATGTTTAATTCTTATATCCCTATAAATGTAACCAAAATTATCCCCCTAGTATAAGGATAAATGATAAAAAATATACTTCAAGTTTATTTAATTTTATTAAACATTAATTGTATCAATATATTACAAATCAATATATTTAATATTACTGGTCATATTAGTTGAAAGATCAGGTCTAATTAATATCTTGTAATATACCTTAAAACAACACAAAACAAGATAAATCAAAGATGAACATTTAATCAATAAAAAACAGATCCAAAATTATTAGTTCAAAACTGCCTTTCAGGTTTAAATATATTATTTGTTGAATATTTTAATTCATCCATAAAACTAAAACGTAGGACTATGAGGCCATGGTATACTTGGCTACAGGAACATTTTTTTATTAGCCTATTACAGTTCACGTTTGGTACGTCTAAAATGAATTAATAAAAAATATTAAAGGTGTGTTTTCAAAACAATTTTTTTTCTAATCATTCTAATTTAGAGTTCCTAATCATATAAAAATGGTGAACGCATTTAGCAGTATATAAAAAAATCCTGAAAAATCCCTAAAAACTTTGTAATCCTGAAAAAAAACCAGAGAGCAAAAAAAAAGACCTATATCTAAGAGGAAAAACCGCAACCAAGCAACACAGGCCATGATGGTGAACCAGCCTTAAGACAGTCCCAACGAATCCCATCGTTGACACATAGAGACGCCTCTAGGATCGAATGCCTAGCTGTGATCCGAGCTATAATAGACTGAATTGCCCCATCCTGCCTTCTCTCTCTTCCTCCATCAGCTTCTACACACGGCTATTTATACCTTCCTATACCTCTTGCCACACCTGACCCACACAACTTCTTTGCTTAGGTGACAACTGATGGAGAACCCAAGATGTTCAAGCAGGAAGAAGCAAGAAGTCATTGTAATGTCACCAACTTACATAAGGATGACAATGATATCCAAAATATTTAATAGTATGAGATTTTAATACATTTTGATTTCAAATTTGGTACGGCGAAAGCCACATATGTGTGTGTATTTCTACAACTGAAATAAATTAATGGCCACTAAGGTGATATCAATATAATAAAAATAAAATTAATAAAGAATCTTATATCCTAAAAACAGTAAAAAAAATATTAATACGAATCAATTAGACAATTAGATATTATTAGATAATTATAGTTAGAAATAAAAAGGAAATGAATGTTGCCTATAACAAACAATGCGATTAAAGGACAACGGAGCACATAACATTATTCTTATATTATAAAATTACTACTGCTTTACGGAAGTTTAAATTACTAAATTAAATAGTTTTGTTATTTTTGTGAACAAACACACTTGCCTTAAAAAATCGTTATTATTTTTCTAACATTAATATTTTTTTTATTTGTTGTTTACCCACAAACAACCAACGTTTCGAAATTCTCTTTTATCTTCTGGGTTTCCCTTCTTTTTTTTTAAATTATGCTATTTTTTCTAATATAAAATAATTAGCAGTACTTCTCTAAGGTCCGTTTTTTTCCACAATACATTACTTCGTCTGTTGTGTTCACAATTAATTTTTTTAAAAAACATTATTGCACTAGACAGTGCCTGCTAAGACCATATCGAGTGTGATTTCGATATAGTCTTAGCAGACACTCTCTAGTGTAAAAATGTTTTTAAAAAATTTTAATAGTGGAAACAGCAGACGAAATAATGTATTATGCAAAAAATAGACCTAAGAGAAGTACCGTTAATTATTTTATATTAGAAAAAATGGCATAATTAAGAAAAAAAGAAAAAAAATCCCAGAAGATGAAAGAGAATTTCGAAGCGTTGGTTGTTTGTGGGTAAACAACAAATAAAAAAATATTAATGTTAGACAAATAATAAAGATAATTTGAGGGAAGCGTGTTTGTCCACAAAAATAACAAAACTATTTAAGATTATTCTTAAATACCTCAGTGAGGACAAAGCTTTCAAAAAATTTATTAAATGTTTTAATGAATTTTAATAATTATAATATATAATGGTTTATATAGTTGACATGAGGAATATCCTTTTATATATAATTTTTTTAGATATTTTAAAATAAATTTAAATTATTTATTACAATATTTGTGATAGATTCTGGAGATGGAGAAGAATACAAATGTAGCAATGTATTAGTTTCGACTAATAAAGTTATTAAATATGGAAGTCTGATTGGGGTAGAATTTCAATTTAAAATAAATGGATTAATCCTATATTGGAACACGAGCAATTTCTGCCTGCTTGATTGTGGGAAGAATGGACCTCGAAATCCCACGGAGAGATTTTGCTTGAGCTTCTAGGATAAGGAAAACTCTAAAGCCCGCTGCACACATGGGTTCCTTGTCCAAGGGTTCGCCAACAACGGTTTGGCGTACGATCACTACAGTGTGTAACACAACAGCACATCTCCGAATTCAGTCCGCTGAAAAGAAAGCTCATTCGATATCTATCTCATTAAATAAAACAAGCAAAAACAGTAGAACTATCCCAGATGAGTCGCCATTACGATTCCTAATAGTGTTATGAAATATCACACAACTTTAAAATATAATTGACGGAGTGTAAACGACTCGATCGTTAGGCATTTCTGTTTTGCGTCGTTCCGTTTTTTTCAAATTTGATACAAATATTTCTCGAAGTCAGGAAAAACGATTTATGCGTAGGGATTTTTATTTTTAAATTCCAATCTAAGATGGTGGTCATTTTAATGACCCCGGATCATCACAAATCTGTTAGTTTCCCTGTTATGACAAAATGCGTTGTTCGATTTTCTTCAAATTTGACATGAATATTCCTTGAAGGCAGTTGTTCCATTTTTATTATATTATACGTGTTGACACGAATAGAAATGGTAAATGGAAAACGAAATCAGATAATTACGATAATTGTGAGGAGATTGCATGGAAAAAAAAAAAAAAAAAAATGATCAATTCTATATATTTTGGTTCAGTGATTATATGTGAATTGTCTTTGAAATCTCAAGCATGAATCTTGTAGAATTCTGGCAATTTTTTGGCATTCAAAATAGTAATTATGTGACTGCTGTCGTCGATATGCTGACAAACCGTACTCAACAGATCTGCATTATGACTGGAACAAACCAATGTATGATAAAATAATTGTTTCCTAAATTAGTTCGAGAGTTCTACTGTTGACATGACTATTTGTAATTAATGCTTAAAAAGAGCTCTGAAATTCAATTATCTATATTTACATCACAGTCTAAAGAAGGAAATATCTCATTATTCCAAAGAATTTTCAATTATCACTTTGTTGCCTGCGTTCCAACAGACGTCATCATTACTACAGAGGGCCTTTTATTGACATTTAGTGCTTTAATAGTCTCATGTTTAAAAATATAAATGCAATTTTTTTTTCAAAATTTTAATACAGAAATCTATATAATAAAAAGCTTGTGTGCGTGCATACGTATGTGCGTAGGAGTCTGTAATCGTCGTCATAACAATTTCGTACCCGTGTGGAAGCAATACAAAATTCATTAGGCTAACGTTGAATATCTTCATTTATTAGATTATTTTGTATATTAGGGGGGTTTATAACCTTAAAAAAATACCGGTTGTTGCTATTTGAATTGTCATTATATTTAATTATATTATTGAAACCAATTGAAATAAATAAATGTTATGTTTTGTATCTTTTACCTACGAGTATAATTAAAACCGTCCTTGGGAGGTCTATATAATAAAAAGCTTAGGTGTGCGTAGTCGTTTTCATGACAACTTCATAACCGTGGAAAACAAGTTCGCTACACAAACATTATTATTTTAATTTTAGGTTAACTTGATCAATTTTTGTGGCTCATTTCTAATTTTGGGGGAGAGGGGGTGAGGAAAAAGAAGAATTTTTTTTTTTTAAATTTCATTTCAGGTCATTTTTTTGTTTTAGAGCGTTAATATTTATTGTATTTAATTATGTTTGTGCAGCTACAATCTGATCTCCATGTTTTTACTGAAAATAAGTGGAATAAATAAATTAATATTATATCTTGTATTTTCCAACAGTGATTACAACCTTCTTGTGACAGGCCCCACTCCCCTCGAATTCACAAATTCGGAATTAGAAAAATATAAATAAAAATCCTTTTTTATTTATTTTTTTTATTTTATGTTTTTGACCAGGACCAGCACTAAGCAAACGGTACTCATATCTCGCATTCCAATTTAGTTTAGCTTTAATTTTTATTTAAATTTTAAAAATTTAGTTTTAAAACACAATTTCTATATAAAGTATCGTTTGTAGTCACTATTAATAAAGTCATATTGGAGTCGAATAAAGAGAAGACTGTTTTTTTTTTTGTTTTCCACGTACAAGTAAATGCTGCCTTATCTGATCAGGTTGAGGAAAAAATAAGTATATACTTATACCACAGGAAGTAAGAACTAAAAATATCTGTCAAACTTTTTTATTTAGTGATAAGTCGTTTTATTTTTATGAATAAATTTCGGATAAAACATAAAAAAAAAAAAAAAAAAATTCGGATATTTTTCAGTTAATCAGATGCACTTGGCCATGTACAGTTTGTCATTTATAATTTTATAGTATTTATTATAAGAACAAACCGCCCTCCTTAAATATTCCGAATAATATTGACATATCGATTATTGACTTTCACCTGGTTAAATTATTGACTATTCTTCCAATATGGCAACTATTTCTAAACGATTCCCCTTCTGCCCAATGCCTTCTAGGATAGACGAATATTTCCGATTGATTGCAGTTATTTTGAAATGAAGATGTGAGCTATAAAAATAAACTCTTTCAGGATTTCTATTCCATGTTCCATTGGCTGAGTCCCGGGATAATAGACTTTTATTTCCGCACGAGACCGAATGCAGTTGCATGTTACGATCGTATATTCAGTTGCTTATAGAAAGGGATTTAAAAATACATAAAAAAGGAAATTGTGTCCTATAAAATGCAGACAGACAAATATCAATAAATATTTATTTTTTTAATATTTGAAAACAAAACTAATATTATGCAAATGCTAATTGTAATTGTTGTCTGCATAATTTGATCAGGGTTTTTATTTATATTTTGATTTATTATTTTCAATAATGAACCTTTGTAATCCACAAACAAATTGGAGGTTTGGCCCATTTCAAAATACGGAAGATAGCGAATCGCATACAGTGGAGGCATTTAAGAAATAACTTTATTTATAATGACTGTTCACAAAGACATACTTCTTCTTATGAACTGAATAAAAACTATGTTATGTGCTATACATCGTTATGGGGTGACTACAAGACTGTACGATTCTATGTCTCCTTACTAGAGTATGACCCAAGAAATGTACCTGGAAGAGTGAAGAGTCCTGAGGACCATATGAATAGAGGGGATGAAGGAAGGCGGAAGGCGGTGGTGAAAGGGAGTTGTATAATTGATATTGTTATCCCTTCAATAATGATATTGTCAAAATAGTTCCTGTAGGGTCTTTTGCCGGAATATGATTATTATTCCTTCAGTCAAGATAAGGGTTTTGTGCTGTGAGTAAGCTTCCAGATAGCCCCGTCCTAGGCTATCACAGATATCCTTGTCCTTTAAGTTAAGAGAAAAAATCAATATACTTTATTATGTATCGGAATAGTTAATAAGTCCTAAATGTTTAAATGAGAATATAAATAATATTATTGTCATTGTTTTAAGGGTCAGACCCAAAATCCAAAAATCGAATTAAAAAAAAATTCGTCCAAGCACGAATTTTCTCTGAGACTACTCGGCCATTTTTTTTTTAACTTGACACCAAAATAATAGGTAATAATATAGATTATAACAAGATGATCCTCGGAACTCGACATTACTATTCGCCATTTCGATTCAAAATGGCGGCTGATTAAAGGTTTCATACGCCCATATCTTAGGCATTTATGAAGATAGAAAAAAAATATAAAGAGTTTTGGAATCATTATACCAAAGCCTTATAAAAAAAATTCAATCCATATAAATTTCTAATTTTTTTTTCTCGATTTACGCGATTAATTATTTACCCAAAATTGCATACATACAACCATTTACGGACTACTACTTATTACATATCATGTATGTATATACCAACCAGTTTAATAAACAATGAGTACGGATGTGAAAACCAAGAGAAGAACGAGAAAAAAATAGTATTATGGCATAAGAATAAATTTTTTTGTTTTTAAAAACTAAGGTCAGTAACCTTGGAACTTGTCTTCTCTTTACCGATTGAAAACCGCGCAAAATCGAAACCGGACAGCGCAACTCTAAGGAAGAGTTTCAATTCTTCAATCATGTAAATCAAAACACCTAAATCCGGGATAAGAGATTATTTGGAAATAATATGTTATTGTGCAATAATTAGCAAAGTTTTAAAATTTAAATTTATCTATAAATAAGTTACACTTTTAAAGGATTTTGCTTTGTCAACTGTCAAACAAAACATGCTTTAAACGTGCAGATATCAGAGCGACCTTTTTTTAAATGGTGTTTCGCAATAAATATATTCCAAGTCATTATTATTCTAAAACTTCCATGGAAGTTATTATAATGAATTATGATACATTTTTTAATTAATTAAACAATTAAATTGGCAACTAATGTTAAAAATTTATGTAGATGTAGACAACGGAAATCCAATAGTCGTATCTATAAAGAACGTGATGTAGAAGACATTATAGTTCCATAAACCTAGTCAAATTTTGTTAAGAGTTGGCTATCCATTAACTGAACTGTTGGTAAAGAGCAATGAAAGGAAACCGAGGATGTGATGGGTAAAGTTGGCGAGGGAAGTAAGTTAAAAGAGAGCTTGATAGTGGGCTGAAGAGAATGGGGTAGCTTCCCCAAGGCTTACACGTATTGATTCGGGCTCTGCCCTCACACAAAATGGCTTATTTGTTTCTATTCCTTAAGGATTTGTACAAGAGCCCCAACTCAGACCTCAATCTACAGCCTCCTGGGGTCTTTCCTAGAGTACTCCTGGTTCCACTAATATTAAATAGCTTTCGTACCAAATATATAAAGTAGGGTGCTATTATTTCGGATTATTTATTTATTTATTTTTACTTTCTCTTACCTATGCACGAAATAAATAGGCTAGGGAAGTATTCGAGTTTTCAACGGAAATACAGGTTTTAAGTTCCCCTGAATCCAAATAACCAAGTCTCTCAAAATGGTCTCTGTGCTGTGTGTATTGGTAAGTCTAGTTCAAAAACGAACTTTTTAAGCAACTTGTTCGCCAAAATCGACTTACCGGAAGTGCAACTTTATATTATGAATTTTTTTATGATTTTTAAAATTTCCTCTAAAAAAGCTCTAACGACTTTGATCAAACTCGTCAGATCAGTGAATAATTAAATTCTCTTTAATATTAGCTATGTCTTATCCTTATTGAAATAGTCTGACAGGACATAAGTGCCAAATTTTCAAAATGGCTTCCTCTAAAGTGCCTTTAATGTTCTGTATTTGAAATAATTAACCTTATTCATTGTAAGTAGTAATAAAAAACTGATAAATATAAACTCTGAATGATTTTATTAATTAACTAAAGGAGAAAAAAAGAGAAATATTTTTCCACGATGAAAACAAATTTCCGAAAACAAGAGTAATAATATAGATGTATAATATACGGATGAAAAACTAAAGATTTTAGAAAGACTAAGATCACATTTGACGTAGTTTTTTGAAAAATGCTTAAGCGCCAAAAATTCGAAATTAAGGTATCAATTGATTTTGGGACGTAAACACCACCTCTATCGATTCCCGTTCACGATATATCGAGGAAAAAAAAATTGGAAATGGTTTAAAAATCGAATATTGATGACGTAAGTACCAAATACTAACGACTGACAGTCGTCACTCTGGACTTAACCAGTGCTAGAAGCCTTTAAAATATATTATAGTTATAAAGGTTTTGCCAGGTTAATAAACTCCTACTCTATACAATACAGAATAAAATTTAAAAGCATTTATATTGTTATTTGAGGAAATATTGTTTTATGTGTTTCCTGTAAAATTTGCTAAATGACCCTTACGCCTTTTTCAAAAAACGAAGTCTATATAAAACAGTAGTAGGTAATGGAAAGTGACGAAAACACATGAATTTAAGTGATTTTTGTAAATTTATACTTTTATATTATTTAATGAAAAATAAATGTTTCCATGGAAACTAAATAGATAATTTATTTCAAGTAGCATGGTAAGTGAAAGTTTTGTAATGCGGGCGCCGCATCAGATTTTTATAATATTTTTAATTATCCGATATGTAATGTCTTTCTCTCATCAAGATTTTTTCATTATTATACATCGAATAGGTAGTAGGCGTAGTAGGTAGTCATCAAGGAGGTTATTGATGATTAAAAAGATTATTTCTTTTAGTAAATAAATAACGTGATGAACTTAAAGAAATAGATTTTTAAAAAGTAATTCATTATTCATCAAATCAAGAAAAGTACCTCCCGCAAAGGTTTAATTTTTTTTTTAATATTTGTTACTTTTCAAATATTAAATAAAACTATTTAACTAGTACATTGTTTTTTTTCTGTTGATCATCCAAACACAACTAGAAAATAAATTATGTAATCTGGAGAGGTCCCACATTCTATGTTAATGACGTTCTTATAATGCCTGAATTGGCGAAACGTTGACTGGCTAGTAACTCACTGGCATTTGAGAGCCATGAGGCTTTGTTTTTTAAATCTTCCAATCATACAGTAACCAGTCTTATCATTTTTTAATAGTTTTCTCTTTCACAACAACTGCTGATAGTTTTCCTTCCACTCGGTTCTTTGATTTCCGAGGAGATTGATTGCTATGAATTCAAATCAGATTAGATGATGATTGAGATTTTTTAAAATTTCATAAAAAAAAAAAAAAATTACAAGAGGGAAATCTAATAAAGTACTAAGCCTTTAGGCGGTGTGGGACTCCACTAAAACCACCTTCCAATGCAACAACTGAGGTGGTCCAACAAGTTGCTCTTCTTTCATGTAATGATCTTGGTAGTGTTACAAGTTGCTCATGTAATGATCTTGGTTGTATTACAGTCCAATTTCTTCTTCTATGGAGCGACAACCCGTTGCCGGGTCTGGGCCTCCTCCAATTGCCTCCGCCAGTTGGCACGGTCCTCAGCTCCCAGTCTTCCAGTCTGGGGTATTGAGTAGTGTCCTCGAGTCCGTGGTTACGCTGTCCAGCCATCTCACACTTGGTCTTCCGACTCTTCTTGTTCTATGGAGCATTTAATTAATTTATATTATATAATTTACTTTGTTACTAAGTCATAAGGCTTCTCTCTTTTCAACTATACACAGTATTTCAGGATTAGCGTGAATTTCATTTCTCATGTTATCCGCATATATAGTTAGTTATCTCTTCAGGGAGAATATCGACTTTAAGGACTTCATGTAAATTGTCGTTTCTAATGCACTTGGGAGCGTTAGCTATACTATACAAGTACCAACTTTGTTTTTAAAGGTTTGGATAATTTGCAAGTTACTTTTCTTGGTACAGCCCCTGAATACCATAAGTACACACGGGTTTTAGAACTTGTTTGTACAACAGAAGTTTGTTCTAACTATCAGTAGTGAATTTGTACCTAGCTGTCAGTGCATTTTCCTGAATTTTGTGTTGAGCTCCTTTTTCTTCTTTTTCCAATGTTCTTCCCAATTGAGTCTTGCATCCAGTGTCATTCCTAGTCGATTATTCATTCTCTTATCTTACCCTGAAGTATCTGTCAGTGATATATGACTTTAATAGTAGGTAGAATTTTTCTGGATGATCTATATGTAGTTTGAATTCCAGTCCTTGGTGCCAAACTTAATCGAAAGCCTACCCTACATCCAAGAAGACTGCTGAGAAAACTTTCTATTCTTCAAGAGCCTTCTCGATCACGTGAGAGATTCTATGAATCTGTTCCAATAGTATAATGCCTCAATCTGGTGATCTGGAAGAAGAAATGCAACTTTTCGAACAATTTTAAGACTTCTGGCAACAATGAAATTAGTCTGTAGGACACGACTTTGTGTCAGTCGGTGCTCAGTTACACTTTAAAATCATTATGAAAAAAAAGTTACTTCTAAAAAAAAAAAACCTTTAACAGTCAGGATTTTATGAATAATCTATTTTCACTTCTTATATTTCAAGTTTTATATCAGATGGATTGATTAAAAAAAAAAAAAAAAAACGTGAAAAATAGAGCACCATCATTATTGTCGTATTTCAAATCATCTTTAATAATAACAAAAATATAATATTGAAAATATCAATATGTATGATATAGGGGTGGGAGAAAAAAATTGAGATCCCCAAAAGGTACTTCTCTAAGACCAACCCAAATCGCATGCAAAAATTTCTATTTCTCCTCTAACTCAATTTGGAGAGGCACTAGAGGTGCGAAAAATCTTAAACATAGCGAAAAACTGATTAATACCATCATATTGGTCATAATTTTGACTAAAATTTACTCCTCCTCTCGGATTTACTCTCCTACGGTATTGTTCAGCTAAGAAAACATATATATATATATATATATATATATATATATATATATATATATATATATATATATATATATATATATATATCAGACATCCCCGAAACCCCCAAAATCACACGGTGAACACTCTAGGAAAAACGGAACGGATTTAAAATGCATCCCCCTCCCCTCCCACCCGATGACCTTCCACACAGTGTTGAAGTCTATTATTTCGGGGAAAAATACAACCAGATATGATAACATAATCTTAAAAGTTATAACACAAACTCATTAAACTATAATTTATTATAAAAAATATACAAAAGTTGGCTTTTCTAACGAAAACGGAAATTTGTTCTCCTTGAATACTTTTGGAGGTTTATAAAAACTTAGACGGGAAGTACCCAAGGGTCTCATAATTTATACTGGCTATTTACAATTGGCCATGGTTCTGGAAGGAAGAAGAACCGGCCTTAGTCTTTAGTAAAAGAAATAAATGGCTACGGTTAGGTAATAAAATGAAGGCAGGAGCTAATTTTTTCCTCCATTTAACCAAGGATTGATTAAACGGCCTTAAGAAACGTTAAACTTTAACGAGTAGTATTTTTTTTTGTTTACGTTTTTACTGATCTAAAAGACACTATGTGGATTTAAGATATCACCAGAATAATAAACTGAAAATTGAATTTTATAAAAGCATTTCAGTACCTATAAGGGGAATGGATATGTATTTATATTGATAAATAATACAATTAAATTGGATGATAGATTTTGGGGCCTATCCAAGGGACCTAAGACATCCTAAACCCGAAGTATCAGAACGTATTCTTTAATTTATGTTATCTAATCACAAATATAATAAAATTTCAGGAACGCTTTAACGTTCAAGATTAGCCACATTCAGAAAAAGGTGGAAAAGTGATTTCATGTTCACTCTAAAAAACAATAGAGAAATGAAGAACATCTATTTGTATTAGCAGTAAAAGTGCAATATAAATACAGTAAACTGCAGCTTAATAGAAAGCCACACCAAGCCATAGAGTAGAGACTGCACAGCAGTGAACAGGATTGGGGGATATACCTTCTCTCCTGAAATGTACGAAAAAAGTTTCTATTTTAAATAATATTTTTGGTAATTAAAGAAGAAGTTGATCGGAGGATACAGTCTATGATAAACACAATCAAAGTATAACTTATTTATTCTGTGCTAACGTTTCGGCCTAAGTTTTAGGTGTGTTTATCATTAACCGCAACCACTGACCAACTTCTTCCTTAATTATATCTACGGTCAACAAAACGTACTCCAATATTTATGGTAATTTTTAACAATAACTTTTAATCCAATTTTCATGCTTATTCTTAAAACTTACTTGGCTATTATAGACATTTAGGTGATTACTTGCCTTCTTCTAATTAAATCCCTCCATCCCCAAAAACATTTAAACCCCCCACCCTCCAAAAAAATTCTGCATACCCCTATGTTGTACAAAATTAAAAAAAAATATACACAAACCAATTAAGAAAATGATAATTATGAAAAAATGATATTTGTATAACTAATATTTACAGAAGAATGAAAAATCTAATAGACGTGCCAAAATGGAAAATTAACAAATAAGAAAAGAAGGAGCATGCATTAGTGAAACGTATAAAAGGTAATTCTAGGTTTCCCTAGGTTCGCCAACACCTGCCCTTTCCAGCAAAACTGCCACCCTTGGCTACAATGTAATACTTGATAATTAATTACACTTGATATGAACACCACATCAAAAGTGAAAAGTTTGTGAAAGTTAGTTATTACGGAGACTTTTAAGTTTATACGGAAAAGTATTTATCCTTTTCCAACGCCAATAATAACTCTACGAACATCCTCCAATGTCCAGGAAAAAGTCGGAAAAGGAAACTTCCATTGATGACAGGTTGATCAACTCTGTCGACACCTGTCTCGCTACCGGTCGAAAAGAAATCATTTCATGACATCAAAGTACTGCACTTTGTCCATTTCATGACGACCGCAGCCATCGAAATTTTACAGTGTCAATTCCTTTTTCAGACAAACACTGGGGAAATGGAGAACAATGTACGTCAAGCACATATTACGAAGAAGTTACAACTGAAAAAGGGAAACGGCCCAGCACGGGTTGATACAGAGGGGGGGAAAAAAAAGAAGAAATTATTGAAGATTATTATTTTAAAAAACAATTTAGGCATTTATCTTCAGTAAAACCCCGCTTATTCTATTTTATTTTACCTGATTTCTTTCAGGTACTTATATTTATTTATTCACAATATACAGTATATTAAATAATGTTAACAGAAATTCTAAACTTTAATTACATAATTTAACATGGATTTATAAAAAAGTTTAGCATGTTAAGTTTTTTTAAAAATGAGATACGTATGTATGTAAATTTGATAGTATATTACATCCAATTTTATTTTTAAAAGCATATAAACGGAGTTTTCACACCGTTTTTAAACAACCTTTTTTCTGACAAAAATTTCGATGAAATATATAAATAATTTTACTCAAATAGAATCAATTAGATTTGGCTATATATACATATATATATATATATATATATATATATATATATATATATATATATATATATATATATATATATATATATCGACAAATACATGAAAATTTATTACATTTACAGAGTGCTTACAGCAAGTCATGGTAAATATTTAAAGAGATGATAGTAGACCATTTTCTTCGAATCAGATCATTAATAAGAAAGAAACAAAACAAATATTTATATATATATATATATATATATATATATATATATATATATATATATATATATATATATATATATTTATTTTATTTTATTAATTATATATATATATATATATATATATATATATATATATATATATATATATATATATATTTGGATATTTTGGTGATTAAAATTTGAAAATTGTAGAAAAACATATCGCCAGTGTTGAAGCAACATGACACATCTCAATTTTGTCAACTTTTCAGGAGAGAAAAAAAAAGTAAATATGTAGTTTTTATTATTACTGATTATTATTAATGTTAGTTTACTATATAAACCGTTTATATAGTTTTTATTTTTATTAGCTTAAATTAAATTCAGCGGAAAAGTTTTAATAAAATGGTGTGCATATAATTCATATTCATTAAGAAACATCTGGTTACTTCTAAGGTTTAGACTGTAACAAATAGTATGAAACATACAACATTTCAAAGCCTTTTTAAGTTTTTCAAATACAGAATGTGCCGCTGTGAAATGAATTGAGCTAAAAATTACAAACTAACTATATACTAAAATTAATTAATTGCAATACTAGCTTAAAATTGGAATTTATTTATTAATTGCCATAAAATTGTACTCCATCATGCGAGTTCTCTTCCAGCAAACCATTGCGCCTCCAAAGATTCCGAATCAACTGCTAAATGCCCGTAAAGTTTCACCGAAAAATGTTCTTGCAGAAAACATAAACAAAAATTAAAAAAAAAACTTTTTTGTACCCAAGGGAGACATCACTAATCTACAAATCAAATGAGATCTCAAAAAATCAAATGGTTGATGAAGTTATAAAAAATAAGACTTATGAAAACGTTTCGCCCACATCTACGCCTACTCAAACATTAAGGAATCGTTCATTCCCACTGCAGCAGGCGAATAAAAAAAAAAAAACCCTGCAATTAAGCTAAATTGAATAATTACTTTGCTTAAAACCGGCATTGGACACCCATGCTACCAACATCAGTATAACTTTAAAATTTCCCTCGATAGTTTTCAGGGACGAATATTCAATTCTACAAAATACGTTATGGTAGAATACTTAAATCGATTAGATAAAATAAAAATCTGGTGTGGTGAGCGCATCAAGCAACTGTCACTTATCACCATACTTTGAGTAGAAACTAATTTCTGCTCAAGTAGGGCTAGTGAAATTTATAAAGTTTCCATTTAGTTCTCGTGAAAATTCCATTTATTTTCCATGGAAACATTTAGTTTCCATAAAATAACATAAAAGTAAAAATGATTAACTACGACAATCACTTAACTTAATGCCTTTTTCGTTACTCTCCATTACCTTTTACGACTTGAAAACGTAAATCTCACATTTTGAGAGGCTGGAATTTTTTTTTTTATCGATTACAAAGGTTCATTATTAAAAATAATAAACCAAAATTAATATATTAAATAAAAAAAATTAAAAAAGTTAATTATTATTTACAAACATTTGCATGCAAACAGAGTGAAAAGAGATTGAGATTCTTGAAGAGATAGAGAGTGGACGAAGAGATGGGAATTATATGTGGAAAGGGAATGTGAATTGCGGAAAAGGGGAGGAAAGGAATTCCATAAGGATCTAATAAAGGATATTTAATAAAGAATTAGTCAAATGCAGCAGTTTTATGGGAAATGATATAGACATCAGAAGCAAGTGAGTGTTTATTGTAGGAGTGAATTTCGGATTCGAACTTGCAGGAGCTTTAATTTAGAAGGAGAGTGATGGTATTAGATAATAACATATTTGAAGACAAGAAAGAATTGCGACATGCTACTTGTCCCATCAGGGTGTTAGAAGATCTCGGAAAAAGGGGTACGAGGTCGAGAAGCCAGCGAACGAAGTAAACCAATACAATCGTATATATTGTAGAATGGTAGTTGGGCGGTCAATATAAATGCCTTCCACAGATATTGAAGACAACTCCGGCACATTGAAATGGAGGGGAGTGTGGGGCCGAGAATCCTTTCGAGACCTTACATCATGGGTTCCAAGACTTCATGTCACTGAGTACCAATTCCACTTTTCAGACACCGGCGTACCACTACCTCATCTTCTAGTATTGCATTTTAGTGTTGTAGATTTGTCTTGATAAAAAATACAAAGCGATTTACAAAAGTTTATTAAATAAATAAAACAATATATTTTACAGTAAATGCGCTAAAGAAAATAAAGAGGGCTCCAACCAAGAATCTACTTTAAGCAAATCCACCCCTATGTATAGGTACATGTAAGAGGGCCCTCTCTCTATGTAATATATTCTATTAATATTTTATATTATTTATAAAATAATATTCAAATAGGTTTATAAAATTTTTTTTGCAGATAAGAATAAGTAAAAGTATTTTGTAATTCCGGACCCTCTGGACCATCCCTCTTGCTACGTCACTGTCTTCCAGGATGTCAAATAGCCGCCCGTAGCTTGGACAGTAGGTTTAAGGAAAAAAAATAATAGGTCTTCGTACGCCTACTAACCCCGAACAGCCATAATCCGTGAATCTAGACGGATTTGTCACTGCTCTTGATTCTAAGTGAGTCGGTGCGAAGGACACTACCGAATTGGCCCCGCAGGGACTGATTATGGAGCAATGAGTAGCCTGCCGGAAACCAAAAAAAAAATGTCTGTAAGAGGAACACATCGCGCGGACGAAAATCTTCATAGTTTTATAGTGCCAACAGAAAAAAAAAAAATTCAATGGGACCTTTTTTTAAAACATTTCTAGTAGCATGGCATGGTAAGTAAAAGTTTTGAGATGCACGTACCGCACTAGATTTTATTTTTTCAGATTAGTTCTTTCTATGTATCATGTAAAAGAAAGAATTATTGTCTGTGTATGTGAATAAGCATAATAAAATATATTATAATTACATCCTCAAATCTTGGTAATACCTAAAATAAATAGAACTATCTAAATAATCATTGATTCATTTGTTTTAAAGAAATGTCGACAATTGACGAAATTCTCCTGGAAGAAACAAGTTGAGAGGCAGCCCTAGTGACCGAGTGAGGTTTGAGGGAGGAAGGAAGGAAAACAGGGCTAAAACATTCGGCGCCTGGTCGGGATCTATGGCGGGGGCGCCCGGCTGGTCCTATACTATCTTCTCCACAGATATCTACACAATCCTGATTTCAACGAGATAATCTGTAATATCTCCACCAATCTATTGAATACGTGCTGCACCTGTGAGTGCCCGTGCTTCCTCAAGTCTGTACGCAATACATCTTACGAAAGTGTAGAATGAAGTAACTGAAAATAGATGGATCGTATTGTATGTATTGTATTGCAAATGTAAGTATTGTATGATTAAAACTGCAAAATGAAAACTGACACGCGGTTATACCCGTTATAAATTTGAATTGATCACTAAAATACAAAATAACCTTTAAAAATAATACCTTTAGAATGTTTTTCAGTCTCAATCGTTACAAATATTTTCAAGGAACAGAGCCAAAACGACAATAAAATAACACTTAAATAAATTTCACACTATTTTTTTCCGTTATCCTCCCATTTTATTTACAAAATAACGTTTTCACACAATGACTTCACACTAATTAAAAAGTTTAATTTAAGGAGAAGTTGATTGGGAGGGGAAGAGGTGGGGGGAGGGGTGCTTTCAAAGAAGAAAAAGACACTAATAAGTTTGGCACACAATAAAAAAATAATTACGACAAACATTTTTTTTTTATTGTGTCAATGTTGTGGTCCTTCATAAATAAGCAAAAAAAAAAAAATGATAAAAACCATTAAAGTTAAAAACATGTAAGTAACAATAGGAAGACAGATATATTATACCAACTTCTTCTTAAATTACATGTTCGGTCAACTGCATTCAGTGGTGTAACTAGGCCAACCGGCACCCGGAGGAAACTTCTGGAGTGCCGACCTCAGGGTCGGAACTAGGGGGCAAAGTGGACGCTTGCCCCAGGCGCCAGATTTTAGAGATCGGTAAATTTTTAATAAAAAGTTATTATCAGATTAACTAAATAATATTTGTTACTGCATTATTTGTTTAATATTTAATATTAATAATTTAATATGTTTAATATTAATGTTTGTTTAATGTTTAATATTTAAAATAATATTTGGTTCTACATCGTTTGTTCTTGTTATTTTTTTTTCCATCTATGACCTGCCTTGTCACTCAGGGTTACAAAAAAAATCCATTAGCAGCAGAACTCCGTCACTGAAGTCGTATTTTCACAGAAATAAAAATATTAAAAAAACGAGGAAGTGAGAAAAAGGTTTAGACCCATAAAAGACAGTTCCCTAACATATAGAAATTCACCCATACTTTTATTATTTTGTTCTGCCTGATAGTTTTGGTATTGATAGTTGATAGTAAGGGGACGTGATGGCCGAGTACGTTGGGGCGAGGGTCACAGATTGCCCGGCTCGGAACGTTGTGGGTTCGAATCCCACCTGGGTCGGTTAATATTTATTTCGTGGCGATCTCGCGAAATGAATCTCGACACTCCCACTCTGGTTAGTACGCGGCGGTGACGTAAAAGTAGCCGTCAGAGGTTGGCAAAAAGGACCATAAGGCCCACTTGCAGGATTAGTTCCTCCCACCAATACCAGTGCCAGTACCAGTACCAGTAGTTGATAGTATTGATAGTTTTGGCCTTAATTCAGTCAAAAAAGTAGTTAATGTTATGAGATGATATTTAATTCGAAATATATTACCTAAAGTACCTTTATAAAAATATTTATTTTTATTGAAGGGGAATGAACGAAGAGGCGGCAAAAATAGGCTTGCCTCCTCCCCCAGATAAAAATTCTAGTACCTGTTCTGCTTCCCTTACCATAATTCCGGGTTATCTGCTTATAGGGAAATACTATACCGACTCGGTCTCTCAAGCACGTGAATCAAATGTTCGATACAACTAATGTACCGAACGGTGGTGAATTAGTGGTAACGATAGCAAAATTAGATGGTATTGAAAGAAAATCCTATCTGCTTATTAAATACATTATTTCATGATTATTTATTGAAACGTATGTTCGACTTAAATCCAATAAAATAAATTTCCATGTCACAGACTAAAAAAGAAGAGAAAAAATAAATTATTAAAAATTATTTTTGGGCATTTTGGCGCCCCCTTTAAGCGGCGCTCGAGTGGCCGCCCTCTTCGCCCCATGCCTCTGACTACATCCACACCAAAATTGAAAAGTTTGTGTAGTCAACTTGTGTACGATGTTGTGATGACCACATACAAACTCGTCAAATGTATATAGTAGTATATATGGAAGCCATCTTTGAACGAAGTTGACAAACTAAAAAAAAAAATCAGACTAAAATTTTTTATTCATTATTCCGAGAACAATTCCAGTTCCCCCCCATGCATTTATATCTCTTTGGGCAGATAAAGATTTAAATTTACGCCTTGACACTACCTGAACCTAATTAGAGGCTATTTAGGGGAAGGGGACTTAGGAAATGAATTATGATAAACGACACGTTCATGAATGAGTACTGCTCACAAAGGCCGCGGTCACGCCTCCTGACCACGACCATCTGCCGGCTCGTACCAACGGCCGTACTCCCTGTTACTCCGAGGCAGGCTGTCGGCGCATGGGAACTGTCCCGTTGGATCCGATGATCGAGTGCTTGAGAGAACTGCGATTCAGGATATGCCTTTATGTCACAGTCCGTTTGCTTTTACGGAGCCTGCGCAAATGGGCTAAAGGTGGGGAGGGTTAAAGTTCACTGAGAGGGATTACATTGTTTGTTCTTCTTCTTTTTTCCATCTATGATCTGCCTTGTCACTCAGGGTTAGAAAAAATACAACTTTTCCACAACACTGAAACCATTTTTTTAACAATTCAATTCTCTGTATCACTTTGCATCACAGCCTACTTGCATTGACACAGTTTTTGTAATTAACACTCCCAGTTTGGCACTCTCAAGGCGATCATTTTGTTACAAGCTTCAAATTTCGTTTCCTTTGGTGGCTACTGTTTAATTTTTTTTACTTGGACAGAATAGATATTTTTGAAATATTACTAAGTGGAAATAATAAACCATTGTGTAATAATTTACAGCGTTTTTTTTTTTAATTAAAAAAAACAAAACAACTTTTATAGAATTTCAGATGTGCAGAACATCATTACTTAACATCCTTTAGAATTATTCTAATATTGTACAGTAGAGGATCCAAGAAGAGGGGTGGCGAGAGGGGCGACCGCCCAGGGGTCCTTTCTCTGGAAGCCCCGCGCCACAGAATTTATAAATAAATGGCATACATTACAGACGAATTTATAGTTCATATTGAAGATTGTTCTTCGAGGCTCCGAATGTTGCCATTTTGCCTCAAAATTTTCAAATTATTCCGGACCTCCCTTTCACTTGGGAGGTATTCTGAAGACCCACCCTTTCCATCCACAATTACCAGTACCAGTACCAATCATCTCCGAAGCCCCTAAAAAAGTGAGGCTCCGCAACATCGTATCGTCCAGGGTCCTGCAAGATCTAGATCCACCAATGTTAATGTATTGCACCTATTCCTTACAATACGAGGAGAAAATTAAAAAGGTGCTGGATGGGAGAGATCTTCCTCCTTGATTAAGCAACGTAACTAAACCAAGCCAGAGAAGAATTGCTGCAGGGCACTTTCCTATGTCTGGCATGCCATTATTATCCTATACAGTCAAATTGCTGATTGTCATTTACTTATATAACAGGTGAAAATTAATAATTATAAAACAAAAAAAATTTCTATTATCTTTTAGAGCCATCGAAAGTAGAGCTGCAATTAAAATAATTATTCTATAAATTAAACAACAATAATATTAATTATTTACGTATTTTCACGATTTCTTTACTTTCAATATATATAATGATATACTACGGTACTTTTAATAACAATATGCAATATAGTTTGTCAACTTGGAAAGCCTTTTGTGCGCCCAAAAGCAATTAAAATATGCCAGGTCTTAGCTGGAATTTTTAAAGCATAAATTGCTTCATGGTTGTTCCTAATCATCACTACTTTAAAAAAAACGCATAAAAAGCTACATTGATAAACTGCATTTCAGTTAGTTGTTTAATGCTTCAGTAATGAGTTGAAGCTGAAACGGAATTCAAGGACACCTGGATAAACAAAGAATGACTTCATTTCCTCTTCATATTGAAGTCTCTATTATAGCTTGCAAATGGTACAAAAGAATTAAAATAATTGTTAATAATTCATTAATCACTTGTGACAATATTAAAGCTACCTAAAGATTAATTAAAAATTTCATCACGCTTAATAAATACTGCTACTCATAAAATATTTTGAAAAAAACTGTCAAAAATAAAAACTAAACACCATGATTTCAAATTATTCTGCTACGTTTGTTCCTTAAGGTTGGAAGAAAATCAAAATAAACATCTAAATATTGTTTATTTGTTCTTAATATCGTATTTTTATTGAGATTATCAAATTTATGCAATAAGCTCTTGGTCGTATAGGTTTTCTCGTATCATTCTTACTACATTTGGATGGTTCATAGACCATCTTAAAGGATTAGGAAAAAGAAAATATAGATAAACAAGTTGAAAGATAATATTTTTCTAAACCTTGGAATAATATTGGGACAAACACGTATTTTGATCAAGGAACATTTGCGGGATTGGAATAGAGTGAAAACCCAATTTAATCAACCGAAACTCGGACACCCTTCTCCAATAACCTTCCGGTAAAACAAATACACAATTTAATTACGTTTTCCAGGACGACGGATCTGTGTCGCAGTGACAGCGGGATGAATAATGTCCATCAGTTACCTTGGCAAAACACCGAACCATCGGAGAGACGGATAGATAAATTTATTCTGGAAAGATAATCTAAACAATGTCGTAGGTCAGGGGGTCTCCTCCAAACCATGGAACGCGTACCACTGGTGGGATGCAAGGACGTTTTATATGGTACGCGAAAGACCTGGATAAAATATTTTTTTTAAGGAAGAAGTTGATCAGAGGGTGCGGTCAACGACTAACACATTAATAAGTAAGATTTATTTATTTTGTGCCAACGTTTCGGACTAAGTTTTAGGCCATTAGAGAGGCGTGCAGTCGAGCGCCAACTCGCTAACAGTTGGCGCTCGACTGCACGCCTCTCTGATGGCCTAAAACTTAGTTCGAAATGTTGGCACAAAATAAATAAATCTTACTTATTAATGTGAACGTCTTTGACTGCTTCCCGCGATCAACTTCTTCCTTAAGTACATATAGGATCAATCAAACACTCCAATAATTTTTTTAACACGTTCAATGAGGGATAACATTTTTTTAAACTTATTACTGACTGTATCAATTATAATACGAATAAACACGAACTACAGTTAATAATAATAAGACGAAAGTACTGAGTTTTGAAGAATCAAGTTGACAGTGTTGCCAAATTAGGGATTTTCCCCTAGATTTAGCGTTTATTCACCCTCTGTGGTATTTTTTTTACTTTTCTAATTATTTATTCTTATCTTATACTAGGGGGTAATTTTAGTTAATAGGAAAATAAGAATTAAACATTCAGGTTTAAAGTTGGTGGAGAGCAAAATTTTGATAAGTTTAGGATTAAAGTTGGTGAATTTAGAGATTTTTAGGGAGAAAATACAGGGCTATCATGGCAACACTGCAAGTAGAACGCCATCATGCCTAACATTGATGCTCTGATTGTAAATGAACAATAATGCTTCCTACTGAAAAATATTGATTCTTTTCTTCATAATATCCAAATTTCTTACTTTTGATTGATACACTTTTATTTGCCGAATGTTTATTTTTCTTATTTGAATCTTATTGTTGCTGTTGTATCGTGAATTTGATAAACTTTTGATTCTGGAATTTTGAATTTTATTTATAATTTATTATTATCTTAAGAAAATTTACTGTAATATATGTAATGTTTTGTTTGTTTACTCAATTTTTGTAACTAAGTTTCTATTTTTTTCTACGCTGTTATCTGAAAACTTCCAGGGTACGCAGTGACATGAAGTCTGGTCAACCATGACTGGCATAAAAGACAGTGAAACTTAACGCCGTCTTTTAAATGGCTTTATATTTTTCAATGTTAATATCGTCGGAGCAATACCAAACTGGCGTTCAGTAAAACGTCGATTAACCATCACACTTATATCCGTCAGGAGAGAAAAAGGTGGGGGTTTTCACTCGTGGTGTGAATATTTCAAAGAAAAATATTAACAAGAAAGTAGAAAAATAATTTCGTAACGTACAGTAATACAAAGAATAATTTCAGGTAAAACTCCAGAATCGAAACACCAATATGGCGTAGGTCTACATTTTTAAGACTCAGGTCTCAGTTCTGACTTAGACGATGCAAATATCACATTTTATTTTCAAATTTGAAGCATACTGCTATATTTTTTATACAGTTTTTCGCTTGAATTCTTTAATATGTTGTAATATTTTTCTGTCATCCGTCAATTCGCTTAACCGTCGCGTTCTTGGTCCCGACAGCGACGGTTAATCCCAGAATATGTGACGTCAGTAATTAAAAATACAAAATATGGCCTATTCAATTAAGAAATTAGCTACGTTAGATTTGCAACCATAAATAAAACGCAATTATCTAACAAAGTTTGTTGGTGCGTTTTGAGATATTTGAAAAAAACAGCGATGTTATTGGTGTGTGGTAGTGAAAAAACATTCTTACCTTATTTGAAGTAGATTAAATTTGATCCTGAGATACGAAAATCAAAAATTGGTATTTTATTTACAAAAAGTGGTGATTTCAGTTTTGGGTAAAATTTTGGCGAAAATACTAATCCTGCGAGGAAATTTGTTAGGAGTGTAGAATATTTTTCAAAAAACATTTTGACTAGAAAAAAAATACCCTCTGCAGGAGTTTTTGACCTAGCCTAATAAACGGCAAAAACCATGGCTTGCCCTTTCCGCCCCCTCCGAATCTGACATTTACTTACCTCACTACCAAACAGCCAAATATCATATTACTCTTCTTTTTTTTCCTCGGAAGTTTTTTTTCCATTCGCCTGCCACTGAAGTAATAAAATCGTATACTGTTCTCCAGATCTGTGACGAAGTTTGTTTAGGAATCAAATCCAGTAAATGAAATAAAATCAAATTTCAGAGTATTCAATCAGTAATCAAACTTCAGAAAGTTAAAAATAATTGTTTTTTATTGTTATTATACAAATTTTAGAATTACAATCAAGATAAACTAAGCCATCTTCGTTGTATTTTACAATGTTATTTCTATAATTATAAACAATAAAAAGAACTGACACAGAAATAATTTATAGTTAATTTTCTAACGAATGGCTAACCTGATACCTTGGAATTCTTTTAGTAAAATGTTTCGCAAATACGCGAGCCCCGATATACAGACGGGCCAATTGGGTCATTTGGCCAGAACGCCAGTTTTTGAGGGGCGGGAGAATTAGGGGTATGAACAAAAATTTTAGGGACGGAAATTTTTTTTTTTACCGTACTGCAATGATTTGATTTTCAACAATTAAAGTCCTTCAATTTTTAGCACAAAAGAAAGACGTATAGTATTCCCGCGCTGATCCTAGAGTGGACGGAGCCAAGGAGAAATGTTAGTTTACAGTGAAAACTGAAATAAAAATATTAGGCTTTAAACAAAACACTTTAGAAATGGATAAAAAATATGCAATATGCTACAGCTCATGTTTTATTAAAGGTAGTTATAACAGTCGTATCAAACCACAACAACCATTAATTACCTAAAGAAGGATAACATGGTCCAAGTGGCGTTCAAGAAATGAATATCAAAATATTTATTGTTATTAGTTTAACAATTTTGAGATCCATTTCTAGACCACTAGATTGTCCTGATCTTATCTTTCTTTCATCTATCCGGTCAACCAATAAATATTCAAAATTTATTAACTAATTAAAAATAAAATACAAACAGTTGGAATTAAGAAACCATAGTAGGTTAGGTTAGTTTAAGTCTCTAATGGTCACTCAATAGCTAAGGTGTATAGTGTCCTTCTTCAAATTTTTTTTACTAGTTTGATTTTTGTGTTACATTATATCTTTTCTTCTTCGAAATAGGCCAACTCAAGACCACGCCAATCATTTCGTCTTCCTCTTTTCCTTTTTCTCTCTCCACACCTTCCTTCTCATCCGACCACTCCTTCCCACCACTCCTCCTATCTTTCCTCACTCCAGGGACTCTCATTTTGTTAACATGTTTCGGGAATCGAAACAAACAATCCTCGTTTGTTATCACCAGTTTTGCTATTTAATCTGTTATTGTCCGTCCTGACCATATGTCCGAAAAATTTCAATCTTATTTTTCGCATCGCTGTTTCTATATCTTCCCCCTTTTATACAATTCTCGATTATCCCTAATTCTGTAACCTCCCTTTACTTTCTTTGGCCCCCATATATTTCTCAAGATTTTCCTTTCAGTTTTCAATAACCCTTCCATATTTGTGAACCCTATTGTTTCCGCCCCGTACAATATCAACGGTTTTACAACAGTCTCGTAGTGCCACCAAGGTAAACTATTTTTGTTATATATGTTTTTTGTTGTGGATCTTAATCTATCTAATTTCGCTTCCGTAATATTCATTAATTGCCTATCCCCTCCATTCCCCTAAATACTTAAATTGTTTCATAGTCTTTTTTTCTCCATATTTTGTTTTAATCGTTTTCCCATTCATTCGTCATTATTTCTATATTATATTATATTTTATTAAAAATATTGTTTTTTTGAGGAATTAAATTATTTTCCCTATTCTGGTGCTATTATCACCCAGTATCTTCCTTCTGAAGTTTTCTTTCCATCTCTAAATTGTGAAAATATCTGTCATTTAGCGGGCATTCTTTTAAAATACGGTCAATCGTCAGCTGCACATTTCACATTACAAATTTTGGAGGTGTAGTTTTATCAATAAGAAATCAGTACGTAATTCGCGTGTTACCAACAGACCAGTAACAACTTCTTCTCTTCTGCCTTTTTGGATAAAACTCATCCAGGCTTTAATTTGTTTTAAATTTATTGGGTTCCTTAATTTATAGCTTGGAATTTCAGATAGCTCCATCTATCTGATGTGGTGTAAATACTGGTCATTTCCTATGAAGATAATGCTGCTTCCGTGGCTATATTTCTCTCAATCGTCATGTGCGATAGTATCCAGACGAAGTTCTTCAAATTTGTAATCATCGATCACTAGATTTGAGTTTTCTTTATTACAGAGTCTGTAGAGTAAATTTTGGTTAATGCAATAAGGACCAAAGAAAATCGTGGAGGAAAAAACACAAAGGACACAGCTTTTTGGGTTGAACTAAGACAAGAGCACCGTAAAATGCAACTTCTTTTTAAAGCCGAAGATCATCAAACAGCCGACCGCTTAGCAATTCATTTTTTTTAGAAGAGACCTTAAGCCAGAAAAAATTAAAACGCCAAACCATTGTGAAAAAAAACAAAACAATGTTTACAAAGGAGGGCATTCCCTCCCCGTACTTCCTCCGCTCCAAGGGCATTCCGACAAAAGGAAGGAAGTTGTTCCGGTGACAAATGGTTAAACCTAATGATCTGGAGCAATACTGCCTTCTGCGCCTACTGTCTTTGGTCACGATGGTCATCAGAACTTACCAATGGCTATGCAGCCAATAACACATCTTCCCTTATTCCTAATGAGAAGATAAAACCTGAACAATGCTTATTGATGAGTCAAGGAATATCGAATATCATGAAATAAAAAACAAGATGAATTATGAAAATAGGAATATCGACCCAATGAAAGACATTTATTATTTAACTGCCCATAGAAGAGGGGACTGTAGAATTTCTTTGGAGCTGTAGCAACAGATTAATAAAAAAACTTCTTATTCTATGTTCTGTAACTGGTATTTATTATGCATAAATTTTGAAGTTCTACACATCGACTCTTTAAAAAAAATAAGAGCTACTTAAAAATAAACGTAAATAATTTATATCCACAAAATACTTCCTATACAAAATAAAAAAACCTGTACCAATACAATCCATCAAGGATCATGGGGTCAAGATAAGGTGGCCGTAAATAAATTGTGTTTAAAGGAGGTTATGGAGGAAGTTTGACGAATGGAGATGGGTAACGAATTCGAAAACAAGGTGGCGCGAATGATAAAGGATTTTTCAAAGGAAGCAGTTCAACGGAATGGGATATAGAAATCAGTAGGTTGAGATTTTGGAATTAGGAGATGAATGGTGTGATGAACGTAGAGTGAGGAGTTCAAGAATATACGAAGATTTACTGGCTCTTGAGGATTGGAATGAAAAGGTACCGAGAAGATATTTTCGTCGAAAATTAGGATGAAGCCACCCTTGCTCGGAATGCCAGCCAGAGATGTGAGAGCTTCTTGGGAGACCGAAAATGATATGAAACAATTCATTAATCGTTTTAGTCTCATCTAGAGCTCACAGACCTCCGTACACCAAGCATCCATAGAATGAGGGAAGATAACAGAAGATGACGGGTACTTCGAGGAACAGAATCAAGGAATCTTAAGAGCCGTTTGAGGATAGATACGGAAAATCCATATTTTCTGGTAATCTGGGAAATATGGTTACTCCATGTTAGATTTGAATCAAAGACAACTCGAGGTTTTTTTTATAGAGTTTTGAAACTGAATGTTGGAAGGAATGTTGTTGAGGATCGATTTAAAACAAAAGCCTATCTTTTAGAGACAATGATACTATACTCAAAACATCACCATTAAATTACTGAACTGTAAGTTAGTAAACTTATCATGAAAAATAACAATTTATAATCTGTAATCTGCAACTACAAGAAAGATGATTTAACCATTACAACAGGTGCGTACGCAGAATTTTTTTTTGGAGGGGGATTCAAATTGTTTTTCGGGGGAAGAAGGGAGATTTAATAAGAAGGCAAATAATCACCTAAATGTCTATAATCGCCTAATTTGACGTAAGTTTTAAGAATAAGTATGAAAATTGGATCAAGAACTATTGCTAAAATTACCGAAAATATTACTAAAAATGCAAATCATATGTTGGTGGGTATGAAAATTATATTTTTTCGATAAATCCCCCAGATCCTCCCTTCAGCGTATGCCACTGCATTACAGCCTATCAAACTTTCTTTGTCCCTTTTTTTAAATTTTTATGTATGCATCAACTTACTTAGTGAAAATAATTAGGACGTACGCCCCACAAATATATGTAACGGCTGAAAAAACCCATGTTCAGAAGCTACAAATTTCTAAGGCAAAAACATTACTTATGCCTAACCGTCAACGAACATATACGGACATACAACAAATTATTTCACAACATGCTTCAAGGCCATCCCAATAAACTCATACGAGACAAGACCAAGAAAAACATACCAGAAACAGGACCGAAGGAGGTGACACTGGGCGCTTCTCTTCCTCATACCTGTCATGGCCTATTTTGTTGTATTTGTTCATGTAACCACATTTGCTGATTGTCAGTGTATACAGGCAATTATGAATATAACAATAAAGGACAATACAAGAATTCTTTTAATCGCCAACCCTCTTGTTTTGTTGGTTCAATTTATCTGATTTCATTATAACTACAATAGAAATTCGTTATTTGCAAATGACAAAACAGAAAGCTTTTATAATTAGTTGGAAAAACGAACATATTGTTTTGTTTTTTTAAATTATTATCAAACGAGTTCAGATAATTGATAAACCTATCGATCAGTAAATATTTTTTTCTTTACATATTTATTTACATAGTTTGGCAGCAATTAATTTGCCATCTGTAAATTATTTCTGCAGTAAGCAAATCAGCGCTCATCTGGTTTATAGCGGTCAATTTAACAAGTCTCGAAGCCACCGCCTCGAAAGCCATAAGTTGTGGTGGATTCGTGGTGGATGTAAATATTTGTGCTAAGGTGTTCGTGTTGCAAGTCAGTCTGTTGTGAAATTGTTTGTAGTATTCTGTGGCAGTATCTGAAACTGTTAGCATGTCCAAGTCCTTGTGTAGCAAGTCGATTGTCACATAGAATATCGGATCTATTATTTTTCTCAATGCTTTTGACTGGAACGGCTTAATTCTTTGGATGTTTGAAGTTTTGGCAGATCCAATAGTTCTGTCCCATATGTCCATAAAGGTTTAATTAGTACTTTGTAAGTCAGTCAGGTTATGGAAAATTTGGGGGATCTGTCAAGTAATCTGGATAATAAACCAAATCGTTTATTCAGTCGTTTTCTTTCTTTATTTGTTCAGTCTGATGTGGGTTCTCCATCAGATCGCACTTCCTCAGATCAGTAAATATAAATAATAAAAACAATACCCCTAATTGCCATAAAAACATTTTGAACAGAATGGCATAAACCATTGCTTCACATTTCATTTGTGTCGTTCCTGATTCTTGACGTATTTCACAATTATTGCAAACGTTTGTTGTAATATACAATACATGCTTAAAATATAATAGAAAACTTTATAAATGAAAAAAATACGAGTATTGGAAAAGTTAATAGTAAATATCACCCCTCTCAAGAATATTTACGATTATTATGTAATATTACAATAAAAAAAAAATGTTTTTTTAATTATTATTACTTTTACTTTTATTATAATTACTTTTTTTTTTTTTTTTTAAAGGAAATGAGTAAATCCATAAATCGATGGCAATAATCGGGTGAAAAATGAAAGGAAGTAATAACATCAAGTAACACGCCACACAGACAGCTGCGGACGATAATGATTGGTTGACTACCATTATAATAGTATGGTTCAACCGTCCGATAGGCTACTTTCATAAAAAATAATTTTAAATATAGAAAGAGGGTGATACCTTATAGTAATTTTTTTGTTATATTCTTTTTCATCAAGTTTTATTAAATATTAATATAATTTATTCAAGAAACACCCGGAATACAAGTAAATTTCACTATTTGAAGTATAAAAATATGTCATGTTTTTTAATATATATAATTTGTATTTCTATACAATGTTTATTTTATATAATTTATTATATATAATAATCAATCTATTTTTTAGATAATTTTTTGTTGTATTATTTATGTAGTTCTATCAAAATTGTATAATTTGAACAGAAGCATACACTTCTAAATTCCAATGCCTCTTTCTTGTAGCCCATAGAAAAATCCGAGTTCAGGTACACTGTTTTGAAAAAGAGAATAGCCGATGATACGTTCCTCGACCTTTTATACCTCATCAACCTCTTGAAGGTTTATTCACAATTCTAAGTTACAGTAACACCGCAATGAAATAACGAAATTGATAACAAGCTGATTTCATAGTAGGTACGCTATTTTTCTTGTGTGTTGCGGGATAGCATAAACAATTCCTATTAAGGTCCCTATTCTGATGCTGACGTCGAATATGGTTCGACATGCATTTATTTAATCGAAATCTAGCAATAAATGATAAAATACTTCAGAGAAAGAGAAAATAATTTTGAGAAGAAAAAAAAAATCAGCCCGGAGTAATAGTTCCTACCGCTGTCAATAATCTGTTCAAATGTTGAATTATATTTTTTTTTTTACAAATTTAATTTTATTTTTCTTTAATTGCTTGTTTATTTAATTTGCTATTATTAAATTTATTTATTATATTTTCTTTGTAAATATGGTGTTAATGGTTACTCAAATCACTACAAATGATTGCTATTGTATGTGACAGATTGTCAATATTTGACAGTAAAAAGTCTTTATATAACGGTTTTAACGATTTTGATTAAGCTAGGTATATCAATGAACAATTAAATAGTCTTTAGTTTCAGTTAGGCCTTATCCGTATTGAAATAGCCAGCAGGGTTTAATTGCAGAATTTTCAAAATGACTTCCTCAAAAGAATCTGTAGTTTTCTTTATTTGAAATACTTGAACGTCTTTCATTGTTAGTAGTAATAAAAAATGGATAACTTTAAACTGAGAATTTGATAATTAGTTTAAGAAGAAAAAGGGAGAAATATTTTCTCAGGCTGAAAACAACTGTTCGGAAATAAGGGTAGTAGGACAGATATACAATATACATACCTTTGGAAAGCTAAAGATTTTATAAAAAATAATATGTAACATACAAAGCCGTAAAAAATAACGGAGAGTGTTAAAAAACGCATAAACTTAAGTGATTGGTAGTTATAGTTAACTAAAATTTCCACACTTTATATTATTTGGAAACTAAATGGAAACTTTATAATTTCAGCAGCCCTACTTGAGGAGAAATTAATTTTTACTCAAAGTATGATAAGTTGTGTGATCGCGCACCGTACAAGATTTTTTTTATTCGACTTTATAATGTTTGTCCATAGGTTTGATCCATAAATCACCATGAAGATTATACCTCACTAAGGCCACACACATTGTCCTATCTAGGACGGAAACACCTTCCGCCCATAAAAACCTAAGTGAAATTAGGCAGCTGCTATTAATTCACTTTTTATACGATACCGTCTCATCAAAAAATCTATTACACTTTTAGCTGATTAGTGATACTAAAGTGGGTGTGGTTAGCATCAGAAGGACTTACAAGAAAAACATGTCGGAATTAAGGTCGTAATGAATTAGCTAAGGGTAGTTCCTTCTATTTATTAATTTTTATAATATATATTTAAAGTTTTATAACATAGCCGAATACTAAATAATGCTATAAGTTTAGTCCAGGACTTTTAGATTAACCTAAAACACCGCCATAGTTTATGTAAATGTGTCCTTCAAATATCAGAAGATTTGCAGAATCACAACTAGCTGTTTGGGTAATAGGAATGTTCCGGCTTGCCTTTCTTGATTCAAGGATGAGACTGAAATTTCCACATGCTAAAATCCAAAACTGTTTCTAAATTCTGCTGGAATAAATTTCTATCAGGTTCTCTGAAAATTATCAATGTTATCAATGACTAGTGTCGTAACCAATCATTGGAGCTGCATCAGTTTTTCTAACGATGATCATAGGGCTATCTATGCTATCATGGGCTTCCATCGTTTTCTTTTTATTTGGAATTTATTAACAGGTAACATGATAAATTCATTATTGCAATAAATATCAGTAAATTTCATTATTGCGAAACCATCTAGGAATCATTGTATGTCCTTTAAACATAAACCTAAAATCTTTGTAAAGCAAATTAAAACTATTTCATATTATTTTTCACCGGTGTCTCTAGGAGGCGGAGGGCCCATAGGCAATTGCTTATATGGTTAATCCTGGCATTGATTATGTGGGTTTATAGAAGATGGTGTGGAATCATTCAATACGTTGTGAATCAAATACTGTCTAACGAATTAATATCACCCATTATTCGTCTTTACAAGAACTGAATCTGCGGTTACTTCGGCCTGCGGTCAATCCCCGCCGAAAGTCACGGACAGACTGAGCTGCTGAAGAGTCATTGCCAGGGCGGGACAACCTGGAAAGGAGGAAGAAGACGTTTAAAGTGGCCATCAGTCAGCAATATTTGACCACACGCCAAGCGCCCCGTACTAGGCCACGTGGCAGGCACTAACAATGGATTCTTCATGAATGCCGAACCGTTACTATAGTAAGGAATATTACTATAGTAAGGAAACCACCTACTAAAACAGATCTTAATAGTAAGGTATAGTCTGTTCTATTCGTTCTATGTACTTGGTTTTAAGTAATAGAATAGAATAAAATAGAAAAATATACTTTGTCCTAGGACTAGGTCCCTCAAGAATAACAAGTACATAGTAAAAGTAAACAAGACAACAGAAAAAATGTCTGGCCAAAGACTGCATTAATAAAGGTCAATTAATATTTACAATAATCTCAATTAAATCATATAAATATATCATATATATATATATATATATATATATATATATATATATATATATATATATATATATATATATATCATCATATAAATATAAAGTAACGAAAAAAAAGAATATCCTTCTGGTAAAAAAAAAAATATAATTTAACTAACAAAAAAATGAAAAGAAAGAAAAAACGACGAGGTAGGATGTTGGAAGAATGGCCATGAATTTTATATGTTACATTGCAGTTAACCGGTTTCTAGGACATAACAAGCTTAACAACTTACAAATACATAATAACTTAATTTATAAAATTAACTAATTAGTAGGGAAAGGACATGAGGTATAATAAGTAACATTCTCATGAACGTGTACATATTGATGTATGAAGTTATCAATATGTGATGCTTTACATCTCAAATCAGATTTATGCATGCTATACTGAAACATCACTGTTTCACAAATTATAACAATCGTAATAACAATATTACATTAAAATAAATGATTAAAACGGGAGCTACTTCAGAAATGTTTCAAAGAGATTAAAGCCTCAAAGGAATTTCTCAGCCTTGTAATAATAAATAACAAACTGCCATCGGGGCGGGATAAGGAAGGTTTCAGTTTTTACATTTATATTTATAAACGAGCGAAGGTGATTATTATTTTTGTTTACCACTGGAGAGACCATGGGGTTCATATCCAAAGATGTTAAAAACTTACCAAGACATGAGATGCGGCATCATTAATGAAATTGAAACGTATTATACTGATTTGCTCGAAGAAAAACGGAAATTTCTACCCAAATGGCGAGATAAAAAATAATATGAATAACTGCATAGTTGTTCAAAATACTTTCATTTCATTAAATCGTTAAAAAATCAAGTTTAAAATATTACGCTTTCCCCTCACAAACTGATAACAAAAAATATTGGTTTATCTTTGTTTCTCTAATTTCTCAATATTATCTTACTTTTATGTAATCAATTTTGAGGGGAAAGCGAAATACACCATACTTCGATTTTTTTTTAACGATTTAAAGAAACGAAAGTATTTCAATTTGTTCGTTCACAGATTTTATACGATAATGACAAAAAAAGGTCTAGAATTACTTAGAATACTTGTTTTTGGACGAAAAAAAAAAATTCATTTCAACACTACCATGAAGTGTTGAAATAAATTTCATTCATTGAAAGTCAGCTAATGTATTGTTGATAGGATAAGTGATAAACTGATGATAGGCTAATGTACTGCAATGGTTATTTGGTGTCAAGTGCAGATCAAAATGACGTTTAAGAATTTTAAAATTGGGCAGATTGAATAAATTAACTTGCAACATTTTATTAATTAAAAAACATGCGAGCGATGACGTTTCCCAATTAACATTCAAAATTGTTCTACTCTACTCTCACTTACTGTTCTTCCAACTTAATTCCAAATCCAAAAATTCAATTCAAATTTTTGCAATATCCAATGGCACATTTTCACCGTTAAATGATAGAAATTCTTGCTGTTTAGCATTAACAGAAGCGAAGAAAAATTTTTCTGTCCTAATACCTTAGACGGAAGAAGGTAATTCTGCGTTGAAACGTAATCTACATAAGCATTTCTACGATTAAGAAGTAAAATCTGTATCTTGTCAATTAGGTAAAGTAGTAAGCAAAAAAGCTATAGTATTCCATGTTATAAATTAATTAATTCTTTAATCCAATTAACCAATTCTTTAATTGGTTAATCTTTTTAACCATAATTTGGAATGCCATTTCTACAAATCGCTATGTTATGTAAAAACCAAAGATATAAATAAAAATATACTTCATCATCCTGCCCGAAACGTTTTTCTTGTTTGATGAAGAATTGGAATATCCTTCAAAATAGGAAAAGGTGAAAAAAAAAAACATAAAACCTGCAAGAGCAGAGAAGACAAACAAGGCAGTTTATGTTCTCACTTGGGCAAAACATAGCCCGCCCGAATTCTAATTTATGGCTTGGTGTTATGTCTCCACCATCAAAAAACAATAACAGAATTTACAGCACTTTTTTTATTATATCTATTATACAAAGAATATTGAATGTAGAGAATAAAAAAGAAATGAACCGATAAAATAAGAAACAACGTTGGTAAAATTCCTAATGTTTGGAAGTCTCGACAAATGATGATCGAGAATTCCCCAAATAATAATTAAAAATATCTAATTAGAAAAAATATAGAAATAGAAAAAACTAAAAAGATAAATATCATTAAATTAATTAAAGATAAATATAAAAACATCCAGCACAGTTATCAGATCAAAGCTGAACGGAACTATCCACTTTGACCATCCCTGAATCCATTTTGACTAGTTTCGTCGTGGCGTCTGTACGTATGTTCGTAAGTCCGTTCGTATCCTGCATAACACAAAAAGGTTAGCCATAGAAAATTGAAAATTGTTATTTGAAATTTTTGTAACACCTAGTTACGCACTTCCCTTTTGGGTCACTACATGATCACCGTAAGTGGTGCTTTACTTGAAGATAATAACAGATTTTCATACAAAATCATATTAAAATATAATGCAAAACTTCTCAAATTTGGTATGTAAGACTTTTATGTTAATATATATAACATACTAATTTTTTGTTTAAATCGGAGAACCGGAAGTGGTACTTTACTTCGAAGATCATAAAAGACTTTATTTTAATTTTCATTATATATTTTATTAATGGTTCTCTATCAATTTTAGGAATAAAAGTGTCAAAAGTTTTAGAAAATACAATTCTGGGTCTAACATCCAGAATTACTCAGTTCAGCGTTATAAGTAACCTACTCCAATAGATGTTACGACGCCGAATGACGTTTTTGAGATACTGTTATCTTAAGAATCTAGTAACCAAATAGTGATTGAGGATCACTTTTTGAGCCACTGATTTATAGTTCAATAGGCTTACAAAGAAGTCATAGGATCTCCACATCAGATTTTTATATTTAAAAATCATTATTTTTGTAATTTATCTTTTAATATTGAATTTTTGAATCACAATGTAATAATAGGAGTTGATTCTGTCAATCTAAATTCTGAAACGATAAAAAAAAAAATAAGCTTAGAAGACGTATTATGGAATAGTCTTTCATAACCTTCCAAAATTTGATTCAAATTAATACGTCATCGAATCGACGTCGTTTTTTTTAAAAAGCCGTAAGCGCCATTGAGCAAACTTTACAGGAAACCCATAAAACGATTTTTCTCTAAATAACAATATAATTTTTTTCAATTTTATTGTTAATTGTATACGATAGGAGTTTATTAAGACGGCAAAACCTTTATAAATCCAATATATTTTTAAGACTTCTCGCACTGGTTAAGGCCAGAGTGACAACTGAGAGTCGTTAGTATTTGGTACTTACGTCATCAATAGTCGATTTCTAGGCCATTTCAAATTTTTTTTCTCGATATATCGTAAGCAGGAATCGATAGAGGCGATGTTTAGGTCCCATAATAAATTGAAACCTAAATTTCGAATTTTTGGCGCTTAAGCCTTTTTCAATAAACGAAGTAATATAACGAACGGCATTTGAAAGTGTGAGGGGAAAAAGTAACATCTATCTTACTTTATGTAACATTAAAGCTTCACAATTAGTACAGGGATGAAAAGTACACTAACACATAAATTACACTAACTTTTCGATCACAGAACGATTTCTCATTTATAACCTTTCATCCTAACTCATAAACACAATAAACTAATAATTTGTGTGACAAAAACTAAATAACCAAGTCCAGTGATTAGGAAATATCTTACAAAAACTTTATAATAAAATTTAAAACAGTTCGCAATTGACGAAACGAACCGAAATCGCATGATTTCGACAGAGATATAAATAATTGAAGAAATTATCAGCTATGACGTAAAAATCTTTGTTAATTATTTCATTAAAACTGAAAGCAATACATTCTGTATACAATCATGTCAGATATACTTACTGTATAGTTAAATATCATGGATAGCCAACTCACCAAACTGGCAAAAATGAAAAAATTCGTCATTCGGAATCTCACCTGAAAAATAAAGTAAAAATTATTAATGAGTATAAAAATAAATCATAACAATCCAATAAATAGTTATAAAAAGAAAAAAAATATAATATTTAGATCTAAGGAGTAATTTCTTAAACAATATATTATTAAAGGATAAAAGGATGTTCCAGTATGTGGGCGCAGCTTCCGCTTAGAACCCAGTGTCAAGTTCTCAATCCACATCCTTCACCGCAAAAGTTAAAAAAATGTTCCTTTCTTGCAATCAGTGATCTTGTGATGCAATACTAAAATACTTCCTATAATACTCCTTCCTTGTAGCTTTCCTTTTAGCCCTGATGAAGACCGATATTCGAAATTAAATTATTCGAAACAACGCTCCACTGCTTTAAAAAGAACATCTTACGATTTAGAACACTCTCCAAAAAAAAAGTAATATACATTTGTCATTTAGCAAACTTTACAGGAAACACATGAAACGTTTTTTCGCCAAATAACAATATATATATATATATATATATATATATATATATATATATATATATTTTTATTTTTTTATTTTATTCTTTAACGTGTCCAGTAGGCATTAAAATGGCAAAACTTTTATAATTAGAATATATTTTGAAGACTTCTAGCACTCGTCAAGGCCAGAGTCACTTAGTGCTTACGTCATCAATAGTAGATTTTTAGGCCATTCTTTTTTCTCGATATATATATATTTATTTTATTTGTTTTAATTTGCACTATAAACCATAAAGATCTTTGGCCGCGCGACTGGTATTCTTACAGACATACTGCTTACGGGAACACAAACAGCCTTGAGGGGGTCACCCAACCTCACGTTGCAACGAACCATGGTTTCCATGGTGCAGCGGTAGGCTATCCAGTCCCATTGGGGCCAATTCGGTCTTTCCCAACGACTCACTCGGGTTCAAGGACAGGGACAAATCGGTTTAGATCCGCGGATCATGGCTGTTGGGGATCAGCAAGCGCACGAGGATCTACCATATATTTCTTTCCCCGAAGCAGACCGACCATGCGCCAAACCTTCTGGCGGCTATTTTGCGACCACACTGCGATTCACAAGTAGTGATGACCGTACCCCGTGTACCTTACGGTTATCGCTTCTACGACCATTTTGTGTGAGAAGCCTCTAGTAGGCTGACGGGCATCACATACCCCGGGAGGGGTGATTAACCACTTGAGGAATTAAAGTAATAATTAATTAAATTAAATTAAAATAATGCCGGCACCGTAATTCGAACTCACGATCATTGGGTCTGTATCAGTTGAAGTTTCATGTGCATTGTCAAGATGTGTGTTATCCAACGGTGGTATCATCATTTAATTTAATAAACGCTGACATATTTCATGAACGAACAAGATAGCAGAGGTAGGAGGAACTAATTGAAGGATTAATTGTCCTGCTGACAGGCGATGCATGAAGAACATTCATCCGAAACGGAAATGCATTTGCATAGATGAAGGAGTGGTCAAACGACCATTGAGAACATTGGAACCGTCCTTAAAGATGGTTTTATTTTAAAAAATAAAATTAATATCGTTATTTTACACGATTTTAAGTAATTTTAAGGAAGATGTACAATATGAATGACTAGGAGATCACTTTTGTCATTAACGAGAACAATATCGCAAAACATTACGAGGAGCTGGTGTGGTCAGCATCATTTCTCAGGTGCTCTCTTAATTTCAATTCAAATGGATGGCGAGTTATATAAGTGAGATTGTCTAATCCTTAGAGGAGCTCTTCGAACCAAGGGGCGAGTCTAGAAAATTCAGAAGTAATTAAGTATTTAAACATTTCTAACAATTGTTTAGTGATAGTATAACACAGAGGAACTAACAAAATGGTACAATAAATTAAATATGGCTGTTTTAAATTATCGTTTGTGTGTGTATTTAATTAGTTATTATTTCAAAATATTTGAATAATTATGATTAAATTTGACGTTTTACGTTTCAAGATACGTATAACAAAAAATCGAATCCTCATTTTGCTCTGATCCTTTACTTTCAAACATTTCTTTTACTAGACACCATAAAGAGCAGCTTTCGATAATGATTGCATTTCTATAACTTGTTTTTCTCTTCTGGAATCAGAATCAGATTCTGAAATGGAAATAGAACTTAAGGATAAGATTTTATAACAACCAAAATTAGTATAAATTGTTAATAGTAGGTATTTATACTGGGTACAATAATATAATTTATATTTTGTTTTCTTCCCCTTAATCCCTGTAAATATTACATTTTTTGCCCAACTGCGGCGAAGCCATAAAGGAGGGTAATGTGTTTAGCTTGACCGATAGTGGGAATCTAATGATTTTTTGAGCGAACGGCTTAACCGGTTTTTAAGTTTAATGGCTCAAATTAATCGTTGTGATCCCATGAATATTTTGAAACATTCTTAGCTCAAAATATTAAAGTATTAAATGTTATGTATTAAATATTAAATGTTGTATTAAATGTATTTAATCTGTCCGTTTGATGGTATCTAACGATTTTTTGAACGAATGACAAATTTTAAAGTTTACTGGTTCATATTACTCACAATCTGTGAATTCCCGTGAATGTTATGAAACCATGTGAGCTCAAAATACTGAAAAAATATTTAATACTTGAAATATTCATTCCTTGAAAAACTAAAAATGTAAAAATAAATACCCCGACTACGGAAATACCTTTTATATCTTACAACCCTCTTTGTCCTAAGAGACTGAATGCACTTGCGCATCTACTTAAGCGCGTGAGTGGGTTGTTAGTGAAGTTGACGCCCATAAATATTGAACCTTGGTGTAGTAGTCGGGTGTCTTCCACAACACGTTACGGCCGATTTTATTATAGCTTTTCCTCTTCTGTTATATTATTTTTGTTAAATTACTGTATTATCGATATAGAGCGTATGAAGGGCTTGAAACCTCATTTGTATGTTGAGAAAATAATAAATATTAAAAAAATATTGTCGATGTATAAATATTGCTTGTAAGCAAGAATTAGATGTAATAACAGCTTTCGATTACAGATAAATGAAACTTCGGAATGAGATATATTCTCGATCTTATGCGGAACGGAACCCCAGTGAATGGAAGAGTTCCCCTAAAGAGAAGAGGGTCGTTGGAAATAAAAACCATAAAATTACTGGGCGGACATTATTCCCCAGTTAGGCACACACAATTCCACTCCGGTCTAAGGGTGGCAGAACTGCACACAAGAGTAGTCCCACTTCCGCCTACCCCTCCTCAACTTCCTGTATAAGGGCCACCCAACCTGCGTTTGACGGCTCGTTTATCCTAAGGTATACCTTTTGCGGAAAAAGCAATAAATAACACGTTTATTATACGCCTCGATGAACACAATTTGCATAGTTATTTTTAATGTATATCATCTTTTAAAAACATTTGTCTTAAAGCTGTTTACTAACATATGTTTAGGTATATATAACATGTATTAATGCATATCACAATTTCAGAGCAGCGGACTGAGACGAATTGCGAGACACATCAATTACAAAGGACAAAAACGGACTTACTCCATACGACCCTCGAACTATCCACAATAACTGACTTAATCAATCGGAGGCATATGAAAATTTTTGATAGCCTCTAACACACGACGAACCCACTAAACAGAATTCTGGCGCCCAACAGGACTGCCACAGAGGAGGCAAACACATATAAATAGCCTTAGACTAGACTGAGGACAACTAACTGGACTGAGGCAAGACAACTAGTCCAATCACTAGAAACTCACTTCTAATTACTTAACTCTCAAGAAATTTTCAATTGATCATATCCCCCTTACAATGCAACCAACATAGCAGAAGAGTCCCCATCCAACACACTACATTTATTGCCCGAATATCAACTCCACACCCCATAGGGCCTAGAAATAAAAAAAAACATAAAAACATTTGTCATAATTGGACTATGTATAACATGTTATTAAAACTACAACCTAAAAATGTTGCAATGGCCAATAGCGAATTACTAAGGCCTCGTTTACACAGTGGATAGTTTTCTGCCGTGGAAGTACTGTCCCGGCAATGCTAGTGCAGCAATGTCCTCTAGTCGCTGACAGGAAACTTTGTGACAATTGAAATTATCTGATGTGGAGACCCCATTACTTCCTTGTACGCCTATTAAACTATAACTCGGCGGCTCAAAAAGTGACCCTGAATTTGCTTACTAGTTTCCGAAGATAGCAGTAGCTCCAAAACGACACTCGACGTCGCGAAGTCCATCTATTGACACATACAGACACACACATAAGCTTTTTTGTATGAAGGTCTTATTCCGTTATTATATGTTGTTTTCTGTCTATGTCACCTGTATTATTGGAAATCGACGGTTTCAACATTTTAAGCGGAAGAACCCGCTTGACGTATATATCTTGTTCTCCTGCTGCAGACTTGTTCAGCTCACAAATGGGGAGAAAAACACTTAAAACAAGTAATAAAATTGTTTAATTAGAGGGAAAACAAAAATCGCGTTTATAACCTTTATCGCCGAACTATACGATCTCTGTATTAAATGTCGATGTACCTTTTGATGTAAATTTCTTATGACCTGCAAGTGCCCCTTTCGGATCTTCAATTTCAACCAAAATCTGTTTTAATACTTATATTAATATAAAAGTCTAATTTACTAAATTTGAGATGTCTTACATTATATTTTAATATAATTTTTGATTAAAGTCCAACATGACCTTCAAGTAAAGTACCCCTTCCAGTTTGCCAATTTTGACCAAAATTCATTATGTTATTTATATTAGTATGCAAGTCATAAATACATAATTTGAGAAGTTTTGCTTTATATTTTAATATAATTTTTGATGAAAATAAAGTAAAGTACCTCGTCCGGCAATCATGCAGTGACCAAAAAATAATACAACTAGATTTTACAATAATCCTAAATACAAAATTTTTACTTTCTACTGCAAATCGTTTTTGAGTTATGCGAGATACGTACATATGAATGGATGAACGTACAGACGTCACTCAGAAACTTGTCAAAATATATTCAGGGATGGACAAAATAGATATTACCTTTGAAATATGAAAACCGAAAATTCCTTTACTGCGTACAAGGAAGTAAAAATGGCGGGTGTAGAAGAGCTGTCTGAACAATAGCTACGAGCGTTTGAACCTTTGATACCTCGTATTAGTAGGTCACTATAGAAATTAAATAAACAAATTATATTCTTTCCCCAAGAATTAAATAACGTCAGAAACATTGGATACAATTAATTTCGAGTTTAGAAATAATCTAAACATACAGTTGATGAGTAGGTTAGGTCAGGTTGATAAATAGATAAGGTGCGTCAGTTCACTGTCAAGGAGTATACATGTGGCAGTTAACGTGACATCAGCAGTCAATGCCTCGACAGGTGTGATAGTATTGCCACGACAGTAAATTCTGTCATGACGGCAACTGTCCTAGAGTTTATACGGTGACAGTTAACATGCAAATGGGCCTCAAGGAGGAAATCAAACCGAGGCGTAGATGGGTGGATAGTCAAAAGGAACTTGTCTATTTAATGAGCTTAAAAGGAAGGGGCGAGAGAGGCAGTAAGCGATTTTTGTTTTCTTTAAGATCAAACGAACCCTTAGGTTCGATGCCGATATCACGAGTTCTCAAAATCTAATTATCATTTATTCTGGCTAAGAATCACAGAGTATAAATGAAGTAAATTACGATAAAATAGAAACCACACTAAATATCAGCTATTAATCAATGAAAAAAGTGGCGGGCCGTATATGGCCCCGTGGTTAGACAGGCCCACTCAAGTGCCTCTTCAAGTAATGAATTCATTCCACTTCAAAAGTGTCATCCCTCTTCACAAACATTAACTTTTCACCCACTTCACAGATAAAATGCTGTAATAACTAATCAATAAGCGGTATGAATATACATACAATTTTTTAATATTCAAACCTATTTAAAACAATTATTTAAATTAACATATATATTTATAATTTATGAGGCTATTTATCTAAATAATGATTTTTTTAATTAGGGATTGGTAAATTATTTTCCACTTCTATAATTTTGTTTTATTGAAAACTAGTTTCGAATGTTATACATACATCATCTTCAGTTCAAGGTTTAAATGGATTATATCAAACAGAAAAGTTTGTACTGGTTTCTCCTCGCACTGAACTAACAATGCGAGAAGAAACCAATACAAACTTTTCTGTTTCATATAATCCATTTTAAGCGAGAAGAAACCAATACAAACTTTTCTGTTTCATATAATCCATTTTAAGCGAGAAGAAACCAATACAAACTTTTCCGTTTGATATAATCCATTTCAACCTTGAACTGAAGATGAATGTATAACATTCGAAACTAGTTTTCAATAAAACAAAATTATAGAAGTGGCAAATAATTTATCAATACCTAATTAGATTGATCCTTCTATACCATCATGCGGATGTCAACTAATGATTTTTTATTTTATTTATTGAAACTAAGTAATTTATACCGTTATTCGACAAATACTTTACGAATATTTATCAATACACAGAACACCTAAAATAAAATTAAAAAGAAGAGTGAAAAATTGAAAGCAATTCAATCTAAAACATTATCTAAATCACGTTAAATTTTGAGCATACACAACTATTTGTACAGAAATACCAATATTAAATATTTAGGAAGATCGCATCGGACGGAAATACGTTCAAATACATTAGTGAGTATATCAACGTCGTTTTTCTAAAAAGGCTTAGGCGCCAAAAAAAAAATCGATATTTAGGTTTCAATTTATTATGGGACTTAAACATCACCTCTATCGATTTCCGCTTACGATATATCGAGAAAAAAAAATTGGATATGGACTAAAAAATGGACTATTGAAGGCGTAAGTACCAAAACTTGGCCAGTGCTAGAAGTCTTAAACATATATTGTAATTATAAATATTTTGCCATCTTAATAAACTCCTACTGTACACGATAATGAATAAAATTAAAAAAATATATATATTGTTACTGCGGAAATAACGCTTCTTGTGTTTTCCGTAGTTTTCTAAATGGCGCTTAGGCCTTTTTAAAAAAAAAAAAGACATCGAGATGATCACAACTTAATTTGATCAACTGAAGAAATGTAAAGAAAATAATTTTATTTTTTTATTTTATCGAAACTCGAGCAACAGTGTAAGGAAATATCTGTATTTATATAACGTTCACAAGAAATCTCATGTACGTGGAATCTTGCAAACTAAAAACACATTCTTGAATGTGCATGTTCAACTAGGAGCTACATATATCGGTTATCTTAACTTCCTCGCATTCATATAAGGTACAGGCTGATAAATTTTGTCAATTGAACTCTTATTTTTCTTTCTCTAACCTTTAAATAATATTAATCTTCTATCATATATAAATAAAAAATAAATCTAATAATACTAGCATTTACTATATCCTGTGGGAATGTAAGATGCTCATAAGAGTGACATATGGTAGAGAATATAGAGTAGCTGAGATGTGATAACTATATGTGGGCCCTGAGAGCCGGGCTGGGGTCAACAGCTCTAATTGTGTAATGACACTCTAAACTCTAAGCAGCATCTTTCCACTAATCCTTGCGTCTCAGCTCCATCCTCTCTTTCAGGGACAGATAGTCCAGGCATCTTCATTATCAATATTTTATGTTTTCCGTAAATTATTCATTAATAAAATAAACTAACAATTAAAATATAATAAATTATAAATGAAAAAAAAAAAAATCTGCCAAGTAGTTCAGTACAGCTTTCTCGCCATTTATATCGGGTACACAATGAAAAGCAAAATCAAAGAACGAATGTTAAAGGAAAAATAAATTTGATATCATAATTGTATATTTCATGTCTCGGAAAATTTCACAAATATATAAGTACATATACTGAGTGACCCTCGACCCTCCCTCCCCTCCCAAAAAAAAGAAGAACCCTCTGTGATCACACTGAGCAAAAAAGTTCCTATGAACATGGGTCAGCAAAAGAGGTCTGGACCAGTTTCAGGGCAAAAATTGAAAAAAAAAAAAAAAAAAATTACGCTTGCAACACTTTTTGACAATTGACGAAGAGATCGAAACTAACGACATGGAGAATTAAATTTGGCGTCGAATGAGACCAATATCATTCGATAGAGATCAAACATACAATCTTTTGTGAAACGTCGGAGTTGACATCCGCTATGCAATACAATTGGTGACTACAAAAAGTGTTGTTTGTATTACAGCTGGCGGTAGAATTTTCGAAACATGATCTTAGATACCTCGGAAGCAACATGAGGCAGTAAATAAATAAATAATTTTGGGGTGATTTAATAACACTTTTTTTTTATTATAAGAAATAATTCATTATTGTTATCTCATTAAAAATTCAGTAGGTGCCTAGAATCTAAAAGTGTTTTAAAGAATATCCTACCCTCCCCCCCGAACTTAAGTGATCTAGCTTTGAATCAATTCTATGAGTGAATCGCTTACCTTGAATGCTCTTAGATACATACTAAGCAAAACTAATGTAATATCGTAGAATAATTGATTAAACTGTCTATATCCGTCAATATTAATGGTGGTAGTTAAACCTCAAATTCAGTTCACAGCGTTAAAATTTGATTAATAAATTACGATTTCGAATTTAAAATAATTCATTTTTTTTTTCTTAGCTTTTTTATTACTTCCTTCAATTTTGTTTTATAGTTTTAATTTTTCGTCGTTTAATTATTTTTACGTATTAATTATAATGTTTTCGTTACCTCCTTTCATTTATTCTCACCTCATTTATTTTGTTTCCTCACTTCCGTACAGAATTTAAGCGATTGACAGAGTAAGCGATTCACTCATATAATGATTAAAAGGTCTTTTTACTTTATTTATAGCTCTTTTGAGCTTGGAATATTGGAAATCAATCGATTTCAGGCAATATTGACCTTTGAGCTATGCAAAGGATCATGGATCTTCTCTAAACGTCTCCTATAACTTTGAATCAATTAAGATTCTTTAGCATGAATCCATATTAGTGATACTGAGTGATTTGTTTTTGCATTATTGTGGAAAATATTGTGTTTCTGTAACAAGTCCCAAGGGACTTACCTATGAAAATCTGTTTTGTTTCTTAATGATGTAACAAAAACAAAATGTTCAAGACTGGAACATTTTGCCTAGGCATCACATAGACCGTTTGGAAACATGTTTTTCAAAGGCATTCATCCTCTATAATGGAGGAAGTGTAGGACCCACCGATAAATATGATTTGTTCCGCCTGCAATGCGCCTCCGATAACTCTGGAAAACGTACAACGCTGATATCTTTTGCTCTACAGGCACATTAGGAAATTTTTAGTGTGCTTACAGTCCTCACTAACATGCATTTTTATCTTCTCCTTACTTTAGAAAATCTTTTATTAGTATGCATTTTGGGAAGTACATTTGAAAGTAATTTCAACCAAATATTTCATCACAAGCATATTTATATTGAATTATGAGATATCTGAATTTTTAGTTGACATCCGCATGATGGTATAGAAGGATAAATCCCTAATCCGAATTTTTAAAACTGCAAGGGAGTATGTCCTTATAAATATTTAACTTTTTTTTCTCTATATTATGTAGGGAGAAAAAAAAAAATAATATTTATTCCTATTTTTATCTAAGGGTGACCAATTGTTGTAGTGCCTCACAAGCGATTGTTCCGATTCTATCGACATTTTATAATCGATAAATCAATATAAAATACCAAATTCTACCAAATGGAATGAACAACTTGGAGTAATAAAAACGTCATTTCAAAAACCATAATTGATATCTGTTTACGTTTAAGTTTATACCTATATGTATACTAATGTGATGTATAGGTATAAGCAGAAAACATACGGCGATATGTTATATATATAAAAAGGAAAAAGCATATTTATTATTGATAACTACAGTGAAAAGTAATCCAATAGAAAATATTAAACAATAGTGTGAAAAGAAAAATTAAAGAAAACAAAACAAATTCAAAAGTATGTACAAAGTAAAAAAAAAAAAAAAGGCGTGAGCAGTAGAGCTCCGTCCATAAGGCCCTATTTTGAAAATTATCGCGCTCCTCTACGCTGAACTTCGATCTAATCCAATAGTCTATTTTATTTGGAGAAAATACGACTAAAAATATATCAAAACAGCTAAATATATATGCTAATTAGACCAGTGATTTCGATGAAACTTCTTTTGTTTTACAAGTAAATTAACTCCAACTCAATTTGGAGGGGTTTTGCAGGTGCGTAAATGCTTAAAAAATCGAAAACCCGAGGGGAGGGGAGAGGGGAGATAGGAACAAGTTGGGACACCCAAAAGTACTTCCCAAACCTCAACTCAATTTACATACAGATTTTCAATCCTATAACTTAATTTGGTGGAGCTGTGCCAATCTTTATGAGCACAGAAATTTCAGATAAACATACTAAAATTTTGAATGAAATTAACTCATACTTTTATGTTATTGTTCTGCCTAGAAAAAAACCCTGCATAATACTACAGGACTCACTGATGAAGTTGTCTACGGTTGTGTTTCGCTGAATTTATTCTGGTCCTTTTTTAGCTTCTAAAAAGACTTCTTTTCGTTAGGGTCATCACTTCTTATACTTGATACTGGTTGAGCAAGTTTAAATAGCATCGTTTGTGGCTCATTAACAATCTCATTATTTCGCTTCTTGTTGTGGTTGAGAGCTTCAAGAGCTGCTTCGACATTATTTCGTTTAACGAATACATCTTTTCCGCAACGATCCAGGATTGTTGCTAACTACGGCATAAGTCTGGTATCATAAGTGGTAAGGCGATCATCGATATTTCGTATCTGTATTCCGTGTACTTTTTATAATCGCTTGAAATTTTCATTGTTGCTCCCTTAAAAGTTGAAAGTAAAGACATCAGATCTTTCAACACTAGTGCCTCACCAGGTGAAAAATATGATAATATACATTTTTCCATAGTTCCAAATGAGGACACAGAGTAGGAGCTGAAGTAAAAATATCCAATGAAATTAGCAAACGAAGATTGTTGCGGTACGGCCAAATCATACAAATGGAAGAAACTGTGGTGCTGCGGATCCTTAAGCATTGTCCAGAGAAGAGGCGTAGACGGGGAAGACCTCAGAACATGTGGATAGTGGACGTCAGTGAACACATGATGACTTGAGGCCAGACAGAAGATGACTGCACTGAGAGAGATCAATGGAAAGAAGAGGTACTGAGTATCGGTAATAATAAATAAATAATATTTTTTGCATAGAAAAAAATTGGTAGACAATCTAAAGTGCCTATCGACAATTGGTCATCCCTAGGATCATCTTAGGATGATCTGTGACTGAGGTATCAAATCTCAAAAAAAAAACGGCCCAGTATTCTCGGAGAAAATCAGATGACAGCTGACGGATTTTTGGACTATACTTAAAACCATAATTTTTCAGAAGGGGAGGGGATAAAATTGTTTTGGCCTTAGTCGATAACAAACGTCAATTATTGAAAATAATAAACTAAAATCAGCAAATGTAACAGAGGAGCAGGAAATAGTAATGGTGCATTGAGGACAAGGAAAATGATTGGCCATTGATACTCCGGCTTTGTAGATTAGGCTCTGATTGCACAAAGGTCCCTTCATCCAGTATGTATCGAGCAGATGGATTCTGGCCCAGTCCAAAAAGATCTTATCAAGATGCCATCTTGCAATCATCTTCCGTAAGTAGATCCGTAATCCCGGTGGTTTCTGAGTTGTTTTTTGCCGTCAAAGGAAAAATGTCGGAGAATTTAATATGCCCCGATATTGATTATAGGGAAATCTGTACTATGCCTATGTTCGTAAATCATACGCCCATGATTGTCAACAGTACAACTTCGTAGAACCCTAGTCTCTTTGTTTTAGTTTTGGCTAATGAGGGATGAAAAGTATCTACTTTTTTTAAAATTTCAATTATTTTAACCTTGGAACTCTAATTGAATAAATTATTATCCATTACAACTTGTAAAAATAGTCTATTATAGAATTAAACTGGCAAGTTATAAATACAGTCGAACCTCTATATATCGAACGTGAAGGTTCCTTGAATAAAATTCGATATATGAAAATTTCGATTTATAGAAAAACTGCAATTTTTCACACTTTTCAGAATAAAAGAAATTACAGCTATTCTTTAGGGTTTAAGAGGTATCAAAGGCAATTTTGGGGGGTTTAAAGAAAAACAAAACTTAACGATCAATAACACTTATTTGAAAAATTGTACAAACTACATTTGTGATAGCCGATTTTTTACAAGTGTACATTTATAATTTAATAACGAGTATTAAAAATATGCAAACATACATAAAAATTAATTTTTTTTTGTTTTCACGAAAAATAGCTTCTGTCTTTTTGAGTATAATTCATCACCGAAGCCATGTTTAGGAACACTGCTCACAAGAAAGGTAAAGTTAAACAGAATATAAAATGAAAATTTCACTTTATATGTTAGTTAAGAGGTTCGGAAAATTAAGATACTCAAGTGCTTTTTTTGAAACAAGATCTTCACAGAATTTCCATTGCTTAGCAAACCAGTGGAACATTTTTTTTTTCTCATTTAATTATCACCCATTCTTATGTACGTAAACTAAGGGCTCTTTTGATGACAATCACATTTTAGATTTTTTTAAATGAGAAATTTTTCCGATGTATAAAGTTTATTTGATATACAGAATATTTTTTTATAATAAAAATTTAAGATTTCTAAAAAAAGTTCGATACATAGTATTTCGAAATATAGAGGTTCGAGTGTATGTATATGTATATATATATATATATATATATATATATATATATATATATATATATATATATATATATATATATATATATATATATGTGGCTGTGTGTTATACATAATAATAGTTAGTTAATTATTAATTGTTACTACAATAGTTACTACGATACATATAAAACTGCATTTTTTCTTCCTTTTTTTTCCCAAGTTTAATTTAAATCAGAAAAATGATAAACTTGTAAGTTATAAATGTAAATGCTTGAATTATTTACTATTTTATTTTCTACTATGTTACATAAATTGTACATTTGGTAAATAAATATGAAATATGAGAACATATAATATAATTTGATATTGTATTTTATTGTTATAAAGGTCAATTAGAGGTCCCCCTTGGCCCGAGACCCGTGGGATTTGCCACCTTGATACCTGCTAGTTACATCCCTAGTCAGAAGTAAACTGTCGTAAGTAATATTTTCAAAGTATTACAGAAGAGCAAAGAGAAGAAATCACACTGTATTGCTTATTGTTGATAGTGTAAAATACAATCTTTGTATTTGATGTGTCGTATATTTTATTACCGTTTTAGCTTCTTTACGATACTTTTTGATTTTTTATTTATTTAATGCCTCTACCCTGAATCTGTTGCATACGGTCGTGCTCACTAAGCAGTGTCTGGAAATGGATGGCTCTGATTTTCGCAGTAGGTGCTCATGAGAACATTTGCAGTGGCCTATGCGGATACGGTATAAGACAATTTGTTCTCTCCTTGATTTCTTCTTGCTCCTTTCCTGGAGCTCTGATTTATTCTCTCTCAATTTTGCCTCTCCATCGCTTTACCCACTCCTTCAAAAATTCCCGCTTGATGTCACTGATCCAATCTTCTGCAGTAATAAGTTCAAGTGTAGTTTTTTTTTTATTGTGGTTTAACGTCCTTTCCTATACTATTGCGGCAAACAGGACAGGTCATCCTACAGGTTGCCAACCTATTCTAACCAGAGTGGGAATTCGTGGGGGCACCACGAAATAAATTTCAACCCGCCCAAGCCGGATTCGAACGGCGCCGTTGCAGTCTCGAGGTTGCTAAGGTGACGCCTTAACACTCTCGGCCATCACGGCCTTGTTCAAGTTTAGTTGCTTTAGGGTCATCGCCTTCTCTGGCATCGGCAGCAGTATCATCAGCTTTTTTATTGCCTGAGATACTGGAATGGGAAGGTACCAACATACTTATCGTGCACTATTGTACATCCAACATTTTTATTTTTCGACGAACCGTCAGGATTAAAGGTTTTGTTGTTTTTGAGCGTTTCCATCATTTCTAAAAATGTGTTTTTTATTTAGAATGGAGCGGTATCCTTGGAGTTCATCATACAGATGTCAACTGCTGCCACTGGTCTTCTCCATCGAGTTATTACTTTTTCTGGGAGTTGGCAGATTTTGCTAAAATTTAAATCGTCATTGCCAGCATTTTGTGAGCGTGTCGTTTATATTAGTTGTTTTCTAAGTCTACTGAATTTTTATTTTCTCCTGTTTATTCCAAGAGGATAGGGCTTAGAAAATGATTTGGATTTGCTGCTAATTTAGCTAATTATTTGGTAAGAAGAAATACTCTGTTTAATGGAAGAAGAGGTTCGCCATACTCGTAGTATAATACTGGCCATTAGCGATGTTCTGAGTATAAGTATTTTACGATACTTCAACAAGATATGGCCAGAATAATGCCAATAAGATAAGAAAATCCAAAATACGCAAAATTGGATCTAAGACAGTTTACAACCGAGAAACAAATATATGTATATATGTATATATGTATGTATATATATATATATATATATATATATATATATATATATATATATATATATATGTATATATATATATATATATATATATATATATATATGTGTATATATATATATATATATATAATATATATATATATATATATATATATATATATATATATATATATATATATATATTGTGCATACGTAAATTTTTATCCAATCAAAATACTATATGCTTGAATGTCTTATATTCTTAATAATTACATTTCTGATTTCTGTACCTTTGAAAACCTGATTACAAATAATTTAAATGGAGTATTTATTGTTCGATATAAAACTTTAAAAATAATAATTTTTATTGATTGTTTTATTTGATTTTTGTTTTTCTCAAACAGCGGGGAATACTACAATAAGGTATTCCTCTTGCGTAATATTCACGAAAAAAAATTCTTTAAGTAGCTTAGAGGGAGAGGTAAGAAAGTAGGTCTGATCGATAGAATAAGGCTATTCAATAAGATTTAGGGAAGCCCTACAGACGGCTGGTTGGGCAAGAGACCTACAAGTTTTGGGCTTTCGTTCACGAAAGAACTAAAGAAACTACAAAGTACTGTGTATGCTTTGCATTTTATTTTTTCAGAGGAAAGTTGAGTAAAAAGTTCCAGACAAACCAGAGAAAATGTTTCAGTGAGTATTTACTAAACAAACTGAAAAAATTATATATATATATATATATATATATATATATATATATATATATATATATATATATAATTATGTACATATTTATATAATTATATATAAAAATAATATAATATAATTATATTATATATATTGTATATATTTTTTAAATACTTTGTTATTTTAAATTATAAAAACAGATATTTCTGAGCATTAAAAAGGCTTTATTATGCGTTTCATTTATTTGGTGAAAATAATCAGGCGGTGTAAACAATGAATAGGAAACCAAAGTGCACTATCGACCCTGTACAGAGGGTCATTGAGGTTCACTTCACTCTAACCGCTCCACGCCATATGGAACGTGAAACGACCATGAGTGTAAAATCCTGTGTGGATTATTTGGAGTGATGCGGAGCGGCTGGAATCCCATCAGTCCTAAACACCATCAAGTCAATCCGAAATCCAATCACTCCAACCGATGGTTGAAAAACATATGTAGTGAAACGATGGACTGTACATTTTTTAGACTTTGCTATATAAATAAAAATGTTTGGTCAATAAATACAGAACCTATAGTTTAAATTTACTATATTGATTATACAAAATAAGTTACAAATTTTTTTTTATTTTCCTCACTTATTAATCATGTTAAGAAATATAAATATTAATTAAAATTAAATAAGCATTTTTAGAGGATATATAATCTGTAGTATACTGAAAATCTTTCACTATTTTTAATTTTTTGAGTAAAGATTAAATTATTTAATGTTGTTGCTTTCGTAAAGGAATATTTTTCCTATTAATTAACAAGAATTATATTAATCTGCACATTGTGATATATTTGTAGGCGATAAATATAATAAAATACGTGGTTACCAACTTTTTCCATTTTATTTAAAAGAAGTTGTGACCAAATTCAATTAGGTATTGTTTGTGGGTAGCAAAGCTGCTAATTCCACCCTTCTGAATGTTGATTTAATTTTCATAATATTCATAGATAACTTTTATTATTAATGCCTGGAATCGTAGGATTTATGAGTTCGGAATAGTTTTGAAAATGGCCTGTGGATCGTCAGTGGTCAATAGTCTTCACTCCAAGCACTCCAGTTGCACTCGTTCCATTGCTCCATTTGGAGTAAGCAATTTTTACAAATTACAGCAATTTTTCTTCTTCTTATTTTATTTTTTTAAGCCTAATGTCAATCTGATTCTGCGCTCCTGCGTTGCAGTAAAATTCTAGTAAGGAGTAGCAAAATAAAATTGAGAACAGAATATTTGAGGCAGTTGAGAAATCGAATAGTAAACAACGAAGCGTAGAAAAGGTAGCATACCTGTAGAAGGAGTTAGTAAAAAAATGTAAAAAAAGCTGTGCCAATTCAAAGCAGTATATAAATCCAGGTAGTAGAGGAGACAGTTAAAGTCTGTTATATTGTATTATTTTTTTCAACTCTAGGTGTTGATCCTTATCATACCTATAACAGTCGGGATTTTACGAAGAATCGATTTTCACTTTCTATATTTTAAGTTTGTTACCAGATGGATTTACAAAGAAAGAAAAAAAAACACGAGCAGGAGAGTTCCGCCACTAAGGCCGTATTTTCGATTATCTTGAATATTAACTAAAAGACAAAATTAAAAATATTAAAGTGGCGGGTATGAGAGAAAAAGGTTTAGAACCTCGAAGGCACTTCTCCAACGCCAAATCAATTCATAAAAACATTTGCAACCCTCTAACTCAATTTGTAGGAACTGTAGAAGTGCCAAAACCGCAAAAAAAAAAAAAAAAGTAAACCGAAATTTTGAATGAAATTTATCATATTATATCATTTATTATTAAATTTATTTATTATATATATATATATATATATATATATATATATATATATATATATATATATATATATATAAGAGGGTTGGGGTGCGCTCTACAACAAGGTTTTTGGAGGTTTGGGGATATACATTCCCCAAACCTCCAAAACCGTGTTCTAGGTGTTTTGAAAGGTGTATGTAACGCACCCCTAACCTCCTCAAATGACCTTTATTATTGTGCAAAAGTCTAGTATTTTCGGGAAAAATATGACTAAAAAATGGGTAATAGTTATTTTGGCTCATATAACTGATTACATAATTATTTATGAGTATCTAATGTTTTGATTGATAATAAACAGGTATTTTTTTTTTATTAACAATCGCTAAAATATATTAATTATGAGTTTAAAAAATAGTAAAAGAAGGTTGTTTTGATTATTCATTCGTGTGTGAGTTGTAGTCATTCAATGTATTTTTATGTGGATTATTCATTTTGAACTTTTCATCAGTGAAAGTTATTCTTTGTGAAAGATAACATTGTTTATACATTCATTTTGTAATGTACCTCATAAAGGATATTTAATTATAATTGATTCTTTCACTTATCACACTTCTGCTCATATTAATAAATTAAATAAAGAAGGAATTGTCTCAGGCCATGGTAAGCAATACGATTGACAATTTCAAAAGTAAAAATGTAAGATAGGAATGCAATTCTGATAACCATTATGTACTTTTGTAAAATCCATATTTCACGACTTTTAAGGTTTGATAATGCGATGACAGGTGACCAAAGACGAACGGGATGACGAATATGGTGGCAGCGACAAAGGAGCATGTGAACTGGCCTAACTGTTCCTCTATTCTACTGTCAAGTAACTGGCAGAGCGTGAGAAGCGTGGTTTATGCTTCTGTCACGTACCATCATTCTGATCCAGCACAATGTCTTTCTGACCAGAGCAATGTTAACGTCATTGTTCGTCAATCAATGTTAGGTCTTCAATCAATAGCCTAAAAGTGAACCCAATATTCGATGGGATAATTGGCAATATCGCATATCGTTCATGGAATCTTATATATGGAAGAAGAGTGGCACAATACGAAAATTTTTGTTTTTGATATTTTTTTTTCTGGGAAAGCTTCCAGTGACATAGAATAAATGCCAGATTTTTAGTTTCAATATTTACCTAGCGCAATCAAAAATATATATATAATATATAGTTTAGCTGCTAATCAAGCATAATGGCTTCCTTCAAATTGTGATAAGAGAGTACCTTTATAAAGACTCTCTTGATAAACATAATAATAAATTGTTTTTCATGTTGCCGTTTTTTGAAAAAGGCTCAAGTGCCAAAAAATTCTAAATTTAATTTTTGATTTATTATTGGATATAAACACCACCTCTATTAATTCCCGCTCATAATACATCGAGAAACAATTCAAATAGTCTAAAAATCTATTGATGACGTAAGCGCCAAATACAAGCGACTCTCAGTCCTCACTCTAGCCTTAATCAGTCCTAGAAGCCTTAAAAATATATTGTAATTTTTATGGATTTGCCACCTTAATAAACTCTTACTGTATACAATAAAGAATATAATTTTTTAAAAATTGTTATTGGGGAAAAAAATCATTTAATGTGTTTTCTAAAAGTTTGCTAAATGGCGCTTACGCCTTTTTTAAAAAAAGACGTCGATATTATTCTTATGCTAGAGGGCCAAAAATTATCAAGCTTTGCTTCTGTATGAATAATTGAAAACATCATTATTTATCTTAAAAATATTATTTTGTACTTTAACACATTCAATAAAACATTTTTAATTAATTTATTATTCAAATTCAACTAAATGTAAAGTAAAAAAATTTTTTTTTTTATTGTCTTTATAAATAAACTCTAATGGAGGTTGTTTGTTTTGTTTATGAAAAACTGCCACACTTTGATTTATTATTCTTGACTAAATGATCGAAAAATGAAGATTCATTTTTTTATTTTAAACAAAAACGGTAAGTTGTTGGTGTTTTATCAGTGAGTTGAGGTACAGCGATAAAACAGAATTCATAGCTTATGTTCTCCTCAATAAAGTAAGAACTTATTCTTCCACCGTCGAGAAAATGAGTTACCGAATGTCAGACTAGCCTAACTAGCGTGGTAATAAATAAAAAATTTCATTAATAAATTATACATTGATACAAATTGTGCCTTGATCAATCTGAAATGCAGTAATAAATTAATACTTATATATATTTAAGTTTGTCATAAAAAGGTAGGTATCCTTCATGTGATTCATGAAGGCACCATACAAAGTATTGTGCAAACATGTTATTTTATATGTCATTTTATAACCTTCAACTTCGAACAAAAAAAAAAATAATAATAATAATATATGACTAGTCACAATAAAAAAAATATAATTTCCAGTATCTATGATTTTAATTAACATATTTTATTATTCTAATTACATTTCCTTAAACATAATAAAACTTTAAAGAATAAGCTCTAAACATATAGGAATATTATCCGAAAGTAAAAAAACGAAACAACTAATATATGAGAAATTAAAATAAGAAAATCATATATTTATTTATTCTCCAACGTTTGATTAATTTTATGTGTATACAGACTGCATGTTGTTCAATAAATACATGCATAAATTGAATACGGATAAAAACATGCTTAGTGTTATTATTTTGTTGATGAACTGGGGTAGCTCAGTGGATAAGGTATCTACTCGAATCCTTATTTAAATATATAGAATGGCATTTGTGTTTGAATAATATTATTTGCTGATTTACTAATTTTTTAATTCTAAGAAATCTTTGTTTTAGTTACGAGCAGATTTTTTTAATTGTATCAAAAAAAACTAAATATATTTATGATGAAAAATAGAAGTGATGCAATTGGTACTTAAAATTTAGTACTTTTAAATAACTAAAAAAAAAAATTAGGATTGGTTTTAGTGGGAAATGAAAAGCTACCCTGAATTTAATCATATTATCAGTCAATAAAACATTTAATTGTTTAGTTATTCGCCGTTCTATGAAGAAAACATCTATATATACATATATAGATACCGTAATAGCATTTAATTGTTCCATGGCAATAAAAATAAACCAGAATTAATGTACTAACTTAATGACAGCCATTACAAGAAATCAATCATTGTTGCGTGACAAGCCAACGTGAACTGATGATTCGTCAACAAATTACCCATGAGCTAGCTGTTTCTTATAATTGTGGAATTGAAAGTCAACTAAATAATTTTTTTGTAGTATATATATATATATATATATATATATATATATATATATATATATATATATATATATATATATATTTTAAATTTAATAATTTTTTAATTAATAAATTTTTATTTCAGCGCCAACCTAAATAAGTATAATAATAATAAGTATAATATTGCAACTCTATAATACCATATTAAGAATGCCAAAAATGTGTGCCTTTTTTGAGCAGCTGTCAAAATATATTGCTTGATTAAAGCATTTAGACGCAACTGAACCTTACTGAATTTTTAAAATGCATATTTTTTGATAAATACATAATGTATTACATACATTGCAAATGTATTTTATGTGCATTCATTCACAATAGTTCATTTTAACTATTATATTTTTTTAAACCAAGACCTATAAAAAGTATTGATCATTTTCGCAGGGCTGCATCCATATATATCAAATAAAGCGTGAGTAATAAAGGTCATCCCTTCGGAAGACCTTTTGAGGTTCTAAAAGGTTCAGAACATTTTCCGCTGTGTTTCATCTGGACTTGATTGCCAATGCAGATCCTTCCCATCGTGGCAGTAAAATTTCTTCTTCCATATAATATGGAACAATGTCGTAAGTCTTCGCCAGCTCAATATAAACGAAGCGAGCAAAACTTAATTAATCGCAATTTTTGTTCCCAATCAATACAACTTTATCCAAATTACTGTTGTTTTTGCGATTGTTAGGTATATTCAATTTCTAAGAAATTGAACCCAAAATTATCCCTCACACATGCCGACAATTTAAGAAAACTGTGAATTTTTTAAATTCAAGGTCTTACATCTTTTGAAGTCTTTAAAATGAGATACTTTAAAACTCAGAATTAGTTATAATTTATACCTTCCTCTTAGAAACAACAATTGACTCACTCAGATTGGATAATTATTATCTGAGATACGATACCATTTATAGACACGAGTGGAATCCTTCAAATAAAAAATCGAGGATACACTTACAGAATATTGGTCTATTACAGAATACCAAGCTTATGAGAAATGCAAATTAGTCTTGGTACAAACTATCATCCTTTACTGTTTAAATTGAAACCAAGTTGGAAAAACGACATTCAGTTTTGATCGTGTTATTGAATTTTGAAATTACCACCACAAAAATTTTCCGCTCATTTGATGTCCCATCACACCAACTACTAAGTACTTTTCACAAGACCAAAAAACGAAATTACGTTTAACTTTTAACTTCCCCATCGCGAATATTTTTTTATTTCTGAGCTTTTTCATAACTCTGAATTTCTAGATTTGTGTATGATTTATTTTATTATTTATTATTATAATTATTTTTTTTTTTTGCAAATATGCTTCTGGTGAATAAATATGAGTAAGGAATTCGAAAAATGCGATTTTTCGCATTCGTTACTTAAACGTGGTCACCACCTGGCATCAATTTTGTTTAATTTATTGATATTTACAACTGTAACAAAGATACGATAAGTAAACGTGCTGCATCATTATAATAGCATAACAATGACTGGTGGAGAAACTACTCGATGGTAGTAGTCTAATGACAATTCTATGACAGAAGGTCTAGGGGTCATCTTTGCCATTTAACGTCTTAGTGGGTTATCTGGCATCGCTTGGAAAACAAGAGTTGGTCTGAGTGGGTTTTTAATGGAAGAATAGGTATCTATTCCGTGCTAAATCTATAACATCAAGGTCATTGTGGATAATTTTATTTGTTACATATCAAGGATTTTAGATAGTAAGGATTGGATACGAGTGGAATTTGATGGCTTAGTGGATCTCTAAAGTTTATAGCGTTTATCGAGTATTTGTTGAAGCAGCCAGAAAAGAAGAGCAGTTTCTTAGTGTCTCGGTCTTGTATGAGGATTCAAAATTGCTCTTTTGTGCTGTTGAAATTCTAAGTAACGGATATGTTTAAAAGGATATCGATTTTAAATATGTTAACGCTTAAAAAATTATAGCAGTTAATGTTTTTCATGCATGTCATTGGAGATGATAAATGGACTTCTTGCCGACTAGGGAGCGAAGGATTAAGCTGAAATATGAATGGAAGTCAGATGGGAAGACATCCAATCTATTTCTGCTCGGTAGACCATATAACACGGGGTCGCTACAACCAGACCAACGAGTGTAACTGTTGTCATGTAATTCTGGCTAAATGGTAATGCTGACTGACAGCTAGGGGGGTCCCCCAGTACCACGCACCGCTCTGCCCCGCCAACGGTCTAGGCAACTGTTGGGGCCGGTCGTCAGGTAGCCGGAACTATACTCCACTGATTGTGTAATGGAGTATCATTATTTATATCCATATTTAAATAATACTTGTATCACCTGGCCGATTCAACTAGGTATAACACACCTAGGAGGAAGGAATCAAATGGATCTATCAGGTCATTCCCATACAAAAACAATCCCACAACAATATCTAAAGAGAAATATACAATACAGTAAAACCCTGTTTATTCGAAATAATATTACTATGGCTATTTCGGAAAACGCATAATCTGATCCAATTTTTTATAAATTTGGCGCCTAGGTCATCGGCCAATTAAAGGTTTCATACGCCTATTTCTCAGCCATTTATGAAGATAGATGGACAATATAGAGTTTTGGAATTATTAAACCAAAGCCTTAAAAAATAATAATAAAAAAAACCTGCAACATCAATATATTTGGAAATGGTAAACTATTGAGCAATAATTTGCAACTTTCTTTTTTCACATGTTCATTTTCGTTCACGCTGAACAGCCCATCGCGTGTACGAACAAATGTAACCGCTTTTAATGTAACGATTAGTAAAGAATAGTGCATTAATATAATGAACACTGACAACCTAATGAACAATTTTACACGAGAAAATCTAGATATATATGAATATATATAATATATATATATATATATATATATATATATATATATATATATATATATATCTAGGCTTTCTATAGCGTATATATATTATATATTAAATATTATATAATATATATATATATATATATATATATATATATATATATGAATATATATATATATATATATATATATATATATATATATATATATATATATATATATATATATATACATTATAAACCGCATATAACATATTAATTTATAACTATTTAACGTTAATAACGTTTGAAATACTAGGACTGAAAACAGGATTGTCAAAACTTAAGTACTCTAAATGACGATATTAATTAATACCGAAATATTGCTTCATACTGCGAAATGAACGCGCAAATTGGAATAAATGTTAAATTATTTAATGAGTGACAGAAAGAACTACCCTAAGCAAGAATCTTGCGTCTGGGTTTTAATTATCAGTACAAAAGAAAATTGTGACGAGGCAGAAGAAGTTAACAAGCAAGACCTCTTCAATGGTAGGACTTCTTCAAGTGTTTCCGGGAGGATCCTAATCCTGGTTATTTTCACAATGTAGAAGTTACGCATTTTTATGTGTATCTATGTTTTCTGTTACATTGTTTCCAAGCATTTGAAAATTAACATTAACAAACACATATGATGATTGGAATAATATGAATCGACCAATGGCAATCGACCTTTTGAGAATACAGAATATTACACTATTACACCAAGGGGACGAAGATATGACACCAATGATCATGTTGTGTAGAAGGTAAATTATTAAAAAAAAAAAATATCTGTAAAATCCCAGTTATCTCTTATTATGTTACAATTGGATGTATCCGTTTATCGAAAAAAAACGAACACTATCGTTAAATGGACATGGAAACAAAATGGAAAATTTTAAAATTTATTTCAAATAGGCTGGAAAGTGAAAGTAGTGCGATGCGCGCACCGCACCAGATTTTTCTCATAGCAGATAATTGGCGGTTTTGATAGCTCACGCAAATGCCTGTCCCGTCAGCTGCGAATCAACAAGAACCTAATGAATATGCATATTTGCAGAACCTTAGGTACAGATTTACTGATGGTACATTGGGACTTAGGAACGAACATTTTACATAAAAACATATGAATAAATGGATGATACACCGGACAAGGTAAACTGTTATAAATAATCGATGAAAATGAGTCAGGTATGACTCAACGCTGCCTAGGAAACCTGGAAACATGTCACCCCACCTCTGATACTTCTGTGCTTAACTCATTCTAGAATTACTTGAGGTCAAAGGATCATAATAATAAAAGTTGAGACTTTCTTTTCAAGGATGATGTGTATATATATAAATATATATATATATATATATATATATATATATATATATATATATATATATATATATATATATATATATCTTTCATAATCCCAAAAGTTCATCACTCTTAGTATTGTTTAGTATAAATTCCATCTAACAAATAATCGATTATTTTTCCTCAGTAACGTCCTAAAGCACTGCTTAATAATTTAATCGTGTTCAAAAAACGCCTGCCAAACTGGTCAGTGTAGCTTCCTCACTATTTCTATAGGCTAATTTAGGAAAAATAAATGTGAAAGGAAAAACTAATTAAATAAGCATCTGGAATTTTCCCCAGGAGATGCAGTTTTCAAGTTATCAAAAAACGAAAATAAGGAGAAATGGTTTCAATTTATAATATGTGAACAAAGTTCAAAACGCTATATCTCAGCTAATACGGGTCCGGTTTTTTTTTGTTTGTTGTTTTTTAGGAAATGCAATTAACTTTCAACAGAGTTAATATATACATTTTGAGTTATGTGCGAATGAAATTTTATTTTATTCATAAGATTTTTTTGTCGCAGATGTGGTAAATTCGGAGTTAGCGTCCATATAAAACAACTTTCACAAATTTGGGCCGTTTTCGAAATATAGATGTGTCTAAGAAAAGTAGTAAGCGAAAGTAGAGGACATAATTTGATAAAATTTATATGGGACCACCTAGATTCCTATCCCTGAAAACTTCAATTAAATTCGATTAACGGTAGTAGGTTTTATGCCCGGACTTGATTACAAACAGACAGACACGGGACCAAATTTGTTCTTTGAAGTCTGAAAAGTAAAACGCGAGTGGGGATTTTCGATTCAGGGGACATAATTTGTTTTCAATTCCTGCGTGAACACAAGGCTTCCCTCTACCTTCGGCGGTGAGGAAGGAATAAATCTAATATTATTTAAACATTTAATTTCACAGCAGGAATCAATACTAGTTCAAGATTAATTAATGTTCAAGTAAAGAACGCTAAAGTAAAAAGAACGCTGACAGAAAAACTGACAATTAGAATCCAAATGTCCATTAAGAGTATATCCATAGTCCATCATGCAATTAGAATCCAATCCGTGTACCGGTTACGCAAGTGATTACAAACACCTGACTTCCATGACCGGAGGTGATTCAGACTCAAATGACAATGTAAGGGTTGACATGGTGCCAAGATGTTTCATGCGACTCACTTGTTCTAAGCCTCTCCTATCGGATGTTTTACTAAACAGGATGTTTTACACTATCCATACTCTTCAGTATGACATATTCTTCATATTTACAGTTCAATGGTTCAATATATTCAATCCATTTACTTCCACAGACAGCATAGAATATTAAACATCTTCGGCAATCATACATCAGCTTTTTCAAGCTGTTTCAATATTGGTCGTGTAAAACAGCTTGATCGATAATTGTATTCCTCTTCATTGTGCTCATATGTTAATTAATCTCTTCAGATAGAATATGGTGTTTTTCTGGCCAATGGTATGTACATCCCCTAACAGTTGGTTCAGTTGGGGAATTCATTAGGACCTGATAATTAACCGAGGGCCGGAAATAGGAATTTTGCCAGAGAGACAAGCTTAATTTTGCACCCCTCTTTCATCCCCGCTCATGAAAACTATGGTTCGCAGCAATGTGAGGTTGAGTGACCCCCTCCAGGCTGTTTGTGTTCCAGCGAGCGATAAAATGTTGTAAGGAGACCACATAGGGCGACCAAACATCTTTATGGTCTATAATCATGGTGTAGTGCCAACAGAAAAAAAAGGAAATAAGATACATACTTTTTTCTGTATTTTGTTTCTGATTTTATATATATATATATATATATATATATATATATATATATATATATATATATCTTTCATAATCCCAAAAGTTCATCACTCTTAGTATTGTTTAGTATAAATTCCATCTAACAAATAATCGATTATTTTTCCTCAGTAACGTCCTAAAGCACTGCTTAATAATTTAATCGTACACATGAAGAACCATATTGCATATAATTTCATTTTGCACTTAGGTTTAATGTTCATTAAATTATAAATTTTATTAGGCAATGTGTGGATTTTTTTCTTTTCTAAATAATTAAAACATGATATCAAATATGTATAGAGATCTTTTAGTCTATCAGATAAGAAGAAATTGTTCGTCTTGAACGAAACTTTGTTTAACACGAATTTTTTTTAACGCGAACTGGAAAATTGAGTACCTCACCGAGTTCTTGTCAACAAGGGACAATTGTATCGACTTTAATTTAGAAGCGGACACAATTAATAAGACCTTCCCTATTTGATTTGAATAGATTGTAAACCTTCACAAAAATCATAAATATGTAAAACCAGGGGCCTCCGAAAAACATTTACTCCTCCACAGTGACATCTCGAGGAGCACACCTACTCCATCCATTGGAAGCCCAGGACTGGTTCATCATACCAACATGCATAGTAAAAATGCTCAACCTCATTGTGTATATCAGTTATTGTGTTTTTAATTGGCAGTTAAAGAAAAACATCTGATTTATTTTTCTGATTAATTTTTATCTGATTGATTTTGTATGATTTACGTATATTATAGTAAATTTTACAAGGATATCATAATAAAGAATTGCAGACCAGATCGTTGGTGCTCAAGGAACGGATTTGGACCGCGTACCGTAGTTTAGATACACCACTAATAAAGCAAATAAAAATACCTAAAATTACGATTATCTAAATATATTGCATATAGTTTTTAAAAGTTAATTCTTTTCAAATAAATTTACAAAAATAACGTAAAATAAATCGTGAAAAACTGGTCCTTAAGCTAATCAATTCGACTTTTCAACTTAGAACAAGCTAACAGATCTTCAGTAAAAGCAAAATATTGCAGAGAACGAACTAACTAGGCGGGAAGTCAGTTGGCATCTAACGGACGGCGTAGGAATACAAGATGACCTTGGACGTAGAGGTGAAAGTCACGCCTCCTTATTACGTCACTCGCGTACTACTGCCTCATTTTCAAAGGATGGAATCTGTTTGTTTGGTTTAGTCATTATCGACAGGATTCCCTATGTTGTCATGTTTGTGCGATAAACATCGAGAATGAAAAAAAACAGTTAAATACATATCGCATTACTTAATTCCATATTTTGGCGCCTTGGATGAAACTGGTTTAATACCGGCCTTTGAGGGTAGCCATTTGGTACATATTACTACTATACTATTTCAATTTTTACTTTCAGTAGTGAAGTCACGGCATAAATATCAAACTTCACACTCTGGCTAGAATAGGTCGGTAATAACAGATAATAAAAGGCTTAGCGAAACCGAAGATTCGATGCCGATACCACCAATCGCTGTTTACACACCTCCGTCCACCGACCACTTAAGATCACCCTTAATGCAATCCTCCCACCTATGTATCCGTCTACCCCTCGGAAATTCACTTGTCGGCTCAGCGCTTATTAACCTTATAAAGGGCAATTTATGTGTGCTGGTACAATGTATATTGGCCCTAAGAAATCAGGAATGACACTTGAAAAATGTATAAAAAATCCCCACTCTCCAAAAACCTGGGTAGGACGTATATGGCCAGTGCCCAGTTAGGCACATCAAATTTCATTGTTTTTCGTATTTTTTCTTTAATTAGATACAATGTGTTTATATTGTCAACTACAAACACAATGTGTGTGCATTTTTGTTCCTACTATTCACGTCAATGTTTATTTTGACTAATCCTTTAATTCCTTGTGACTTGAGTTGGTTTTATGGGGCTATTTACATTTTTAAAACGTACGTGCAATGTCAGATGAAAAAATCGTGATTCGCGGTCTTTTGAGACATTACTGGAAAAAAGGTTTAAGCGCAAAGGCAGCTGCCGAAGAAATACAGCCGTACAACCCAGATCAGGACCCACATGCAACTACTCGTGATTTTTCGGCCGTAGTGGGACTCAAATCTTTACTGAGAACAGCTAAACAGAGTTTACGCAGTTTTGAGTGCTAAGTACCCCGCTTTGGTCAACAGGAACCAAGCCATTTTGCAACACGACAATGCCCCTGCACATCGTTCTCGTTTGACCAAGGAAAAATTATCGGAACTTACAAGGAGTAAATGTTTTGCCTCATCCTGCATGTAGCACAAATATTGAAACATCAGATTATGGTTTGTTCAGATCAATGGCTCATTTTTTATAAAAATTGGATGTGAAGAATCCTTTGCCTCAAAACGAAAGGAGTGGTACCGGCATCAAATCCAATTACTGGCAGAAAGATGGGTGAAAGTAGTTGAAAACAATGGACTTCATTTTGAAGAGTAGTATTCAATAATGTTTAAAATATTAAGAGCTCAATACACTTACAAATAATTATCTAGACTAAAAACTTCAATAAATACAAAGATCAATAAGAAATAAAAGCTTTGTCAAGATGGGAAAATTTTACTAGTTTAAATATATGATAATTAAAAAGACGGTTATATCTATAAAAATATGTTTTATTTATTTTTTTTCAATTCAGTTCAAGAAATTATGAATATTATATTAAAATATGACAGTAAATTCATCTAGAAGAATAAAAGGAATAAAAAAAAGAAATCGACGAATTCCTTTCATTGTTCTCATAATTACTGATATTATCTTATGTAATATCTAGGTAATATGTAATATATAGGGAATGTAAAATGAAATGAAAATTGCATTAATAATATCTAAAATAATAATATTAAAAAGAGCTTCCCGTTCTATCATGGAAATATTTGCCAGTAAATGGAATAATTGAAAACAAGTTTCAACTATTTGGAACATTTGCTACCTATACCGGTACCTCACTCACACTCTGGACACTGGCCATATTAGTCCCAACAACGAAGTTTGGCAAGAGCGCGCTGACAAACAATTCTAAGCCTTCAAACGTATTTTTCTCTAGCTTCTGCCATCTAGTGGAATGTAACTGTTTTGAACATAAAATTTCAGCTTTTTGATGGGTGGAACAAATATATCTACTGCCCGTTAAAGAGTTAACTTTTTAAGGATTCGTCTTACATTGCCATTTCAACCGTTGTAATACTACCACTTCAATTATAAGGACACGCATGTTTCGCAATTACGCGTTGTGTAGCCTCCTGGATTCTCCAATGGACTTATCGTTCCTTGAACCGAAGAATTCTACGCAATATCTTATTCTCGAAGACCTTAAAGCCGCGTCAACGCCGGGCCACAGTACTGCGCCGAAAAACCAAAGGTGGTCGGTTTGGACGGCGAATCGCGCAGTTTTGAGCAATCTTGAACAAACTCGAACGTTCGCTAGCACGATCCGCTCCATTTCGATACATCAAAGTACATAAACTTGACCTTGATAACTGATATAAAATTACTGAAAGTGAAAAAATTGAAGACAATTTTGTGGATATAAAGTTGAATTGTATTAAAAATTTTAAGGACGAATAAATTATCACCATTTTACAACGAACAGCAAGATGAAGAGATCGGTCCCTGAAGAAGAAGCTGAAAACGATATATTTCTCAGTAACAAAAATATCTTGAATCTACAAATGGTTTTAAGAAACAGATAAGATAAAAATATTATAGAACATGTGTTTTTCCCTTGATATGTTTGTTTATTCGGGGTACTTATGTACTCCAACTCAGGAAGGAAGGACGAGTTATCCTTCAGGTTACCAACCTAATCTAGCCCAAGTGTGAATGCCGAAGGCAGGGGTCGAAACGACCACTTGTTTTGTAAACTACAAACGCAACTAATAATATCTCATGTATACCTGACCATAATAAATACATGTACAAACATAATACTTTCAATATTAAATATATGCTTTCAAAGCAATGAATAACGAGCTTCAAATATTTCAAGTCCTCGAAATTAAAAATACAAGATTATATTGTGCACTCAAATTGAGTTTGTTGTTGAGATTAATTGATAGATAGTTTTCCCTATTATTCGGAAAGGGAGAAAGTATAACGCATTTCTGTTTATGTTTGTTGAATCTGATATGAGATTAATTTTAGTTGCAGAACTTTGATGTACTAGATTAACATTTGACGGCTATTTAAAACTATGAGAATACTAAATAAAATAAAAGTAGCAAGAGTTCTAGAGAGGAGGCATCCTCAATTTGATAAATTGTTTCCAAGAGCTGAAAACGGTTAGCTATATAAAGATAGTTTTATAGTCGAGGGTTAAGTTTTATGTATGACAGGATTGAAATTGAGACATGCAATATGCATGGACGAGACAAGGGACGAGATGGCAAGAGGGAGCGTTGATCACGGCCCTCCGACCTGGACGATCACAAATCGGATCAAGTGACAATGAGGGTGAGGATAAAAAAAGGAGGTAAGGAAGCCACCCCGATGGAGAGGGTGAAAATTGAATCTGAAGGGGAGGACACCGGGGAATTTAATAGTTGTCTCCCTAACGACCTTAATCCTCACAAATTAAACTAGAAACAAAACAACACTGCTCGGGCAGTAAATTCTAGGGGAGTGGCTGAAGGGGTTCGTTTGTCTTGAGCGTTTTCATTAAGTCTATTGTTTATTGTCGATCGAATTATAGGAAGAGGGTTTCGCTTTTTTTTTAACAGTACAGCCTAGGAAACAGTAACAAACATTTTTTTCAAAACAGGAACCTATAAATATCCTTTTTCTGTATATCTCTTATATGTACTTTCGGAAAATCGCTTTTTCCAGAGCTAAGATCCGAGTATTACAGAAATCCATTGATACAGTAAAAGGAGCATTGGGGTAGTAGATCCATTAAATAGAGCTACCTAGATCACTCATTAAATTTGCGACGAACTCGGGGTGAAGGTTGCCATTAACTGAAAATAAAAGCTACCACTCTCACTTACTAAAGAAAGTGGAATCAGCGCAGTCAAAGGTTTTTTTTAAAACCCAAAATTAAATCTTTTCACGTGCCAATAACTTTCTAATGATACAATAGCGTGTTAAATTGTAAACTGTGGATATAGAAGCAATAGTCATCTACTAAATAATTAGTGATCCGGTCTAAAAAAACAAAAATTACTTGCTGGTTTATTATTTTCAATATCAACCTTTGAATTCGACAAAGATAAAAAAAAAAAATTAACTCATCTCAATTAACACGATTAAAATTTGACTTTTTACATTTCCAGATAGAAATAAAAAAATCGAATTTAAAAAATCCGTCCGTCCGCGGCTTTTCTTCGAGACTAATTGTTTTATTTGGTCTGTATTTGTCCTAATACAATACAAATGCCAGTGTAGAATAGCTAATAAACGCTACCTGTTAAGATGTCGTTTGTATATTTATTAAGTAACATTATTCATACAGAAACACTGTTACAGTAATATTTGTAGCGCTTTCGAACCTGGTAACTATAGAAACCAGGTGTAGCATTCCAAAAATTTTAGGGTAAATTACTATAATTGTTGAGGATGTTATTAGGTAGTCGATAAAGTGAAAATAATAGAGAAATAATAATAATTAAAAAATCTTTTATTAAATAAAATGAAAGATTAAAAAAGTTCAACAAATCTATTTTATAAAATTAATTCAATTTTATGGAATCGAAAAGTATTTTTATAGGTGTCATTAAATTAACTGCTATTTTGTTTTATTTATATTTCGTATAATGAATAATTTCAGAAAACCCAAATATAACTAGCATATAACTGAAGAGAAGGAAATGGCTGTTTTATTGTTTTTGAACTCCATGGCGATTGTATGCAATGACATATTGACTTCGCTTTGTGCTTCAACCTCCTTTGTCTTCAACCTCTTTGTATTCCATCCTCTTTGTGTTTCCTCTCCTCTATATATTGGCTGACGGAAGCCTCTTGCTTTAACCACGATTAACGCTTGTGTGATCATGGGCATAAATCAAATACACTAAATAGATAACTGTTATTCATCAAATTTAAGGAACAATTATGTCATTTATTTATATATATTTTTCTGTCTCATTTGGGCTTGTGACCCGTTTAATTGCCAACATTAATAGACATAATACTATCATGATAAAAACCACGTTTGTTTAGCCAATTCAAATATGAACAGCTATTCGATTAACCGAAATATGGTCTGTTCAGTTTAAACAAAAAAATATTTTATGAGCAAATTTAAATTAATTTATAACTTTTTTGACCTAACAACATCATTTAACGAATATGGCAATAGGATATAAATTTTAAAATTTCGCAAGTAAAAACAACTGTAAAATTATTTTCAAAAACCTGAACAACTATTATTCATGAAGCCATTACTGGATAAATGAGTAGTGCTTCTTGTCCAACGAGTTTACTGGATAATCAGGAGATGGTCCTCTCTTTAGATGGACTGGGTTTTGCTCAGGGTCGATCCACGGCTAGTAGATCAAAAATTCACTATTGGAAAACCCAGAGCCTTGCACACTAAAAAATCTGAAGCTCTCTAAAAAATCCATTTCTGACCGAGCAATTTCTACTGACCGAATACTTTAAGTAAAAATGTGTCGTTCGTATATAGTTAACAATGGTAGTTAGATTATATCACCAGCGTTGAATGATTCCTGGATTTTCACGTTTAAGCCCGTTAATAGGGTATTTAAAGGGGATTGGATATCAGCCTATTACACCTTACTTAAGGAGAAAAAATACCTAAAGACTAAAAAAGAGCAGTAAACAAATTTTCAATTGGGTTTAAGATTCTATAAATTATAAACAATGGATACACGTTCCAGTCTAGGAGCATTTCTGCTATCTATTACTTGACGAACGGTTTATATTAAGTAACTAATATACTAATGTAACCGAAAAAACTCAGAAAGAGGCATAAATTAATTGTTAGGATAAAAATGGGAGATTCCAAATCAAAGTCCTCAAGTTCCTAAATTCCGGTAAGGAAATAACCAACGTTTCCTCGGGCATCATCAGGACAGAAACAACAAGATCACATATATGCAGATAACAACAAATAACAAATACAGCACATCTCACATCAACAATGTAAAATGACACCAGTAAGAGTCAGTACTTCACCCCATGAAACCTATACACATCTGTCCATCATCTTTTATAAGGTTTTTATGATTGATTATGTCAGGCATATCGACTAGAAAGCTATGGCATTTTTACTTAAAAAAAAGGGGGTGACATTACAAAAGCAGGGAAAAAATCAGACTATCAGAAAACAGCACAACAGAAATATCACATAATAAACAACCAACAATGTAATAAAAGGCAATACAAATAAATCGAATAATAATTACTAAAGAAAAATAATAAATACAAAAGCATTTTTGTAACAGTGATCCTTTTTTTTCTGTCCTGAAGATGCCTGAATTGGCGAAACGTCGACAGATTGGTTGGCTACAATACTAACAAGTTTTGCATATACTGGTATTTTAGACACTCTCGGCTTTGTCTTATAATTCTTCCATTTATATCCTAACAATATAGTTTTAGTTAGCTTGAATTGGTTTTTGAAAAACTCTGTCATTAAGTTGATGAGCTATAATACATATCGACGTCGTTTTTTAAAAAAGACGTAAGCACCATTTAGCAAACTTTACAGGAAATACATGAAAAGATTTTTCCCAAAATAACAATTTTTTTTTAATTTTATTCCTTTTTGTATATAGCAGGAGCTTATTAATCTGGCACAGCCTTTATAATTACAACGTATTTTAGGAGATTCTAGCACTGGTTAAGGCCATGGTGACGACTGAGAGTCGTAGGTATTTGATGCTTAACTAATGAATATTCGATTTTTAGACCATTTCCAATTTCTTTTCTTTTGATATATCATGCAGGAATCGATAGAGGCGGTGTTTATATCCCATAATCAATTGAAACCTAAATTTCAAATTTTGGGCGCTTGAGCCTTTTTCAAAAAACGACGTCGATATCATTACAGTAAAAAAACAAAAACAATTTACTTCATTTATGTATTACCTGCGGTAAGTACTTGACGACTGATATAATATGGCATCGGATATCTCATTACATCGTAGATAACATGTTAATCAAATAAATTGGTTTCTTTTATGGCAATTACGAATACAATCCTAAGAGTAACAACCAAGAGCTAATAGGATGATGCGTTGGCGGAAAGATAATCCTGCATAATGGAAGCACGGTTTATTAAATTAATTGGATGAAATATGCGGTGCCGTCTCATTAGAGGCATGCCATGTCTCTATTATCGATATGTTGTCGATTTTTATGTCGATGTCGATCGATATGTCGATAATTTGAATCGCAAACAAAAATATTCATAAAAAAAGCCTTGGTGTATCCAGCTCAAAACAAGGGGGAGGGAGGGACAATTTCCTAAATTTAATTTCTTTCATGTAGGGAGGGAGAGGAACCATGGTGCCATGCAATAAGTAACAGTAACATTTAAAATAAAACAAATTAATTTTGTTTAAATTAATTCTTAAATAATATTCTGCGAGGATTTCAATTTTGAAATTTTATTTTTTCCAAGATGGAGGGGGAATCAGCTCTCCCACCTTAACCTCCTCCCCTCCCTGGATAAGACCATGTCAAAAGCTAATGTTTGCATTTCTTATATAGGGATGATTCTATATGTCTTGATTATGAACCTTAATCCAGTAAAATTGAAAGTATCTGACTCAGTTACAGATGTTCCCTTTCCCATAGCCTGTTTACAGTGTCCTTCCGTTCGTTTGACATTGTTTATCTTCGACCTTTTTATAGCGTCAGCAGATACAGATAGGTAGGATCGGATTCGTTTCAATCTTTTTTTTTTTGTTATTCAAAAAAGCATTGAGGATAGGTGTGCACTTCAACGAAATTTGCAAAGTAAAGAGGAAATGATCACGATAAGAGGAAGAAAGAGAAAAATTGAAATCGATAAATCGGTTACATTTCAACGTTGTTTAACGATATTATTAAATGGCTGATCAAAACTAAGGTTGGGATATAGAAACGCGATATATTGAAAAACCGATATTTTCTATCTATATCTAAACATTCGATACATCGATGATATCGATATTATACAACGATATATCGATGATACCGATATTTTGAACTATACTACAGCAGAATCTCGATCAAATTTGTACCCATAATTCATATGGATTCTCTGTTCTCCCTTTAATTTCTATAAAAACAATGCAATCCGATCATCTCGATAATTCGTATTTATTTTATGTCTTATAATTCAAATTTCTAAATTAAAAATCTCGTCAACTTTTAATCTTTTTAAGAGGAAATGAGAGGGAGTGATTCCTTCCCTTATTTCAATGAATTTCGGTCGGTTAAACATTTCTTGTTTATATTCGTCTGTTTAAAAAAAAAAAAATGTAAAAAACCTGTAACTATATTGTAAGCCACCAACGTGGAGGATTGATCTGAAAAATCAGTTCCCTCATGACTGGTGAGTCCGCGAAACCAAGGTGATTTAAAAACAAAAACGTCCGCGATACAAGGAAGTAGTCATGCAACTCTTTGGCAGCATCTAGGATGGGAATCACCTACCTTAACATGAAGAAATTCCCATAACTTTCCGAGATTCTGCCCGCTTTGACGAAGGTTTAGCAGTAGCTAGGATCCTAACTGAAATTTGACTCCGTTTGAATAGGAGATGAAGAAGGAATTGATGAATTGGTGCGCCGAAAATTAGTTCTAAATCGGTGAAGCGCCGGTCCAAAAGAGCATAAGTAAGTTAAGTGTTCATTTTCTGTCTGTTTCAATTTCGAACGTCTTGAAAATTAGTATAATATTTGTCATTACCTCCCCATGTCATACATCCGTCAAATGTCAGAACGAGGTATCTTATTATGTGTTTCTGCGGAATAGTTTCTTAAACGATTGAGAGATATAAATCATGGATCACCACCATATACCATACTACCATTATGAATCGTGTGATATCTTATATTTCTGTTTGAAATATATTTTTATTTCAATGCTCAAAATTTTAAAGAATAATTGTTTGAAATAAGGGCCTCTCGAAGGACCTCTGTCCTCATCAAAGCATTATTTTTAGAAGTTACAATATATATATAAATTTTCTCCTCCTCCTTCTCTCTTACCCAACCCACACTTCCTTTAGCGATACATAATAGGCTTTCGGTGCCAACTCGCTTCAATGGGTATGAACTTGGAGATTGTTAAAACAGTGGCTTTTTAAATAGAAGCACCGATTTAATTTAATTTAATAACAACCAAGATTAAAATTTTGCCGCCTAATTCTGATTCATTTGAACTATGACTAAAACTATTTCACCCTCAATCAAGAGAAGATCGGTACGGAGGCTCTACGATCAGTAAGCAATTAACACAAGGAAACCTGTCAATCGTGGAAGTGAACAGTCACGGTTTGGGTTCTTTGGAAATCACCAATTTCAACTTCCTCCGAAGGAAATGAGTCGGTGGTTTGGCAACTTGTGAAGCCGCTGCGACAGATGAAAAAAGTTCTTCGAATTCACCCATAACTAACGGTAGATTCAGAAACGGGCCGAGCGGAGAAAATTTGCGTAAAGTTGCTCGACCCATGAACGGTGAAAAGTTCATCGGCGAAAACTATACTTTGAATGCTGAGATCATAAGTTCATTATTTAATACGAATGGAAGGGTCCGTGCCAAGGTTTAAAAAAAAACAAAAAAACATTTATTAATTTATTCGACTTTGTTTCAGTGAAAAACATGGGAAACTGATATCAGCAAAGAATAATTGTACAAACATAATTAAATACATTAATAATAAAGACAATAATAATCCTTATTTTTTAAGGCTATTAACGCCCTAAAATACAACATAACCTAATAAATGAAGTTTTAAACTTTTTGTTCTCTTCACCCACCAAAATAATTAGGAATATATACTAGTAGCAAGAATTATGTCTATATATATATATATTTTTTTTCTTTTCTAAACCCTATTCGTCTCTTCTGTTGTTATGCTTCTTTTATAAGATTTAGTAAACTTTTTTTTTGTTATTCCCCGCTATAATCATAACAGCAAAACATACCTAATAAAGTGTGTGTTGTGAACTTGCTCAAACGGGTATGAAAACGATGACGGACACCTACCTACGTACGTACACAATTTTATTAATAATATAGATAGCAATGATACAAAATATAATAAGTAATAATAATTATTAAAGTTAACCTTACTTTTTTGTTTTTATTCTATTTGGATTTACTATATCTCTTTATACTGTGTGAGCTTATTTTCAATATACACTTCTATCAAGTCAGATGTAAGCTCTTCATTTCTTTTATATCATTATTACTTTTTCTTTTTATTCATCACTCTGTATTAGCTATATTGTATCTTGTTCTTTGTAAAACTGAAAAAGACATATACTGTGGACCGAAAGACCTGCATTCAATTTTTTTTTTATTTTTTTTTTAACATATAGTAATTTTATAGTTTATTTTGATCCACACCATGGGGAAGGTTCATTATAAGCTCAGAGAATCAAAATAAAAAATTTAAAAAAATTGAAGTAGCAATTACTGAGAAATTCAATAATTTATATTTTAGTTTCATTTCAGAGATTAATTTAAACAGCAATAATTGTGCGGGACCAGGACGCTGAATTTTCTCTTGAAAAATAATTAGACTTAGCTAGTTAGGATCGACAAACACTTTCTGGGTTCACTCAAGATTAAAATGAGTACCTGGTATTAATTATGGAATAAATCAGATGGTTAGAACACAACGCTGACCATACTGTTTCATAATAACGCTGCAATGTCTTTGTAATACAACACTTAATTTGCAGTTGTGGGTTTTATGTATTAGATAAATTAGGAACCTAATTAGGTTTACATACAATTTAAAATAATTATTTTATCTTTATATTTTTTAAAACTACTGTCCATGACCAGTTATTATCGTTATCATAATTGGATATTGTCACATAAAGAACATTCGAGTAGCAAAAAAATCTACACGAATAAAATAAATGATAATTTATATTTATATTTTATAAATAAATTACTACGGAATCTTCATAAAAAATATCTGAACGTGACCAACCGTGTTTGAAAACAAAATTGACGTAAATGTTGTGATAAGACGCTAGAGATATATGTGTGGCCCCTACGGTATCTGATTTACGACGACCAATAGGGTTAATAGAAAGCTCAGAACAATATCACTTTACCAGGAATCGACAACTTTGATTGATTTATCTTAAAAAAACAACCTAAAAATAACCCTTAAAATTTGATCACATTTCGAAGAAAATTCAAGGGTATTTATAAATATAAATTCTTAGAAATTCGATTAATTTATAAACATAACAGAAAAGTATTGATTTGAAACAAATCCAGGGTTAAACTTATATATATATATATATATATATATATATATATATATATATATATATATATATATATATATATATATATATATATATATATATATGCATTTGCTATTTAGGCTGTCCCTCAACTCACTGATAAAACTTCAAGCAGGATATTTTCTTAGTCAATACTATTTACCTTTTTTTGATTTAAAAGAAAGTTAATCTTCATTTTTTGGCCATTTGATCATAAAAAAAAAATGCAAGCTCCTTTTGAGTTTATGAAGAATATAGACACATTTTTGGCAAAAAAAAAACAATAAACTGAACTTGAAAATAAAAATCAACTCAAAATATTCTACTGAATATATTAAAATACAAAGTAATATTTTTAACATAAATAACGTTGTTTTCAATTACATAAGTATAATATTATTACTATATTAAAAATAATTTATTATTATCTTTATCAAGAAAGTTTTTATTAAGTTACTTTCTGTAATCAAAGTTTGATGGAAGCCATTATGTTTGAATATTAAACTTATAATAGCTAAACTAACAATATTTTGTCATTGCAGTAAGCAGTGAAACTAAAAATCTGAGATTTTTTTAACAAAGAAATATACGGTCGTAGCAAAAAAAGTTTTTAAATTGTGGTTTTCTTCTTCTAAATGAACTATTATATATATATATATATATATATATATATATATATATATATATATATATATATACATATAAGTTTATGAATGTTTCTTGTGCATTTAGATTAAAATATTAATACATGTCATACGATTATATTTACTGGAATTATAGTACAAGTCCAGTAAATATAATTGTATTGGAGTTTATAATATTCAAATAAGGGGTTCTTGAAGCCAGAATTACAAATTGATTTTATTGTAATAATTATATTGTAAATTTTACATTATAATCACTATAATCTAAGCATATGGCAGTTAGTATGGCCTTGAACCTTCAAGCAATTAATAATAAGAATAGAAAGTTCATGCTGCACGTAAAGGACCAAACGCACTCAGTCACGAATCTAAGTAAACGGGAGATAAGATTTTACAAGTATTGCACAGAATGTGTCCAGATTATTTAATTAAATAAAACTGATGAGAGCTCATACCAAAAAAATCGACATTTAATATTTGTAATTATAGGTTTATTTATTCATTATTATCATTGCTATTATTAAGGTTTAACGAGCCCGAAGGCTCAATACCGGCAACACCAACTTTCGCTTCCATCAAACTCTATCAAAAGCTAAATCTACAATATTAGACAAAACAATCTTCCCACTCACGTCCCTTATTACCCGTGGATTCAGCTCTAATTACCTTCATCTCGATTTGTACCTCATCCAGCCCAACTACTCAACACTTTTAATCGCTCCAGGTTACTTCATTTAGCGTAATTCAGCCGCCTAGACGCTCTAATCGATTCATTTATGTTAAGGAAAAATCTGTAAGTAAGAGGTGAACTGTCGTAACATTTTTTTGAAAGTTATATACCGTATTGATTGTTGTGGATGTTGCATCTGCATATTTTATTACTCTTTTGCATTATTTGCGATGATTATACTTGAAAAATATGGCAACAATAATAAAAATACGATAATAAAATCAAAATCAACAGGATTGGACTTACGAAAAAACTTTTGTTTTGTAGGTAAACACCTCTGACATACAGAAATATTTAACTCAATACTTCATTTTCGTTAACTTGAGAGCATAGTTGTTAAAATAGTTAATGGAATAAATACGCCAGAAATAAAATGATATAGGAAAAAAAATAAGAATTGATGACTATGCCATACAAAACAACTATTCAATAATAGTGACTCCAGTTCCCTCTACACCTTAAAATCATTTTTACAGCGTGATTCATCTAACGATAATTGTGGTTGACTGGTGCAGTCACTGAATTTTTTCTTCCATCAAATTATGAGTCAGCTAGCTATGTGTCACTTGTGAGATTATAATGAATTCTTGTTAGTAAATTGTACTGACCATTTCTTACTTTTAAATCAATTGAACGTTAAAAACTTTCCAATGATGCATAAAACCACGTTTCACTTTTCAAACAGTAAAAGTAAGTAACTAAAAACGTCCTTTGTACGTGGTTTTCATTTGTTTCATACAAATAATTAGGAGCATTTAAGGCATACATCTTTTAATTTATATTTATTTTAATTACGCTAATGAGATTTTAATTTTTTTTCCTCGGTAAAATACAGACATAATTGCTAAATAAAATTACACAAAGTTTTAAGTACAAAGTGGTCCTCCAGCCCTTACAAGTTGGAAACCTCTACTTGAAACCATTTGTGTTTGTTTCTGTGAGGACGATTAATAAGTAAAACGCTAAAAAAAAACTTTGAATAAATAATATAAACATCAACGATTCACAAAGTAAACAAAATGCTAAACGACCGAAGACTCCATTAGGAAAAATACAACTTGAAAGGAGGGAGCCCCGGCAGTAGCTGAATCTGTGCCAGGGCATAAATAAAATGGCGCCTCACCCCTGTTACATAAAAGGGGGAGGTTTGACGGCCTGGCAAATTGGGTTAGGGAAGACCTGAGGAGCATGGCGTACACTGAACTCGAGTCGGTAAACGGCGAAATCCAATAAACAATCAATATCTGGAAAATAAGAGCTAGTCCGAGGGAGGCTAGAAGGGAAGAATTGTTGGATGAAATATTCCTGAACTAGAAAACTTTAGGGAGGATATCTGCTTGCTTTAGATCCTCGAGATATTTCGCTAAAGTTCCTTTTTAGTTCTCACAAAAGATATGCTAAGTTTCTTTGTCCTATATATAGTATTATCATAGGACTATCTTTATCTTGCATAAATACGAGAAAAAAATGGGCGTGTTTATGAAAATTAGCAGGGTGATGTGGGGTTCGACTTTAAATGACTTTTAAAATCTTTGTTTTTGAAGCTGGATTTTTCCATTGTTTTTAAAAATGTTACTCAGACGGTTATGTTTAAACATTAAATTCAAGCCCATCTATTAACCACGTCCATTTCTATGAGATCGATAATTCAATTTAACAGTACCTAGTACGCACTTGCCCCTGCCTAAGGGCATAAGTGCGTATGATATATCTGGAAGACTCATTATTTCAAGATTAAAAAAAAAAAATAAATTCGTTAGTCCGTAGTTGCCTCGATAGAACATGATAGCAAGGATATCATTATAGTGGCAACAAATTCCCGCTCGCGTACATTAGCTTGTAAAATTCCATGCCTGATGATTTTGTATAAGATTCTCTGAGCTTTCCAGGTTCAAAAAAAATTTCGGACTTTTCCTGGTATTTATGGTTTCCAGATCCGGTAGACGTCGAGCGTTTTAACTTTATCCAATATTATCTAATTTGTGTTAAAATACGTAATCATAACTGCGTCAGTGAATATTTTTCAGCGCCGATCTGCATTTATTAAGACGATGCGGCATTAAGTAGTACTCAATTAATGGCCCGATGATGTTCCTAGTAGTAATAAACTCCTCACTCTTGTGAATTGGGTAGTGCTTAACAAACTGTCCTAATATCCTTTTTTATTTATTACAAATAATATTTCTTGAGACAGCTACTTGCTCCAGCAATCAGAAAATCACTTTCTGATTTGAACTCTTCCTCGATTAGAAGATAGTATTTGAAGTCGTTAAACATAAGGTGCATGTTAGGCGCATGCGCACTAAAAGGTTCTTTCTTAGGTTATTTATCTACATCTGTTTTAAACTGGTCTTCAAGGATGAGACAGGAGTAGGTCAGATTCTCCTGGCTATTTGACATTGCTGAGGAGATGGTCATAATTTAATTTTTGTTAATGTTGATTCGAGACAGGTTAATGTAGGTGTTCAAAGAAAGAGAAGGCCAAAATACGTCATTTACCGTATTACATCCAAGCAATCAGAGTTAGAGTCCCCAAAGAGAGCTTTAACAAGACGAAGCTCAGGGTACGGCTTCAGCAGCCCGCTCTCAAAGGGTTCCCCCAGGGTTCAGATACGGGCAGCAATTAGAGATTGAATGACATGTGGACCCCATGAGGAGAAGTACCGGATGGGTGTGACTCCTTATAACCCGACGTAATAACAGTGTCCGATGATATAGGCATTGTTGCTACTGCGGTGGAACCAGTCACCCCTTGCAAACCGCAAACTTCCCTACAATGGGATAACGTTCTGTTGCAGCCGCGTTAGTCAAAGAAAGAGTAGAGGGAGTATTGTAACTCGACGGGGTCCCTAATGCCCAGTTACGTATCGCACAAAGCTCACCGCAGTGTCGCGTTAGGCTGGAACCGAATCTATCAACACCTGTCAGTAACCCATCGTATTTAGAAGGAGTATTTGTTATTGTTACAGTTACATATTGTTATATAGCGATTGTTCGTGAACATATTTTTAAAATTTTCAGAGACCGAGCAATACCCTCGCACGCTGGTGTCAGAACGTCTGACAAGTTTGACGTCAAGCATCTGAAGTTTGACTACAATGTCGAAGCGGTCCTCAAAAAAAATCGCAACATTCTTACATTGCCTAGACTAGCTTTGAAATCTGAAGGATAACCCATGTCCATCTCAGTGAACGTGTTAACATGTAGCAACGACACACATATTTTTTCTATAAGAAACAATACAAGCTAAAATATAATAATATTTTCTACTTGAGTCCTGAAAGCAGAATTATGTCCACAATAAAATATTAGACAGTTCCAATAATGTTTAATTCTAATTACGAGATAGCAAAAGAATAGATTTGTCATATCAAAAGGAATCAACAAAGGATGCTTATTTCGAAGGAATTTCGATATTTATAAATAGTCCAGGCATATGGTAATCTTACCTGGGAAGTTTTGGAGAACTACTGAAAATTTGCTGTTATGTTTTTTTGGAGCTGATAATTACGAATTTCGTTTCTACCACTCCAGATATTTCCAGAAAAAATGTTTTTTAAAACCAATAAGCGCTAAAAAAAATGTTTACATCCGCCTCATAATTTCGTCTGACACGCGCTTCAAAACGGAGCGACCGAACAAAAAATTCACTTCAAAAGTCAAAATTTTAGATAATTTTCTCGTGCTTAAATCAATATAAAATGAATATTAGTTATTCGTTATTAACTACATGTTATTCGAATATACATCGTTTTCAACTTATGAGCAAAAAAAAAAAAAAATACATGGTTTTCATATTATGAAAAAAAAAAACAAAAAAAGATTTATTTTTAAACCTTTTTTATTTATTTCCGAGAAAAAATTTAAGTGGTAAAGCTGAAATTCGTTAAAACCTCAAAATACATAAATGAGCAAATTTTCAGAACATCTCAAAAAATCCAAGGTCTCTTTCTGGTCTCCATTTGACTAGCCTAGAACTATAACTAACAAAATGAATGTAGTGAGTCACACCTGTTAATCATTAGAACAACTTTTATTTTATTTTTTTATTATTATTTTCTCTTTTATTATTTATTAACTTTATTTTAATTTATTTAATTGTTTTGTGACGAAACTTCATTATTATTAATATTATAGAAGAAGAATTATCATTCAATAAAAGGATTTGATTTTCCTTCTTCCTCATACGGTTTTATTAAACCTCAAATATTATCAGACACGTTTCAGAGTTTTTCCCGTCTTTTTGGATTTAACTACCATATAAATTAATTTGGTTAAAAACATTTATATTATATATACATATATAGTACAATAAATTATTAAAATTATTTTTATAAACAGATTTTTCCTATTTATCTTAGTTTTTGATATATTCGCAATCGGAAAAAGTCCCTCTTTTTGTTTATTTTTGTTTACGAAAATACTCATAATTTAAGTAAAAAATGACGAATCGATCACTAAATCGCTCAATTAGAGGTAAAGGTACCTTTCAAACCTCGTTAGTGTTTATCCTACAATATCTGTATATGAACTTGAAAACTAGAAATATTTTGAACTTGTATTACCTTTTTATCTGTAACAACATACTGTAGTTTTCATTTTTTTAAATCAGCAACATCATTTCTTGAAAATTTTTACCTGTCCTTTTAAATGGCGTCGGAATGTTTGAGCTTTGATAACTTGTTTTAAAGTTATTTAATTTTTTACCTATTCCAATTGCGGTGTGAAAAAGTAAAGTAAAAGGAAGTCTATATATATTAAGGTGTTGTATCTAAATATTTCTTAAGTGAAAGGATATTCTGTATATATTAAAGAAAATCCATTAGATTTTATAAAAATGAAATGTATAAAACAAAAAAAAAAAATACAGCACTTGCATATACAGGCTAATGATTACATTAATTTTAAAATCAACACACCTCCGCTTCCACATTAATCACTTTGCTAATGATTACAGGAAGGGTCCGGTATCAGTTTCAATTAGTTATTATCGCTTCTATCTCTAGTCAGAATTATTATTATTTTTTATATTTTCAGTACAAAGGCACAGATTGACTATTCACGTATTATTTTCAAGCCATTGTAAGAAGATGAAGGTTTGAGTATATTCCAAGTGGAGAAGTTGACATCGACCCGCTAAGCAGATTCTTGTTTCATAACGAGGGCTCAACCACACTAGGACTTAGTTAACAAAGCAGTTAGGGAACTTTGTCAATAATGTCTTTTGGGGCTTTAACAACCGGGAGAACTTAAATTTAACACTGAATACGTAATTTTAATAAGTTATCATTAAAAATATTATTTAAAAAAATATCTAAATACCATTCCTCAAAATATTGCTATATTAAATATTTAGTGAGAGAACACAAAAATTGGATCGGATGTTCAGGTTGCCTATTGAAATATCAATCGATGTAAAGGATGTATAACCCTTCCCCCTCCCTCCCTCCGTCCCTGATCTTAATTTATAAATCAAAAAATAATTGTCATATAAATCAACATAAACTCGATCAATTGACCTAGGATATTATTTAATGCATGTATAGACTCCTCGTTTTAATAAGGCTCAAATTCATTTTACGAAAAAAAAGGTTTGTCTCAGAGAAAAATATTATAGGGAAAAAGTTGTAGAGAATTTTCTAGGTGCCTATATTCATTTAAGCAAAACGTTACGCACTACAAGTTTTTCCTTTATTATTTTTCTCTTAGACCAATCGTTTTTCCGTAAAATGCGTTTTATATATATATATATATATATATATATATATATATATATATATATATATATATATAGAGAGAGAGAGAGATGGTTCTGAACTTCAGCTAAAACATCAGCTCATGTTGGCTTTAACCTAAATATTTACATTTTTTTTTTTTTTTTAAATACCAAAACAATAAAAAACAAGTATTGCTGTTTTTTTTCACTAAGCACCTATTTGAATCTAATTATACCTATTTGATTTATTTTTTTTTTATTGTAATTATTTTTTTGGACTGTATTTAAATTTTATAAAAAAGGTTAAGAATTTTATCAACGAAACTACAAAAGATTGCTGACAATCTAAATAAAAAAAATAAAAAACTATTTCTATGCTTGGAAGTGAAAGAAATTCAGAAAGCATTATCATAGAAAACTTCGGATGATTTGGACAGAGAAGTCGATGAACATTGATGAAAAAAAAGTAGTTGACCTAGAAAGACAAGGTCGACGAACGAAAGAGAATCGCGTGCGCAACACAGCACCACTATCGCATTTGGCAAGGAGCTTCCAACAAGGATTACATGGAGGTCGTAAAGATATTGGGAAAATGGCCACCTGAAGCAATGATAGCATGTAAATGTTAATTTTTTATTCAACTATTCATCTCCCGAAACATTCCAGATGTTTATTTGAAAGATTATTTAATTGCCTACAAAGCTAAAAATAAAAATAAAATCTTAATCGGTCTAATATCAGCGAAAATATAGCAAACATGTTTTGAATTGGACTCAAACACAAAGCGATAAGAAAATTGTGAATGAGCACACCTGATACTTTTATATACAACTATTTGTAAATAATAAACCCTTGTGTAATAATTTGATAGTTGATCCTCGGAACTCGATATTAACATCAGCCTTTTTGTCCCGAAATGGTGGCCGATTAGAGGTTTTATATGTCTATATCTCGACCATTTATAAAGATAGAGGAAAAATATTAAGAGGATATATAAAAATATATAAATATATAAAAATATTATAGAGGAATAATAATAATAATTAATAAATCCAAATAGTAAAGTATAATTTTTATAACAAACATAGTGTAATAATTATCAGCGTTTTTAAGTGTTAAAATAGCCAGATCATGGCCCTGCCTTTAATCCAATTGAAGGTCCCTCGTATAAACTTGGCAGGCGTGTGAGAGAATGAATGAACACGAATAATGAATGAATCAAGCTTGACAACGAATATGAATTCAAGCGAAATGTCACGAACCTTATAATTAGGAGTTTGTACAATTTATACGAATATTTTATTCGTATAAATTGTTTATTCTTATTAAAAATATATTTAAAATAGTTTAGTAAAATCAATTGCAGATGTACGTTAGAACAAACAAGAAGTTCTAATGTGAGAATTATATTGAGGAGGTGAATCACGGCCATTAAATTACCAACCTTCGCGCAAAAATTACACGTTTCATATTCAATCTGCCAGAGAGAGGAAGGTGTTTACCAATGCATTGTGGAATGTCCTGTTTATATCGTTTTGTATTATGTTCTCTGGACGTGTTTGATTATAAATTCCACCCCCGTGGAATACTGGAAGGACCAAATTGGTAAGTATTTTAGAGTTGCGCTTAAATGTAGGAATAGAATTTTAAACAAGAAAATTGGAAATTTCAGAATTTATTTATTCATCGATTTTTTTAATCATAGATTATGGATTTAGGTACCGTGAGACTTTTAAAATTTTAAAATAAAATAACAAAAATGTAAAAAGACATAGACTAATAATCCCTTAATTATTACTTCAGAATTATTACTGTTAGTTAATATCTAGAACAATTGAAGAGTAAAGTAAGGGAATAAAAAAAAAATCATTTTTTTTTTTTAAGGGATCAGATTGAAAGGTGTAGTCCAACGCGGAAAAAAAACATGATTATAGCTGTACTGTATTGATAGTATTTCTTGATATGGATAACTCCAATGGCTAATATTTCTTGACTCTTAAGATTTTTTCACGCATTCTAATGACCTGGAAAAATGCACTTTTTTCATTCTGATTTATTAAAAAAGAAAAATGATTTGTCTCGTTTTTTCTCTCAATCTTCAACTATATATATATATATATATATATATATATATATATATATATATATATATATATATATATATATATATATAAATAAGGAATTGCCTTCTGTTAGTTTTATTTTATTTCTTCGTATCCTTGGTTTATTTTATAGTTTAAGTACAGTTAAAATTAAAGTACCTCAGTCATTTGTTAAATTGCTGAAGCACTAGAGTTAAAACAATAAGCAAATGGTCTATTTCTGGATGTTGCCCAGGCATTTGATAACGTCTGACACCTAAAGCACTAACTCATTCTTCAATCTTTGCTCTTCGACAGTTTTTTCTCTATCCGATAGGGCTCAGAAATTTATTCAATTCGACCAGTGTTACATACATTATACAAACACTATTAGGTACATTATATAAACACATGACCCTAAAAAAACAACTGAAAATACTGTACACTTTTTTTCTAAATCGTCAAAAACTCATAATCATAAGGACGTATGCCCCATAGATTACAGGTTCAGCAAAAAAGACGCACTTACAAAAACTACTATCTTTTCAATCCAAAATTTTAAAGGTGCGTTCACACCTTTGCCAAACCTTGGCAAATCAAACGTGTAAACGGGATAGTTTGGTCGGCTTGGCTTGTCTGTGTTTGAATCTCTCGTTCTTGCAGGAAGCGCCACATGAGCGCTAGTGTATATTTGTGTATTTATATAAATTTTAAATTTAAATGTTTTTATTTTATATTTTTAATTATTTCTTTAAGAGAAATTTACAGCCGTCAAAAATTGGTATAGCCGGAATAGTAGCATGTGGATAGGTTAGTTTGCTAAGCTTGTGTAAACTCCCTTTACACGTATGCCGTTTAGTTCCGTTTTAAACCTTCACGGACTTAACAACAGACTAATAAGCGATAAGAGTACGGCTGATATATCCATTAGGAGACGACTAAAAGGGAGCTGGATGAGAGATATCCTTTCCTGAATAAAGGGACTAATTCAAGACCCGGAAGAAGTTCTGGAAACTATCCTTCAATATGCCTAACATGTCTTCTATCTTTTTCTATATTAGATGATTGTCACAATCATCTGTGACAGGTGCGAATAAAGAAATAAACTTTAAACAAAAATAAGCATTCAAATGAAGATGGAGCTGGAAGAATCCAGTATTACATTTTCGTAGATCTTTGAATAACATACGACAAGTTTATCTTGCTAATTTAACATTCATCGTGTTTACAAAGGGCAATGTTATAACAAGGGTAGTCACAGTAAAGACATCCGCCAGTCGTACCGACCAGAGGCAGCAGGTGTTCCATACCTGCCCACAGGTAAACAGACCCCAAGCCAAAGTCTCTTCCAACCACAACAAAAATACACCCGAAATCTTATTCCAGTAATTTTTAATATATATAACTAAAATTCATTATACATATCACAAGCTTGGAAGAAGACCAGCACAACTAAAAAAATTAACGACTTTCCAATTTTCATGTTATCATAATCAATCAGATAATTATTTTTTAATGATGAAGAAAGCAGCAAAAATATTTATCGTGCGGCCGCATTAGAGCTGTAGTTTTTTAAATAAAACTGTCTCAAGTTAAAAAATTAAGGCATAAAATTATGTTTGTAATAAAAAAATACCTTACACAAATTACTTCCAAGCATTTACTGGCAAACCAGGAATAAACGATCGAATATTTTCATAAAGAACCAAAAGGAATAGAAAAAGACAAATTAAGTTTATAAGGAAATATTTTTTGATATATAATTTTTTTTATATTTGTAAATGTTTAAATTTTAGTTATATTTTATACCAATGTGCGAAATTTTATTAATTTATTATACATTATATTTTAGCATACATTTTATTAATTATGTAATACTGGAAGAGCTTTATAAGGGTTAATAGAATGAATGTATACTCATTGGTAAATGAAATGTATCATTGCATTAACTGTCTATTAAATCGTGAGGAATCAATATTTTTCCAATTTGATACCTGTTGGTTGTTTATACTCGCAATGGGCTAATACCTTTGAAATAAACTCAAACATAAACAAAAGAGAGGATTATCCTCTCCTAGCTTGTGTTCACTTCCCTTTATTCCTTCTAAACCTATTTTTTTCACTATTTTTTATTAACCCTTATTAATTCTTCGGGGTATTAAAGAATGTCTGCACAACGTTTTACAGCAGAAGAGCTTGCAACAACTTTTGCTGTTTTGGAAGGAGCTGATACACACATAAATGTGGCAGCAAGGCTACAAACCTCATAAAGTGTGGTATCGTGCCATGGAGACGTTACAAGGATAGTGATTCCTTTCAATATATAAATGGTGGAGGGCGTCAAAGATCTGCCATAGTACAACAAGACCGATATTTGACTGTCCGGGCTCAAAGGAATCGAAGGAATCTTCAACACTTACCGAAGACTAGCCGATGTTTTGTTTTCTGCCTCTAATGTGCAAATTAGCCTTGACACAGTTAGAAGAAGGATGATAGAGCATGGATTGCACCGGCTTTCTGCGCTATCTAGTACTCACTCCACAACAAAAATTTAAAATACTACAATTCGCTCGGGTTCACATATCATGGACTGATCTTGCCGGAGATAATTGCCTTTTCACAGATGAGTCTAAATTTGTACTGCAACACGATTCAAACCGAGCAAGAGTTGCCAGAAGATCTGGGGAGCGATACAATCCTTCCCTGTTCATGCCTGTTTACCCGTTTGGAGGAACCTCAATTACAGTACGGGGTTGTATATCCTCGGGCTTTCGAACAGAGCTTGTGGTGTTACGAAATGAGACTATGACTGCTCAGCGTTACTTTGACAGGGTCATAGCACCAATAGTGCAACCTATGGCAGAAGCAATTGGCCCAGAATTCGTTTTTGTGGATGACAACGAACATATCTCATAGAACTAGACTCGTAAATGCATTCTTTCAAAATCAAGAAATTCGCCGCCTGGATTGGCCTGCTTGCTCTCCAGAACTAAATCCCATTGAACATTTATGGGATCAACTTCATAGACGGATTTCAGGACGGAATACCCTTCTACATACTCTGGATGAACTGCAAACAGCACTCTTAGAGGAATGGGAGACGATACCTCAAGATAGCAAATGCTAATAAGAACTGTGTTCAGTGTGTTCAGGCAGTAATTAATGCTCGAGGTGGACCAACCAGACCATAAGAAAAAAAAATTAATAAAGTTTTTCAAAATTTTAAATTTACTTAATTTACATTGTAATTTCTAAATCCCAAAAAACCAAAGTAAGCAGTTTCCTTTTAGCAAATTTTTTTGGTTTATTTCTTACTTATTCTAAATATGTAAAAGTAAATTACCTTTTAAAAATAAAAATCATTAAATAAGAATTAAATGTTTTTTTCATCTTATTTTAAACGACCCATTTCATTTGCAAATGAGTGCATTTAGCAAAAGTGAAGGAAAAAAAAACTAAATGAAAACCGAAAAAAAAACTATATGAAAGCCGCTAAAAAAAAATAATATACTTATATTTTTATTATGAATTATGAACATTGTAATTATGTTATATATTTATAATAAGTTTTACAAATTGTCAATACGATGTAGTGTGCTGTGTGTACAGCAACCCAATATAGTTGGGCAGCACCTCTTTCATAATAAAGTGTTACTCTCTCTTAAAATTTATTTATTTATTAGCTATTTTGAGCTCATCAACCACTTGGGTTATTTTTGACCTGTACTAAGCTTGCAGACATTTGGAAATTCCAAAAAGTTCAATCATAACAAAATTATATACAACTGAGATAATAGATACCAGGTAAACATAAGACACTAATCTATAAAGCTGAGGAGTTTGTTTGATTGAATACTCTAAATTTCTAAGAAAAACTGTATAACTTGCGTACGTGCCATCATGACAACTTCATGCCCGTGGAAGCAAGTTGACTACACAGACTTTTTAATAAGTATGAAATTATTTTGTGAAAAAAAAATGGGTCAAATTCGGTTGAAATTGATTAACAAGATAAATTGTAGGTGAAATGAGAGCCAAGTCCGGCATTGAGAATATGCAAATTTGCGGTCAGGTGGCCTCCAATATAAGGCTTCTTTCAATTTCTCCGCTCGATAATCAGGTAAAATGTTGGTACATCAAATAAGGCTGGGCATAATCATTTGTAGAAAAACAGAGATTCCAAGATAGACAATAAAAATTGGAATTTCATAACTGAAACAAAGTAAGATCTGTTTTGTAGAATTCTTGGTTTCAAAAGATTTCAATAAAGTAATCAAGGAAGAATAATAAAACATTATTTCATTTTCAGAATACTTCTGTTAATATTTTAACGGGGAAAGTAAGAGCTGCTATTTAACGAATAAATCAATAATAAATTATTTTATTATCTATAAAGTAATTATAAACCAAGAAGATGTCATTCACACGAAGTGTCTTTGCGGAGTAGAAAGGTGTTATTCACACGAATAAATTAGCATAAATGTATTTGAACATGAATGAATGTCGAAGCGGTTCTTTGTTTTAAACTTACAACTCAAACAGAAAATTAATTTCTAGCCCAATTTTTCGGAATACAAGATATACTCCTAACAATACGATTGAATCAAATATTAATTATATATATATATATATATATATATATATATATATATATATATATATATATATATATATAAATAATTCAACTTTATAGAAGCAAATGTTGATCCGATTAACTAAAAAACAAATGGAGAATAATAACATCCAGAAAATACTGCAGAAAAAAACATTAATGCCATATTTCCATATACAATATCTTTTATCATAGAATATTTTTCTCATTTAATTTCATATATTTTATATTATTTTATTTTTATACTTTAGCTAATTAAATCAGACTATTTTTATTTAATGTAAAAAAAACAATTTATTTTTATATATTTTACAATATTATCTTCATGGTACCGAAAGCAAAAAACAGAAGAACAATTTATAATATTTTTTTAGGCTTTGCGTTTCCAGATACGTAGAATCCAAAAATCGATTAAAAAAAAAAAGGCCATCCGCGACTTTTCTTTAAAACTACTGCGCCGATTTTTTTTGTCTTCAAATTTGGCACCAAAGTTACAAGCCCCTAGGATCATTCTCGAAATTACCACCAGTTTGTCCCGAAATGGCGGGCGATTATACATCTCAGCCATTTATGAAAATAGAGGTATAAAAGTATAAAGTGTATTGAAATAATTAATAAATAAGAACATAATGAAATTTTTTTTTTTTTTTTTTTTTTTTTTTTTTTTTTTTTTTTTTTTTTTTTTAGGGCGTGGGTGTTTGTATATTATTATCTTTGGAAATAATAAACCACAGTGTAATAATAATTTGTGGCGTTTTCTGTTCCTGGAATATCTTTGTATATTGTTTTGATTTATTATTAGATAAAATGGTCATTAACAATTTATATATATACAGTTAATATTTTAATAATAATCTTATTCTTTTTCGACTCCACAACCCGCTATCGAATCATGACCTATGCCAGGTGTAATGATCTTGTGCAGCTGCATTATTTATTAATTATTATTTACTAATACCACCATTCGAAATAATATAAACTTTTTTTTTAAACTTGTATTTGAGGAAAGACGTAATAACACAAACTGCTACGATAACAGAATGAGATATAAATAAAAGAATTTCCTTTAAAATGCAATCGTTTAGTTAAACAAAAAGTTTCGAGGAGCAATGATATAGCTGTAAAGAAGTGGCTTCCAAGAGACATGCTTTCTTTTTGCTGACTACTCAAGAATAAAACACGGCTGTTTCCTTCGAGGCAAGACCCCTCTTGGTAGGGAGAAGTTGGGAGAAAATAAAACTTACAGGAGAGTCTCCTCGGGACAGATAGCACCACGCAAAAAAAAAGTTGGGTCACTTAGTTTCGTTTCTGAGTTAGTAGTGCTCACGAAAACTCATGAAGTTAGCGCCAGAACTACTTCTAACAAGTTGGATCTGGTCTAACGAATACCGATTGTGGGGAAAATTTAAAGAATAAAAATCAAATATACTATTAAAAGGTATCCGAAATATGGATGTATCGAAATGTTGCATAATGGATAGGTTTCCTCATCCTCTAATATAGGCATCCTCTAATTAAAGTCTGAACAGAAGCCCGAAATAACATACACAATTAAGTAGTAACCTGTCAGAAAAATGGGCAGCTATAAAGAGTTAAACCTATTTTTTACTTTCATGTTCAACGGAAATACACGGTTTCGATAACGTCTCGCAAAATGGTCTGCACGCGCGCGTGTGTGTACAGCGTAGCTCAAAAACGAAACGTTATACGAAACTGAAATTATATATTTAAGGTAGATTTATACTTGAGTTGTTACAGCAACTTTTTCGCTAAAATCGGCTTATCGTTTTTTTGTTTATCAGAGAATTTTTTTTTTTTTTTAATTACGAATATTCTGTTTCACCATTCCTCATTTGTTTTTTGTATATTTTGGACAACTGTGTATATACTTAAGGTTTTTTTTTTTCTATTCGTTAATTGTAATAATCTTTGTATCTTTGGTCAGAAATAATGTTTATTTTTCTGTATATTTCTGTTATTCATTCTTAAGAGATTTTGTCCCAGAATAAAAAAATTTTTTCCAATCTAATATATTCTATATATATGAAATAGATTGTTGAGTTGAAGTTTTTTTTATATCGTTATCATTAAATTTATTTAGCTTGATAATAATGTGTGAAAACATAAATTGAAATATAAAACATTTAACATTTATAAGTGCTTAAAGAATTTATTATATCTTAACTATTTTAATTTTTTTAGGAGTACAATTGATTTTTATCCGTGTATTTAAAAACTATTCGTCCCAATATAATTTAGTCATATTTTCTCCGAAAGTAATAGAGTTATGCACTGTATCGTATATATTATGCACAGTGTGTATATATATATATATATATATATATATATATATATATATATATATATATATATATATATATATATATATATATATAAGACATTCCCGAAAACCCCACCACCATGACCACGGATATAAAATGCAACCCCCCTCCTCCGATGTCCTTCGATACAGTGCAGAAGTCTATAATTTTCGGAGAAAATATGACTAAATTATATTGGGGCGAATAGTTTTTAAATACAGAGATAAAAATCAATTGTACTCCTAAAAAAATTGAAATAGTTAAGTAATAATAAATTCTTTAAGCACTGATAAATGTATGGTTAATTTTTATATTTTAATTTATAGTTGCACACAATAATATTAAACTAAATAAATTAAATGATAACGATATAAAAAAAAATTCAACTTAACAATCCATTTCAAATAGAAACAGTATAATCTTATTTATTTATTTTATTTTTTTGCATCGCCTAAAAGAAAAAAAAAATCATAATCGCTGGAGTAAACGCATAGCTGGTTTATCAATTTTAAAGATTGGCATTATTACAATAACATGACAACGGACAGTCGATTAAAAAATAATCATTAATTAAAACAAAAATAGAAGAAAAACACATTGTTTTTCAATTTTCCGAGATGAAATGCTTTCCATACAGAACGGACAAACATACCTACCAACATATGAATGGCCATTGTCAAGCAGATGTCCCTGGGAGATACGTCTTTATAAATGATTCACAACCAAGCTTTTAATAGCTTCATTTCAAGTGAACCGGTAGCCTGTATAATTTTATTCCTTATAACTTAAATAGCACCCAATGATTGAAATGTAATAAAAAAAAAAATGAAATTATAATATAATAATTATTACCTAAATATGTTCAATGTATAGATAGACTTTGTTTTTGAAAAATGCTTAAGCGCCAAAAATTCGAATTTTATGTTTCAATTGATTATGGGACGTAAACACCACCTCTATCGATTCCCGCTCACGATTTATCGAGAAAAAAAATTGGAAATGGTATAAAAATCGAATATTGATGACGTAAGCACCAAATACTAACGACTCTCAGCCGTCACTCTGGCATAAACCAGTGCTAGAAACCTTTAAAATATATTGTATTTATAAAGACTTTGCCAGGTAAATAAACTCCTACTTCATACAATAAAAAATAAAAATATATTTTGTTATTTGGGGAAAAATCGTTTCATGTGCTTCCTGTAAAGTTTCCTAAATGGCGCTTACTCCTTTTTAAAAAAACGACGTCGATATGTACTTTGATTAGACAGTTGGTTTGCATCGTTCATGAATGGTTCATTGAGCAATTATGAATCTAATATCATTTTTTTTCTTGATGTTTTACCGAAACAGGTAGTGATAATTACTTTTATTACCTATTATAAAGGCATAAAATTAAAATTTGTTGATGAAATTTCTTATAAATGTTTTGTTAACCCTGATAAACACCAACAGTATCGACCAAATGCTTAACTATAAATTTTCTCTTTCCCAACTTTGATAATTTTTGTTTCATTAAATTATTGATATTTTGAGAAAATAATACCATTGTAGCATTAATATGATTTCTTGACGGCCAAGAAGTTTTAACCGATTTTTGATCTGAATCGCGAGATCATAACGAAAATTGTGAAAATACAACTCAGTGAACTAATAAAGATACACAACCACTTCACCGAAACGCTTCAGCAAATTGACTCAATTCTAAACTGGAAATTGAAAAAGTTCAGAGTACTTCAAAGTTAATATTATGTGTACAACTTCAAACTAAATAACATGCTAAAATGGTATGTTAGACAGTTCGTGAGCAGAGTTGTATATTGATAGATATTATTACTTTTGTTATTTTGAAACATTTACGTACTAGAAATAATGTAATAAAAAATTACAAACTGCCTTTTATTTTAATTAAAATAAAAAATTATTGTTTTAGCATTAACAGAAATAGATTAATCAATTAATTAATTAATTAATTTGATGAAGTTGTACTACTTTATTATTAATAATATTCCATTATTCTAAAAAATGAACAACCTAATAAAATATGTTAATCAGAGAGAAATATATATTTCAAAAACGATTTTCAAGAGTTCATGAAATAAAATAGTATATTTTAATAAAAACCACTGATATTTTGGTGGTATATTCAAATTAACGATTTCTAAATGAAAATAAAAGAAATTTTATTTTATTATTAGAATAAAAACATTTTTAATGAAATTAAAATTGAAAGAATCATTTTAACAAAAAAATGTGGTGCAATAAACCAAAAGCTAATATATCCACTTTTCACAAAAAAAAATAATATATCTTGACAGATTCTAAATCTAGATATTATTTAGTTCCTTCAAAACTTGATTTTTTCCTTTTCAAATAATTGTTAAAAATCAGCCTATTTTCAATCAATATTTAACTTATCTACATGAGACAACCTGCCCCCAAATAATTTTTGAGGTTTTTTGAAATAATTTTCGGAAGTGGAAATTTTGACTTTTGATAGAATACCCCTCAAATGTTGAATTAATGTTACCCCTCAAATGTTGAATTAATGTTACCCCTCAAATGTTAAGAGCTTGGGGTAACCGTTGAAAACGTTTTAAAAAAATTGTTTCGAACAAGAGATTTAAATGTTTGAATAAACATGAGAGTAAATATAACACGAAATTTAGCAACTGAACAAATTTGAACCTAATAATCAATCAGTTGGATTGATTCTAATATACTGATTCCATGTTTAATTTGATAGATGAGGCAATGGATAACATGATGCGTAAGCATTGATTTATATATATATATATATATATATATATATATATATATATATATATACTTTTCAATAAGTGATATAGTTATAAAGTTGATGAGTTCGTATATTATAAGGCTTAACACTGCCTATTTATAAATACTGCTATTTATACAAATGCAAAGAAAAATATGACATTATAATCGGAAAATTAAATATTCCGATATTTATTCTACTATTGAACGAATAAACATTTGAGTATACATTTTTTTTTATTACAAATGCATTTTTTTTTTTAAATTTGTTGTCATAATTAATTGTCATTATAGAGATAAAAATACATCCAACAGTAAATTGTTTTAACTTATTGATGAAGAAACGACTATACGCATAAAAAAAACGAATCGAAACTAAAGTGATAGAGAATTAGATTTGACATCGAATAAAATCAATATCAGCTCGATAGATCCAACATACGATCTTTGGTGAATTGTCGGAGTTGACATGATTTTCAAAATCAGTTCCGCGTCGCTGTTAAACCCCGTTTTACTTTTCCGAAGAAGAAAAAAAAATGGTTCCGAGTCTGTTGGTTTTTTTCAATACAGCCTAAAATCAATTTACCGAAAAATAACAAATCGACGTACGCCAGTCATTGCAAAAATCATGTAAATTGCGAAAATTCACCAGAGACCGTGTGTTTGATCTATAGAGCTGATATTGGTCTCATTTGGTGCCATATCTAATTCCTTATCACGTTAGTTTCGATCCGTTTTTTGATGCAAGGAGTCGTTTTTTTCCAAAATTGCCAAAAAGTGTCTTCATTTACTGACCCATATTCGTAGGAGCTTTTTTGTTCAGCGTTATATTTGTTATAAAATTTTTTTTTAAAGGAAGGATTTTTTTTTTTTTTTCAGGACATCCTGTTAAAGCATATTAAACTGTAGGTAGAATTTTTGACACCCGTGTATTTTTAATTTAAAAAGCAACTTTCCATACATTAACAAATATAATTTTAAATATAAAAATAAAACCACAAAATTGTGAAATTTTTGTAACAAACAACATAAAAATATATATGTATTTGTGATTCAGAATGGTTTAGTACTATCAATGATATTTCTTTTTTTTACTTCTTACTATGTATATTATAGAAAAGTACTTCATAATTATAAACACTGACAAAATTGAATTTTCTGGAATAATAGTAAATAGTAAATATGAGCAGTTTTCTATCAAAAGTAAATATATCCATTTCTCAACGAAAAAAAAATTGTTTTTGAAGAATTAACATTCTATACCTAAAAATTCAAATCTTAAATTTTCCTCTGTCAAATAGGTGTTGCACATCAACATTTTTAATAAAAATTTGCCTTATATCCATGAAATACCTCCCTAATAATTTTCCAAAAGTGGATACATTAACTTTTGATAGACAACTCCTCATAGGTATAAACCATATAGCACCTACATGTTTATAGACAGATACTTCATTTAGCAGGCTACCTTATGTAAAAGTAACAATCAAAATTATCTTTAACAATATGCTTTGTATTAAATTCATTCTTTTTCAAGTGTGACAACAAAGGTCTTAAGTGTATAATAAATTTTATGTATTAAGTATTATTTGATTTTCATCATTAGACGAAATAAAATTTAAAGAGATCACAGATTTAGGAACTACTTGCAACAATTAAAGATAGACAATAATAGTGATTTTAACGCAATAAATTATGTTGTTTGTGAATTAATTAACTAAAAATGTTCAATATTTTAAAATATTTATGGAGTTATTGTTGCATAGTGGAATTTTAGAGAAAAAAATAAAACCCTGAAGACGGAGGAAAACTTCGAAACGTCGGTGGAAGAAATATAAATTTAATAACAGAAAAAAAAATGATAAGGGGAAGTTGTTTTCACTAAAAATTTACATTGCATGTTAATATTAAACTTCAAGTTTAGAGTAGAAATTTGTGAGATATCGTTCTTTTTCATATTCAATGTATTTTTTGGCAATTTGAAAGATTTTCGTCGAATTACTATCGTAAGAACCCCACAATGTAAGGCCTTCTTGCTTAATCCTATATTATTTTCAAGTCGGTATCCACTAACCTGAGATAGATCGGAGTCGTCCCTTATCTTCTGGTCGATGGTGTAGTTGTGCCTGGCGGACACGACGGTGAAGAAGGAGAGGATGAGGAGAAGCGAAAGACCCATCCTGAAGGAAGGCTGAGCCCAGACTGCGAGCTGAGGATCGATTTCGCCCTACCACCGCCCAGCTTCAATCGCCATTCCCGCTCCCGCTTTCCCCCGCCACTGGTACCATGGTATCATAGTATACCATGGTATACCTAACAATAATGTACATAAATACCATTAAATTTAATAAAAAAATCTTGTAATGTACCTTCTTTTTTTTTTTAAGCATATATTAAAATATATATTATACTGTAAAAACAAGTAAGATATAAGACTGGTTGCATTTCAGGATGTAGATAGTAAAAAATGGTGTTAAAAACTAGGCGAGACAGGAGGCAAAAAAATATAAATTAAAAAAAAATTATATGAAGGGGTGAGAAGTCGAGTGGTTTAATTTAATAATTTTGTGAAAACGCATTTTAAAGGTAAAAATTTGAATAAAGCCTACAAGTTTAAGTTTGTATGATTCTTATATCATGGCTTAACCTCTTGAATATTGACCAATATTACTTTTGCAAAAAATTTTATATGTATTAATTATCCTAAACAGTACTTAATTCTATCTTTGAAAAATCACTTGCACCCATTGGCTTCCCCTCTCTCTCTCTACTCCCCATATGAAACTAATTTTTTCTGGCTAGAACGATATATAATATGAGGTTCATTTTCAAAATAAATGCACTTTTACACAGTTCATAAATAATTTTTACAAAATAATACAACTTAATAAGAGTTGATAAATTATTTGACACTTCTATAATTTTGTTTTTAACTCGTGAAATTCGTCTAGAATCTAATAATAGCAATGCTACCTCAGTGCGTTCTTAATAATTTAAGAAAAGTTGTATTATTAGTTGACATCCGCATGATGGTATAGAAGGTTCAATCTAATAAGGAATTGATAAATTATTTGCCACTTCTATAATTTTGTTTTTATTAACAACTAGTTTCGAATTTATACATTCATCTTCAATTCTAAAAACATACAATAATTCAAAAATAAGCAATTCAAAATACTGTTTGGTATTATTATACATATTAAATTAAATGTAATATAAATTAGTATTATAAAACATGCTGATAAAATAGAAAAACCTTGGTGAGTACCAAATATTTGATATCTTGTCTTAATTAAATTCATAATTCATAAATGTAATATTTGGTATTATTAATATGTATAATAATACCAAACTGTATATTTAAATGATTGTATATATGTGAACTGCTTATTTTTGAATGTTTGTGTATTTTTAGAACTGAAGATGAATGTATAACATTCGAAACTAGTTGTTAATAAAAACAAAATTATAGAAGTGGCAAATAATTAATCAATTCCTAATTATATTGAGCCTTCTATACCATCATGCGGATGTCAACTGATAATACAACTTGTCTTATTACATACTAGACGAATTTTACGAGTAAAAATGATTTTTCACGCCAAGACTCAAACATGAAAAAAAAATTACCTTAAATAATTCTTAAGTCTTTTATGAAACGATTGATTTATAGATATATAATGGGATATATTTATTTTGTTTTTAATATTTTATTTATGTAAATTTTATTTGTTAATGCCTCTAAGCTTCAGATTTTATTAAAATATCTTAATTTTAACACCCTACTGCTTCCTAAGGAGGTTCATTGGGATTTTTTTCATTTAAGGTAACACTCGTGACTAACTATAATAATATAATATAAATGACTAACAGTGTGGTTTGGCGTTTCGGGACTATGCTAGCTAAGTAAGAATACCATGCACTGGGAAACTAAATTGAATGAATTTAATTTAAAGTAAATTCAATTGGGGTAATATTCGTGAAAATGAATTAAAATACTGGCTATCTTATTCTGTTTTTCAAACTTTTCTTTCTCTATAATTAAATTTCGCCTGGAAAACACACATCTGCTGTCAACTATAAACAAAATGGTAACTGTCTATCAACCTAACAGAACAATGATCCCCATTAATCACTTTCAAACCCAGATAACGTTCCTCAAGTAACACTCATGACAGATTTTTAGGACATTACTAAAACTTGATAAAGTGACATTGTAAAAATAATTTTTAAGATATATCTTGCATTAGCCCCTATTTCACATGTTCTCCCAATAGCATAATTACAATATTAATCCTTAAATAATTTATCTATTTATACAGAAGTAATTAAAGATGTTACAGCCTGGTTAAGTACACAAAAAAAAACCTATCTTCAACAAAATGTATATTTTTTTTTTTTTAATTTAGTTTGAATCTTAGAATTTAGTTATCTAGTGCCAATTTGTTTCAATTACTTTTCCTTTATCTATAGAATTTAAAAATCACCCCCAAAGTGGCGTAGAATAATTTTAAAATAAAATGAAACTTATGGATGGCAATGTTGCATAAATTTTGAAAATGAACCAACATCAAGTCGTCGTTTCGGTCAAAAAACGTGATCCTCAGAACTAAAATATATCAGAGATTCACAGATCAGAAAGAGTAACACAAAGATAAATTGACAAAACGAAAGTAAAAAATATAAGAAACAAAAATTAAAACTAGCAAGAAAAATGACTAATATAATATTAGCAAGAGTGGTATATATTATATAATAAATATATAATATTTAAGAGAGAAAACTGTTGAATTATATAAACCAAAATGAGAATAACAATAACAAGTATTAAAAAAAATATTAATAAAGGAAAAGAATGAAAATGATAAAAGAAATATATTAAGGTACAGATAAAGTAAAATAAAAGATGAATTACAAAGAAAAGTTTTCAGCAGGTAGTGTGCGACTCAAAATGGAGAGGTTGAAGGTACAAAATACAGACAACTGGCACTTTTGCTAAATTGAAGACTACGCAAACGAAATCGCGGGCAACAGCTAGTTTTATTTATTTACATTTGTGTTGATAAATTAAAATTAGGCAAGATAAATTAAAAAATAGATAAATTAAAACAAGATAAATCAATAAAAATAAAATACATAAAAATTAAAATACACAAATGAAAACATAAAAACAAGTTAACAAGTTTACTCCCCCATAAAATTAAGCTTTAAGTTGTTACACCGAAAAATTCATTTCGAAAATTTCCTTAGTTTGGCTGATAATCTAGAATGGAAATGAAGTTCCTTATGTTATATCAATATTAAATATACAAAAATTTAATAATATATGCAAAACAATGACAGGAGTAAGAGAGGGAATCGTGATGAGAGAAACAGAAGAGAAAACTACTTCTTGAGAAGGCAGGAAAAGTTAGTATAAGTAGATGAAATCACTTCCATATAAACTTTTGGTTAATGGGATTAGGTTCAAGGTGGATATGAATTGATTCAGAGAGGCGTTTTTTCTTCTTCACGGAGTGTAACTGTGACCAGGATGGAAGGGCTATCAAAATGAATGGATGAGGAAAATGACATGTTCCGTCAATTTGGATGCTGGTGAGTTGCGAGACGGGTCTTAAAATTATTGTTGATACCACCGATAGTGCAAGAATTGCAGTTGTTAGTGGATTAAGAGTTACAGTAAACTACATCGGACTGGTATAGTAGTGAGATATGATCTTAAAGTTTACTTTGACTGAAAATATGTATTATTTATAACTTTATCAATATTGTAGTGTCCTAGAGAAAACCTGAATTTCCTTGATTGGCAGATTGTTTAATATACTTTATCCTTCTGCTCTGTAGACAAGCAAACAGTCCATTAGTATCTGCTGAAAAGTAAATAAGAAAGATTTTATTTGTTTCATGATCCATTAGTATGTAATTGTGTTAGTGTAATGTGCACGCAGGGCGGAATTTTTGGCTTAATTTCGGCGCCCCTTCGTTAAACCCCAATAAAATTCGAGAATTTTATAACAGTATTTTAGGTAATAGTATATTTCGAAATAAATATCATCATTTCATAACATTAACTCATTTTATTGACTGGATTAAGGCCAAAATAATCCAAAACAAAAACAAATATTATTAACTTAACCTAAAAATAAAATTTCGATCGGAGTTTGCACTCTAAATTTGTCCTTCTCCTCCCTCTCCCCAGATCCGACTCTTTGTATATATAATATGCAATACATAAATTATATATTTACCTAATATTCGAATTCTGAATTTTAACCGTAAAGATGTGAAGCGACCTCAAATTTGACGACATCAAATGATAATAGCGATTATTTATTTTACATTAATCAATGTTATTAACAAAACAAATTATGAAAAACACATTCCGATGCAAGATTGCTGATCTTAAGATCTGCTTTTTTCCTAACACTAGGAAAATTGAAATTAGTTTTATACGGTGTCAAAAAATTATGAATTATTTTGACTTTTATCCCATATGCATTGATAAATAACTGTTTACTTTATATATCAAGGGAACATCGACTTTTCTAAATATCTATTGAGATCATAGCCTATAGATTTTTTTTTATTCAGGACCTTCACTGAAAATTGCCGCTCTTTCAGTTCTTTCAGTAGCTTCATAGGAATTAATTAAATTGGACCCTTGGAGATAGGGCAAAGTTTAATCGAAGTTAAAAGTTGTCAAAAGGTAGTATAATTCTCTATTCTGACTTGGAACTTAGAGACCTTTTTCGTGGTCGCTTCCATTGAATTATAACATAAAATCTGTAAATGTATTATATTGATATTGCTTATTTCATTATATTCGTTCACTTGGAAGAACAGTGCCACAATACGGAACATTTTTTTTTCTAATTTTTGTAGTCGTTTTTTCCCCAAGTAAAATAGACTGGATCGAAGGTCGGCGGTGAGGGGCGGGACTGCGTTTTCTATCCGTTTCATAACCCCTAGAGCACGATTATGGAAGTTTTGGAGATGACTGATATATATATATATATATATATATATATATATATATATATATATATATATATATATATATACACGTCGTCTTTTTGAAAAAGGCGCAAGCTCCTTTTAGCAAACTTTAGAGGAAACACATGAAACGATTTTTCTCCAAATAATATTATTTTTTTTTATTTAATTCATTCTTTATTGTATACAGTAGGAGTTTATCAAGGTGAGAAAACCTTTATAATTACAATATATTTTTAAAACTTCTAGCACTGGCTAAGGCCAGAGTGACTACTGAGAGTTAGTATTTGGTGCTTACGTCATCAATAGCAGATTTTTAGACAATTTTCAATTTTTTTTTTTTCGATATTCGTAAGCGGGAATCGATAGAGGCGGTGTTGAGATCACGTAATAAGATGAAACCTAAATTTCAATTTTTGGTGCTTAAGCCTTTTTCAAAAAACGACACCTATATACATATATATATATATATATATATATATATATATATATATATATATATATATATATTCTTATTATTTCTCCCCCTCCCCCCCGGGTCAATTGAGCTGAAATTAGATTTGTAGAGTTTTCTTAAAGGCAGAACGATGCCATAAAAGTATGTGTGAATTCCAGTCAAAATTTCTATTTACCTGAAATTTCGGCGTTTTTAAAGACTTGCGCATCTCTACAGCTCCACCAAATTAATTTATAGGGTTGGAAATTTTTATTTGAATTGAGTTGTTGTTAGGGAAGTGAATTGGTTCCCCGATCCCCCCGGGTTTTCTGTATCAAAGTTCAGCGAAGAGACAGAACAATATAATAAATGCATGAGTAAATTTCGCTATTTAAGTGAACTGCCTTTTGCGGGTCTCAACTTTTTTCTTACTTTCCCGTCTTTTTAATATTTTGTGTTTAAGAAAATACGACTTTAGTGACGGAGCTCTGCTGCTCACGGATTTTTTCTTCTTTTTTTGGCTTGGATATCTTCCATTGACATATACTTCTTAGAGAATAAATGCCAGATTTTTAGTTTCAATATTTACTCCAATAAAAAATAATTGTTAGCTATTATAAGTCTACTAATCAAACTTAATGACTTCCTTCCAACTTTGATTAGAGAGTAACTTTATAAAGACTGTCTTGATAAAGATAATAATTAATTTTTTTTTAATGTTGTGATAATATAATTCTTAGGCTAGTTAGGTGACCAAAAGGTATCAATTTTGCTTCTATATGAATAGGTTATTAAAAACATCATTATTTATATTAAAAATATTATTTTGTACTTTAAACTATCCAATAAAATACTTTGAGTTGATTTTTATTTGCAAATTCTATTTAATTTTTAATAAAAAAGTTTTTACTTCCTCATATGCAGTAAAGGAAGTATTGTAATAGCGAACATTTTCGGTTTTCATATTTCAAGAGAAATATCCATTTTGACTAGTTTCGTCGTGACGTCATTCTCATGAGACTTGTCAAATTCGCATCTTTTGACTTTGAGTTTGTTTTTACATGCCTCTAATTATTATAGAGTTGTCTCCAATTTTTGTTTATATTATTGATGAGTACACCTATCATTAGTAAGTAGTGAATGGCCAAAATATGTACATTAAAAGTAAATTGTGGTTAAAATGGTTAGGAGGTCATCCAGAACTTAAGTCTCCAGGAAATGGTGAAACTCAAGTATGTTACCACTAGTATTTAGGGTAAATTTCGTTTTATAAGGTGGTAATCCTAAATTACTCTGGCATTGCAATTGACACCTTGGAACCAGATAATTTGTGTGAAACTGAACCTACAACTGAAATCGTAGTGGTAACATACTTGAGCACTCGTTTTCACCGTAACCTGGAGACATAAGTTCTTGATGACCTCATGACCATTGGAAATATTCAAAAAATTGAATATCATTTATTTTTTTTAAAATAGCACACTTTTGCTTTGTAAGTGCTACTTTCAATTTGAGCTTGGATTTTTTCCTCATCAATTTATCCTGATGTGGACAGTAACATACTTGAGAATTTTGAATTATAAAATTTAAAATTTATTTTAAATGCAAATATTTTGGCCATTCATTTTTTACTAACGATAGGTGAGTAGGTACTTGCCAATAATATGTACGAAAATTTGAACTAACTTCAAAATAACTAGAGAAGTAAAAACAACCTCAAAGTCAAAAGACGCGAATTTGACAAGTCTCATTAGAATTACCCACGAACATTCGTAAGTAACTCCAAAACGATCAGCTGTAGAAAGTTTAAATTTTGTATTTGGGATTTTTATAACATCTAGTTCAACACCTCACTTTTTGATCGTTACATGATCACCGGAAGTGGTACATTGCTTGAAGGTAATAATATATTTTCATCAAAAATATAATGCAAAATATTTCAAATTTGCTATATAAGACTTCTATACCAATATAAATGAAATATTAGATTTTGGATAAAATTGGCTAGCCGGAAGTGGCACTATACTTAAGGTCATAACAAACTTTCGTCAAAAATTATATTAAAATATAATGCAAAACATTTCAAATTTGCTATATAATACATTTACACTTTTATACCAATATAAATAATATAATAGATTTTTGTTAAAATTGGCTAGTCGGAAGTGTTACTATACTTAAGGCCATAATAAAAATTCATCAAAAATTATATTAAAATATAATGCAAAACGTTTCAAATTTGCTATATAAGATTTTTATACCAATATAAATAATATAGTAGATTTTGGTTAAAATTGGAAGACCGGAAGTGGTACTATACTACAGGTCATAACAAAATTTCGTCAAAAATTATATTAAAATATAATGCAAAATATTTCATATTTGCTATATAAGACTTTTATACCAATATAAATAATATACTAGATTTTTGTTAAAATTGGCTAGCCGGAAGTAGTACTTCACTACTAGCATTAGTAGTACTTTCAAATTTGCTATATCAGACTTTTATACCAATATAAATAATATAATAGATTTTTGTTAAAATTGGCTAGAATTTCAATTTATATATATATATATTAAATAGATTTAGTAATATAATGGTGGAGATATGATAGACCGTAGATGAAATCAATGATGTGAGGCATTATTGATATTGTTATTCTAATGCAATTCAACACGGTGCTTGCGTATTAAGCTGTCAACCGTATGTTCAATTAGTTTCGGTTATAGCCTAAACTTTAACCTATCAGTTCTATAAATGTAATTGTTTATTAATAAAATTTGTGTATTAATAAGTTTTGTGAATTTGTTCTCCTATTTTTTTTACAAAAAAAAATTATTAAAAAAATTGGAAAATACCATCCATGGATGAAAATGTTGTGAACTATTTTCAAAATTTTTGGATTATTCCATGGAAGAAAGTCTGTGAGAATGGACATGATATTCATAAATTACACAAACAACTACATTTAAACTACGGTAATGCCCTGATCTCAACTGAAAAGGATCCGTTAGGGATTTATCCATCTCTTGGGCGAGCGTAGCGAAAGAAAGTTGACAATTGTGGTCTAATTAAACCAGTAATAATTTTAATGAACCCAAAGAATACGTCCTTCGGGTAAGTTCGGGAGGAACCAGCATTAACGCACCCACACAAGTAAAGTTGTACTCGAATTTTTAATGCCGCCACATAAATTTTGGAATTATTTAATTTTTTTTTTATATAAAATAATTTCAGTAATGACATGTAATTTAAATTTGGTGTCAGGTTATAACCGACAACTAAATACGATATGTTCGACCGCTTAATATGTATGTACATGACTAAGCAACAAGCATAATTCTAGAAGTACTAACAATATACCTACCTTATTTATTTTTTATTTTTTTAACATCATTAACTTAATTAATTATTCTGATATTACTAAACGTTTAATCACTGACTTTTTATTTATTTGAAGTTCACAGAAAAGAAAAGTGTTTTTGAAATAAACGCCAGAAAGTCTAACAATTTATAAGCACAATTAGAAATGTATTTCCAAGAAAAGTAGTAACCATTTCCAGAACTAAAATACTTGGTTTGTTAATATATATTTCATTTAAAAAAATAAATATTATTTTATTAATATTATTGATTAATGTTTTATTAATACTGTTTATTTAAAGAAACTAAGGGACAGTGGTGATCCGTGGATTGTAAGAAGTGGGAGGAGACAGCTTGGCGAACCTATATCGACCCCATTCCTCTCTACTGGCCTACTTCCATAGCCTTCCTCAATCAATATACCCAGATATATACTCTCTTACAGAATTTATATAATTAGTAAAATAGTTTACGAAAAATATTTCACTAACTAGTTAGAAGTTTCATCAATGTCAACTTTCGTTTCATATAATTCATAAACGAGAATAATTGGAGCTCGAATGAAATTAACATATATAATTTTTCATCCTGATTAATTAATTAAATTAATACTATATATAAAAATAAATGCAGGCTGTTACTATTTCACCAATTTCATTTATTTAGATGCAGATTTTCGGCCTTCAAGCCATCCTCAGGCAACTCTGTAAAAGGCCCTTATTTAGTCTAATTTACAACAATCACACTGTTAAATATATTAAAAAATTATAATAAATAACCAAATACATACTAAAAAAAATTTAAAATGCATATAATGCCATATTTAAGTCCAATCTGGACCAAGTCCAATTATACAGCGTCACTAAAAAATAAATGATTATAATAAAAACCATAATAACAAAATTGAGGTTGGATCAAATTTCATAACAGTTTAATATGCAAAGATTTTATTAAGTTAATATCATTAACACTTACAACTTTAAACATAAAATAAAATAAGAATTAGGGTGCCATCTCATTCATCACAGCCTTAACAACTGAAACTCCAAAGAAGAAAGCAATGCCATGTTACAACCAATTATGACAACTAATTATATGCATTTTAAAATTTTTTTTAGTATGTAATTGGTTATTTATTATAATTTTTAAATATATTTAACAGTATGATTATTGTAAATTAAACTAAATAAGGACCTTTTACAGAGATGGCTGAGGATGTCTTGAAGACCGAAAATTTGCATCGAAATAACTAAATTGGTGAAATAGCAACAGCTTGCATTTATTTTTATATATAAAAGCATTCACCTTGAATCAACAAGCATATATTAATACCCCTATCTGAAATTTATTTAACTTATAAGCTAGGTAATAATTTCATATTTACTATGAAATAAATCTTGCTATATCATGTCTTGTAGTTTCTTGTAGTATATAAACATAGTTTCTTTTGCTCACAACCAGTCTGTCTGTGTGTGAGTTGGATCAGTGCCCAATTGTAAAATGGTTCTTCATAGTGTTACTGTTGTAAGCCACAATGAGGTAAATTACTATTGAACGGTTTTGATGCAATAAATTTAATGATTCATCTAACTATTTTGTAGAACAGGCAAGAACTTTTGTTTTCAATTTTTTGTCTGATAGTAACCCATCAAGACATTTTAATTCATTTGGCAAACTCCAATGTTTCCATAGTTCGCTAACCTGTTGAGCCATGAAAAACGAAATGGCCGGAAGGGGGTAAAAGTTCGCAAGGCCTGTGGGGTTAAAGTACGCATTTTTAATACCTACAATCTACTGAAAATTAAAATAAGAACAAAGCGGAAAAGCAAGGGCTTAAAGCCTGTGTTGCTGATATCAACACCAAATAAAAGACGGCTTCATACGGTGTCGCACATCCTGAATGAGTGCTTGGCGTATGAAGCAAAATGGAATGAAGTTGGACTCGGAACCGATATAGCAGAGAAATAAGGATTAACACTGCAGAACAATTGATTCTATTTCTTACAAAAAAATGAAATTTATATCAAAATTTAAAAATCTTTGCTGTTTTAAACTAAATTGTATATAATTGTTTTGTGATTGAACTAAACTTAGTAATTTAGAAATAATTAGTAATTTCCAAATGCTTTTAAGCTTAGTACAAGGCAAAAATAACCCAAGTGGTTGAAGAGCCCTAACAATGGTTAATAAATAAAGTATAATTATAATTAAATTATATATATATATATATATATATATATATATAATAAAATAGTGGCATTGAAGACAATGAGCGAGCAGATTAGTTGGCCAAAGAACGTGCTCATGACTCACAATTACCAATCGTTTGCAACAAAGTATCTCTCTCATTCATCAAGAAAAGTATCAAAGTGGACTCACTGACTGATTGGGATAAAGACTGGCAAAAATCTATTCAAAGTCGACCCTAGCACTGACTAGTACAATCCAAACATCACACTACAAAACCACGATAAAGTAAAAAGCACACATTACAAACTAACACAATTACTGACGGAACATAGAGAAACTAAACATTATCTGAAAGGCTTCCACCAACGAAATACGTACACTTTCTATTGTGACAAGCAGGCTCCATAAACATCCCAACACATCTTATTCCAATGTAACTTAACTGTAAGAAAACAACACAGCAAACTTAATTGAGACTATCATGATGAAGGGGGACTCTTGGCATGTTCCTGAAAAACTTCTGTTTAGCAAATACCGGAAGGAGTTGCTGAAATTCGCCAGCTTAATCAATCCGCAATAACAATACTCAAACCGTGACATCCCACCATGTTCTGTTTGTGGTTTAGATTTTTTTATGTTTATTTATTCGTTTCACTTTTTATTTAATTATCTTATGATTTACTATTTATCTTACTGGTCACTTCAGGCTATAGAAAAACAAGTATTTGCTTATTGCACACAGGGTGCCGATGTGATACACAGGAATATGGGGCCAAGATCCTACCAAAAAAAATAAAAAGGATTAAAGATGTGTTTAGATTTTCTTTTTTGATGTCTTCGAATAATGATTTCAAAACACATCTTCATAAATGACCGAGATATGGGCATATGAAACCTCTAATCGGCCGCCATTGCTGAATTCCTAGGATTATCTTAGAGGGATCTGTGGCTGGTGCCAAATCACAAAATAATCGGTTCAGTAGTAAGGCAGATTTTTCTTCTCAATTTTTTTGGATCCTACGTATCTTGAACCGCGGAACCTCAAATTTTGAGGGTTTTTTTAATTTTTAATTTCGCTATTTTTGCAAATATAACAAAACGCCCGAGCAAATTTTGCAAAATAATTCCATATTTGGATTCAACATCTCCAAAAAGCATAGGGAACGATAATAAAACCAACTACTGGATTTTTCACAACTAGAAACTACTATTTGTCTAGGCTACATATCAACCGTACGAGGATAACTGAGAAAACAACTTCAATAAAGTAGTAGTACTTTAAACGTACACTAATTACGCCAACGCCAATTTGGTACCTACTTCAGGGAGAAATCTTAAGCCACCCATTTAATTTTAAAATCATTCTTTGGCAGTTAATCGTAAACCAATTATAAGATCAGAACAGTGTAAACAAATTTTCCATTTAACCTCATAACTCATTTGCTTAACCTCATTTTCAATTTAACTCATATTGAAAAGTGGATATTTTATGCAAATTATTTATATTTACATTGAGTTCGTAACTCAGCAGAGCTTTCTGTATTTTGACATGCGCAGATGAATGGGACGGAATGTACTTTCGAAGTGCCGTAACGTGTAATAAGGTAGGTACCCGACAGCTACACCAAGTTTCAATATTCATAGACGTCAACAACTCACCAATGTCTTTAAGTAGATATGCAAGTACATTCCATCCCTTAGGGCGAATAGGGTTGTAAGATATAAATATTTTTTATTAAATTTTATTTTAATGTTTTTAATTTTTCAAGTATTGGTTATTTAAACCACATAATCATGGACTTAATAATAATATAATAAGAAACATCAACAAAAAGCCGAAAATATTTAAAAATGAAATATTTTTTGAGCTCACAATGTTTCAAAACATTCACAGGAATTCACTGTGTAATTTAAGCCACCTACTTAAAATATTGGTCGTGCAGTTCTCTTATACTCAGATGCCCACAAATGTAGAGATTAAATGCATTTAATACAGCATTTATTTAGTATTTTGAGCTCAAAATGTTTCAAAATATCCACGGGATCACAATAAATAATTTGAGCCATTTAATTTGAAAATCGGGTGAGCCGTTCGCTCAAAAAATCGTTTCATATCTACTAACGATCAAGCTAAACTCATTTCACTCTTTGTAGCTTCGCCTTAGTTGGATAAAAAGTTAGCTCCAATAACAGTAATATTAACTATTTGTTTTCTTATAAGTTTCCAACTAAATTTATCAGGAATTTTTAAAACGAGCATAAAATTATAAAAGCCTATTTTTCAGCAACCTAATATTTTTTTTACAACAATTTAATAATAAATTGCTAAAATTTCATGCCCAAATGCAAATAAATATCATTAAAAATAAATAAATAATATATATATATATATATATATATATATATATATATATATATATATATATATAAAATATTATTATTTATACAAATACAAAATATTATTTATATATTAAATATAAAATATAATTATATAGGTAATTATAATAACATATAATTCATATGAAAACTTACAAATATATATATACATGCAACCATTGACGAAGCTAACCAAATGTTTAGGGAGCCTGACAGGATCCTAGGGAGGGCCAATCATTTACCGCGTAAGTTGAGTTGAGTTTAAAAACTGCTAGAAAGCAATTTGAAAATTCCAAAACACAAACCCTCTAGTCTCTAAAATACCGGTAAATAACTAACCAGTCAACGTTTCGCCAATTCAGGCATCATCAACCAGAGACAACACATCACTCCAAGACATCCAATCACATACTTGGAGAGTTGAGTATGTGAATGGATGTCTTGAAGTGATGTGCTCTTTCTGGTTGATGCGTCTTTTTGGACGGTTGATGTGAGGTATGTTGTATTTGATCTTCATAGATCTAATTTTTTGGTGTATGTCCTGACGATGCCTAAATTGGCGAAACGTTGAGTTATTTGCCGGTATTTTAGATACTAGAGTCTTTATGTTTTGGAATCTTCCAATTGTTTTCTAGCAATTAATTTATGTCTCTTTTTGAGGTTTTGCTCCTTTATATTTAAAAACTACATTTAGTTTTAATTTTAATCAAAGTTAATACTTAATATAATCATTTTAAGACATCTATATGGCAAAATAATTATAAGTTTTCGTTTTTCTTTTGTACTTCTTAGTATTTCTTTTTCAAAAATCTTCTAGGGGCGGCCCAGCAAGTGCCTGAGGTGGAGGGAGGAGGGCAAGCCCCCTCTCACTAATCCAAGCAACACAAAACAACGTAAATGATAAAACTTTCATTCAAAAATTGTATTCACTTGACTTCACTGAACGCTGACAATATATGTATGTCTGTAATCATTTTTAATGGTACATAGAAATTCACAATAATATAATAAACGTTTTTGTACAGTATTTGCTGCAACTAATAGCCTTGATGCTGAAATAACTATGAATAAAAGATCCTGAACTGAAATGTTTAAAACAATTTTGTGTAACATAGGTACTGATTAATGCCTTTACCAAGAGTTTTGATGAACAGAAAAAAAAAACTATTTACCTTTTGCGAAACTAGCGACTCATAAGTGTAACGATCTCATAAACATTCTTCTATAACTTAATGATGATTAAAAGACATCTGATTGATTAATAAGTAGTGAATTAAAAGCCACAATTATAGCTTTATACTATAGCGCTAATTAAAAATGAAAAAAAAAAACAGATTGAGCAACTGTACACAGCATAATACACCACTCTAGTAAAAAAAATATTTTAAAAACTAATATATTATTACAATATCGTATTATACTAATAATAATATATCTTTTATTATACTGAGAAATGAGAAAACTTACTTCACCGCAACCGATACGAATATTTTGTGAGATATCCCTCTGCGGTCTAGAGATACTATAGCAATCATTTATTTTTATCAGGCCAGATGAAGGGGAGCCGTAGCACCGTATCCCGAAGGGGCCCTGGCCTGGCTGACCAGGTTTTATTTCTTACCTTATACATTTATTATATGTAATAATATTAGGTGTATTATATAATATCTTTCTTTACATAATCTTCTTGTAGCATACGTTCAAGTCCTTATGAACATATCTACAGGTTTAATTAATTGCTTGTTTTAAATACTGCAGTCTATAGAAGGCAAGGGCTTCACATTCATATAGTATGTGCTCAGCCTTTTCTTCATCCTCTAGGGACAGACCAGGAGCATAACCAGGGGCCGTTTATCGGCGAAGTTATGTTCGGCCACCAGGTGACTGAAGGATAGGCTATCATAGGTCTAATGATCCAATTCTATAACTATTCAAGGATTTGGGTCTGATTCTCTATCAGGAAAAATCAATAAAGCCACCAGTGAAATTATTTCACTCTTTACTAAATTAGTAAGCATTTATTTATATGTCATCGACAAGGGAGATAAAATGTATATAAATTTCTGATAAAAAAGAAATTATACTTTTTTTTTTAATAGAAGATGAATTTACAACACTGTCCTTATAAATTAAAAGGCCCAACCTACAAATTATTTTTCTAAATGCTTTTTCGTAGTGTGCCTGAATTGGTCTAAAAAATACAACTTTTTATGACATTGGAAATCTCTAAAGCTAACAATTTGGATCAAATAATTGGATTTGGAGTTTTCTGTCATAAAAAGGTTTATTATTTAGACCAACTCGGGTACACTACTAAAATGTATTTAGAAAAATAATTTGGAGCTAGGGCGTTTTAACTCATCAGAACAGAATGGTACTAGTGCACTTAGTATTAGTTAAGAAGCAGTACAAAAAGTGATGAATTCCCTCTTTATAAGGTTAATCTAGGAGGAAACAAAATAATTCAATAAATTCCTTCAGCTAAATTAAGGATTAAAATACTAAAAATTGACAAATGAACAAAGGCAAGCATCAAAATGGAACTAGATGATTTTTGATGATTGAATGGTTGCTCGCACTTGATGCTAATATATGAAACCAAATATTTTAAAATTAGTAATAATTTTAGTAATAATTAGTTAAAATAAAAATTCGATGTTTTCTTCAATTTTTTAAAATATATTTGTAACAGGCTTAATGTTTAATTAATCAAGAATAATTTATATTGACATCAGCAAGCACATATAAAAATATCAGAGATCTAGTTTATGGCTGAAATAATATTTTGGAAAAGGATTGCTATTTTACAACAATATGAAAATTTCCACAGAATAATAAGATGGTAAACCTATCAAAAGGTTAAGTTGGAAAAGGTAGGGAGGACATATTTATTGATTACCTGGGCATAAGTAATTCTTAGTTCCTTAAGAAAGAAGACTTTCATTAGAGACAGGACCAGAGAAGAGCGGCCAAGCAGATACAGCTGCAACTTTACAACTGATACTAAAAATGGAACGGATTAACTAAAAGTCACAGAAGGAAGGATTTTTTATTTTTTTTTATTTTAGGGAATACAACTAACCCTTTCAACTTACCCCAGAAAGTCTATTTTAGTTACATTAAAAATAGTACTTATAAAATAATTATCCTCAAAAATAAAATTCACAGAATTTTAACAATTTTTTACAAAGTGCAATCCATCAGTTTAAACCAAACTTATAAGAACAATTATTAACAAAAATAATAATAACAAAAATGATAATCCCAAAAAACCAGATACCTTTCAAACAATTGTTTTCTTCACCCTATAAAAATAAGAAATTTCTACAATATTAAGTGGATTTGAATAAATCAACTTCAAATTAAGTCTAAATTAACTATGATAAAGAATTATACAAAACAATGAACATTGTTTTATTAAACAAAAACGTCATTTGAAAACAAACAAACAAAATTTACAATTATTTTCTTAAATATCTAAATAAGAACTTGACATATTTACCCATTATAGCATAATTTTAATTCTAAAATATCACAATGTTTAATACATATTGTGCCAAGATAATTCGTTTAAAATAAATATTTACATAAATTACAAAGGCTAAATTCTAAAGTTTGCTCGATAAAAGATTATGGTTTGATGCACTGGCCAATCCTTCAAATGCAGTTTCTATTACTTCATCCATGGTTTTCACCGTAATTATCGTTAGTTCATCCTGAGGGTAAAAAAAAAAAAAATATATATATATGGAATGTGGAATGAAACGATACAGAAATATTCAGTATCAAAAAGAGATATCCATTCTATAATACTAATCTTAAATTTTCATACAAAAAAATTAATAAAAAAATATTTATTCAGTAAATGGGATATTTAAAACATTTTTATATATTTAATGTTTTACAATTACCATTAGTATTTTATATCACTAATAACAAATAAATATACATAATATTAACTGGATACAATCCATTAATCTAAAAATGAGAAAAAGAAAAAAAAAACTAGTTCCATAATGCAGCTTTCAACATATTTTTAGAGAAGCCAAGAAACCATAATAGTACCAATACATAGTACAAATATTTACGAGTTTACTCAAATGATTAAATACCCACAATAATTGAAACTGCAATTTTTGTCATATGTTAACCATAGTTATGAATAGAAATGAATCTTGTAACACAGTCAATTTTAAAAAAATGAAGCTTTAAAACATAATTATGTATTCATGATTTAAATTCAATTCAATTAAATTCTATTTTTAAAAAATGAAGCTTTAAAAAATAATTATATATCCATGATTTATTCACAGTCCTATTAAAATTTTTTGCTAAGTTTAGGGATATAATAATTTTTTTTGTAAAACATATTAATCTAAAAAAAATATAAAGAATATATATATAAAAAAAAAAAAAATTCACAAAAATGTTCTGCCGAGTTTAGGGCTAAGTTAGAAAGCAAAATATTTGGTTTATACATTCATATCATGAAATGATTACCCAAAAGGAAAAAAAAAACCTCTCTTATAAATTTCAATTTTCAGAGTTAAGTTCTACTTCTGCTCTGAAGTGACAATATATATATGTATTCAAAAATTAATTGAAATATTCCTCATGTAATACACACAAATAAGTAAACATCACTTTAGTATATATTATTGCTGTTATAAGTTAAATGATATATTTTTTTAAGAACACAGACATAAAATGCTAAGCAATATCATTCATTACAAGATGGGATTATAATTAAATTTAATTTCGGAAAGTTGCATAAAAATACATACCAAAACACAGCTCGGAATATCAGCTAGAGTTTTTGTACATTTAAAAGGAATTATTACTTTTTTCATCCCTAATCTATTTGCTACCATAAGTTTTTCTTTGATCCCTCCAACCTGTAAACAAAATTAAATACATATCTTAGATAAATAGTTGTAATTATTGATTTCAAAATATGAAAATACAATTTTAAAAATAAAGGATGATATTAGAAATAGAAATCTGGAAATGCATAATTTTAACTACATTTCAGTCAAATAATGTTTAAAAAATTTATAAGACTAACAATGCTTTTATTAACACTGAGTATGATGTTCATGTCAAAGGTTGTATTAGTTTTATCAAGGATTTACAGAGAACAATAGAGAGGTTAAAAAGCAATTCGAATTGAAGTTTCTGAGATAACACTGATAATAAAGTATTTTTAATAGTAGGAAATACAGTGAAACTTCCCTTACCAGACACAACTGGACATCTCTAATAACCGGACAGTATTATTTGCACCGGCGTCACACTGTTGACTTTAAATTGATTACAACTTAAATTACCTGGACTTCTGATAAACAGACACGAAACAGTGTTTATCAGAAGATCCAGTCAGCTGGATGGAAAAATATAGTCCGTACTCATTTGAGGTACCGGCATAGGTAACAAACGTTCAAAGTATTAGAAACTTGTTTTCAGTTTTCCATTTATTGGAAAATATTCCCAAGGTAGAATGGAAAGCTCTTTTTAATATTATAATTTTAATATTGCTCGATAATTATATATATATCATGTTTGTAGGTGACAATAAAAACACATTTAATCTAATTAAAGAAAAATATGAAAAAACTTACATGAAATTTGATGTGTTTAACTGGGCCACTGGCCATAGATGTCCCACCAAAATACATTGTATCAACACACAAAAATTCCCCTCTTTCTTTTATTTTTTTCCTAACTCCAAATTTTTACTAAGAAGAAATTAAAATACTTATTTAACATTGGGGAAAGTGAATAAATAGAACATGGGTGGTGCTTGGTAAATCCTATTTATAAACATCTTCAACTTGTAACTATTCACACAGGTCGGATATAAATCACCATGTGGTTTGAACCAAGTTTTCAATTGACTAGCTAAACTTCATAATCGATCGCTTTTGGACTAGATTAGTAAATTTATATACATTTGGAACTAGATCCTGGACACTAGGAGTTAGGAGCCTAGTACCTTACCCACTTGCCTCCTCTTCCTATGACTATCATTAAATAAATAAATTTAATAATTATTGGCATAAATGGCAAAATAAATACATACAGGCAACACCAACCCCTGGAGGGTGAGCTCTCCCGTCATAGCCAGCCCGGAGGCCACAGGTATACCAGTGAATAATGACATAAGTGCTGTCGCTATTGTCACTCCTGCTGAAGGACCTTCTTTGTTAATGGCTCCTTCGGGAAAATGAATATGGATGTCACTTTTCTCCAGCAAATCATTTCCTTCTTCTATAATGCCATACTGAGAAAAAAATATTTAAAATTAATACAATTCAATCTAAATTAATCATAAAAAATAATGGTTAGAAAATTATTTATGGCTTTGATAGTATGAATATCATTAGTAAAAACAATATACAATGCTTGTGGAGCATTTTCATAAGTTGAAAACAGAATTAAAAGCTTATTTTGGAGGACTGCATTTTCTTTAATGCCCAAGAGGGTTAAATTGATATTTGAAATTGAAATAAGAGCAACATGTGTCACAAAACTGATACAAATTAAACTAATAAAATGTACAAAATTACAATTATTACTTAAAAAGTTTAAAAGACACTGATAGCTATACAGATCGTTCAATAAAAGGATATTGAAGGACAAGAAAACAGGTGAAACATAGGAAGAGAGATTTTATGAACTTACTGCTTATCAATCAGCTAATTGATTACTGCATGCAGAAAACAAAATAAAACAACTTGATAATAAAAGAGAACACATTAAGATAAAAGGAAACTGAGCACACCGAGTTGAAAGAGATCTGAGAATGAACGATCTGATAACATAAGCATGGTAGCTGGCAGCCGAGTTGAACGCAGATCGTAAAAGGAAATTAAATAATGTCACAAGGAGCGAATAAAACATATATGGTACTGCACTGATTGTGAGTAAGGAGTCAAGAATAGCTATCAGAAACAAAAATGTTAATTCGAGAATCGAACCATTAACCCATAGCTGATATGCCTGACATGTCATGAATTATGGTAGGTGCCTTTGTGGATATCGAATGCGCCAATGACAGAAGCAGGGTAGGGCAGAGTAATGAGTGATTTTGAAAAGGCTGTAATAAAAATTCCACCAATTTTTCCTAATTGTATTTTATCATCTTAAATTTCCACCCAATCTCTTCCATCCAATATCATCTTAAAAAAGCACCCAAGAAAATTAAGTAACTTTAACAGAGTTTAAAAAATAACTCCAGTAAGATCAGGTCTGTTCAGGCATAGACCTTCTTCCTGGAGAGCCTTGAAGTTATTCATCACATTTTTTTTTTGTAAGGATGATGGAGTAGATTGTTGTGTAAAATCTGTCAAACCATTCTGTTGGAAATCCGAAGTGTAGTGCTATACCGGAGAGCTACGTGATGCACGCTTCTTTCGATTTCAACTCTTACAAGCTTGATATTTTCAGGGGTACAAACCTGGTTTCTTTGAAGTTCTAAACCAAGTTTTTAATTGCCCAAGCAGAGGGTACCAGTCGGTTCCGATTAATTTGAAAATCGGTGCGAAAAGCATGGCGTGTCTGCAAGTAACAACCATTTTGATAAAATGCTTTGAAAGCCTACATGTGAAACTGAGGTATCTTACATTCTATTACTGCTAAATGCTAATGTGTCAGGAACATACATGACAGCTTCCATCAGCTGAGCACGATTCCTGCACTTTTCAAAATTGCTCTTTAGTCTGACCCACTTTGCTCGGTGCTATGTAAAAGAAAATGAGAGAATAACAATGATTATAGAAGAAAAATATAATGTAATAATACCTGATAAGCAGCAGACCTGACCCAATTAAAAGCAATCTGGGCTGATTCCTTCATGACAGAGCCAAGCCGCCCAGTCAGTATAAGCTTGGCCTTTTGTCCTGAGCTTTTAGGAACCCTTTTTGCCTCGACGACCAGCAGTGAGCCTCCTTTCCCTGTCCAAGCCAAGCCTAGGGCTACACCTGGATGACTTGGAAGTGTAAGAATCTCTTCACCGTAATAAGGGGCCATCTAATCAAAACAATCAGCTTTAAAACACAAATGATATGATAATTAATTTTTAAAAAAATGATCTTTCAAAAAAAAAAATCAGCAAAGATTGGATAACGCCAAAGATAAAACTACAAAACAGTCAAACTCTTTAGTCCAGACAATCTACTGTTTGGAACATTTTCAAAATGCAGTATTTAGGTCATAAATGCTCAGTGGTACAAAGGGCCTAAGGATCTCAATAAGAGCTAACACTTAAACAATAAAACAAATAAAGGGCTTAAAAATATTGTAAATACACATTGATATTAAATAGTTTTAATACAAAATAGAAGGTAAGGACGGGTCGGATCCGATTCATTCTCATTTTAACACGGGTTTTTTAATTATTTTTTTGTAAAATAAATGAACAATAAGTATGTTTCAATATATTTTTATAAGTCTTTTCCATAGATAAAACGAAAAGTATCACTCGAAAAACTGACTATAGTATAAGTTCTCTAAAAACTGCGTAGACGGCCTTCCCGCAACTGATTACTAGGTTTCCTTACCTTCACATACGTTTTCGAAGTAGTTTGAAAAGGGGAAGAACGAAAATTGGAACGCTTAGGTCGGATCTGACACCGTACCTCTCGAGGGTTAAAAATATAAAATGTTAAGTATTTATTTTCTCGAAGATGAACTTAATATATAATAATTATTAAATAACCATAACATTTCACCTTCTATAATTATTTATTCTCTAGATAAATAAATAATACAGAGCAGTAGAAGCTCATACACTGGTAAAAATAATGTACTCATACATATACATACCCATAATTCATTTGACTTATTCAAATAAAGATTTGAAGGGAGTGGCCAAGTAGTTAAGGCAATACTAAAAAATAAAACAACTCAAGGTCATCAAGTGAACTATCATTTGCTGAGCATCATCCTCCATTGTAAAAGAAGAGAGGTGGTACCACATGCTTCAGAATTTGAAACCACCGTTTGACCCACAATTATTATTATTCTTTTTATTTATTTAACTAATTTTTGTTATGATATAAAAAATAATATAAAATCTTTAATTATTTTGTTTTATAACTAAATAAAAAACAAATCATATTGTTTAGTTATAAGAGTAATAATAATCTTTTGCACTACTTGCCCTTAAAACCGAACAACATAAATAATAAAAGTATAATAATAAAGTCTTGAAAACGATAATCACTATTCAAAATTCACAAACACACCTAAAAAGCAGTCTCACTTACACGAAGAAATTCTCATTCCCCGGCAAATCTTGATTTAGTTCTATACAAATAATTATTCACTGATAGGATAATCAGTTATATCAAACATTCACTTATACGAAGGGAAATTCGATCTTCAGGTATAAATATTATTCAGTTATCCAAAGAAACCACGCCTTTCCAACGAAGTGTATCTTGTGTAGATAGGGAAGAGTTCGCTCCCACGTGGTTTTCCGTAAATTATTTTGGGGCTTCCTGTGTTTCCGGTCTGTTCTACTGTGTGTCAGTGACTTATCCCCTTCAGTTCACAAAATTCTCCCACTCCCTTGTGGGTACCGGTAGTAATTTGATATGCACGCACCATACTTTATCAAAAATTTATTTTATTTTAAAATTAATACAAAAGAAACAAAACATTCTCTAGAAGAGAAAATTAAAAGAAGTTGATGACAACCCAAATGAGATGAAACAGCTGTGGCATAACCTCCTGAGTGATCCATAGGAGTAACTTTTGAATAGTTTGTAAAATTGGACAACAACCTGGCTGTTCTGCGCATCCTAAAGTAACCAGCTGAAGTCACCCTGGACAAAAGCCAAAAGAATCTTAGACCATTCTGATGCCCAATGTTTAGACGGCGAAGAGCCAGTGATACCACCACCATTTGCTCTAATGGTAACCGCCTCAATGAAAATAAATGAAAAAGATTCGGACATTTTTTTTATTTTAAACGAATTTTACACAATGCAGCTTATTGAAAAAATAAGATTACCAAATTTTTTAAGCTTGATTAACATATCTATCTTGTTGAACCTAATTTCATATGATTTCTTGCTTTTTATTTGAGAATTTCGAGTTCTGTTCTTCTTTATATGCATGTCTAAGAAATATTTTTAATATATAAATACATACCTTCATAATATTTTTCAATTATTTTTTATAAGATTTTAAATTGTTTAATGTAAAAGTGAATAATTATTACATATATTTTTTGCAAAGAATTTTTCATTAATAAAAAAAATAAAAATAAACAAAACCTGCCCCTACTCACTTACATGAAGTATTCGCTCATACAAAAAAAATTCTGTTCCCCTGATATTTGTATAAGTAAGACTTCACTCTTCCTTGCGTAGTAATTTATTGAAAATTTACTTACACCGAGAATATCCTCAATGTGATCAGCACTGATAATGTAAGGAAATGTATCTTCAGAGGATTCAGCAACTTTCACGGCAACTGAACGACAAACAGCCGCAAGTTTTCTTTCGAGTGATCTTACTCCGGCTTCTTTTGTATATTCATTAACTAACAAAGAAAGATATTATTAATTTTTTGAAAATCCTAAAAACCATTACAATTTCAAAGCAATGACTGACTTATTTTATATATAGCATCATCGGCTAACTGCAGCATATCAGGTCCTAAGCCATGGAGATCAAGTTGTTTAGGAAGCAAATATTTAACTGCAATATGATACTTTTCAACCTGCAAAAAGGAAAATGATGCATAAGAAATTGAAAGAAAAATAAATGTAAATTATAATTTTTAATGCCCTTCAAATTATACAACATTTATAATTTAAAATAATATGAAAAGCTGATGGAGGAAAGAAGGGAGAAGAATGTCCTCAGCCATGAGAAAACTGGCAAACCAATCCTGGTCCAGCCAACAAAATGGCAACAAACATTGAAATCGTGAATCATACCAGGAATAGATGGTTTCCTAATGCAAAGATGGAGTGAAACATCAAAGAGAAAAACTAAAAATTAATTTATAATATCCAAGAGAATATAAATGTGGTTTTATGAGAATATAAATCACACAACTTTCACTTAATACCCTACTTGAAATAAATTTTAAAAGTTTCCATGAAAATTCCAGTTAGTTTCTATAGAAACATTAATTTCCATTAAATAATATAAAAGTATAAATTATAAACTACAACAATCACTGAAGTTTATGTTTTTTTTATCAGTCTCCATTACCTTCTACAACTTTATATACTGGATATAATTTTTTCTGAAATCTTTAGCTTTCCAACAATATATCATCACTACTCTTATTTCTATATATAGGTAAGTGAAAGTAAAAAAATATTAAATTGAAAAGATATTCTACTACAAATCTATTGTAAAAATTCTTATTAATTAAAACAAACTGAATTCCGAAAATTCATTTGTTTATTTACCATAAACTAGGTTGTTACAAAAGTCCTTGTGCATGAACACAACCCTTAATTCTAACTCTCATAATTATCCTATAAGAATATTTTTGTTCCTACTAATCATGCCAATGTTTAATTAGACTAATCCTTTAATTTCTTGTGACTTGAGTTGGCTTCTTGGGGCCATTTATATTTTTAAAACACATGTGTAATGTCAAAAAAAAAATCGTGATTTGCGGTCTTTTGAGACATTACTGGAAAAAAGGTTTGAGTAGCATTCAATAATATTTAAAATATGTAATCTGAAATAAAGTTATACTAATGCACAAATACTTTTGTAACGACCTAGTATATAATTGAATCAGTGAGAATGACAACAGTACAAGTCCAATATAGCCATTTTGGAAAAAACATTTTTTGTATATTGAAATTTCTAGAACTACCCATGTAAGAGTCTCCACAAGAGCTTCCTACCAAGAAAGCTTATGATAAAACAGTTGGAATAAATGAAAATAAGATTGCAGATGTCGCAAAACTGATGAATATCACAGAGCCATTCCTCGAAGTCTACCAGAGTATTAAAGAATGGAAGACCGCAGAACAGGGAGAAAACAAAAAAAATTTAAGTCCAGTAATTTAGATTTTAGTGCCATGTCCAGTTCAAGTTCTTTTTAAATGCAAAAAAAAATCTGGTAATGTTGGGACCTGAAAGTATGATATCTAATGATTGAACAATCGTTAAAACCCATAGGTAGTGATACATCAGCTAACCAAACCTTTGATTGTGAATATCTCTAAGCTGATTTAGGACATGTACTGTTGTCATTCTCATCGATTCAATTAAGTTTTCGATTAAATTTAAAAAAACAAATATGGTCACCGATGTGTATCCATCAACATTAATAACTTCTAGTCTGTCATATAGTGGAGCCGGTATTGTCCCTGCTGAGTTAGCGGTCGCAATAAATGTAACATTTGATAAATCAAATGGTACATTAAGATAATGATCAGTAAAATGCATGTTTTGTTCAGGATCTAGGACTTCCAAAAGAGCAGCTTTGGGATCTCCATTATAACCTCCGCTTCCCTGAAACAGAAACCAATCTACTTTAACAATGGATGCGAAAAAGCTTAATAATTATCTAAAAGCTGCAGAGTATTTGTAAGCAATTATTTTCCTATGGCTATAGTTGATTTGAAGTCCAGAGAAGATATTTAGGAACAATATGTTTGATAAAAAATTAAAGCATTGCCTGAATGCTTCATCCATAAGTTAAAATACAAAATAAAAATAAAGTTCTGTAATTAAGATATTATTTCCTATAAACAATATCATAAATAAAGAAAAGAAATAGAAAAAAACAAAACAAGTACAGTGGACCCTCGTATAGGCTTTTATAATTATCGTATAGGCTTATATAAACTTTATAAATCCCTAGGGAGTAGGAATTTAGCAAAGTTAATTATTGCACACTAATATTAAAAAAACGCTGTAAATTATTAAACAATGGTTCATTATTATTTATTTGTTAGATGTATTATTAACTATTAATAATATTAATAAAGCGTTTCTGAATCATTATACCATTACTAATTTTTTTTTTTATACGACTGTATGAAACCTCTAATCAGTTAATTTAATTTTGAAATTTTGAAACAAAATGGTGAAGGTAATGGCGAGTTCCGAGGATCATCCTGGGGTATTCTTTGACTTCGGTGCCAAATCAGAAAAAAATCGGCCCAGTCGTCTGGGAGACACCTGATTGACCACAAAGATTCATTATTGGAAATAATAATCCGAAAAAAAACTTTTGGTTTTTTTAAAGTTTGATATCATATACGAACTATATGCCAAGAAACTGTACTGATAATGTTCAAACACCCGTTCAGGAGCAGTGATGAAGGGGCTAAGATCTAAAAACTACGGCTGCTCCTAATCAGCTTAGCAAACAAATCAACCATGGACCAAACCATGAGGTTAGGAGGTTAACTAACACCTTAATATCTGGAAAACCATATGATTTTTAGTTAAGATCTACATTACTATTGTAATATTTAATAAAATTTAAATATTCTATGAAATAAGAATAATGCTTGTAAAAATTAAAAACATAATTATTTTAAAAAAATTCTTACAAGCTTATCAATTTCATCAAGAAGAATGACAGGATTATTTGTTCCAGCAGTTTTAATAGCTTGTAAAATGCGCCCTGGCATAGCACCGATATAAGTTCTTCTATGACCTCTTATATCTGATTGATTTGACACACCACCAAGGGAAATCCTGCAGCAAATATTAACAATTGATATAAAATTTAAAAAAAATCACTAACTCAATACAAGCAAAATAAAGAAAAGTTAAAAAAAAAGTCTGTTAATCATATACGATCTCTTAAAGGAATAAGACATACTGAACGGCTTCTATCATGAATACATATCTCATGCACGTCGATGTGCGTACACACACACAAAAGTTTGAATATATTACAATAAAATATTATTGAATATTAAAATAGAAAAGTAATAAATAATTACCTCTGAAATTTTCTATTCAAGATGTGTGCGATAGAACGTCCAATACTTGTTTTGCCAACCCCAGGTGGCCCAATAAAACAAAGTATTGGTCCCTTCACATTTGTTTTCAACCGTCTTACAGCAAGAAATTCAATGATGCGTTTCTTCAACTTTTCCATACCATAATGGTCAACGTCCAATTGCTAATGAGGTAAAATGCAATATTATGAAATAAATCGGAATAGATAAACACACTGTAATTAAATTGCTAAAACACTAATGAAAAAATTGAGATATAAAAAAAAAAAAAAATGAACACCAGATTCATACAAACCACTTTAGCAGCTTTCACATCTAAAGTTTCTTTTGAAGATACAGACCATGGTAAGTCAACGACAAATTCTAAATAGTTTCTGAGTACAGAATTATCAGGACTGTAAGGACTTAACCGTTTTAATTTTTCAAGATCCTTAGTAACAATTTTAGACACATGCTCTGGAAGATTTGCTTTTCTGAAAAAAATATATATATATTTATATATAAACCATATTAAAGAGTTGAAAAATGTGAATACATAAAACAAAAATTGGAATTACTGTAAACGTTGTTCTAAATCCTCCAAGTCTGAATCGCCTAAATAAGGTCGCTGCATTGCCTTTCCCTGAGGGAATGACTTAAACTTAATAATTGAAACCCCAGGAATGGGCGGAAGTGATCGGTGAGGGCTTAGACGTGTTTTGAACTCATTTTCATTTCCTGTAAAAAAATATAAAAAAGATAAAGATAAATTTTCAACAAAGAATAAAGTACAAAGCTGATTATATAAACTTCAGCAATTTGAATTTATCTATTCGTGGTTTTTATTAAATAATTCGGAGTAATAGAGAAAGTTCTAGTTTAAAATTGATGTCAATAAATTAATATGTATTGACTTATAAGACATTAGGAAATAGGCAACATTAATATAAGAAAGATAATAACAAAAATCCTTTAATTCAGTTAACCTTTTTAATGATTAATTAAATATGCACATTTTTCTTACTATACTGCACTTTTAAAACTGTGATAATTTGAAAAATCATTTTTTATATATCTTGATTTTAAAGGATATTATATAGATATAAAACAGCATGACTATTGAAAAATCATATAAAAAATCAATTTAAGTATTTATTATACTTAAGTAAGAATTAGTTTATGTACAAACCAAAGAACTTCATTATCAACGGTACTCCAATAGCAATCCTTTCTCTAAGATCCAATGCTTTTAAAATCTTCAACTTTTCTTCAAATGAAGCATTTATGGCATGTATACAAACATCAATAATGTAGGAAGCTGGAAAATTATCCATTAAATCCTGTAACATAATTTTAAGGAACATAATAAATAGAAGCATGCTAATATGTTTCCTTATCACTTCTCACTCAGTTTATCAATCAGTAATTAATTTACAATGTTCTATACCAATCAATAATTAGTAGACAAAAAGATAAAAAAAATTATTGAGCTGAGATCTTGAGATCTAAATCATTCCAAGAAAATAAACTTAGTATCTACAAGACTATCATCATTAAACCCTTTTGGACTTACAGGGCAGAACTTTGAGTTCAACCACTAAAATTAAGATCGCATGCAAGGTGCTCCAGAGTTTCTGGGCCCAGGGGGTAACTGGACCATGGGTTATTCATACCCATCCCACAATTATGGGAATTATAACGTTATTTGGTTTGCACACTTTCATCTTTTTTGTTTCTCTCTAGAACTACAGGCATTACTTCATTTGAAGCCATTTTGTAGTTGTGAGAGTTTCAATAATTTTAAAGAAGGGATTTTTTCAAACAACGTCGAACGGTATGTTCGAATGTTTAACAGGCTTTCACCGTTTCTTGGTAAATTCCTGTTTCCTATTACTAGTTAGGCATAAGCATGATGAATTATTTTATTTATAAATATGCTAATTACAACTCCTAGGTTTTGTTTTTGTTTGTCAGGAATGATTCAGTTACCCCAACAAATTTTCAAAAAAGGGGTGACTGCGCCATCCCTTTGGGGTAACTGGGTCTAGAGGATCCAGTTACTCTAATAATATATAACAATAAAAATAAACTACCATGAAGCCTAATATGTTTTTTTTATGTTTAAGTGAAACCTAGTTACATCAAGATTTGACATGTGACCAAGACTTCTTGTTCTGTACAAGATATTTCTTCAAGCAAAATATATTTTTTAAAAAATATTACAATTAAGCACTCCCCCTCAAATACTAAAATTAACCGAAGTTAATTTAACTTAAACTTAAACAATTTAAGAAATTATTGTAATTATAATGTTTAAGAAATACAGTTTAATAAATAATAGTAATTACGAGAATTGATGGTAGTTTCAGTTTGTTATTTGATGGTAAGAAACAGGTTTCTTATAATAAATGCATAAATATACTACTTTTTCTAATTATTTGGATTTTTTTCTTTGCCTTTTTTTTCAATCGTCCTTATTAGGGTCCCGGATACAACGTCCGGAATGTGTGCTTAAATCAAACAATTGATCATACCAATATTTTTTCTAAATCGATTGAATGTACAATGATAGGTCCACTTACCCCAGGCTTTTGCTGCAGTGCTCTTATAGAATATAGCATGGGATCCAGTTACCCCAAATTCACAGGGAAACATTATATATTCATTAGGGAAAAAATTATATATTTATATAAAATTATAAAATCTTAAAAATATACATTAAATTGTATGTATTAAGTTGGCCTGTTTATTGCCAAATAATCATGCAATATTTTGCAGTCAAAAATTGCTGGTTACATGACCTAAATTATAGTTTCATGAAGATAACTAGAGGTAATGTAGTAAAATCATGACCCAGCTACTTCGCAGTACCTTATTCATCAAATCAATGCTTTTAAAAAGTATTACCTACTCACCATGTGCCTGTCAGAAATATATTATTACAATATACCAACTCATCATGTGCAAACAATATCATCTGACAAAACTACATATCATTATATAGTGAATATAAGAAGCCTTAACAGACAATCTTTCACAACGCTCTCAAGATTCAGCATTTATAATTAACAAATATTGCTTCCTTCAAAATTACAAAAAAAAAAAAAAAAAAAAAAGAGACTTAACAGCTTCAGAATGTTATTCTTATCTTGTTTACAATTTATAGAAGTGGCAAATAATTTATCAATCCCTAATTAGATTGATCCTTCTATACTATCATGCGGATGTCAACTGATTATTCTTATCCTTGCAAGCCCCATGACCAGAATCATATTCAATAAAAAAATTGAGTCATGCATTAATCCTAAATGAACGAGATTAAGGTTAATCTTAACGAGGTTAAGATAATTTTTTAACACAAAACAACAAAATTTGATTGTAAAGAAAACGACATATTCATTTTACTGATTTCAAAATGGTCTACACAACAATGCAAACAAGTTGTTGGAAATACTTTATCCCTTCCCTTCTCATGGCTTTGCATCGCTCGTATAGTTGAATGTCTTAGAACGAGAAAAATACTTTATCTGGTCCATTTTTCATCGTATTATTACACATAGGCACAAGACAATACTTATACTAAGGTTTTTACTCTTGTTCCATGGTTCCAAGGTCAAATCTCTTTGTATTTATTACTTTTATTTTAGTACTGATATTATCATGCTAACTATACAAATGCATACATCGTCTCTTTGGAGAAACACTGACGCAAGTACAAAGCCAAGAATTGGTGAGAACGTGCAATTTAAAATTTAAGTTAAGGGGATGATGAGCAGCAATGCCAAAAAGACATATCCACCATCCTGCTCAAAAAGAAAAAATAACAAATGTGCCTTGGTTTCTCCGAAAAGATTTGACTTATAGAAATACTATAGTTTTATTGACTCATTTTAATTTTAAACTTCCGTCATTCTTTCTCCAAAGATGTGACATATCAAATACTTTAAATTAATTGTAGTAACTTAAACTCATCTCATATAATGCTTGATTAAATTGTACTAACCTTAAAATGATGTAAGTATTGAAGAGGCAGCAAGCCAATTCTGTCAATAACGGGAAGCATTATATCTTTTAAGTTCTCTAAAACTTTACCCACATTTTCATTAATCTCTTCTTCTAAACGCATTAAACAAAAGAAAAAGATTACATTTATAAATTACGCTGTGGACGTTTTAAGTGGAGAAATGGAATAATTACAAACATATTTTTTCATGAGACATTTAACAAAGTATAAAATGAAAAAAAATAACAAAAATACAAAGGGGGAGAGGAAATAAAACCAACCTGGCCATTTCTCACAAGATATGTGAAGATGAATTCGACCATAAAACTAGGACCAGGAGGATCAACCTTTTTCTACATGGAGGCACATTATAGAATATTGGTTGGGTGATAAGTGTCGTTTATTTTTATAAGGTGAATTGGAAGTTGAAAATCATAAACAATGCACATGATAAACAAAAAATAAAAAAAAGGAATAATTTCAAAAATATAATTTACAAATTCATAAAACAAAGTTGAAGTTTTTAAAACAAAATAAGAATGGAGATTGATAGAAAAATACCACTAAAATGTTATTATAAAACTAAATAACTATTTTCAAACAAATATGCTTATATTTCTAATTAATAGGCTAAAAACTATGAATCAAATATGTATTTCTGTTAGAGAGATCCCTTTTTCAGACAAAGTACTGATCCAATTAACAAAAGGAAGGTACCGTTTGAAATAGATTAGATGTGCACCTAAAATTGTTGTAGATACTACTGTTATTTTTATACTAATTAAAAACCAGAATTTTTATTAACAATTAAAACTACATTATTTTTTTTGGAACACAACTACAAATCTAATTACAAAATGATTTTTGTGTTATCCTGTTATGAATTTCTTTTGGGATGTACTGTATCCTAATGATTCAGACAGATATGTCATTTGAATTCAAATTTTTGCATTATCCGAGATGATTCTCATTCGGCAATGACCATCAACAAAGCACAGGAACGATTGACACAAGTGGACTAAATTTGGGAAGTTCATGCTTCTCACATGGACAGCTGTATGTACCCTGCTCATGCATCGAAAAACTTGATTTATTCTTGTACGCAACAGACGATAAAACAAGAAATATTGTATATCTAAAAGTACTTTAATAAAAATAATGAAAGTACAAATACTTTGTTTCTTTCAGTCCCACGACAACAAATACCATGTATTCAAACTATATATGCTTTATTACATTAAACTAAAGACTACACAAAGTCACAGGCCATAGCTAGTCTATAAATAAAAGCAACCAAAACAAGTCAACATGAAAGGATTGACAAGTATGTTGCTAATACAGAGTTAACTAAATAAGTAGTAATGGTTATTTAATGGTTAAATCTATCCTTGCATTATGATTGAAGATATGCTTACCATATACATCTTTGTGAAGTTCTACCTCGGCAAAAGGGTAAGGAGCAGAAGAAAGGACCTTTTTTACAATAAAACGGCAGAGCCCAAGTGTCATGACTATAACTGTATCTTGAGGGTAATTGAAACTAGAAATCCGAACCAATAATGCAACTGTTCCAACATCTTCCTCTTTAATGACCTGAAATAAACCATAATTTTAAATAATATTAATGTCAATAACTAAACATTAACATAAAAATAATATGGTGCCTGGGCAGATATTTCCCAATTTTATTTTATAGGAGATGTGAGGTTAAAAAAACAAAAACACATTATAAAAAATATTGCGCAACACCCTCAGAACGGATGAAGTGAGACCAGAGAACTAGAAAAAAAATATCTGATGTGGACAACACATGACTTCCTTGTACTCCTATTAAACTATAAATCGTTGGCTCAAAAAGTGATCCTCAATTTGGTTACTAATTTCCGAAAATTGCAATATCTCAAAAACGAAACTCGGCGTCACCACACCCATCTATTGACACACACACATAATCTTGTTTCTGGAGGTTTCATTCCGTTATTAAATGTCATTTTCTTTTTTCAGTAGGTAACTAGTTTCCAAGAGATTTCTTCGTGTTCCGTGACAACATTAAAACTATCAATATCACTAGATAAAGCATTAGAAATCGACAGTTTCTAAATTTTAAGCAGAAGAACCCACTTAACTTATATCTTATTCTCCTGCTGCAGACTTTTTCATCGCACAAATGGGGAGGAAAACCAGTATTATATGCCCAATATTAACACTTAAAATAAGTAATAAAAATGTTAAATTAGAGTATAAACAAAATCGCGTTTGTAACCTTTATTACCGAACCATATGATTTCTCCATTTAATTTTAATATAAGGTTTGATGTAAGTTTATTATGACCTTCAAGTAAAGTACCGTTTTCGGCTCACCAATTTTAACCGAAATCTAGAAAATACATTCATATTGATATAAAAGTCCTATTTACTAAATTTTAAATGTTTTACATTTTATTTTAATATAATTTTTGATGAAAGTCTAATATGGCCTTCAAATAAAGTACCTCTTCCGGTTTTCCAATTTAGACCAAAATCTAGTATGTTATTTAAATCAATATATACTGTAATTGGGCGCGGTAATGAGCTGTGCTCCTCCGGTTGCTAACCCGGACAGGCTCGCGCCTAGCCTGGCACTAAGAGTCAGGAGGAGAAACTCGCCTCGAAGCAGCCTGACCTACTTCCCCATCCGGGGCGGCTACCCAGGAAAGGTCGTCCTGGGGTGTGTACTGAAAATGACCTTAATGTTGATGAGTACTGTTATTAGTGTACTGTGTGGCGTCAGAGTAATGTGCCCCCAACCTGGAGGACCAGTGGCTGTTTGCGGCAATAGTAATTACCGGGCGATGGGGCCGCCAACTCCCTACGCCTAAGGTCACTACATCCGTTCCTCGCCACTACCCAGGCGGCTGGTGCAGCCCTCCCGGGGGGTCGCTCCAGAGGGTACAGGAGATAAACAAGGTATGGCACTCCTTGGCCGCTGGGATAGTACAGGAGCCCGCTCATCCTAACCTGGAAGGAGTGGCTGCTCTATCAGCCCAGTGTAAAAGTTCGGACGCTGTAGTAGTGCCAGTTGGTGACTGGATGGGACCCTGCTGCACGGACCGGAGTTGCACTCCCGAGGCCACTGGACTTCTCTCCTGGGAGATTACCTGTTCCGGTCAAATGGTGAAGGTGGCGAGGATGGACGCAAACCTACACTAACACCACACAGTAAACAATACAGACAAAACAACAAACAAACCAATGGAAAACTTTAAAGTAAACGAGCAGCCTAATGTGCCAGCTGCGCAGGGGGAGGAAGAGCGGTCATCCCAGACCGCTACAAATTTTGAAGCCACAACAGGGGAGCCAGAGCAGGTTGCTGCGCCCACACAGTTTAGGGTGCTGCGACCTTATCAGCTCCCCTCTAGCCTTCCAAGCAGAAGGGAGAACTCTGATGAAGAGACCTCCCGCTCTCGATTGACTCGATCGATCGAGATGGAACGGCTAAATCAGCCTACAAACAGCAGAGCACCTAAAGGGGAAGGAGAGGAGCTCAAAGCCGCTGCCTTAGCAAGAGCTAAGCAGAAAAAGAAAATTTACAGGCAAAAGAAAAGGCGGGCCGAGGCCATTCAAAGGCAAGCCGAAAGGGAGGCCATCAGGACGAGGCGTCAAAACCCCGTATCTGACCCGGCTACCCACAGGCGGCCTAGTACCAGCGGGCGCCCCGCGGGCCGTTCCCCTCTGGCTCGGCTTGAGGGGCGCGGCCCGGGGACAGTCCTCGAACCGATTCGGGAGATGGAGGACGGGGCTTTGCCTCCGTCCACCCCTCCTTCCCGACGCGGAGGGGACTCAGCGAGCGCCTCAAGAGCAGGCCCGTCTAAACCATACCAGAAAAGGATTAGGCCTATGGAGGAGTCTCCACCGACCGATACGCGTCGGCAAGACTCTAAAAGAGCAAAATCCTCTCCCAAGAGGACCAATGAGCCTGCAGCGGGACCATCTCAGCAGAGCGCCCAGGAGGATCAGGGGAAACCCCGATCCTACAGGGATGCTGCTGCTACCAGCACAAGGGCCTTGCAGGTGGTCATTATGGGGAGCCAGGAGGGTGCCCCCATTACTCAGGAAGAGGCACAACTCATCCGAAGGCTCCTCATAGCCGAAATTGAGAGGAGGGCTTATGAGCCAAGACCTAGAAGTAGACCTCTTGAATTCATCAACTCAGGTTATCAGGCGGAACCGGGATGGTTCCTCCTAACCTGCAAAAATGAAGAAACCAGAGACTGGCTTCTCAGTTGGGTACCTCCTACGGACCGTGGGTTTGTAGTGAGGCGGTCCGCCGAGGCTCCCTGGCCCACTAGAATTGCTATTGGGCTGGGGGCTGTGGTGATCGAACCCGGCAGATTGGTCAGCCTTCTGGAATTTCAGAACCCAGGACTGGCGGGAACCAACCAGTGGCAGTTTCTGGGAGTGGAAGGCGATCCGGGACATCTGAGGGGCATCTTCAGAGTCCCAACCAGCACGATCGCCTGGCTGGAGGCGAACGGATGGCGGATCAGCTATGAGCTGGTGTCGCTGACCGTCTGGAGAACGCCTTCAGCTCCGGCTAGACAACAGCCCCCACAGGAGGACCAAGGGAGGAACGGGCGCCAATAGGCCCCTGCTCCTCCCACCTCCACCTGCCACAATCATGGATAACGCTGGGATCGAGGTAAGACAAATTAATTTACAGCATAACAAGTCGGCTACGGCTGAATTAGCGAAGCTTCTTTCGGGGGTGAAATCCACCCTCGTTTTAATACAAGAACCTTATTGTTTTAGGGGAATGATTAAAGGACTTGGGGGTATCGGCGGAAGAATCATCCGCCCACCCTCATGCGAAGCACCAAGGTCATGTATCTGGGTCTCTAAAGACCTTCAGATACTACCTTTGTCCCAGATTAGCACGAAGGATGTGGTGGCCCTGGCCATAACTACCAAGGTCAGTAATATTAAGCTTAAAATGATTATTGCCTCCATATATGTACCCCATAACTTGGATCCAACTTATCTTTACATAGAAAGTCTCTTCCGCTTTGCAAGGAAGAATGATCTACCTCTCTTAGTAGGCGGAGACGTTAATGCCCATCACCGTGTGTGGGGCAGTTCAGACACGAACGAGCGAGGGGAAACCTTGCTCGAATATATAGCCTCTACAAATTTAGAGATATTAAACAGAGGTAGCGAAGCTACCTTTGTCACTCGAGTCAGAAGCGAGGTTCTGGATATCACACTCGCTTCTAGTCAGATTAAAGACCTCTGCAAAGACTGGAAGATCACCTCGGATATTACACTGTCCGACCATAGGATGATCTCATTCAAGATTAACTCTGAACAAACCTCCCCAACTCTGAAGAGAAACCCCAGAAACACTGAGTGGAATCTATTCAGGGAAAGGTTGGATAGATGCCCATACATCCCTATGGGCAGACTTCAAACCAAAGTTCAGATAGAGGAAGAAACTACACTCTTAGAGAGAATAGTACAAGACGCATATGAGGCGGCCTGTCCCTTAAAGGCAGAACCTCGGAAAAAGATCAGATGGTGGTCCATTGAGCTGTCTAAGCTACAAAAGGCTACAAGAAAGGCCTATAATAAAGCATATAAATCAAAGCAGAAGGCTGACTGGGATCTGTACCGGGTTGCCTCTAACTCATACAAGAAAGAAATAAGGAAGCATAAACGGGAGGGCTGGCGTAAGTTCTGTAGCAATATAGAATGCACGCCAGAAGCCTCTCGCCTAGTTAAGCTGCTAGGGAATGACGCCCAACAGCCACTGGGAGCCTTAAAGAAACCTAACGGACTCTGGACCTCCAACTGGGTGGACACCTTGTCTCACCTGATGGAGACCCACTTTCCGGGTTGCAGTATCACCAATTCAGTCAACCCTCCCTCAAGTATGTACCCAGGCAGTGATACTAACGACACAGAGGAGGATTGGGCTCTGGCAGAGTCCATAGTCAGTGACGGGGCCATTAGGTGGGCAGTCGGGGAGCTCAAGCCGTATAAAGCCCCAGGCACTGACGGTATCCTTCCATGTATGCTCAAAGAGGGCCTCAATGCTCTGCTCCCCCGAATCAGAGCACTTCTAGGAGCCTCTCTAGCCATCGGGTACATTCCAGAATCCTGGAGGAAATCCCTAATAGCTTTTATCCCGAAGAATAGTAAGGAGGATTACAGTGTTGCTAAGGCTTTTCGACCTATCAGCCTATCCTCCTTTCTTTTTAAGATCCTGGAGAAGCTGGTAGCAGTACACCTTACAAGTAAGGTTCTACCTCTCCATCCCCTTCACCCTCAACAGCATGCTTACCTCCAGGGAAAATCAACAGAAACTGCCCTACATTCCCTAGTTGGAAAAATAGAAAAGGCCTTGGTATACAAGGAATCCGCCTTAGGGCTCTTTTTCGATGTTGAAGGGGCATTCGACAGAACCAGGCCTGAGGCAGTTTGTAGAGCTTTAAAAGAAATATCTGCCCCACCTACTATAGCCAGATGGGTCGGATTTGTTTTGAAGAACAGAATAATAGTCGTCTCAGAGGAGGGCACCAGACTAGAGGCGCAGGCCTTCACAGGCTGCCCCCAAGGGAGCTGCATCTCCCCACTGCTCTGGTGCCTTGTAATGGACAAGTTGTTAAGAAGACTAGAGGAGGCCGGATTCTCTGCCCAGGCATTTGCAGATGACGGAGTAATCCTCATAACTGGTAAGTTTATTGCCACCATCTTTGAGCGCATGCAGGTAGCTTGCGATATTGTTCAGACTTGGTGTAACGAAGTTAGACTTTCAGTAAATCCAACTAAGACTGAGTTGATTCTCTTTACAAAGAAACGGAAGCTGGACGCTTTTAGGGCTCCTACCTTTTTCGGCAAACAGCTCCAATTAAGTCAACAAGTCAAATACCTCGGGATTATTTTGGATTCCAAACTAAACTGGGGTTCTCATTTGACTGAAATCAAAAGGAAAGCAATAGCATCCTTTTGGCACGTTAGACGCGCTGTGGGCACAACCTGGGGCTTTAAGCCTAGGGTTATGCACTGGATATACACAGCGATTATTAGACCTAGAATTCAATATGGAAGCATAGTGTGGTGGACAGCCTTGAATAGGGCCTCCCATGTTCGTACACTCAGCCGTATTCAAAGGATGGCATGTATGAGCATTACGGGAGCGTTTCGTACCACACCTACTAAGGCTCTAGAGGTCCTCCTGTACCTAACACCGCTTCACCTATGGCTGAGGGGCGAAGCGGTTATGGCCTATCTAAGAATTAAGGAAAACAGACAGTGGCAACAGCGGGGCGAACTCACGGGCCACTCAGTTATTGCCAAGGTGGTGGAAAAGGAGATTCCTATCCTCCAATACTGTTGCCCTCAACTTAATAGAAATCTTACTCTAGACTCTAAAGTGAGATACTCTTATCCTAGTATATCCGACTGGGAAAGGGGTTCAATTGCAACAACTCAATTCAAACAGGCAACCTATCCTGCTTCACGGACGGATCATGGAAGGACTCGACCGGATTAGCAGGAGCGGGCGTCTACATAGAGGATTTAGGCATTAACATAAGTCTACCACTAGGTAAACACTCTACTGTGTTTCAAGCAGAAGTATTCGCGATACTGTCTGCGGCCACATGCACGGAGGTCATCGGCTGCGACAGGGCCGGAATTACTATCTACTCAGACAGCCAATCGGCTCTCCTAGCTCTGGAATCCTCTAGGGTGACTTCCGCATTGGTAAAAGAGTGCAAACAGGCATTAGATTTACTTGCCTGCTCGAAGAGACTGGAATTAGTCTGGGTTCCTGGACATAAAGGAATCAAAGGCAATGAAATAGCCGACAAGCTTGCAAGAGAAGGTGCTGAGAACCCTTTTTTTGGGCCAGAACCTTCAGTAGGCATCTCTAAAAGATATCAGCGGAAGAAGGTCCAGGATTGGACATGGAATTTAGCAGGTAAGGAGTGGAGGGGGTGTACGGGCCTTAGACAGGCTAAGGAACTAATTAAAAAACCCTCTGCTTCTAGAACCAAATGGCTGCTGGGCCTCAACAGAAAGGAACTCCGACTGCTTATAGGGGTACTTACAGGGCACTGCAGACTTAAAAGACACTTAAAGATATGTGGAATAGCGGGAGATGAGACCTGCCACTCCTGTGGGCAGGCACCTGAAACTGCTCTACACTACATAGCCGAATGTGATAGATATGCGTCACTGAGATACAGACTGTTAGGATCTGACAGAATCAGAATACAAGAGGCTCCCTCCATCGAATGGACATCCCTTCTGAATTTCATTAGGAAAACCAGAAGGTTCGATATGGAGGGTTAAATAGCTATTTCTATTGGTAATCCTCCGGGGTTGGCAAAAAGGACCATCAGGCCCACTTGCCGGACTTTGTCCCCCCGCCCTTGCCAGTACCAGTAAATCAATATATAAAGTATAAATACTAAATTTGAGAAGTTTTGCATAATATTTTAATATAATTTTTGATGGAAATCAGTTATGACCTTCAAGTAAATTACCACTTCCGGTGATTAAGCAGTGACCAAAAAGGGAGGTTCACAACTAGATTTTAGAACAATCCTAAATACAAAATTTCAACTTTTTACGGCTAAACGTTTTTGAGTTATGCGAAATACGAACGTACCTACAGACGCCACGATGAAACTAGTCAAAATGGATTCAGGGATGGTCAAAATGGATATTTCTGTTGAAATCTGAAAACCGAAAATTTTCGCAATTACAATACTTCCTTTACTTCGTACAAGGAAGTAAAAACATGTAGAGCACCAATATATCTTTGCCACTTTTTATTATAACGATATTGTATTATCCTTAACCTGTTACCTCACTTATCTCACCAATCTCGAGTGTGAAAGGATTATGAACGATATAATAATTTTTATATACTTTCATTATTCATTATAAAGGTACCATGTATAAAAATAAGACCAGGAATCAGAGTGATCAGAACAAGAACCCAAAATCCATAGAATGCATGAGACTTCTGGTTGATACTGATTTGAATGATATCTGAGATCACATATCTAGGTTTATAGATGATTAATGACAGCCAGATATCGAGAAAAAAAGCAAATGACTATTCCAGTTAATCGCTGTACTTCGGATTATAATATTACCTTTGAAGCAATATTGTATCTTAGCTGACTTGTTAAGTAAAAGACAATCAGGTTTGCCCAGTTTTCATGTATAGGCCAGAAAACTGGATAAGCAGGTAAAGTGACAACCAAAAATTTTTGAAAGTACAGCACATATACAGAAATATCTGCAGGCAAATAGAGATAAACCTCTCGCAGACATTTCCCTTCCCTCAGGGAGATTTATCTCAGTTTCCTCTGCTGAGCTCCCAGTAACTATTACCTGTGTTCAGGCCATTATCCCTGAGAAAATGAGAATCAGATAAGTCATTACGTACACTAACAGATAAATGGTTAGTACAATGAGTAAGCATGCAACTTGAAATTTTGTAGAACTACAAGATCATTTTTAACAGCATTTCATAGCAGAACCGAACTCAAACTGAGTTATTGTCCGGGCACTAAAAAGGCAGATAAATTGGCTTTCAGATAATTATATCTAAATTATGGTTTCTGGTTTCCCCAAGGTTCTGAACGTGTACTTATTTCATCTGAAACCAATTGTGGAGTAAGCCAGCTAAATCAAAATAGAAAAATGATGAAAATAGAGTACAGTCTTACAAGTGCAACTCCAAGAAACACAAACCTAAAGGGTCACTACAGGAATAAAATTTCAATTCTTCTATAGCTTAACATGATACCTTTACAGTGGCCTTAATAAGCATCTTTATAATCTGAACTTAGAAGAATTACGAGTTTGAACATTCAGAATTTAATAGCTAATTTTCCAGGAATAATAAAAATAAATGTTGCAACTAATGCGAGAATCCCAGCAGCTACTCGAACTCTATTCATTAGAAAGAGGGAAGTGTCCACCAAAACAAAAATCCGAGTTTTAAGATAGTTTATATCCTTATACTAACATTTAGTTCCAAGCATTGGGCTTTAACAAACCCCTTAATATTTAAGGCATCAAAGCAAGCTGCAGGCCCAAGAAATACATTACTTGCAAGCAGACTTGACAAGACAGAATGAAAAATATTTCAAGGCGACGAGATCTAAAGAGTAAGTCACTGTATCACAGTTGCGATGTGCAGGGAATTAACAAGGACAGATTTCCGAGAAGGGCAATGGAGGCAAGAAGAGAGTAAGGTGTACGACTCAGAGTGAGGAGAAGAATTATGAGTTCAGAAGACAATGATGCAAGTCTGAGCGAAAGATCTGGGAGAAAATCCTGAATTATTTTCAGGATCTCCAACTAATAACTGCATTATGCAACCATAATAAAAATTAATTGCAAACGGATGGTGTGAAAGACTCCAATCAACACAAATTTATCAATCAGTAATGATTAGAAAAATAATATTTTTTTCTAAAAACCACAATAGAAATAAAGTTTAATTAGTGACTTACATCGAATTCGTCCTTTAAAGGAATGACTCCAATAACTTTTAATCCTTTACTTAAAACTTCTTTCATTAGAGCTTGACTAAAAATATGAAAGATTAATGAGGTTATAATAAATAATTATAAAATTCAAATCATGCATCTATTCTTTCAAAATGAAACTTATAAAATATAAGATCATACTTGGTTAAACTAGCAACTTCAAGTTTCATAGGCGCACCCGGCAATAAAACTTCATTGCTAATCGTTAAAATTGGTAATTTGTTAGGTATCGAGACTGGTTCCATTTTGAAAGAAATGTAGTAGCTTAGAGAATTAAGAGGTGTTAAAAAATGTTGTCAGTTAACCCATCAAGAGATAAAGCGATTTCATACAAATGACAAGTCATAACGAGTAAACAAATCTGTAACCTCCACTCTCTGAATCGTAGGTTATCTATTTAAAGGTTTTCCTTGAAATCAGCACTTGATTTAGAAAATAAATTAAGAAAATTATTGGTTTGAAGACAAACATTTAAAATTTTTTGGTTAATTATAAAATCTGATTTTAATGAATCTAGTCAGGAATGTGGTGCCATTGAAGAGTTCAACAAGATCTTTTTGGGGAGCTTTAAATGCGATTTTTAATCGGTAATTGCTAATTGAAATATTATTTTAGCAGTATGAATTGGTCTTAAGATAAGCATTTTCTTACAGTGTTTCGAAAAGTCGTATTGCCCTGGTTGGTCCAGACAGAGCTTGTGCTGAGTGGCTTATGAGAAATGGGGCATTTGTTCGATGGAAAGATCAACCAGGATTTGTTTCACATTATAATTTCTTGCCATTGGATCCTGAAGATAAGAATATCTATTACATAGAAGAGGTTTCTGCCATAGAAGCATCCATCTCTTATCATGGATTTGATCACTTCAGTATGCATTAATTATGATAAACACTACTTATGCTAGGGTTCTTCCGATTTTTTTTCTTTTTTACAATTGAATAACAAAATCCAATACCTCACACCTCTTAAAATGAATCTAAACTAAAATATCTAATTTTGTTTTTCGTTTGAAAACTCACTTTATGAAATGTTGATTATTTACATTGGCTAATAGTGAAAATAATGTTTGAATGAATTTGCTTTATTCTTGTGTTTTTTTTGTGTGTCTTTTTGCACAGATTATGTAAAACAAAAAGAAGAAGCTGTATCACTAACCTTTGATTAATATTTAAAGTAAATAAATATTTTGGGAAATTCAACCTTATTTTATGTAAATTTGGTTGATATTTTTAGTTTATCAAACAAGAAAAAGAAGGTGATTTAGTATACTGCTCAGATGTTGGCAGTTTTACATATAAATTTGGAATTTAATTTCAAAAGGAGGAATGGAGGAAGTTTCATTTCATATTACTTTGGATAACCATCTATTCCTCATTCTTGCATATTAAGAGGAGCTATGAAAATCTTGATATCTTTTAGTAGAAATAAATTATTTCTATCTTGGATGGAAGATATGTGGCATTTTATAAGTACCATACGCACCCATTGGTCAGCGAAATTGATTGGCCTAATTATTATGTTTCTATGTGAATGAGATGGTATAGAGACGGATCAATGAACAATGGTCTAGAAAAAACTAGCCTGTAAAAAAAAAAATATATGTTTACCTTTATTGAAAACATTCTGCCACCATTCATTATTTTGTTTATAATTCAAGCAGATTGTTACCAAGTTCTACAAGAAAAGTATATTTCTATTGTAGCCATTATGATATGTCAGTTAAATGTTGTTTTATGAGCTGATGTTTGCCTTTTGAATGAATATCTTGATTTCTTTCCTGACAGTTTAGTGACGTTGAGGAGGAAAGTGATGCCATGATTGTATCAGGTCTGCTGGATTACTAGTATTATGAGATATGGGATGGTTGTAATTTATCGACGAGTTCACCAATCTACAGAGCAGATTAGCAGGTTTCAGATACCTGAAGGATAAGAGGGAAAGGAAGTGTGAGTCAAGAGGAACATAAAGCCTATACTATAAGAGATTTACTTAAATAAAAACATTGTTCTTATGGCAACATTAGTTTCATTCCTATCCTGTGTTCTGCAGATTTATTAGTTGATAATGAAACCACAACGTAGTGGAAATGTTAACAATAAAAGAAAACAGGTCAGACATGGATTCGTAACCAAAATAAACTATAAGAGTCAGCTACTAATGCCATAAAAAAGTTTTAAAACTTTTTTTCTTGACTTGTCTTATAAGTCAACCTCAACATGACCCAAGGGAAACAATTCCAACAGCAGAAATGGATTTTTTTGGAGATCAGCAAGGATCAAAAGGGTCAGAAACATCTTCAGAGAAACTGGAAGCAGGACAGAATGTCCTAGAGGTGATGGAAGAAAGAAGGCTCAGATAGTATGGCCACGTGAGATGAATGAATGATTTCAGGGTACCAAGCTGATAATGGATTTGGAGACTGAGGGTAGAAGAAGGAGAGAAAGACCCCCTGTTCTATCAGATGGAGTGGTGGAGAGTGTGGCTAGTAGAAAATGTCGAAGGAGGACGTGATGGACCAGCAGAGATGGAGGGACCTGGTGAGACAGGAGTTGGGTTGAGGAGACCTTCACATTGAAGAAATTCCTAAGAAAAAAAAATCATCTATCTATGATCTAACACAAAGTATTCCTGTTTTTATATCAATATTAATTATCCTCTACTGTTATTATTTTAATAACCATATCAGTAAATCCATTTAGTAATATTTGTTATCAAATGTTGAAGATATTTTTTTAATTAGTTTTTCTGATTTTTTTTAAAAACTTTTAGAAGGCTGCAACAATATCATTAAAATGACATTTCAGAAATGTTGGTATTTTGATAATAATTGTTTGAAAAATCTTGATTTGTTAGCAAATTCTTTAATTTGCCTGGAGATCGAAGAGTGCGCTGAAATAACTGACGAAGGTCTTCTCCAGGTCACATCACTGCCGTATGTGGTTCATAAATCACGTTAGTACTTGAAAATTAATTTTATTACTATAATAAATAATAAAGTTTATGTTTTCAGGAAATTAATGTCCCTAAAAATTGGAAAACTAGATGGTGTTAAAAATTTACAAGAATGTATAAAGGAAATAAACGCTAAGCTACCAAATTGTCATATAATGCCGCCTAGTCTATGACAACTAATAATTGTTCACTAATATTATATAAAATAAAAAATGAAAACATATTGTAGACTGTTTAGATGCTTCAGTTAGAAAACTAATAAATAACATATAGCTTAAAGAAGTATTGCTGCATTAAGTAAATTACTGTTTTATTCCTTTAATATTTCTTCCTTAAACATTTTCAGTACATAAAAAATTAATTTCATGTTCATTCCATTATATATATATATATATATATATATATATATATATATATATATATATATATATATATATATATATATATATATATATATATATATATAACAAATAGTCATGTATAATGTAGGAGTCATAGGATAATGTAGGAGAAAACATACGATGGTTGAGATACCAAAGCTATTTCGAGATCTCCTATTCAAATACAGCTTGAATAGCGGATCAAGCTTTAGCTCTGTTGATTTTGGGAGGTTCTTGTCTCTGGCCCAGCATCTATGAATCTTATAAAGTCTCTTAACTTTCATTATTAAATTATGTTTAGGGCATTTTGAATTGTCTTGAAATAATAATTTAAATTAGTGAAGTAATAATACATACATATATAATAATAACAAAGAGTATAGGAGATAATAAAATAAACAAACCAGGGGAAAAAATAATTAAGAATATAATATATTAAGTAAATTAATAATAATGTATAAGTATACAACATTATTTGGAAGTATTATTGATCTGTGTTAACATTGTTTCTTATGCAAGGCAGTACAGTATATTATTAGAATAAGATGAGTTGGCCTCCAATTGCAGAGCTGGTGTAAAACAAGAAGCAGAAAAATGTGCCAACCTGATAGGTGCATGGTGCACAAGGAGGCATCCTTCTAAGGGGCATGACTAGAGTGGTCATACACTATTTAAAGGAGTGATGGGTATCTTAGGGTTTGCATTTCCTTTGTGGAACCTGAACTACATTAAGAAAAACAGGTTGGCATCTAACCAAAGGACAACTCTGTTGTGATCACCAAAGTTTACATGAGGCAGTGCAGTTCTTAGCAGGGAGATACTTCTTGATCTCTCCCTGCAAGAAGATTTGATGAAACAGGCTTACAGAAGAGAAGGCTCAGCAAGGTTTCAGGAGAACCTCGGAATAAGGAACAACCCAATAGATGGAAGACACTATTAAGGAATGGAACATGTCACAAAATCGTTTCTTGTATTTTCTTCATTTTATCCTTGGATATTGAAGAAAAGAACTGCGGATAATGTAGGAGAAAACATACGATGGTTGAGATACCAAAGCTATTTCGAGATCTCCTATTCAAATACAGCTTGAATAGCGGATCAAGCTTTAGCTCTGTTGATTTTGGCAGGTTCTTGTCTCTGGCCCGGCATCTATGAAATTTTGAGTTAAAAGTTATACACTAATTATTTGGTACTAAAATATTAGAATTTGTACCTAACAGGATCATGAGTTATAACGTATCAAAAAGAGCCAGGCCAGTGACATAGAAAGTGCCCAGTACCTATGGAATTTCGAGTTGAAATTTATACATGAATTAATACCTAATTAGTACTAAAATATTAGAGTTAGTACCCATCAGGATCATATAGCGTATCAAATAGTACTGGAACTATACTAACTTCGATTAGTTCCAACGAATTTCTTAATAATGTAAATATTTGATAAACCATTCGATATTCTTGGGAAAATATGAATTCAGTGGGTATTGAAATCAATTAGGATCATTTGGAAATAGTCTACTGATAGGTGCGATTTTTTTTGGCAGATTAAAAAGGCATATAATAGCCAAATTGGGGATAAGTTTTAAGGATAAGCATGGAAATTGGATTCAAAATTATTGTTAAAAATTACCAAAAATATTACTCACAATACAAAACTTGTGTCGGTAGGTACATTTAGGGTGATATTTCTCCCTACTGCCTCTCACCCTTACCAGCGTATTCTACGTCTACTTAAATGTATCCCTAAAAAATATTTTTCGACATTAAAGCGTGTAAAAAGCAAGTTGAGGAACATGATGGGATAATATCGTCTAATTAAACTCACCTTAATGATCATTTAATGTAATTTACTTTAAATATTTGATTTGTCTAATGTTGTCATCGAATTTGCTCACATTAAATCGAAAAAAAGTATGTTTGAGAAAGTTGTATTTTATTTTATTATTACGAAATGAGCAAGGCTTTCCTGATAACATTTGCTATAGGACCTACACTGGGTTAATAAATAGGATTAAGTTATATTCCATGAACTGTTTTTTTTCTTTCTATTTCGGTATTTTTGTTTGACATCTCCTCTCCTCTACATATCATATTTTATTAAAACATAATATGCCTAGTGTAAATTTCTTACAATAAAATAAAAAGTAGAGACAGTAAATTGCATTAAAATTTATGTTTTCTGGCCGGAAATGAGTCGAAAAAATTGGAAAAAGCAAAGCGCGGATATTTTGAAAAATATTTTGTAAATACATATAGTTGTTTTAAAAAATTCTTATAATTAGTTCACCAAGTTTATTTTCTGTTTTTTAAATTTAAATTGAATACATACATTCAATTGTAAAATATTAATTGTATAAATAGAACAAAAAAATATATCAATAAATTTCATTTATTCCAATCAATAAACTTGTTTTGATACATGCATATACGTATTAATTTTTTAAGAAGCTCTTCTATATCCCTTCTCAACGGACACCCCTCTGCAATGGACAAATCCGTCGGACCGTTGTAGAGAGGGATGATTGTAACTGATTTTTTTCAAATAATAAATAGATAAAAAAACAAGTAGAAAGAAATATATATAATATATATATATATATATATATATATATATATATATATATATATATATATATATATATATATATATACACTTTACACGAGTCAAAACCGGTATAGGTGCATATACCTTAAATAATATAACAATATATACATTTATTGCGAAAGATAAATTGTAATGAGAAATAAGTTTATTGAAAAAAAATTAAATTAATAAAAAATTGCAACCCGTATACGGAAATAACTTTTATATCTTGCTATCCTTTTCATCCTAAGGGACCGAATGTACTTGCATATCTACTTAAGCGTATCAGTGGGTTGTAAGTGAAGTTGACGTCCATGAATATTGAAACAAGGTGTTATAGTCGAGTGCCTTCAACACCCAAACGAAAATGAAGACTCTTCTTTACTCAATAGATTAATTTATTTTCTGTATGTTTACATCCACAGATGCTAGGAGCTTATTGTATTTTGCCATGGACAGATGAATGGGACGGAATGTAATTGCAAGGGATATAACGTGTAGTGGAAGACACCCGATTACTACACCGAGGTTCAATGTTCCTGGGAGTCAACTTTACTAACAGCCCAACAATGTGCTTAAATAGATATGCAGTTACATTCAGTCCCTTAAGACGAATAGAGTATTAAGATATAAAAGTTATTTCCGTAGTCGGGGTTTTTATTTTTTATTAAATTAAATTATATCTTAACGTTTTTGGTACTGGATATTTATAATTTATTACCATATAATCATAAAATTACAAATGATATAATAAGAAGTATTAGCAAAAAGCCGATAACACTTAGAATATAATGAAATATTTTTTCACTATTTTGAGCTCTCAATGATCACGGGCTGAGTTCATAATATTCGCTGGATAATTGGAGCCATCAAACATAATAATCGGTCGGGCAGTTCACTCAAAAAATTGTTAAATACTCTCAAACGGGCAGATTAAACACATTTAATAAAACATTTCTTTAGTATTTTGAGCTCAAAACGTTTGAAACTATTTACAGGATCACAGAGTAATTTGACCCATCTTACTTGAAAATCGGTTGAGCCATTCTCTCAAAAAATCTGTAGATACTTTCAAACGGACAGATTTAATACAATATTTCTTTAGTATTTTTGAGTTAAAAATGTTTCAGAACATTCACGGGATCACAATAGTAATAATGAGCCATTAAAAATAAAAATCAGATGAGCAGTTCGCTCAAAACGTCGTAAGATACATATTAACGGTCAAGCTAAACAAATTACCCTCCTTGTGGCTTCACCAGAATCGGGTAAAACAAACAATGTTTGTTAATAAAATGTATAAAAACGAATAAATATACACAATGAAAGAAAGTACACTAAATTCAATCCAAATCATTCATTCCTGTACTGTCACATTCACTCTCCGAACTATCTTTTGGAACTTGATCTCTTATCGCAACTTAAAATTCAAGTTTCAACTCGAAATCCCATAGGTGCCGAGTCAGTGATGTGCATCTGCACAATTGGAAGCGCTATAACTTATGATCCTGATGGGTACTAATCCTCACATTTTGTGGTTATTCCTGCCCTAGTGAGCGTGTGAACAAGCTGAAGAGGCGATTGCTGTAGTAGTGTATACGTCCGCTAGATTATTAATTACTTTATTCATGCAGCTAAGATTCTTCCCAAGACGTTGATTCAACTTCATATCTAGCAAGAGCAAATTAACTTTAATTGGTCAATAACTCATAGATATAATTTGACCATGAGGAATTTGTATATTAGCCGTTCGAAAATATAATGAAATAAAAATATTATAGGGATAAATAAAGTTTTAAAACATTCTTCTGAAAAAAAAACTTTGACGCTGATGACCCGCTTGGGTAGATGCGGAGTGTAAAACAACTTTGAAAGCAACTTTTTTATTTCACATACACTTATTGGCTCCAATATGGCGAGGAAAGCAGGTTGCCCTAAAAATTACCAACCTATTCCAGCAATAGTGATGAGAAGATTAAAATTGATCCAACAGGTCCATCACTAAAGAAAAATTATCTTTTCTAAGGTGGATTCAAATTGGCGCCCTAAACTTGAAGCATACTAACAAGCATACTCGTCAACTATAGCCTCATCACTTTTATCAAGTTAAAGTATCCATAAAGGCAGATGTGATTATAAACTATATATATATAGTCGAGAAATAACATTTAAAAGAAAACAAGACATAAGAATTACATCATAGTACTCAGCTATTACCTTTTACATTACAGACCAGTAGAATCACATATATATATATATATATATATATATATATATATATATATATATATATATATATATATATATATATATAGCATAATTAAAATGAATTATTTAAAAAGTAGATAAGAATTAGGTAATAATTTTGAAAAATATTATAAATTAGTGATGAAATTTTGGAAAAAATATTGTTTACCATGTAACAACAGATTTTGAACAAAATGTCAGTTGTTTTCTAGTACAACTAGAATACTGGCATATTCGTTTTTTCACTTATGCTTCCTTTACCAACCTACACAGTAGGTTTTTCACTTTAGTCAACTTTTTTTTTTTGTCCAGTTACAATAAAGTAATCCAATAACCGGACATAAAAAACGTATTTGGAAAAGAAAGTTTGGTACAACTTTACAAGAGGAGGTTGCCCAAGTAGCATACTCTAGGGCCATTTGTTCTATAACTAACTGCTTTGCATCCAATTGTAACATTCCTATTCATTGCAATTATTAAAATTATTACTGCCTTAATTACATATTATTTAAAATTATTAGTGCTGTCGACTTCCGGTGATCTGGGGAAGTTGTAGTAATAATTTAAAGGATTGATAATTTAAATTACTGTAAGGACCCGACCTCAACTGAAAAGGAACTTTTGGGGTTTGTTTATCTCTTGGGCGAGAGTAGCGAGTGGAAGTCGTCAGCTGTGATATATTTAAAGCAGTAATAATTTAAAATACGGTAAGACCCCGACCTCAACTGAAAACGATCCGTTGCTGTTTTGTTTATTTTTTAGGCGAACATAATGAGCGGAAGTTGACAGCACTAATAATTTTAATAATTCAAATGAACACGAATGTTACAATTGAATGGAAAGCACTTAGTTAGCACAAATGGCATTAGAGTATGCTAGTCCGGCGACCTTCGGATAAGATCGGGAGTACCACTGATAACGCGCCCCTCTTGTAAAGTTGCAACAATATTTCTGTCATATGGCTGCATTTAATGCAATAAAAAGTAGTTTGCATCATTCACTAAATATAAGGAAGTGTCGAAGTAGCAAAAGATTTTCCATTGCTCATTAAGTAATAAGACTGTAGAAAATAGTCCTAGTGTTGGAAAGCAGTCAAGCAAGCACTACACACACGATGTGTAAAACCTATGGATAGTTCAAAACTATATTATTGCCCATTGATTCGGTGAAAATGACTAAAGACGATTCTTTAGGGATAGTCTACTTCTACAAGCCTTGGATGCTCCTTGTCACAAGAGAATAGCTTTGCGGAAGGTATAGTATAGATAGTTACTTGTCACCAGATAATTGTCTTGCGCAAGATATGTAGAAACTGGGCAAAGTCCCATCCCAACTGCTAAAATAAAGATTTATTTCTGTCCAATTTTATTTAACGAGTACATGAATGTTTTAGGACAGTTAGTTCTTTGAACCGTGCCTAACTAGAGATACTGTTTGTTGTTCATTATTATATTTATTGCCGCTATGTACAGCGACGAGGGCAGGAAGAATTTGCTGCCCTATAGGTTACCAACCTTTTCTAGGTAGAGTAAAGATTTCAAAATTTATTCCATGGTTCCTTAGCGAATTTCCCTAGATTCCGGATTCGAACTGATACCGCTTCTCACTCGAAAGTGCTAAGTTGTTGCCCAACCATAATCAGTCATCACAACCTCAGGAAAAAAAAAAGAAGAGGAATAATGCCAATACCACTCAATTTTCTCCAGCGGTCACCCATCCATTAACAATCACGCCAATTGTTCCTGTTATCGGACGAGAAAAGATATGCAAGTGTTATAAATGTTTGTCATGCTATTAGTCTTGATATAAACTCAGACCCTTCTCTAGTTCCAGGGGTTATACCTACTTGTATTACTAATTATCATTTGGAACCTCACCTTTAAGTTATTTCGTTCAAGACATTAGTTACTTCTTTTTAGACTCTAATCAAATCATATTTATTAAGTATGTCTATGAAGTTTTATTATGATTTTATGTCTCAACCTTCTCGTGCAATTTATGTGTTTTTAAAACTAAATGGTATTAAGTATGAACCAAAACCAGTGAAATTAGGAAACCGTATGTAAAATTTACTAATTGATGTTAATTTTAATTTATACCATGAACAACAAATGTTATTATCTGTAACAGTTGAACAGAAAACTGAAGAGTTTATGAAAATAAATCCCATGGGTCAAGTTCCTGTCATTGATGATAATGGATTCATAATCAGAGAAAGGCAAGGACTAAAAAAATCTAGTCTGATGAAAATATAGTTATCTGTATTAGTTTTATGGTAAAATATCAAGTCAGAGAATTTGTTTTGGTTATTGTAATCTTAATTATTTTTTAGCTATCTCATGGATTTTTGGAAATATATCTGATACTACTTCCCTTTAGCAACTCCAAGATGTTGGGTGGTCACAAACCTCAAATTATATGGCTTAGCTACATGCTGAAAGTAGCCGGCATTAATTTTGCTATTTTTTCAACTAATGCAGTTCCCCATGTTTTATTGCCATTTATTTTCTCCCATTCTTCTAGCATGACTAACACTTGGTACCTAGGTTACAAATATTATGCTGTTACTATTCTTCTAGATCATAAAGATACTTTGGTAGTAGCTGTTTTTACATTCTGATTCCTGACAAAAGTCTGCAAATTTTCGTATATCTGTAATGCATTTTGTACGTAGAACCAATTTCTGCCATGATTGATCTCTTGTTCCTGAGCTCTTAAGCTACTTTTAATTAATGTCTTTTGTTTCAAAATGCTAACTTGCATGAATAATTATTTAGTAGAAAAATAATATGGTATATTTAATGTACTTTAGAATAAGATAATCAGATATAAAAACAGAATAGAATAATAATAATATAAGATATAATAATGCCACATTCTACGTAAGACAGAGTGATTAAAAATTATAGAGTGCACCTTGCTGGCAAATAAAAATATAATGTAACTGAACAACTGCATATATTTAAGTGATATATGTAACTAGATTATATGGAATTTAACTAAACCCAAGCTACTAAAGTTAGGAAAGAGAAAAATTGTTGTTAGGTACTTGGTCAATCCAGTTAGTGGTTATGAAAGTTAAAAAAAAAAAAGTGCCCAATTAGGAAATGAGAAATAAAATAGTGGATCCATTTAGCTGCCAGTGGTAGGGAAATACGTATATATCTTATGTTTTATGCTTAAACTTTTTTTTTTAACAGTGTTGGTATTCTTCGCTATTTGTGCCGTGAAAAGAATGTTCCTGATCACTGGTATCCTAAAGAAAGTAAAGCACAAGCCAAACTAGATGAATTTATTGAATGGCAACATCTTGGTTTACGCTTACCTTGTGGGTTCTTCTTCAAACTTCAAGTATTACACTTTATTTATTTATTTCTATAGGAATTCTTTCTTTCTATATTTTTGTTACACTTGTTTGATTGGCATTGCAATTGTTGGTGTTTAATAAAAGCTTTCTATACAACTATTCATTCATTTGAAAAAATGAACAGATTTTATGTCTGCTTTTGAGCTTTTGGTCTTCTATATTAATTGATTATAATATAATGCAGAATCACCTTTTTTTAGTGGTTGGAACCAATTGTAACTGGAAATGATCCTTTGGAAAGTGACATAAAGAGATTCAGAGCTTTGATGTTAGCTAGCTGTGATAATATGGAAAAGATATGGTTGAATAATAATAAGAAATTTCTTTTTGGAAATCATCTGAGTATTGCTGATCTCCTTGCAGTAATGGAGTTGGAACAGCCAAGTAAGTTCTGATGTTATTATAAAATCTACATTTTTTATTATTTTACTTTTTTTTTTTTTTTTTTTATAAATTTCATTGAATTTCTTTCTTGCAATGTGCTTAGTCCGTCCTATTTTCTGTTCTAGGAATAATTTTAAAAGATTGTTTTTACCTACTTAATATTAATAATAGGATGTAATTGATTTTCATCTTTTAGCACAAATGTATTAAATTTTAATATATCATTCCATAGATCGTGATTGGATAATCGGTTTTAATGCTGTTACACACAAGCGAATAAAATGTGCAATGACATGGAAATCCGGTCTCCACTCATATTTTTCTCTTCTAAATTTTAAATTTAATAATAGATTTAATAGGTAAAAAAAATAATTAAATTACATTAAAACTTTAAATATTTGCATGCATATCTTTATCTATGATATGGGAAATTTGTTTAAACCTTCAGTTTCATTCTATTAAAATCAAAATCATTTAGTTTAGCCCAAAAAGTGCAAAATATGCAATTTTAGATAGATAGATAAATAAAAGAACTTTATTCTTTTATGCAACAAAAATCGTCCATTTAAAAAAAAATCGTGCAATTAGCCCAAAAAGAGTAAAACTTGGAATTTTGTGTAATATTATATTTTAATATATGTTGTGCAGTGAATAAATAATTGGTTTTAAAGATGTTACACACAAGCGAATAAAATGTGCAATAACTTTACTTATGACATTTGGTACAAGGATCAGGCTTGTTAAGTTATGAAAAAATCAGATGATAAAATGTATAATCTCTAAAATATCAAATGCAGTTTCAGATGGTAAAATCATAGTGTTTGGGATCTCATCATTCTTATGATAAACTTACGAAGGTGAAAAATCATTTCTTTTCATAAGAGCAAAAAAAAAAAAAAAATGATACATTCTTCCATGTATAAGAGCCGAGTTCGATTATTTTAATTTTTTTGTTGGTGTTGTTTTTCTTTTATCTCATAGTTTCACATGCATTTATCGTTTTACCTTTATAATAATAAGCATATCTGTTAATTTGACATGGAAGCTTCGAACTTTCAGACGTTTTTTGTAAAAATGCAACTGCGATTTCAGCACTTCCTAATACCGTATCAGATTTGTAACTTCAGCCATAACTACTGTATATACTGTAGCAATAAAGGCTGTATCAACTGAAATAGTTTCAAAAAATAACAAAAACAAAAAATCAAATTTTTCACCTTCATAAGTTTAACATGGGACCGACGATATGGCCCCACCACTAATGTAACTCTAATATATATTATTGTTAGAGCCAAATGATAACTAATAAGTGGATTGTAGTTTTTAAATTTTTTACTCACCTCAATCTTGCTGACTTCCTACTTTCAACTTCCTAATTCGGCCTTAAAACCAGGATGTGGGGAGGGATGGATAGGAAAATAGGATAAGCATGAACCTTTTGTAGAAGCCACGAGCCTTCTCTTTAACATACACTCCCGACCGGGGACAAAACCAAAGACGAAACAATCTCTATCTTTTCTGGCCTTCTCCTCTCATGAGGTCTCAACAAATGAAACAGGATTAAAATCCTATCTTACAGGTGGCTTAATGCCCAGTTAAATTTTCTTCCGTTAGAGCGCAGCATCTCCTAGAGGATCCCGAAGCAAAATTTCTGTGCTAACAATTATAAAAACTCAACTTTTAGCAATTTAGAATCAATATTGAATTTCACTTGTTATAGAAAATAAATATCTTGAGTGCTATATAAATTTTGTTTATGTAAGTATGTTTTTGTAATTTTTATTTCAAATGCCATCATATTTTAAAATAGTATATCACCATAAAAGTTTGGCTGATGTTTCTACAATTTTTATTTCAGAACTATGTGGCTATGATCCTCGAATTGGAAGACCACGATTAACTGCTTATATGGATTCTGTTAAATCTGAAACCAGCCCATATTATGATGAAGCGAATAAGATCATCGACAAACTTGCTGCCATGAGCAAACAATAGCGCTCCTTTTGGTGTTTAAATTCTTCCTTAAAGTAGAAAATTTTAGTTAAGTTTGTTTGGTAAGAATGCTGAAGTCTGCATTTATAAAACTGAATTGATTTATAGGTTATAGTAGAACATAGATAATAGGTTATATTTTTTTTTTTTATCTGGCAATATTTTTTTAATCTTAATTATGAGATTAGAATAAGCAATTCATAGTTTAAAAAATATTTTCTTCCTAAAAAATTATAAAACGAAATTACTCCAATTATTAAACGACCATTATCAAAATTTCTTTGCTTCTTTGTTCTTCTAAACATCAGAAAATTTTGTAGACATTTTTTTTTTTTAATTTAAATGTTTTTGTTAAAAGTGTTTGAATCTTATAATAAAAATCTCAGAACTTTTTAATAAAGGCTACATTGGTATTTTTGAAAATTTGAATACAATTCTTTAAAAAAGAACATTGAAAAATAAAATAAATTAAAAATATGGGGGAGATGATCCCGATGAGGTTTACTGGTAGTTAAAGAAGTTCGAATCAGGCATGGAATGTTTTAATTATAAATATCAAAAATAATTTTATGCAAGATGGGAACAAATATTTTACATTTAACTTTTGTATTTTGAATGGAAGTTTTACCTCTATAACTTGGAATGTCTAATAGCCTAACCTGGGTTTTTCAAAATACACATAGCTCTTAACCAATTCCTCATTCCCTTCAAATTTATGTTTCATTCTATATAATAACCTATATAACTGAAATGAAATTGGAATTTAAACCATAAATGTATTTGTTTAAGAGAAAGCAGTATTTTTTATATTGATATCCTTAAAAAAACTAGTGCTTGGTCCATTGTTTCTAGGTACCAGTTAAATATATTTTATTATGTTGGATAAATTTTTTTAATACCATTCATAATTATTGAATAAAAAAAAAAATAAGTTGTGTTACCAATAGCCATAAATTGGTGAGAGTATTTAACCTAAGTGTGCTTTAAAGTATTAACATTTAAGATAAATTATGTTTTAATGCATATTATACATTTAAAATATTGAACTGCAAAATTGTTGAAAATATGTGTAGCTCAAAATTTAGTATTTGTTTTTAGTTTTAATTTAATGATTGTTATTTTTGTATTAGAATTTCAGAATTTTTCAAACTTTATTGTTTATATTTATAGTTTTTGTTAATTGTTAATAGTATTACGTATTTTATTCTTGCTGTGGTTCCGAAAAAAACCCACTAATTTTATATAAAATTGATCGGTGAATATCGGAAAAATTGTTTATTTTTTTAAAAATATTGTTATGTGGGTTATTGTTTATTATTTATAATAGTTATTATTTGGCTGTGATCTTGAAGCAAAATTTGTCAATTTTTTACCCATGACAATTATTTTAAATTATTTTGTACTACCTATACAAAAGTCTATTTATTAACTACCTCAAATAGTTTAAAAATTACTTTACAATAAATAATTTTTAAACCCTTGCTGAAGAGTATTAAAACAATGTACATAAGAGTAATAAAACAGTGTATATAAGAGTATTAAAACAATTTATATGAACATGTAATACAGAGGACACATTCATCTTCATTTATTTTTATACTTATTAAAACATATTCATCAATTTTATTACTAATTGAAAATATAGTTTTCTGATTGAATTAAAAAATAAAACTAGATGTTATTTCTATGAGCCTTATTTTCAGTTTAGTTACTTACACTCTTTCTTTCAGTTAATTAAATATTTGTTTATAGGAGAACATTAAATCAAGACAATCTTATGATTTTAATTATTGTTTACCATCTTGCTAAACAATAAAAAAAAATCTTTTAACCCTAGAATGGTATCATTATTGTATATTTGCATGTTGGTAATAATAAGTAAATTCTACTCATATAGAATGCTAACTGCATAAAATCAGCATCTAATTTTAGGCATATTTAGAAATAGTTTTATATATATATATATGTATATATATATATATATATATATATATATATATATATATATATATATATATATATATATATATATAACATAAAATCAAAAACTAAATTTATATCATGAACGAGCATGGCCTATTTAATTTTATATGTATGTATATATTAATTTTATATTTATGTCATTTTAATAACATGTGACATTTAAAAGAAAGCAAGACATAAGATTTACATCATAGTATTCAGCTATTACCTTTTACATTACAGACCAGTAGAATTACATACATAACATAATTAAAATGAATTATTTAAAAAATAGATAAGAATTACGTAACCATTTTAAAAAATATTAAAAATTAGTGATGAAATTTTGGAAAAAATATTGTTTACCATGTAACAATAGATTTTGAACAAAATGTCAGTTATTTTCTAGTACAACTAGAATACTGGCATATATGTTTTTTCAATTATGCTTCCTTTACCTACCTACACTGTAGGGATGGGAATCACCAACCTGTTTAACCGAAAACGAGTTTTTTCACTTTAGTCAACTTTTTTTTTTGTCCGTTAAAATAAAATAATCCAATAACCGGACATAAAAAACGAATGTGTAAAAAAAAAAATTCGTACAACTACAAGAGGGGCGCGTTATCATTGGTACTCCCAATCTTACCGAAGGGTGAGGTGTGCTAACTAACTGCTTTGCATTCAATTGTAAAATTCCTATTCATTGCAATTATTAAAATTATTACTGCCTTAATTACATATTATTTAAAATTATTTTAATTATTTATTTAAAATAGTGCTATCGACTTCCGGTGATCTGGAGAATAATTTAAAGGATTGATAATTTAAATTACGATAAGGACCCCACCTCAACTGAAAAGGAACTTATGGGGTTTATTTATCTTTTGATCGAGCGTAGCGAGCGGAAGTCATCAGCTGTGATCTATTTAAAGCAGTAATAATTTAAATTACGGTATGACCCCGACCTCAACTGATAAGGATCAGTTGCTATTTTATTTATTTCTTGGACGAACGTAATGAGCGGAAGTAGACAGCACTAATAATTTTAAATAATATCTAATTAAAGCAGTACTAATTTTAATAATTCCAATGAACACAAATGTTTCAATTGAATGCAAAGCAGTTAGCACAAATGGCGCTAGAGTATGCTCGTCCGGCGACCTTCAGGTAAGATCGGGAGGAACCAGTGATAACGCGCCCCTCTTGTAAAGTTGTACCTCTAAATTAAATGAACCAGGAAAGAAAGAAATCAAAAACGTATGAATACCAGTTATTAACGTTATTAGATACACAAAAAAAATATTATAATTGTAAAAATAGGCTCATCAATCTTTATTTGGTGTTATCATATTACCAGTGTACATTTTAGGGTTAGAATATCGACTCTCGATATATCGGAGTTGAAAAACCGATATTTTCTATCGATATCTTAATATCTGCTATATCGATATTTTGCAACGATATATCGATCACACAATATGTTAAACTATATTACAGTAGAATCTCGATAATTCATACCCCTGTAATTCGTATATCCCGATAATTCGTATGGATTTTCTGGTCTCTTGAAAATCACCCTTTATTTCCTATATAAACACTGCAATCCGGTCCCCTCGATAATTCGTATTTATATCGAATATCGATATTTGCCTTTCGATATTCCAACCCTATTACATTTATGGTCTTTGCCTGTGCTACTACTAGTACGCTGTCTGATATCGTTTTCTTTGATGTTTGAATAAGTATTACATGATCTTTGTCTTCAGACCAATATAATATCAGAGACAATATAAAAATCCAATGAATGTTTGTATTTCATCGATCGTGACTCTAATGCTTGGTTTATTTCTTTAGCATATTCCTCTGTTTCAGATTTGATAAATTCGAAAATATCCAAATCAAAAACATGTTCAAATATATCTATAGATGCTAGGCCGTACAATATTTTCAAATTTGCATTTTGCTGCGTCACCTAAGCTTCCAAAACTATAAGTGGGATTGGTTTTGGACCAGCTTGTTAAAGAATCAGTTTTAGTTTTCTTTTTTAATAATCATTAATATTAGTGGGAGGCTTAAGGGCATTTTTTTTGCGTTTACTGGAATTTGATGTTGATATCTCATCTTCGTCACTACTGCCTTCATTTTCAACACCATTTTTAGCCACAACAATTTCCACAACAACAATTATTGTTACCTGGTGTTCCTCTATCACACCGAGTTCCATTTTTCCTCGAATATCCTTTGCAAAAGGGCAACCTAATTCTTCATCATCAAATTTTTTCCTCATCAGCAAGGTCATCAGGATCTGGAGGTAAAGCGATTATGTCGGCTTCAATTTGAGAAGAAAATAAATAAACTACTGCTTGCTCTATTGTAGTAAATATTTTATTGTGAGTCATATTGACCTATACATGAAAGAAAAAAAGGCAAATATGAGAACTGCTAATACTGTAGACCAGCATCCTATATATAGGATAGCTACTTTATAAATAAATAAATAATTTAATATTTTTACTTTCTAATCAAATTATTTTTTTTTTATCTTCTATAACAATAAGACTTTACAAAAATTTAGCCAAAAATTTAGTTAAAAATTTATTTTTCTTTATTTAGTCTTCTTAGGATTATCCACACAGAAAATAATATACAAATCTACCAAAACAGAGATCTTAACAGATCAAAAATAAAACACAAACTGCTATCTAGAAGGGTGTAACCTAATTAGAGTGTTTACTAGACGCGCATTGTCATGTTCTGGGGGGTGGGAAGGAATATAATTGTAGAAGTGAGTCTATAATGAGTTCCACATTGTCTGTCCTATAAATAAGACTTCGAGCGCTAAAGGGTTACTGAGTTTACTTATTACTGTAGTTGTACCATATAACAGTTATTTTAATTTTTAAAGTAAATGTATATAAGTTAAAATGCTTTGGATGGATTAGATTTCACCATAGCATGGGAAGTTAAGTGGGTTAACAACACGTAGCAGACTTTAGCGCCTAATCCCTGAAACATATCTTGGTTATTATATCTTATTGGTGTTTATATCTGAAACACTTCCAAGGAGGACATGCCTGTTACACTTGAAGGGGTTGATGGATGCGGGGTTCCAGAGACTGCAGTCCATGTCCACTGGAGATATATATTGCTATCGGTGAAAGGACTCTGAGACATGACGCTTTGGTGAAATTTCCTGGGAGGTCTTACGGAGAAGGGAAAGCTACTTCTCAATGTTGAAATAAACTTCATTATCAACTGCTTGAGGATTAAGTAAGCACCTGAATTTAGTAGTTGATAACAAACACTTAGTATTTATCGCAGATGTAAAGTTTAAAAGCTCAAAACAGATTTATAAATATATTGATAAGTTCAAAAGTTAGTCATTAAAATAAAATACCGTCGGATCGATGCAAAAGTGGCCTATCTGATAATTTGAGGAACTGTGTACATTGGATTTGAATTGTGGTTACAGAAATAAGACAGCCAATTTTTTAATTAAATTAGTCGTATTTTGTATTCTTAATTACTGATGTCACGTATTCAGTTAGGTATTTTTGGCATTGCTAAGAGAATAGAAAATCAAGCGTTAAAATGCAAAATAACCCCAAAATAGGGAAATTTGCATATACTCCATTTTGGCATTACCCCGACGAGGTTGTTTTGTTAGTTCATGTAAGTTCGTTCTTAGAAATACAAACAAAACAAACTTTAATTTTAAAAGATTTTTAATTTTTTATACTGTTATCATCTAAAGTGCGATATACTTATCAGGAATCGTTCAAGGTGAACATACATTCCATTACATAGTTTTGTAGTTTTTCTACTGTCTAAATGTCGATACCGCTGTGTGCTTAATCTACATTATGATTTTATTGCGGTAAAATGTTTAAATTTTAGATTTTCTATTTTGGCACTTATTTATCGGGATATAAAAATGAATTTGAGTTCTATCTTGTTTAACTCATGAACATATAAAGCAAAAAAAAAAATAAACGGATTGTAGTAAAAAATATTTTAAGATTAAGAAATGACAAATGATCACTTTCACAGTTTGCTTGCTTTGCATAACAAATAATAAAAAACGAATAACCATTTTTCAAATTCGTATCATATTTTACTTTATTTTATTTATCAAAATTAGAAATAAATCGGACAGAGGCTGTATCTACTAAACACCCAAAGGATTTTAAAGGAGTAGGATTACTTGGTTGTTATTTAATGTACCGCCCAGTTTACAGAAAAAAGGTCAATTAAATTTCTACGCTCAGAAATTTTTTGGAAATTAGTGTCATATGGATTCAGAAAATGTATGCGGTGGAGGTAAGAAACTTTTACAAACTAATTAAACTTTTATTATCAAATATTCCTATAATGCTTCTTATACACTAAAATGATGAAGTATGGTTAAGGAGGCAATGAACTGTAATAGTAATTAGTAATCAGAAGGATAATGCTCCGTTTGCCATAAAGTATGAAAAAAAAATCGGTATTGAAACACTTTTCTTTATTTAACTATCATTTTATTTTTCTAGGTTGGACATCCTGTTGTCATCTTGATGGGATGAGACAATTGGAAAACGAAAGATAGCCACATCTAATATTTTAAATCTTTTGTTATCAACTTTGATATTATTTTAATTGAATAAAACAATGCAAATTCGCATTTTATTATATTCTATTATATATATTTTTTGTAACTATTATGTATTTATTATTTTATCTGAGTCCCATAATATTGTGAAATGCTAATTTGAGCAACACGCAATCGGTCAAAATGTAGTAATGAGTACGACTGAGAAGGCAAAAACTTTTGAAAAACTGAAATAATCATCGATTCATTAAAAGGAATATTAGGCTCTTCGCTGGCGAGGCCATAATGAAAATTAAAATAATGTGAAAAGAAAGAAAGATAGATTATGAATTATATTATATAAGGTATATTATATATTATATAATACCTTAATTATATAAGTAAGGTATAAAAAAAAAAATATATAAAAAGTAATAACTATAATAACTACTAGTATGAAGATGGAGGAGTATGAAAAGTATATTAAGATTATTATGATAAAACAAATAATGTAAATAATGAAAAATTAGTTAATTAAAAATGTTGATAGTGTAAATAAAGAAAAATTAAAATAAGGTACAAAAAAGAAAGGAAGGTTATGAATTATAGTAAGATATAATGAAATACATAAAAAAATGTAAACAAAATAAAATTAAATAAAGAAGTCTTATTCTAACTAATAAATAAATCTTACCCTAATGGGAGAAGAGAAAGGTTAGGACCCCATGGTTAATGGAAGTTTCTAATGATCTTCAAGAGTTGGGAATAGTTGAAAGTGACATCGGAGATCGATCATCACTCAAAGGGATTTTGAGACAAAAGAGGTTCCAGAACAATCCAGATGAAGAAGACAGACAGGTGCCCTCTGGACGAAGGAGAGGAAGGAAAGACACGGCCAGAGAACGCGCATGTACTGGGCAAACATCAAAGCACACTCCCAGCAAAAACGTTGAATATCGTGGTCCTTAGTTGGACTATTCGAAATAAAAAAATAAATAAAATAAGGAAGTAATATATAAAGTTATGTAAACCTAAAGTAATATAATCATAAGTTAACATAATATGTCGGAGAAAAAATGAATAAGGAATTCTTAACATTTAAAATATTGTTACTTAATAAGATTTAATATACTTTGAAAACGCATCATTACTGAAAAAGTCTCAAATACCGCGATAAATTATTGAACGGCAGAGTAGCTTTAAGTCGGTTGTCCAACGAGCTTCAAATTTTCTTGCGTTCAATTTTTGAGAGTAAAAATATAAAATATAAAATCGACCCTCTTTAGGCTTAAAGTGTTCCTGTTCGGAAGAAGTCATCTTGTTTTTTCCAGTGACTCTTGCAAGCGGAGAATTAAATTTTTCAAAATTGGAGTTGATAAATACATTCATAAGATTGACGATGTCTTGAAAAACTTAATTCTTTGCAGTTGATTGAAGATTGAAATATAATTGCTTGTCAGCTTGATATATCTGTAACGATCAAACAATTCGTACAGTCAAAGCATGCAAAGTAAATTTCATATAAGTAATCGAATCATAATTATTTGTTTTATATTGAACAATTTTTGTATAAAACATTCATATAATTTTTTTTCGGCAGAATTTAATAAATTTAAGAATTTTGGCTATTATTAATATTTAATTAACCATTGATATTCATAGAAAAACAAATGAAAATAAGATGACCAGAATTGATACTTTAGTACTCACTTTCACCACGAGAGCCGTTGCATCTAAATTAAACAACAAGGGTGAAAAGAAATAGATAAAAGGATATAAGTGAATGATGAGAAATGAAATTTATTGATGGCAACTTTTCAAACAATTTTTATCCAGTTCACCTACCTATTTTCTTTTGAGATCAATGCAAATAATGTTAATCAAGAATTTAATTGGTAAATTTTATAAACACAACTACGCCAATATAATAGTTACAACCTAATTTTTATTTTCAACAACTATTAGACAACTTTGAATGTAACATATAGATACAAAGGACATTGGCGTGCGCACGGGGGATGTTAAAAGTTCACAGGTACGCAAACGCAAAAGCAAAAAAAAAAAGAAAAGTTTTTGGAACTAAAGTTTAAAAACTTCAACAAAAACTTTTTTAGCCCAAGAGTGTTCAAATTTGGCACAAATGCTCCTTGAAGAGGCCGTATAGTGATTTTAATTTTTTAATTCCGATCAAAGATGCCGGTCGTATTATTGTCCCCGCACCATCAAAAATGTTTGTTTTGCAGTCACGACCAAATGCTTTGTTGTTCGATATTCGTCAAATTTGGCATGAATATTCCTTAATGGCATTTGATATATATATCGAACCTCTCTATATAAAACATGAAGGTTCCTTGAAAATAATTCGATATATGGAAATTTCGATATATAGAAATACTGAAATTGTTCACTCTTTTCAACCTAAAAACAATTACAGCTATTCTTTAAGGCAATTTTTTGGAGTTAATGAAATAACAATGATAATTTTTTAGGATTAAGGAAAAACAAAACTGAACGATCAATAGAACTTATTAGGAAAATTGTACGAACTACATCTGTGATTGCAGATTTTTTACAAATGTAAATTTATAATTTAATAAGGAGATGTATTAAACGTATATGCAAACGTACATAAAAATAAATTTATTTTTGTTTTCCCGCAAAATAGTATCCAATATCTATTTCTGTATAATTCGTCATCGAAGTCATGTCAAGTAACAATATTCACAACAAAAAAGGCAAATTTAAACTTAATTTAAAGTGAAAACTTCACTCTATGTTTGGAAAAAGATTCAGAGAATTTAGGTAGTCCCTGAAACAAGATCTTCTCTGAATTTCCATTGCTTTGCAAACCAAAGAACATTTTTTTTTCTTATTTAATTATTACCCATTCTTTTGTACGTAAACTAAGGTCCCTTTTTCATGACAATCATATTTTATATTTTTTGACATAGGAATTTTTTGTTTGATATATAAAATTTTTTTCGATATACAGAACACTTTTTCCTATTATAAAATAAAAATCTAGTATAATAAAAATTCAAGGTTCCTGAAAAAAGATCGATATATAGATATTTTCGAAATATGGAAGTTCGATATACAGAGGTTCTATATATTTTATAAAACCACAAAATTTTAAAAACTGTTTAGCTTAGTGGAATCGTTTTCCCTGAAATTTATTGACCGATAGTATGTTATGTCCTATTTGAACTAGACCGTTTGGCATTTCGTATGTCTCTGTCATTATTTTATCATATCTTTATTTTATTTTTATAAGCATTGACGCGGATGGTGAATGAAATAATTAAAATATTATTATAATACAATATTTGTGAAGAGATTAAATTATTTTTTAATGAAAAAAAATTGATCAATTCTTTAATAGGTTCTGTGATTATTTGTGAATTATCTTTGATATCTTTACTTCGTTTCCCTCGGATTTTTTTTATATTGAGATTTGGAATTATATTACTGGTGTCGTATTTTAGCGAAGGACGATGTGAAGAGGTTCATGCAAAATCACATTCTTATTCAGGAGATTTGGGTTGCGATTGGAATAGCTGGATGCAAAATAAAATACAAATCCCTAAATTGGTTCGCGATTTCTACCGTCCACTGAGCTACTAGTTATATAAGGAATCAATAATTAAATTAAATTAGGACGGTTGTAGAATGTTCTCTAATAATGGTTACCTGATAAATGATAGTTGATTTTAACCGCTTTGCACCTTAAATTCTTTTTTAAAAAATTAAATAGAGCAAGAAAGAAATCTCACACGTGCCGATAAAGTTAGTAAATATAAACACGTATAGTTACCTTCATTATCACGTTTAAGTAGCATTGATATTTTTAAAACTAATTTAATGTAATTTAAGGTTATCAGCCTTTAAAGTTGCCTTCGACTAATCCTCTTCACAGAAAAGAAAGATGGCGTCGTTGCATTATTCTACTATCTAAAAATCCTTTCGCATTAATTTAAAAATATAATAACACTTATAATCCGACACATCCAATTAAATCGCCAAGGCTTTATAATATACATAAGGATTTTATTAATTACTGAATATAAAGAGTTAAACTTTATCACGCAAGATAAATACCCGGTCTAAAGTATGAATACGATATAAAAATGATCAAGTAATGGAATTTTCTAAGCAATTTTCAAGGACTTGAAAATGAACCACGAAAGTTAAAAAATATTTATATAGTAACTTAATTTACAATGGAATATTTATTTAAAATATCCCTAAAGTAATTGAGAACAACTTTTTCCTTACTTCTTTATAATTAATTCTACATTAGAACTAACGTTTCGGGATTCAATCTAATTAATAACATGTCGACGTCTTTTTTACTTCCTTTTATGCAGTAATCGCGAAAATTTACGGTTTTCATATTTCGATGGAAATATCAATTTTGACCATCCCTGAATCCATTTTGAATAGTTTCGTCGTGACGTGTGTACGTACGTACGTTCGTTCGTATCTCACATAATTCGAAAACGGTTAGGAATGGTTAGCAGTAGTTAAAATTTTGTATTTGGAATTGCTGTAACATCTAGTTTTGCATCTCATTTTTTGTACACTAAATGATCACCGGAAGTGGTACTTTACTCGAAGGTCATCATAGATTTTCATCAAAAAGTATATTAAAATATAGTGCAAAACTTCTCAAATTTGATATATGAGACTAATATATTAATATAAATAACACACTAGATTTTGGTTAAAATTGACAAACCGGAAGTGGTACTTTATTTGAAGTTCATAATAGAAATTTTAAAATTAAATGGTTCCATATTAATTTTGGAAATAAAATTCTGAATCTAACACTTTATTACGACTCAGAAGACCTTCACAAGTAACCGACAGCAATAGACGTCGCGACACCGAGTGTCGTTTTTGAGATACTGTTATCTTCGGAATCTAGTAACCAAACAGTGATTCAGGATCACTTTCTGAGCCACCGGTTTATAGTTTAATAGGCGTACAAGGAAGTAATGTGGTGACCACATCAGATATTTTGAAAAAGGCTTAAACGCCAAAAAGTCGAAATTTACGTTTCAATTTATTATCCGGCGTAAACACCTCATCTATCGATTCTCGGTTACGATATAACGGACAAAATTGGTCTAAAAATCGACTAATGATGACATAAGCACCAAACACTGAAGACTCTCAGTTTTCTCTCCGGCCTGGACCAGTGCTTGAAGCCTTACAATATATAACAAATATAAAATAACAAATTTTTGCCACCTTAATAAACTTCTGCTGTACACAATAAATAATTAAATAAAAAAAAATGTTATTTGGGGTTAAAACGTTTTTTGTGTTTCCTGTAAAGCTTACTAAATGGCGTTTAAGCCTTTTTCAAAAAACGACGTTGATATATGAAATAAAAAAAAAAACCATTGCGCAATTTACATCAAATAACAATTAATATTTAATTGTATCTAAATTATCATTCCTTATTATTTATTCTAAGTTCACACTTATATTCATTAATAATTTTTGCATGTATTTTCCTTTTAAACCACAATATATCCATATTGCATATTGAAAATACTTTGTCAATATTATTACTAGTCAAAAATTTCAAATTTCAAAAGGAATGCTTGTTACATACAGTTACTTTCCACGATTAAATAACTTAATTATTGTAATAATATTAATAAAGCATAATAATTTCATCTAGGATTATATTAGTAATAGAATATAAAGGATTTTATATAATAATGTTCAACTGCATCATATGAGATATGATATAAATTAATATCGTTCTTAAGTACGAATATAATATAGAAAGAATCAAGAGAATTATCTTAGCAATTTTCAAGCACCTAATGAATCATGAATATAATAATAATAATAATAATAATAATAGCTTTATTCACAGAACTATAAGCCTCTCCCTTGGGAGGTAAGAGTCTCGGTTATAAATACATAAAATTTGCCATTACTTCAGTTAGGAAACATTTTAGATTAATATTTATTTTTAATTATTATTTATTTTAGATTAATATTTTTTTCAAATTAAGAAAGCATGAATGGACCGAAAGCATGATTTCGCGGACGAAAAGTAACAACTGATTATTGATCTTTAAACCTCTGTTCATGCGGGATCGAATGAAAGATATCATCTTCGTGCTACCAATCTTACTCGTGGGTTCAAGGGTGTACTATAAAAATAAATAAAGACTGACAATGACACTACTTTTTATATGAAGACATAAAAACTGATTCTATATATATATATATATATATATATATATATATATATATATATATATATATATATATATATATATATATATATATATATATACAGTGGAGCGTCGATTATCCGAACGTTTGATTATCGGAACGTTTTTTATATATATATATATATATATATATATATATATATATATATATATATATATATATATATATATATGAGCGTAATTTTAATTTATTTGATCATGTACTTGATATGGTACTTATTGGTATTGTTAAAATTATTGTTATTTTGAATAAAATTAAACGAAAAATAAAATTATTTTTCCCAGAACTTCTATAAAGGAAGCCATCCTTAATTATTTCTCAGAAACTGCTTCGTTAAATAGTATTTGTATCTGGCTCATAAGTGTGTCTGTACGAGTACGTGAATTTTGATTATCCGAACCACCACTGACAACATTAGTTCGGATAATCGACGCTCTACTGTATATTAAAAAGAACCTCATTTCACGATGGCTGAGATTCAAGGCTCTCAAAAGAGATGTAGTGGTTCGGGAAATGATGATTGTTCTCCAAGAATGATTTTCGACGACAATTAAAGAGAAAGATGTGCTGAGTAAGTTAACAAATATTAAAAAATTAGAAACACGTTGGAAGCGAAAATTATAAAATTTCCGTTATCGAAATGAAAGTAGGTTAAAAAGGACTTCGATATTATTTTTCAGTCGAAAATCAGTGCTGTCGGAACTGGATCAGCCTAAACCTGGCTACGATTCCACCAATGATGGTAACACTGCAAAGATTTTTTTTAGGGATCCTTCGTTAGCGTCGAATACCACAGGCCTTAACGATAATCTTCTCCATCGATTAAGCATTATCTTAATAACGTTGGCCAGTGAGTTTTGCATAGATGCTGATAAATTTGATGCCTACTCAAAGGAGATTGCTGAACTACATGTGAAGGAGTATGGTTGGTACCAAATCCCTCCACCATTCCTAAACCAAATTTTGATTAACGGAGGAGAATTCATAAGTCACTTGGGAAAAGAAGCGCAAGAATCTGCAAATAGTGTGTTCAAATTCGTTCGAGAAAACCGTACTCGAAAGGACAATCGAGTCCAGACGAATAATGATCTGCTGCACCATCTTCTTGTGCACAGTGACCCGGGCATTTCCGAAACAGGACGTAAGGATCGGTCCCGTCTCTAAGATTTCCCTCTAGAAGTGTTATCACCTTTAAAAGAACGTACCTGCCAATCTGATGATTTATTTTAATGTCCTATTACCACAAGTCAATTATTTGTCCATTTATTGATTTATTATAACCATTATCCACCGTTTAGATACCGAAGAAGAATGAAAGTAAGCTTTTATTTTTGTAATCTGGAAATAAGTTTCAAACCAACATCAACATTTTATTTTCCGAATTATATTTATATTTATATTTTAAGCCGAAACGTGTTTTTCCAGTCTTTTTTTGCTATATCTTACAACCTAATGTTTACAGAAACTTTTTTTACCAGCGTAAAATTTTCTAGAGGATAAGGTTAAAAAATAATTTTGTCCACCTAAATCGGTCATTTAGAGCTGTAAGCCATGTGTCCCGTTCCTTTGCGGCGATTATCCAAATATGAAGGAACAGGTACCCGCGGAAATGGTTTGGTTAACCATAAAAGAATCAGCTGGACTTGCTGATACGAGACCTAATTTCTATCAAGACATCGTTCTCCACATCTATTCGCGTTTACAAATTCGTCAACCTTTTCAAATTCGTTCAGTCTTTCGTCATGTACCGCTTGTTCTTTAGTTACCATGTATTTTGTTTTAGTATCATTTATTACCAATCATTATTACCACTCATTCTCCTAGCAGCCTCAGCAAGAATAAGGTATCGGATATTTCATAAATGAATTGTCTTCAATTGTCTTTTCATAACATGTCGGCATTTCCCAAGAGCTGTACTATAAATATTCCATCACCACTTTGAATTTTGGAATTCCTGATGGCTTTCACAAGAAAAAAGGAAGGCAAGCAAACGCATCTCCTTGGTGGAAATCCTTACTCGAGAAAAGGCTCGCTTATTCCAGCTTGGACCCTCAGATAACATTCTACATCTCCATCATAAACTGGTACGTCCTCGAGAGCTTGTTAGGTATTCCGAGTTCTTGGGCAATGTTGAGTTCTTTCCAATCAATACTACTATCAGAGGCACTTTTTAAATCTACTAATAAATAATGCATTCGGATGTTAAATTCTTTGCCCTTCTCCAGCACCTGTCACAGATTGAAGACCTGACCCACTTGGCTTTACGAAAGCCGGATTGGTAAGGCCTCCAAAATTCTTTCAGCCAAGAGAAGCAGGCGATCAAAGAGCACAATAGAAAGAGCTTTCTATGCTACTGGTAGCAACAATATCCCGCGGTGGTTACTTGACTCGAGCTGGTCACTCTTTTTGTGAATAGGGCAAATTATTGTTTTGTACCAGCTCCGCGACATTGTTTCCTCCATCCAGAGAGACATAAAGAGGTCCTGAATCGTCTTGATCAGTTCTATTCCACTAGGTTTGAAGATCTCCGCTGCAAGGCCGTCATAGCCTGGTGCCTTATTTTTTTTAGCCATAATTTCTTGCTCGTCGCTAAGATGTAGATCTTCAATTGGAGATAAATGAAGTGGGAATTCTTCAGGGGAATTTTCTTCGCTAAGGAAATCTTGGCGCCATCTACCAAGAATTCTACTTCAATCGTTCGACAAAAACCTATTCTCTACTCTACATGCACTTAATCTGGATTTGAAAGGCTTTCATCCACTGTTTATCTTCTGGTAGAAGTTCCTAGACTCATAGTTAGTGTTCGTGGACTGCGGTTATTCCAACTGTTTGTTTCTGCATTGCCTTTTCTTACTCTTAAGTAACCCTTTTCTAAAGGTCTATACTCCTCTGTACCTGTTTATGTGTGTCGCTAAAGTATTAGTTTGTAGGTCCGGTTTTTGGCTACTTTGGCATCAGCGCATTCTCCATCATGCTAGAGGTTGTGCAACTACCTTCTCTGTTAGCCAAGAACTTCCCCCGTGACTCCCAAAACACCATCTTTGATCTCCTTGCAATTCCCAATGTTGCAGTTTGGAGGAACCTCCAATAACTTAATAATCTACACGCTCTCGGAATCTTTTAGCCACTAGACGTCGAGTTTCTGGGTTCGGCTTGTTGGCTATCTTTGGACAAGATACATTCAATCCCTCAGACGGGCTCTCATAAGAAGTCCAAGTCCACATTTGCTCCTCTGTAGACTAGGACATCACAAGCATCCATCAAATACGTCTTATTACGCGATGAGATGAGGATCTAGTAGATTTGGTTAGTGGTATATCCATTCGGTGATCTCTATATTTCTTTATAAATATTTCGACGAAAGTATTAATTTCCTACATTAGTTTTTCCTATTCCTACAGACCGCATGTCACTAATATGTTTAAATAACATAAAATAAAAAAAGGAACTACAACAATCACTTGAGCTTGTGCGTTTTTCGTCACTCTCCATTAACTTTTTCTTCATATGCTAGATATTAATTTTTCTAAAATCATTAGTTTTCCAAAGGTATATTGTACACATATATTACTATATATTATTTCTACATTACTATATTACTAGTAATGTATATTATATTACTACTCTTATTTCGGGAAATAGGTTCTCAATCTGGAAAAATCTTTCTAATTTTTTTTTCTTATTTAGTTAATTATACAATTCTTTCATAATTTATATTTAACCATTGTTATCACTGAAATTGAAGGTACCTACTTTAGGGAAAGCCCTTTTAAATAAGACCTAACTGATATTAGAGAACATTTAATTTTGCATTGATATCACGAGTTTGATCAAAAGTTTTATCGAAAAAGTTCTCAAAATGTGTAAAATTGATAATATAAAGTGGGCAACTCCGGTTGGTCTATTTTGACGAAAAAGTTTCTGTAACATTTCAGACATATAACTACCTTAAATATTTATTTTTGGTTTCGTACAACTTTTCGTCTGAACTAGACTTACCACATACACAAACAGGCAGAAAATTTTGCGAGACTTAGCTATTTGGAATCAGAGGACCTTAAAACGAGAACTTCCGTTGAAAACTAGGATTCTCAGTGGAAAAAGGAATTTAAAAAAAAAATGGTATCGTATTTCATGTAAAACATAAAACTCTTGTCATTATAATTTAGTAATACGTTTCGTTATCATAATACTTTAAGCCACATAATATGATTTAAAAAAAGTACTAAAAAAAAATTAACACATTTACTAAATATTCTTCATAAAAATTATAAGATCATTTAGAACATTTCAGAGAAAGTAATATCAATTAGAGAAAAATACATCTTAAGCACGTTCGAGAGCATATAAAAATGCTGAAATTGTGGAAGAGCGGTTAGTCAGTAACTTCTTACTGTAAAATCAACTACTAACGAAATGAAGTTGACATTCGTCTTAGTCTTTATTTGTGAGTATTAGTAATATAATTCATAACAATATAAAATTTATAAGATATATCTCATAAAAATATATTAGATTAAACCTATATTTATATTCATAATGTAAAGTAATTAATCTACAAGGTCTGTGCCAATCAGATACGGTCCAAACATTATTCCTACTTAATAATTATTAATCCCATTTTAAATATTAAAAAAAAAAAGAATCAATATAATTCAAAGAAATTTGCTTAAATAATTATAATTCCACAAGAAGTATGACATCATAAGGATTCAATAGAAGGATAAAAAATTATATCATTAACATAAAAATTATATTTAATTATTATACTATAAAAACTTACAAGGAAAGGATCCCGCATGTGTCTCCTAGATTTTGATGAAACTTTTTTAGGTGAATCTACTAGGCCTTAAAATATGTAGACTGTGTATGTATGAGATAACTAACGCATCCCCAGGAGCCTGGCAAAAAAATCGTGAAGTTTGCATGTGGAAAACACATTTGATTTTATATCTTTGGTCCTGATGGAGGCAGAAAAATTAGTTGCCCCTATTGCCAAGCGGAATATTAAAAGAAATAATGCACCAAAATATTCAATTAGTAGTTTTATTCAGTACTAAAAATATCTAAAACGTCTTCAAAATAGTGATTTTTTTTTTTTTTGGATTTTTTGGGGAATCGTTAGTTTTCTCAAAAACCGACCCCAGATTTGAATTTCCCACCCCAAAAATCAGTTTATTCCTAATTTTTATGAGAATCGAAAAATAATAAGTTTTTTTTTTAAAAAGGTGCCCGACCATATATATACTCACCCCTTTGAGGATTTTTCAAAATAGTTTTACATGTTTCTCCAATGTAAAAATGCAGAAGCACGAAACTTCGCATAAATTTTTACTATAATATAAACTATTTAAAAAAAAATTAGACATTATCATAAAATCGGTTTAATGGTGTTATACCCGTCATATGGATTCGATAGCTTCGGTAGTGAGGAAGCAATAAACAAATAACAAGAGTAATTCCATTTTCAATATCAAATTGTACCCACAGGCGAAGCTTTATTTTTTAAAATATTTTATTAAGAATCTCATATTAATAAAAAAGTAGATTTTAGATCTGCAGTGGGCTGCGTTCAGAAGAGATATACTAATAAAAAAATTGTATTTTTTTTGTACTTATTTCGGAATATGATTGGCTTAAAAACAAAACAAAAAATGAAGTATTTTTTCGCTCATTATATTGTCTGGTATAGCTGTTGTTGATTACAGTGGAAAATCGAACCGATAAAAAACAAATGTGGGTGGCTATAATAATTATAATGTCGACTTTTTTTTTTTTTAATAATCAATCATTATTCCATGATTGGATTCGGAGGCTTGTTACGTGAGTAAAAATTGGAATTTTTCCGATTAAATTAGTAAAATATTTTAGGAGGCAATTCTATTTATCAGCATAGATGATATTGACAGAATGATATTTCCAATACCTTGAAAAAATAGTTTATTGTACACCTTTCAACCTCTATGCGACGTCACCTCCTAAATTTGGCAGAGTTCTTTAGCATCTCGGGTGTGTGTAATTTTATATTTCATGCTCGGAACAAATCATCTTCAAAAAGTGCTTATTGGACGACGTGGATTTGAATTTTGTTTGTCGGTGCGACGCCCCCTCCTAAGTTCGGTGGACAAAGTTCTTTGGCAGTGCGCAGTTTCTTGTGTGTTTGAAATAAATTTTCAAATAATACTATTTTTATAAATTGGTTACCCTCTTTCGATGGTCACCATTTCGAAATCCTCTCGCCTTGAGTTGGAAATCAAGTGCAAATTGAATACTGAGGATGGATATTTTATAGAGGTATGGCTAAAAGTTTTCTTTAAGTATGACACAAATTTTCTCTTCGGCTCTTAGACTATGTCCTCAACGACTGACAACAGATGTCGTTCTGATTCATGCCCCCACTCTCAGCCAAACAAAGTCAGCAAACGGATAAATATTAAACCACTGTTAATTACTTATAGTAATTTTAAAATAAACGAGTGGGTTAAAAAATGGCCCACCATTAGGGATGGCCCATACCGTGGGCGGAACGCTTTAAGGAACTGGTTCCACCATCGGAACGGTTCGGAATGGATCGAGATCGTATGTAATTTCGTTCCGGAGGGATGTAGTTTTATTCCAACGTTTTTAGTTTTCAATCCAATCTGACACTTCATTCTAGTTCCGTCCGTCTAAAATATATTTGTCCGCTCAAGTGGAAAAGCGAATACAAAGTAGACAAATTTTTCACAGATATTTTCCTTTTAGCATACCTCTAAATAGATGGAAAATCGTTTGAACCGCTAATTTATCCGTTCACGAGATATTAGAGGAAAAAGAAATGAAAAGTTGGAAATTTTTCACACTCCTTTTCCTTTTAGCGTAATATTAAACAGTCGGAAAATCGTTTTGACCGCTAAAATCCATTTACCCGTTCACGAGATATTAGAATCAATAAAGTCAAAAATGTTCACATTCGTTTTCCTTATTTTTTATTTACAAAAACAAATAAAAAAATATTCGTTATTGTTGTCTATTGTTCGCAAATCGAAATAAAGTTCGCCCTACAACGGTTGGAACGATGACGGCAAGGAAGAAAAATTGTTGACCAAGATGAGGTTGGAACGAAGATGGAACGGAACTAAAAAGGGAACCATTCTTAGTGGTGGAACGGAACGAACTGTTTCGTTCTAGATGTTAGTCGGAACGGCCCATGGCAAGTTCGTTCATGTTAACTGAGAAGGTATGGTTAACAAAAGATAATATAATTCTGTCATAAAATTTTGTTTTTGTAATTGTAAATTTTTTTTCACTGCATATGCCATTTGGTTATTAATTACTGAGATAAGATAAGGCCCCCTGAACCGGGATAAGACAATCGCATAATTATACACATCATCCTTCCCATATTCCCTGTTAAATATGCATAACAAATTAAAAATGGTTGGCCCCCCAAAGGAAGAATGTAAACAAACATTAAAAAATAACAAAAACATGTATGGCTTGTTTGTATAATTTATTATACCAACGAACACTTTATAGTTCACACTTTTTATTTGTCCTTTACATAACGACGTTTCCAGCCGTCCTGCTCATTATCAAATTGAATCTACAAACATTTTAGCATTGCTAATATATCACATCAAATAAAATCAATATATCACACATTTTAACAAATAGTTTAAAAAAGATCACCAAAAAACTAACATTTCAATTATATGCAATATTGTGGTATAGTTACTATATTATTTTTAATAAGTAATTTTTCTATGCATATTGTTATTCAAAATTATTTTTTTTATTTTTTCGTCATATTGTTAAAATAAAATAAATGCAAGATGTTTTTTATCACAATTATCAGGTTTTTATTTTAGTTATTATTTCAATTTTGGCCTGTTTATTATCTTTAATAATTTATAATTATTTATGTATGTTTATTTTACAATTAGCAGAATTCAAAATTTTTGTTATTGTTTTAAAATATCTATAAATTAAATCATTGTCAGTCCTTCTCCCTTTCATTGCTTAAACAGGACTCCAGTGAATTAGGACTTGTTAAGATTTAAGTTTCAATTTCTTTTTATTATTTTTATTTTTTAATTAGTCTCTTATAATTAAATTTTAATTTGAACATAAAAACATAATTAAACATAATGTTGTCGAATGTTTTTACTTTCTTGTACGAAGTATAGGAAGTATTGTAATCCCCAAAATTTTCGGTTTTCAGATTTCAACGGAAATATCCATTTTTACCATTCCTGAATACATTTTGACTAGTTTCGTCGTGGCGTCTTAACGTACGTTCGTTCGTATTTCGCATAACTCAAAAACGGTTAGCCGTAGAAAGTTGAAATTTTGTATTTAGGATGTTTGTAAAATCTAGTTGTGAACCTCCCTTTTTGGTTACTGCTTGTACACCGAAATTGTTACTTTACTTGAAGGTCATAATTGATTTCCATCAAAAATTATATTAAAATACTATGAAAAACTTCTCAAATTTAGTATTTATAACTTGTAAATTGATCTAAATAACATATTGGATTTTGGTCTAAATTGGAAAACCAGAAGCGTTACTTTACTTGAAGGTCATAATTGATTTTCATCAAAAATTATATTAAAATACTATGAAAAACTTCTCAAATTTAGTATTTATAACTTATAAATTAATCTAAATTACATACTAGATTTTGGTCTAAATTGGAAAACCGGAAGCGTTACTTTACTCGAAGGTCATATTAGACTTTCATCAAAAATTATATTGAAATATAATGTAAAACATCTTAAATTTGGTAAATAGGACTTTTGTATCGATATGAATGTATTTACTACATTTTGGTTAAAATTGGTGAGCCGAAAAGGGTACTTCACTTGAAGGTCATAATAAGCTTAAGTTGAGGCTAGTTTGCCCCGAAAGCCTATGAGGAATCACGTGAGGAGGATAAAATTTATACATATATTGCAACGCTTTAAACATAATACTAGATTTGGCGAGGATAAAGGTCCTTCGAGAGGTCCTTATAACAAAAATAGTAGGTTTTAACATTGATTTGATAAATGCATTTTTGATTTTTCCTATTAATCTTGGTAAATATTTTAATTGATAGTATCCTTTGGAGTTTATGTTTTGTTTTATTGCATTGCCATTGTGTTCCTTAATCATTTTTTTTCATTATTTAATCTTTTAAAATAATCAGTAATGAGACTTTTATTATTTTTATTGTTAAATTATTATTTATATTGTATATTTCTTGTAACATTAAAAAATATCAAAAACATGCATGGCATAATCCTTGCCAGATTTCGGAGTATCCCGAATGAATCTAGTATCCGAGTGAAATTAAATTTTTAAGTTTAGTAAAAAATATTTGTTTCTCATTTTTGATCGTATTGACCTTAATTCAGTCAATTTTAATTTTGGGAGATTTTATTTATTTCAAAATATATTAACTACAATACTGTTGATTTATTGGAGGAGGGGGGAGAGGTGAAAGAAGGGACGGCAAAATTGAGCTTGCCCCACCCTAGGCAAAAACCCTAGTTCTGGAGGGCACTGCCCTGATAGTTCCTCCTTATAAACAACCTCTGCATCCGCCCCTGCCTCATAAGCCGCAGTTACTTGTCATTCATATGATGAAGATGCTGCTTCCTTGGCTGCATGGTTGGCCGCTTCATTCTCCTTAATCCCGATGTGCGGTGGTATCCAGACGAGTACTACGTTCTTGTTCAAACTTTGAATCATCAAATCAGTTTGAGATTTCTTTATTACAACGTCTGTGGAGTATATGTTGGTTAATGTCATCATAGAGAATATGGAGTCCGTATGTACTATATGTAACGTATGGAATCCAAAGTAATGTTTTCTTTTTCGCTCTCCATAATATGATAAAGTGCTGCGCTAATAACGTAGCATTCTGCGGTAAAGTTGCTGGTTGAAGGTGGAAGCTTATACTAAATTATACTGGGTTCAGTTTCAATGAAACACCCAACGTTGGAACATCTGATTTGGAGCCATCTGCGCAGATGTAATTATTATTGCTAAATTTATCTTTAATTTTTTAATGGTCTACTAGATAAATGATTTCGGAGGAGCGTTGTCTAGTTCAAGTACGATAGTTTAAAGGCCTACAGTGGGTAGTTAAATTCATCGGTTGTTGTTTGCAAACAGTGGATTTCTTCAATGCATCTTCTTTCTCGGATTCCAACTGCTGCAGGCAATCTTTGGGTTCCTGAGAATCTTTTAACTTTAGGTTGGAAATTAGGTTTCCTTCCATGCTGGATTTTCATTATTGAATTTCAGCCTTCCAGTATATCCGCATGTCAGTTGATGTCTTACAGCTAGAGGAGCTATTCTAGCTCCTACACATTCACGGCTCAGGCACACAGAATGCGATCTGTCGCGACCATCTGCGATCACTCTAGATAGCTCTGTATAGAAATGGATCGCTGCCGGGCTCGCTGAGATAGATCGCCTTCTGTGTGACATTTATAGTTCAGTAAGTAGTAATTCTCTGTGTGCCTGACCCTTAATTGTTTACAGGGCTGAAAGCACATGTTGCAATACAGATAACCGTATGGTTGACTGAATCTAAAACGGAAAGCTGTTTAAAATTAGCAGATGAATACAAAATGCTACCAGTTTAATTTGGATCTAATCAAGCAGGTGTACACTTTTAATAGGCTATCGATCAACCAGTAGAACAGCAGAGCAACAGCACTAACCTTAAGTATATTGAGGCTTTTTCGTGTTTCTAACTTTAGCCAATTAATATGATCTTTCCAGCCGAGTTTAATATTTGAGATTAGTCCCAACAATTTTACATTTGGTAAAAAACTAAGTAATTTCATGCCCCTATAGGTTAACTCTAAAGGCGGACTTGGCATCCTAAGTTTTGATAAAAACTAGCATTTCGTTTTTTAGCATTGAAATTTGTAGACTAGAATTGAGTGGACCATCATTCTTTGGGCTTTGTGCATTTGATAATAGCTTGTTTGCCTCTAATACCCGCGTGAACCTTTTAAATACTATTTTTTCTAACAGATTACACACGCAACTTGTGAATGAGGTGGGCCGATAGCTAGAAGCAACAAACTTATTTTTTCTCGGTTTTAAGATCGGTATTATAATTGACCTCTTCCAAATTTCAGTAAAGTCTCCTATGCACCAGACGTTATTGTAAAGAACAAGAAGAATCCCGGCTTTGGTAGTTTCTTTAACATGTTATAAATCTAATCAATGCCCCGGTGAAGAAGGTTTAAGCTCCTTTAACATGTTATAAATCTAATCAATGCCCCGGTGAAGAAGGCTTAAGCTCCTTTAACATGTTATAAATCTAATCAATGCCCCGGTGAAGAAGGTTTAAGCTCCTTTAACATGTTATAAATCTAATCAATGCCCCGGTGAAGAAGGTTTAAGCTCCTTTAACATGTTATAAATCTAATCAATGCCCCGTTAAGAAGGTTTAAGCTCCTTTAAACAGGCAATTAGTTCTGCTCTGGTAAAAGGAAGCTTGTAAGCATTTTTAGTGTGGATATCAGTTGTATCAAAGTCGGTGTCCTCCGATGTTTACGGTGTTTGGGGGTTTCGGGGTTTTGTTAAACACGTCGACTGGTAATCTTTAAACATACCTGAAATGCCCTATATTTTTTTCCAGAATGAACTAAGAGAAGCAGGGTATTGGTTAAAATAGAGTTTCCAAGATTCTTTCTTTTTGTTTTACTTAATCTGCAAGACAGGGAACGGTTCTTTTTATATTCCATTAAAATACTTACAATTAGAACAGGCTCCTTTTTAAATACTCGTAATAAATTAATTACTATTAATTTAAAGTACTTAATAAATTAAATACTCGTAATTACTAAATTTCGTAATCGCTAATTCACATTCATTTTCACTAAAGAGAAAACTTCTGCGTGAATTAGTACTTTCGGAACTGATTGATTCGCTGCTGCCAAAATTGCAGAAATAATTAATTTATAAATGATATATAACTTATTTAATTAATCAGATAATTATTTGGAAATAATAAACAATAGGGTGATAATTTTCAGCGTTTTTCCAGAAGTAATCAACGAATTCATATTACAAAAATAAATATTTTTTTCACTTTTAACCTCAATATGTAAGTTTGAAAGAAAAAAAAATTCAACAATTGATATTGTTTTGTCTAGCCGTGGAAATTAAGTTAAGGAAACTAATGTTAAAATATTTTTCAGCTTCAGTGCCATACCAATACCAAGGTTCTATGCATGCTATGATGTATGATGTGAAAGAAGAAAAGAAGGTTTATCTTTATTTAAAAAAAAAAAAAAAAAAAAAAAAAAAAACCTGCTTGAATTGATTATTTTTCAAAACAAATTCCTAAATATTACTTCATATTTATGCTCCACTTATAAAAATGAAATTCATGACAATAGAACTTCCTAGAAACAGTATTTTTTCTACGGTAATTCTATGTACAATACACACCCTTGCATTGCGCATTTGTATATTTTCTCAAGAATATATTAGATTAATCTTTCTTCTATACTGTAATAAAACATAAAAATTATAAAGTACTCATTATTGCTTTAGGCACGATCTGTTATGGAGCTGCAAACGTAATACCATGCAACCAAACAGACAATGAAACCACCAAACCGGATCCAACAGAAACCACCATAAAATCAACAGACCCATCAACTCATGAACCGAGTACGGATGGTTACACGACGGTCACATATGGACAAGAACATGGGGATGAACCTACCACTACATCATCATCTACACCACGTAAAGGGTCTTTTTAAGTCAAAATATAAATTATAAAAAAAAAAATAGTAACAAAAAAGTACAATCACTTTATTAACTATTAAGTTAATCATTTTTAACTAACACTATTTAACCCGGATCCAACAGAAACCACCAGAAAACCAAGAAAAACTCGTCGTCCAAGAAAACATCGCAGAACAACAACTCAATCTACAGATTCACCTGGATGGACAGGTAAATCATAAATATAATCGCAAAAATTATTATATGTGTAATACATAATCATTTTAATAACTAAAACAATTTAACACAACACATCGGTGATTCTAGCAATGAATCTCTGTACAATCCAGATTCTAATAGATATCTTATAAAGGAAGTTTAGTTCTAAAATCCTGCTTTGCAGCCGTGGAAATGCTAAAAAAATAAAATACGAAAAATGAAATTGATTTATTTTTACATCAAGAGTTTAGAAAAAGATATCCGACATGGTATTTCAAATAAAACAATTGGTTATAAGATTGTATAACAAAAAATTCAAACCTTCAAAATAGTAACTTTTTGATCTAAATAATAATTTAAATATCATATTAATTAGCCTAACAGATTGTACCTTTATTTTGATTTTCCAAATCTCAACATCAATTTATCCTATTTCAACATTCTTGGGCTTCTTTGAAAGACCGGAGTTTTTCTTCCGTTGTATGAAAGACCGAAGATAAAGATCTAGAAGAAAAACAAAAGCAACAAAACCGACTACTTCTGGACAAGAGAAAAAATCCACTTAATCTATATCACCCGGTAAAAACTGTTTTATAGCTAATGATATAAATATAAAAAGAGAATGCATTATCTTCGAAAGTCTTTCTAAAAATTAGTAAGTACTAGCAATTAATAAGTAGTAGCACCCAGTAAATGTAATTGTAGAGACATCACAATGATATGAGGTTGTGGAACTATTTCGATGTGTCCATTGTTTATGTGGCCTTTTCAGTAGTGATTTCTTATTTACTAACAAAATTTATGCTCATGTGGTATATCGCCTTTCGATGTTATATTAGCAGTGTAATCAAAATTTATTAGCATTGTTATCAAAATTTTCATGTTAAATATACAGGTTCAACTACGCCTACAAGCACTTCTCATAGTACTTCCCATACACCATCAACCCAAGGTAAAGTCTCGAATTAAGCTAAAAGAGTAACTTATAGGAAAAAACTAAAACATTCCTTTTTGATGACATTAAATAGCAATATGTAATATACTAGAAAAATCTATGTTGGAATATCGTCTTTCGATGTTATATTAGCATTGTTATCAAAATTTTCATGTTTAATTTTCAGGTTCAACTACGCCTACAAGCACTTCTCATAGTACTTCCCATACACCATTAACCCAAGGTAAAGTATCTAATTAAGCTAAAAGAGTAACTTATAGGAAAAAACTAAATCATTCCTTTTTGATGACTTTAAATAGAATATGTAATATACTAGAAAAATCTATGTTGGAATATCACCTTTTGATGTCATATTAGCGTTGTTATTGAAATTTTCATGTTTAATTTACAGGTTCAACTACGTCTACAAGCACTTCTCATAGTACTTCCCATACACCATCAAGCCAAGGTAAAGTCTCTAATTAAGCTAAAAGAGTAACTTATAACAAAAAAATAAATCATTACTTTTTGATACCTTAAAATTGCAATGTGTAATATACTAGAAAAATCTATATTGGAATATCGTCTTTCGATGTTATATTAGCATTGTTATCAAAATTTTCATGTTTAATTTTCAGGTTCAACTACGCCTACAAGCACTTCTCATAGTACTTCCCATACACCATCAACCCACGGTAAAGTCTCAAATCAAGCTAAAAAAGTTACTTATAGGAAAAAACTAAAACATTCCTTTTTGGTGTCTTTAAATAGCAATATGTAATATACTAGAAAAATCTATGTTGGAATATCGTCTTTCGATGTTATATTAGCATTGTTATCAAAATTTTCATGTTTAATTTACAGGTTCATGTACGCCTACAAGCACTTCTCATAGTACTTCCCATACACCATCAAGCCAAGGTAAAGTCTCTAATTAAGCTAAAAGAGTAACTTATAACAAAAAAATAAATCATTACTTTTTGATACCTTAAAATTGCAATGTGTAATATACTAGAAAAATCTATATTGGAATATCGTCTTTCGATGTTATATTAGCATTGTTATCAAAATTTTCATGTTTAATTTTCAGGTTCAACTACGCCTACAAGCACTTCTCATAGTACTTCCCATACACCATCAACCCAAGGTAAAGTCTCTAATCAAGCTAAAAAAGTTACTTATAGGAAAAAACTAAAACATTCCTTTTTGGTGTCTTTAAATAGCAATATGTAATATACTAGAAAAATGTATGTTGGAATATCGTCTTTCGATGTTATATTAGCATTGTTATCAAAATTTTCATGTTAAATTTACAGGTTCAACTACGCCTACAAGCACTTCTCATAGTACTTCCCATACACCATCAAGCCAAGGTAAAGTCTCTAATTAAGCTCAAAGAGTAACTTATAGGAAAAAACTAAAACATTCCTTTTTGGTGTCTTTAAATAGCAATATGTAATATACTAGAAAAATCTATGTTGGAATATGTTTTATTTACAGGTTCAACTACGCCTACAAGCACTTCTCATAGTACTTCCCATACACCATCAAGCCAAGGTAAAGTCTCTAATAAAGCTAAAAGAGTAACTTATAGCAAAAAAATAAATCATTACTTTTTGATACCTTTAAATTGCAATATGTAATATACTAGAAAAATCTATGTTGGAATATCGCCTTTTGATGTTATATTAGCGTTGTTATCGAAATTTCCATGTTTAATTTACAGGTTCAACTACGCCTACAAGCACTTCTCATAGTACTTCCCATACACCATCAAGCCAAGGTAAAGTCTCTAATAAAGCTAAAAGAGTAACTTATAGCAAAAAAATAAATCATTACTTTTTGATACCTTTAAATAGCAATATGTAATATACTAGAAAAATCTATGTTGGAATATCACCTTTTGATGTCATATTAGCGTTGTTATTGAAATTTTCATGTTTAATTTACAGGTTCAACTACGCCTACAAGCACTTCTCATAGTACTTCCCATACACCATCAAGCCAAGGTAAAGTCTCTAATTAAGCTAAAAGAGTAACTTATAACAAAAAAATAAATCATTACTTTTTGATACCTTAAAATTGCAATGTGTAATATATTAGAAAAATCTATATTGGAATATCGTCTTTCGATGTTATATTAGCATTGTTATCAAAATTTTCATGTTTAATTTTCAGGTTCAACTACGCCTACAAGCACTTCTCATAGTACTTCCCATACACCATCAACCCAAGGTAAAGTCTCTAATCAAGCTAAAAAAGTTACTTATAGGAAAAAACTAAAACATTCCTTTTTGGTGTCTTTAAATAGCAATATGTAATATACTAGAAAAATGTATGTTGGAATATCGCCTTTTGATGTTATATTAGCGTTGTTATTGAAATTTTCATGTTTTATTTACAGGTTCAACTACGCCTACAAGCACTTCTCATAGTACTTCCCATACACCATCAAGCCAAGGTAAAGTCTCTAATAAAGCTAAAAGAGTAACTTATAGCAAAAAACTAAATCATTCCTTTTTGATGACTTTAAATTGCAATATGTAATATACTAGAAAAATCTATTTTGGAATATCGTCTTTCGATGTTATATTAGCATTGTTATCAAAATTTTCATGTTTAATTTACAGGTTCAACTACGCCTACAAGCACTTCTCATAGTACTTCCCATACAACATCAACCCAAGGTAAAGTCTCTAATTAAGCTAAAAGAGTAACTTATAGGAAAAAACTAAAACATTCCTTTTTATGGTGTCTTTCAATAGCAATATGTAATATACTAGAAAAATCTATGTTGGAATATCGTCCTTCGATGTTATATTAGCATTGTTATCAAAATTTTCATGTTTTATTTACAGGTTCAACTACGCCTATAAGCACTTCTCATAGTACTTCCCATACACCATCAAGCCAAGGTAAAGTCTCTAATAAAGCTAAAAGAGTAACTTATAGCAAAAAAATAAATCATTACTTTTTGATATCTTTAAATTGCAATATGTAATATACTAGAAAAATGTATGTTGGAATATCGCCTTTTGATGTTATATTAGCGTTGTTATTGAAATTTTCATGTTTTATTTACAGGTTCAACTACGCCTACAAGCACTTCTCATAGTACTTCCCATACACCATCAAGCCAAGGTAAAGTCTCTTATTAAGCTAAAAGAGTAACTTATAGGAAAAAACTAAATCATTCCTTTTTGATGACTTTAAATTGCAATATGTAATATACTAGAAAAATCTATGTTGGAATATCGTCTTTCGATGTTATATTAGCATTGTTATCAAAATTTTCATGTTTAATTTACAGGTTCAACTACGCCTACAAGCACTTCTCATAGTACTTCCGATACACCATCAACCCAAGGTAAAGTCTCTAATAAAGCTAAAAGAGTAACTTATAGGAAAAAACTAAATCATTCCTTTTTGATGACTTTAAATTGCAATATGTAATATACTAGAAAAATCTATGTTGGAATATCGCCTTTTGATGTTATATTAGCGTTGTTATCGAAATTTCCATGTTTAATTTACAGGTTCAACTACGCCTACAAGCACTTCTCATAGTACTTCCCATACACCATCAAGCCAAGGTAAAGTCTCTAATAAAGCTAAAAGAGTAACTTATAGCAAAAAAATAAATCATTATTTTTTGATACCTTTAAATTACAATATGTAATATACTAGAAAAATGTATGTTGGAATATCGCCTTTTGATGTTATATTAGCGTTGTTATTGAAATTTTCATGTTTTATTTACAGGTTCAACTACGCCTACAAGCACTTCTCATAGTACTTCCCATACACCATCAAGCCAAGGTAAAGTCTCTAATAAAGCTAAAAGAGTAACTTATAGGAAAAAACTAAATCATTCCTTTTTGATGACTTTAAATAGCAATATGTAATATACTAGAAAAATCTATGTTGGAATATCGTCGTTCGATGTTATATTAGCGTTGTTATCAAAATTTTCATGTTTAATTTACAGGTTCAACTACGCCTACAAGCACTTCTCATAGTACTTCCCATACACCATCAAGCCAAGGTAAAGTTTCTAATAAAGCTAAAAGAGTAACTTATAGCAAAAAAATAAATCTTACTTTTTGATACCTTTAAATTACAATATGTAATATACTAGAAAAATCTATGTTGGAATATCGCCTTTTGATGTTATATTAGCGTTGTTATTGAAATTTTCATGTTTTATTTACAGGTTCAACTACGCCTACAAGCACTTCTCATAGTACTTCCCATACACCATCAAGCCAAGGTAAAGTTTCTAATAAAGCTAAAAGAGTAACTTATAGCAAAAAAATAAATCTTACTTTTTGATACCTTTAAATTACAATATGTAATATACTAGAAAAATGTATGTTGGAATATCGCCTTTTGATGTTATATTAGCGTTGTTATCGAAATTTCCATGTTTAATTTACAGGTTCAACTACGCCTACAAGCACTTCTCATAGTACTTCCCATACACCATCAAGCCAAGGTAAAGTCTCTAATAAAGCTAAAAGAGTAACTTATAGGAAAAAACTAAATCATTCCTTTTTGATGACTTTAAATAGCAATATGTAATATACTAGAAAAATCTATGTTGGAATATCGCCTTTTGATGTTATATTAGCGTTGTTATTGAAATTTTCATGTTTTATTTACAGGTTCAACTACGCCTACAAGCACTTCTCATAGTACTTCCCATACACCATCAAGCCAAGGTAAAGTCTCTAATAAAGCTAAAAGAGTAACTTATAGGAAAAAACTAAATCATTCCTTTTTGATGACTTTAAATAGCAATATGTAATATACTAGAAAAATCTATGTTGGAATATCGTCTTTTGATGTTATATTAGCGTTGTTATGGAAATTTTCATGTTTTATTTACAGGTTCAACTACGCCTACAAGCACTTCTCATAGTACTTCCCATACACCATCAACCCAAGGTAAAGTCTCTTATTAAGCTAAAAGAGTAACTTATAGGAAAAAACTAAATCATTCCTTTTTGATGACTTTAAATTGCAATATGTAATATACTAGAAAAATCTATTTTGGAATATCGTCTTTCGATGTTATATTAGCATTGTTATCAAAATTTTCATGTTTAATTTACAGGTTCAACTACGCCTACAAGCACTTCTCATAGTACTTCCCATACAACATCAACCCAAGGTAAAGTCTCTAATTAAGCTAAAAGAGTAACTTATAGGAAAAAACTAAAACATTCCTTTTTATGGTGTCTTTCAATAGCAATATGTAATATACTAGAAAAATCTATGTTGGAATATCGTCCTTCGATGTTATATTAGCATTGTTATCAAAATTTTCATGTTTTATTTACAGGTTCAACTACGCCTATAAGCACTTCTCATAGTACTTCCCATACACCATCAAGCCAAGGTAAAGTCTCTAATAAAGCTAAAAGAGTAACTTATAGCAAAAAAATAAATCATTACTTTTTGATATCTTTAAATTGCAATATGTAATATACTAGAAAAATGTATGTTGGAATATCGCCTTTTGATGTTATATTAGCGTTGTTATTGAAATTTTCATGTTTTATTTACAGGTTCAACTACGCCTACAAGCACTTCTCATAGTACTTCCCATACACCATCAAGCCAAGGTAAAGTCTCTTATTAAGCTAAAAGAGTAACTTATAGGAAAAAACTAAATCATTCCTTTTTGATGACTTTAAATTGCAATATGTAATATACTAGAAAAATCTATGTTGGAATATCGTCTTTCGATGTTATATTAGCATTGTTATCAAAATTTTCATGTTTAATTTACAGGTTCAACTACGCCTACAAGCACTTCTCATAGTACTTCCCATACACCATCAACCCAAGGTAAAGTCTCTAATAAAGCTAAAAGAGTAACTTATAGGAAAAAACTAAATCATTCCTTTTTGATGACTTTAAATTGCAATATGTAATATACTAGAAAAATCTATGTTGGAATATCGCCTTTTGATGTTATATTAGCGTTGTTATCGAAATTTCCATGTTTAATTTACAGGTTCAACTACGCCTACAAGCACTTCTCATAGTACTTCCCATACACCATCAAGCCAAGGTAAAGTCTCTAATAAAGCTAAAAGAGTAACTTATAGCAAAAAACTAAATCATTCCTTTTTGATGACTTTAAATTGCAATATGTAATATACTAGAAAAATCTATGTTGGAATATCGTCTTTCGATGTTATATTAGCATTGTTATCAAAATTTTCATGTTTAATTTACAGGTTCAACTACGCCTACAAGCACTTCTCATAGTACTTCCCATACACCATCAACCCAAGGTAAAGTCTCTAATAAAGCTAAAAGAGTAACTTATAGGAAAAAACTAAATCATTCCTTTTTGATGACTTTAAATTGCAATATGTAATATACTAGAAAAATCTATGTTGGAATATCGCCTTTTGATGTTATATTAGCGTTGTTATCGAAATTTCCATGTTTAATTTACAGGTTCAACTACGCCTACAAGCACTTCTCATAGTACTTCCCATACACCATCAAGCCAAGGTAAAGTCTCTAATAAAGCTAAAAGAGTAACTTATAGCAAAAAAATAAATCATTATTTTTTGATACCTTTAAATTACAATATGTAATATACTAGAAAAATGTATGTTGGAATATCGCCTTTTGATGTTATATTAGCGTTGTTATTGAAATTTTCATGTTTTATTTACAGGTTCAACTACGCCTACAAGCACTTCTCATAGTACTTCCCATACACCATCAAGCCAAGGTAAAGTCTCTAATAAAGCTAAAAGAGTAACTTATAGGAAAAAACTAAATCATTCCTTTTTGATGACTTTAAATAGCAATATGTAATATACTAGAAAAATCTATGTTGGAATATCGTCGTTCGATGTTATATTAGCGTTGTTATCAAAATTTTCATGTTTAATTTACAGGTTCAACTACGCCTACAAGCACTTCTCATAGTACTTCCCATACACCATCAAGCCAAGGTAAAGTTTCTAATAAAGCTAAAAGAGTAACTTATAGCAAAAAAATAAATCTTACTTTTTGATACCTTTAAATTACAATATGTAATATACTAGAAAAATGTATGTTGGAATATCGCCTTTTGATGTTATATTAGCGTTGTTATTGAAATTTTCATGTTTTATTTACAGGTTCAACTACGCCTACAAGCACTTCTCATAGTACTTCCCATACACCATCAAGCCAAGGTAAAGTTTCTAATAAAGCTAAAAGAGTAACTTATAGCAAAAAAATAAATCTTACTTTTTGATACCTTTAAATTACAATATGTAATATACTAGAAAAATGTATGTTGGAATATCGCCTTTTGATGTTATATTAGCGTTGTTATCGAAATTTCCATGTTTAATTTACAGGTTCAACTACGCCTACAAGCACTTCTCATAGTACTTCCCATACACCATCAAGCCAAGGTAAAGTCTCTAATAAAGCTAAAAGAGTAACTTATAGGAAAAAACTAAATCATTCCTTTTTGATGACTTTAAATAGCAATATGTAATATACTAGAAAAATCTATGTTGGAATATCGCCTTTTGATGTTATATTAGCGTTGTTATTGAAATTTTCATGTTTTATTTACAGGTTCAACTACGCCTACAAGCACTTCTCATAGTACTTCCCATACACCATCAAGCCAAGGTAAAGTCTCTAATAAAGCTAAAAGAGTAACTTATAGGAAAAAACTAAATCATTCCTTTTTGATGACTTTAAATAGCAATATGTAATATACTAGAAAAATCTATGTTGGAATATCGTCGTTCGATGTTATATTAGCGTTGTTATCAAAATTTTCATGTTTAATTTACAGGTTCAACTACGCCTACAAGCACTTCTCATAGTACTTCCCATACACCATCAAGCCAAGGTAAAGTTTCTAATAAAGCTAAAAGAGTAACTTATAGCAAAAAAATAAATCTTACTTTTTGATACCTTTAAATTACAATATGTAATATACTAGAAAAATGTATGTTGGAATATCGCCTTTTGATGTTATATTAGCGTTGTTATTGAAATTTTCATGTTTTATTTACAGGTTCAACTACGCCTACAAGCACTTCTCATAGTACTTCCCATACACCATCAAGCCAAGGTAAAGTTTCTAATAAAGCTAAAAGAGTAACTTATAGCAAAAAAATAAATCTTACTTTTTGATACCTTTAAATTACAATATGTAATATACTAGAAAAATGTATGTTGGAATATCGCCTTTTGATGTTATATTAGCGTTGTTATCGAAATTTCCATGTTTAATTTACAGGTTCAACTACGCCTACAAGCACTTCTCATAGTACTTCCCATACACCATCAAGCCAAGGTAAAGTCTCTAATAAAGCTAAAAGAGTAACTTATAGGAAAAAACTAAATCATTCCTTTTTGATGACTTTAAATAGCAATATGTAATATACTAGAAAAATCTATGTTGGAATATCGCCTTTTGATGTTATATTAGCGTTGTTATTGAAATTTTCATGTTTTATTTACAGGTTCAACTACGCCTACAAGCACTTCTCATAGTACTTCCCATACACCATCAACCCAAGGTAAAGTCTCTAATTAAGCTAAAAGAGTAACTTATAGGAAAAAACTAAAACGTTCCTTTTTGATGTCTTTAAAGAGCAATAAGTAATATACTAGAAAAATCTATGTTGGAATAAAGTCTTTCGATGTTATATTAGCATTGTTATTAAAATTTTCATGTTTAATTTACAGGTTCAACAACTCCTACAAGCACTTCTCATAGTTCTTCCCATACACCATCAACCCAAGGTAAAGTCTCTAATTAAGCTAAAAGATTAACTTATAGGAAAAAACTAAATCATTTCTTTTTGATGACTTTAAATAGCAATATGTAATATACTAGAAAAATCTATGTTGGAATATCGTCTTTCGATGTTATATTAGCATTGTTATCAAAATTTTCATGTTTAATTTACAGGTTCAACAACTCCTACAAGCACTTCTCATAGTTCTTCCCATACACCATCAACCCAAGGTAAAGTCTCTAATTAAGCTAAAAGATTAACTTATAGGAAAAAACTAAATCATTTCTTTTTGATGACTTTAAATAGCAATATGTAATATACTAGAAAAATCTATGTTGGAATATCGTCTTTCGATGTTATATTAGCATTGTTATCAAAATTTTCATGTTTAATTTACAGGTTCAACAACTCCTACAAGCACTTCTCATAGTTCTTCCCATACACCATCAACCCAAGGTAAAGTCTCTAATTAAGCTAAAAGAGTAACTTATAGGAAAAAACTAAAACGTTCCTTTTTGATGTCTTTAAAGAGCAATAAGTAATATACTAGAAAAATCTATGTTGGAATAAAGTCTTTCGATGTTATATTAGCATTGTTATTAAAATTTTCATGTTTAATTTACAGGTTCAACAACTCCTACAAGCACTTCTCATAGTTCTTCCCATACACCATCAACCCAAGGTAAAGTCTCTAATTAAGCTAAAAGATTAACTTATAGGAAAAAACTAAATCATTTCTTTTTGATGACTTTAAATAGCAATATGTAATATACTAGAAAAATCTATGTTGGAATATCGTCTTTCGATGTTATATTAGCATTGTTATCAAAATTTTCATGTTTAATTTACAGGTTCAACAACTCCTACAAGCACTTCTCATAGTTCTTCCCATACACCATCAACCCAAGGTAAAGTCTCTAATTAAGCTAAAAGATTAACTTATAGGAAAAAAATAAATCATTTCTTTTTGATGACTTTAAATAGCAATATGTAATATACTAGAAAAATCTATGTTGGAATATCGTCTTTCGATGTTATATTAGCATTGTTATCAAAATTTTCATGTTTAATTTACAGGTTCAACTACTTCTTCAGGAACATCGCATTGTGTGTTTTAGACCTATCCAGTCCCGAGCAATCCCTGAGTCAGCAGTATGATGGCTTTAGTATATAATATATTCCCCAGATCTAGAGCATCTCGCTGATTACAGTCTAGTTATTCATGCTTGTAGTTCATTATTGTATGTTTTACTTTAATAAAGTTATAATGAAGTGATTTAGTGTGTCCAGTTATTTAATTGGTGCCCGAACAGATACTGGTGCGCTTCTAGCCAGAAGAGAAGAGAAGAATTAGATATTGAAAAAAATCTGAAGAAGTAGTTCCATTGTACTTTTCACGGACAACAGGATTCGGGAAACTGATTCTACCATTGTAACGAACTGGTCAGAATGGTCCGAAGAAATATTAAACGCTGGACATCACTTCTAGAACTTCACATTTTTATTAAAGGTAATGCTCATTTTATTGTCAGAGTAGTTATAACTATATGACTAACGACAAATTAGAAGAAATTTTAAGGAAAAATAGAATAACTTTAGATTCAGAGGAAATTAGTTTGAATACAGTCCAAAAAAAAACTAATAAAATGTCTATCAAGCAAATGATAAAAGAATGTTGTGACCCTTTGCCTAGCTATGATGGTATCCTATCACAACTTGTATTCTTTATTAAAGCTTTAGCATTAATTTATAATGGTAATTGCCATGAAGGAATTTCTAATAGAGTTGAGAACGAACAATTACTATTACAAAAACCTTAATTCATATTACAACGTACAGCCAGACATTTCTGCATGTATGAAAATTTTTCTTCAATTAATGAGTTAAAATTAAGGTTAATCAACCAATTTAAGGACAGTAGGACGATAACTCACTTACAATATGAAGCTTCACATATTACCATCCAAAAAATGAACTTTAGCCTTTAGTAACCATGTAAGAAATCCCTATAACCAAACGCATTTCAATTTTAATAACCCTCAGCAACAACAAAATTTTAATAACCCTCAGCAGGAACAAAATTTTAATCCTCCGCAACTCACAAAATACGGTCTCAATGAGAAATAATCTCCAAGGAGTAACAATCTCCAACCCTTACAAGAGGAAAGCAATGAATTGAAGGCAAGACTAGCCGAGTTAGAGAACAAATTTGAAATTTTTTTAGAAGTAAGCTGGCCAGAACCTGGCCCGTCTAGCGGCTAAATCTTTTGAAGGAGTCTCTAACATTCTGTGACAACCTCGGCGACCATTGGCTTATTGATACAGGCTCAGAAATAAATTATATAAACCCACGTTCCGTACCCGTAGGAACTCAAATTATTTCGGAAGGATTCATTGTTATCACTCCAACCGGAAGCAAGAGAGGAAATAGTTCTATACTAATTGATCTTGCACCGAGACTAGGTTTGAAAGACGAATTTTTAGTTAAGCATTTAAATTTAGCGATAGGTATAGATTATTATTAGGAATGGAAACTATCAGAAATTTACAAACAAAAATTAACGTAGGAGATACCAATGAATTTATTAAAATAAATAAACTAAAAATCAAAATTATGGATAGAAAAATAATTAAGGAGGATGAAAACAAATTAAATATAATAAGTTAATTTGAACTCATTGGACATGATTACATAAATAAAGACATTAAGGAAAAATTATTTAATATTTTCAAGAAATATCCGGAGGTAGTAAAATCGGATAATGAAATATTAAAACCTGACAATCTTTTGACACTCTATTAGTTTTAAAACAGATAAAACCATTTATACGAGAAATTATAGATATCCCCAACATTTCAAAGAAAACGTTGACGAAGAAATCAATAAACTATTAAAGAACGGTGTTATTAGAGAAAGCAATTCCGCTTATAACAGTCCAATGTGAATTGTTCCTAAGAAAGAAGACGCATCCGGCCAAAAAAAGATCAGGATGGTCATTGATTATAGGACACTAGTATACCCGAGCGAGAACTCTCGCATAATTCCTAATTCATTAGAAGTATAAGCGATATTAGGGAAACATATTTATTCTTGTAAACAATATAATATTACCAAAAAAGTTTATTTAACACACACATTTGGTGAAGCGATATAGTTTGTAATGACTATATTGAAGTTACAGTTCATACTTATTAAGTATTTAGAGCTTATCCCACTGGAAAACATCTCTTCAATCTATCAGTTAGGCAATTAGATTCAGATATACCATTTTCTATGTGTAGTATTCATATTTAACAGACATCGGAAACAGTATATAATTTCCCACTCATTAAAAGTTTTTGTAAACAGACTCAAATTGATATAAATTTGCCATGACAACGGCACGTACGCAAGATGGCGTGCGGATCTATATCGTGCGTTATCTCGAAAACGTTAGGTTTTTAAGCTTTAAAACACTAGACCAATACGCTCCATGGGAGCGTATATGATCTTGATGCCCGCGTCAAAATCTTTAAAACCCAACTTATCCCGTCTCGATCCGCCGACTCTCAGTCGTCAAAGTTTTGAAACCTTCCAGTTTTTTCATCACTTTTATTTAAGCCCTAGTAAGAATTTATGAAAAAAATTGGAATTCGTCACATCTCCGTGAAATTCCCTTTCTTTTGATACCTAACTCGTCAAAATCCATCGCTCCTGAGAGCCGGAAAAGGGATCTATACTACCGTAATAATATATAGTAGTGATTAGATGCAGAAACAATACCAGACAGATTTCCTCTCCCAAATATTGAAGATTTATTAAATAAATTACATGGATCTAAATATTTCTCAACAATAGATTTAACATCGGGATTCCATCAAATAGAGATGTCAGAGGAGTCCATAGGAAAAAACTGCATTCTCAACAGACATAGGTCATTATGAGTTTCTAAGGATGCCGATGGATGTCATCACCCCCCCACTTTCCAAAGGGCAATGAATTCTATGCAATCTAATACTGATAACACTCTCGTATACCTAGACGATTTAGTAATTTATTCCGCCACACCTGAAGACCATAAAAGAACATACCTTAACTATTCAATTTGGCAAAACGGAATTTATGAAAACAGAATTGCCTTTCTTAAGCAATGTATTGACCAGAGACGCTATTAAAACAGACCAAGACAATTGAAGCAATTGTAAAATTCCCTCTACCAAGAAATATTAAAGAAATTAAACAGTTTCTCGGAATGTCAGGTTACTACAGAAAAATTATAAAAAAATACGCTCACATAGCAAAACCTTTGACAAATCAATTAAGATACAAATTAATTTTAGCCCTAACAATTATAAAAATGCTTTTGAACAACTTAAATTACATTTAATAAACGCACCTATATTACAATACCCAGACTTTAACTCTCCAATGATTTTAACAACAGATGCAAGTAAAATCTAATTGGAAGTGGTGCTCAGCCAACTTAGACAGGGGAGGGATCACCCTAAAGTATTTGCCTCTCACACTCTCTCAGCAACAGAACAAAAATATTTCACTATAGAAAAGGAACTCTTAGCTATAGTTTACGCATGTAAACAATTTAAACCATACCTGTATGGAAAAAAATCCACATTACTAACGGATCAGAAGTCTTTATTGTAGCTATTCATAATGAAAAATAATAATACAAGAATTATGAAGTGGATTTTCTTATTAAGTGAATTTCAATTTGATATAAAACATACAGACGGTAAAACCAATGTGGAAGCTGAAGCTTTAAGTAGAGTTAATAGATCCAGAAGAAAAATTAGACAAAATATTACAAGAAGCATGTAATGTACAATTACCCCCAATATCTCCAGAAGATTATTATGAAATTTTACAGGAGTTAAATTGTAATCAAGATGAACAATTAAGCATGGCTCCAACACAACATTCCCAAGACTCCAGCAATGAACAAATTCTAATAGTTCCAGAAGATAGAGCGATAAACATAGACAAATTCCAAATTTTAATTCAAAGAACTTCAGCTAAACCTATTATTACTAAACCATTTGGTAAAACTCGGATTTATTTCGAAACTTCCTACCCTTGGAAGAACAATTTAGAAGAAACTATCATTGAATTATTAAAGCCTAAAACAGTTTACGGTGTCTACCGTGAACCTAACGTAGAATCAGTCAGAACTGAATTTGAAGCTAAATAAACAAAAATAACTGAAATTATAATTGATAAATTCCCTACCGTAAAGGTTAAGAGATATAAAAAGAAATTTATTAATGTATTACAAACTGAGGAACAACAAGAACTTTTAGAGAAACAGGAAAATCCTATCACAAAGGAATAATAGAGACATACGAAAAATTAAAAAGACATTATTATTGGCCAAATATGAAATATAACACATCTGAATTCATAAATAAATGCCCAATTTGTAGACAAGTGAAACATGAACGAAACAAGCCTTAAATAAAATTAAATATCAAATTACATCCACAATGGAAAGACTTTTTGAAGAATTAATGATTGTATCTTATAAAATTTAACTCTCATGATATAGTGACAACAATAGACATGTTCTCAAAGAAACTTTTTGTCAGATTATGAAAACATGTAAATGTAATCAATATATTTCAGACACTAACAGAATACCTAGCACTGTTTCGAATAATTAAAATAAAAATTGATAACGGAAAACATTTCAATAATAATCTACTAATTTTCTAGAATCGTTAAGAATAGAGGCATATTATACAACATCAAACCATCCTCATTCCTTAGGACTCCTAAACAGAGCACAATTAACACTAATAGAAACATTGCGAGCCTTAAAAGAAGAAAATCCCAGAAATGATTTAAAAATAAATTTAAATCTTGCTACATTAACCTTTCATAACTCTATTAATTAAACATTAAAACTCACCCCAAATGAATTAAAATATGGAGTAATAAAAGATCCAGACAAAAACAAAGAGATAATAGAGGAAAAATTAGGTAGCGAATATTACAAAACATGAATATTGTTCATAATAAACTCAAAAGCGAAATAAATCAAGAAAAGAAGGAGAGAACTAATAAATTCAATAAAAACCGTGAAGACCCAGAGGTTGAACAGGTTTTATTAAAAGAAGTATAAAAAACAAATAAGTATATGAACCGGTCATACCTTTTATAGATCGAAACCATAAAATTAGTGTTCATGCCAAAGTAATTCAGTAGGTAATAAAGTAGCTCAAGAAATGGCATTTAAGCAATTAACTTTCCTAACAGATAAAATATCATTATAATATCATTTCCAAAAATAGAACCAAGCATGGTATAATTAATGGTCTCAGCAGCACTCTAGGGTGGCTGGCTGGAACCAAGGATGCTGATGTTAAACAACTAACATATGGAATATAACATTGCTAATGAAATAAAAAATAGTAAACAATTAACAGAAACATTTGAAAAAGACGTTAAGTTATTAAATAAAAATAATGAAAAGATGAATCAAGTTATTGACACAATGGACAGAATACAAATGACACTGTATTTCAATGAGCTGTATAATGTTCTCACCTATTTAACTATTCAAGTAATTGACATATAAAATTCATTAGAAATGTTTAGAATGGGAATTCCTCACTCTAACATAATTAAACAGACAGATATTGATGATAAAACCTTTATTTCAAACGATTTAGAAACCATTAGGTTAAAACGCAAAATCTCTTGTACAATTAGACAAAATATCATTCATTATATATTAAAAATAACAAAATTATCTAAAATCTTTAATACAATATATATTTTATCACTCCCAATTAAAGACAATAATCAAGTTATAACTACTCATGTTGAGCATAACCTAATATTGTATAATACACATGAAATATTTACTGGAAATTGTACATTTCTTAGATAATTATTATTGTACTAACCTTAGGATAGTTAATGATACTTGTATTCTTAATGCCTTAAGAAATAATCTCTATAACTGTATTTCTACTAACATTCTTAATATTTCTCCTTTTATTAAATATGTAGACATTATAGATGCTTATGTAACTTTTTATATATCCTATGTTGTATTGTCTAGCAATGGAACAATCTCTGCAAATTTGCCAACTACCTCCATTAAGTTAGAAAGAAAGGAAATAATTGTAAACCAAACCAGGAAATTTTATATTCTCTCCGATACATCCGATACCTTATCTATTAATGATAAGTGATTAAATGATTAGTAATGATGAGAAAAATGATTAGTCATAAATTGACTAACCTTAAGAAATTAAGTATTACATTTAACAAAATAGACTTACCTGTAATCTTGCATGAAGAATTTAAAACATTAGAAACTATGGATAATCCCCTTATTGTACTCCACTCTATTATTACTTATATATATATATATATATATATATATATATATATATATATATATATATATATATATATAATTTTATTGTAATCCACATATTCCAAATTTATTGTATGATAGTGAAATATTGTAAGCAAAAAACCTTTCTCAGCCCATCTATAAATTGTCCCCTTATTGTACAAAATATGTTCTCCCAGAGTTCGAATCTTCAGAAGGGAGGAGTTATGGACTCATCCTCCCCTGAGTCAGAAAGATGGTTCTAGTATATATATTCCCCAGACCTAGAGCATCTCGTTCATTACAGTCTAGTTATATTGCTTGCAACTTTCTTTAGTTGTAACGATAGTTCAGTATTGTAAGTTCTGCTTAAATAATTTTTTTTTTTAAAGTGATTTAATTGTACTTCTAGTAAACCTTCAAGTTCTACTGGATCATCATCACAGGGTAAAAGCTCTAAAAGAATAAATCATAGCGAAGAACATGACCATTCGTCCTGATGCCTTTCCAATAGCGATTTCTAATTTATTAGCAAAATCTAAGATGGAATATCCTCTTTTGATGTTTTTATTATGGTTGTTTATTCAAATTATCATCTTTAATTTACAGGTTCATCTACGCCTACAGGAACATCGCATAGTACCTCTAGTAAACCTTCAAGTTCCACCGGATCATCATCCCAAGGTAAAGGCTTTAAAACACCTCCAAGAGTAAATGATAGTGAAAAACACGACTCTTCCTTGCTGTGCTCTTTTCAATAGCGATTTTTTATTTATTAGCAAAAACTAGGATGGAATATCATCATCTTCCAATGTTTTATTAGAGTTTTTTTTATTAAAATTGTCATGTTTAATTTACAGGTTCATCTACGCCCAAGGAGACATCACATGCTTCATCGCATAGTACTTCTTATACACCTTCAAGTACCCAAACACCATCAACCCAAAGTAAAGGCTCTAAACAAGCTAAAAGAATATAACAAACTAATTCTTATTTATTAGCAAAATCTAAGATGGATTATCGCCTTTCGATGTTTTATTAGGGTTGTTTATTAAAATTATCATGTTTTTTTTTAATTTCTTGTTTTTTAATGTTTAATTTACAGACTCATCTGAGTCTACAGGCTCAACGCATGTCCCGACTACCTCTGAACCAACATCTATATCTATAGGCTCATCTGAATCTACAACAGTTAATCCTGACGGTTGCTTTGGCAGTTCGACTACTACCGCGGTTCCAAACACTACATCAACATTTCCTTCTTCCAGTTCATCAACTTGTGAACCATTTATGTCATGTACCAGGAAACCTTGTTCTAGAGACTATAAACCGGTCTGTGGTTATCGTTGGGATGCAGAACGTGGCTGTAATGATGTAAAATATTTTTCAAATAGATGTGAAATGGATAATGCAAATCTTTGTGGTGCAGGTATTTTTATTTATTTATTTTTATTTTTTAGTATTAGATAGGCTAACTGTAGTTTAATTTTTTATCGCATTTGTAGGGGAGTGGTAATTAGTATATGTATAAACTGTTTGAAATTTAAAAAGAAAGTACAAGAAAGATTATTTAACAATGCACAATTTTCATTATCTTTTCCCTGGTTTAAATAAGAAACCTTTTTATTTTCTCTATGTTGACAATTGGTTTATAACTTAAAAATCAGTTAATTGTATTATGCTTATTACATACATTTTTGCAGTGGTGTTTTTTTACAGAAATTTTATAAGCAGGAAGCTCACCAAAGCTAATAAAATTTCTCGATTTTAGGAAAGCTTTTTAATGAAATGTGTCACCAGGAAATAAAATGATTGAAAATCTTAATTTAAGCCCCCATGAAAACGCTATTATTAATAACGATGATTTATAGGTAGTTATGAATGGTTTAAACTCATTACTATAATAATTTATATTGCTTCTTTTTTTTTCAGGTTATAAATCTTGCTGTCATTATGGATTATAACAATTGATCTATATGTAGAAATGTATTCAGCATAAATAAATAATTAATTCTGTTAAGATATTGCACACCCAAACACTGGTTAAATATGTTTCACATTATTTGAAATATATATATATTATAATATTAAAAACATGATTATTAGCATTAAAAAATAGCCATAAGTAGCTCATTAATATAAGTAATAATATAATTAATATAAGTATATTAGTTACCCATAACATTTGTCTTATTTGACCAAGAAATATAGCAGCTAAGAAATAGCAGTTTTGTAAATGCAAAACTCAATTTCTTATTGAGTTTTGTAACTGCAAAACTCAATTTTTTATTGATCAACAGATGACTCTATCATTTTTACACACCGTAACAGCCTGTTAAATGACTCGTTGTCTACGTAGAAAGAAACAACATTGTAGATATTATTAAGATATAACCCTTCACAAAATCAATTTTCGGCAAAGTTTTTTTAATCATAAAGAATAAAAATATTTTTTCTGAACGCAATGAAGTATTGAAAACGCACTCATAGAGAATGTATACTTAGGTTGAAGTCGTTTTCAGCAACGAGAGTTTGCAGGTTTTAAATTTATAGTTCATGAATGATTTTGTGCGAATTACTCCTGTCCGTTAATTACTTTTTAATGAGCATTCAACTATATTAACAATAAAATTGTTAGCCTATGCAACAGGGCCAGAACTAGTACTTTTCCATGGCGGTGGAATCTTGGTTTTGCCGCCTCTTCTTTCACCACCTCCTCACCAATACAGTTTTATAACGATATTTTAGATAATATATTTCGAGAAAAAAAAACCTCATCATATCATAGCATTAACTCATTTTATTGATCAAATTAATGTCAAACAATCAAAAGGCAGAAACAAATATTTTTTACTTAACCTAAAAATAAAATTTCGTACGAAATTTGCCGCCCTCTAAATCCTGCCGCCCGGGGCAAGTAACCTTCCTAACTCCCTCTCAATTTCCGGCCCTACTATGTGAACAAAACTTGGAAGGATTTACTATTAATAATGGTGAATAAAATTGCTGCCATCAATGAAAGCATAGGAGGGTATGTCAAAAACTGTCTCCTCAATTTCAGAAAAATTGCCATTGTATAAACATTTTTATAAAAATATGATTTTTTACAATGAGAACTCCAAGAAAAAAAATATTGCGCTAACTCAGATTTCATTTTTAATATTTTTTAATTAAAATTAATTTTGGTATTTTTACGGAAGATGCGTAAAAGCTGTAATTTTAATTTTTAAAGAAAATCCCGCTTCTGGTCCCAAAAATAACAGAAATAATTTACATCTAATTTCTGGTTCAGCAATAGATGGCTATGACTCATATCTCAGGAGACCGATAACAATTTATCCCATCTTAAGGCGTATCATTGAAAAGGCTTTTGACCATGGGCTTCGAAAGCAAATTTCATTTCACTCTAACCAGAGAGGCTTCGTAACTGTTCAACCTGGGTGACATGTCAGGAACATACAGAAAGATGCGGCAATCGCGTTCCTGGATGTGACTGGGGCATTTGTCAACATTAGCCATACTCATGTTTAGAAGTCTTTGGAAGCCAAGGGAGTTTCGAACGATCTTAGGAAAGTAATAGAAGGCCTATTGTGTAACAACTCCATAAGAATTAATCTTGAGGTCAACAAAACCAACCCTATTTATGTTTCGAGGGGTATACCACAGGGTGGACCACATTAGCCGACACTCTTTAATCTAAGTATTGATTCCCTATATAAAGAGCTATACGTTCCAAAGGTCGCACAATAATATGGCTACAAACTATCACATAACCACGATCCTGTTATAATAACTGGTTTCATCGCGGATAATCAAGCGGTGACAACTCACAGTGTTGAAGCGGGAGAGAGAGCAATTAACTGTGCTCGAAAAATGCTTGGTGAGTTGGGATTATCTATAAACCCCAACTATAAAATTTCTGAGATCATATTGAAAAGAAGAAAGTTGGTAAAGTAAAATTCAAAGGTATGGCGCGGAAATTCAAACTATTGAAGAAGGTGGCACCATCAAATACCTGGAGTGTCGGTTTTCGGGTGAATTGGAATTTGATGATGATCCGGTTATTAAGGTAAATAGCGATATAGAAAAACTTGTTTTCGAGTCTCGAGGCAATCCCTAAGAGAAAAATCTTTCGAGGAGTGGAGTTAATACAAGTGGCAAGGGATAGGTATGTACCATTTTGATACGAACCCAAGTTCTAAGAGATTCATGTACGACCGGAAGACTCTTATACGATCAGAATGGACAAACGCACTAAAACTGAAAGTAAACTATGCTCCTCTCCGTGGAGTTCCTGGAACCGGAGATCAAGCAAATGGAGTTGTTGGACCCTTCTGCCGCAATTGTGGTCCAGAGTCAGAAACTCCAGTTTATATATTGGGTAAATGTCCAAACAACATGCTCCTTGTCACCCGCTGGCACAATAACATTAAAAAGCAAGTAGCCGAACTGCTTGAAAAGAAAAATTATAAATGTTTTCTAGATACCAAAGGTTCAACAAGATTTGTGAATATTCTGGCGTTTAGTACGAAAGATAAAAAAGTACTAATAGTAGGTCCCACAATAAGGTTCGAAACAAAGGATCAGGACCAAGATATTAAAATAGAAGCAGAAAAATAGAACATTTATACTAAGTATATTCCCTATCTAAAAGAGAAGTACAGAGAGGAATTCGGCGGAAGACAATTTTCAGTGAAAGGGTTTTGGTTCGGAAGTAGGGGTACCATACCGCTTTCAACAGGTCTTTTTTTGAAGGTCTGTGATATTGAAAAGAATCGGTTCCAGATAATGACAGAAACCATTATTCTGGACTCATTTGGAACTATACACCACTATTTGCATTAGGCCTTGGTCTTGTTTTATCAGGTTGTGGCCCATTTTATTTTCTGACAATTTCATTTGTACAATTTGTTTTCCATAGATCGATCTCCCTTTTCTTCGGTTTTTGATCTCCCTTGTCTACTACATCTCTACGTCTCCCTTGTCTTTTTTGATTTTATTATTTTTATCTATTTTATATAAATGTAATGATTTAAACAGAAAATTTTCTAAATTCCATAATTTCACTGTTTCGAAAAAGTGTAAAAAAATATTAACAATGCAAACATATTAATTTTTTCCTATTTCAAGAATTAATTTTAGCGGAATAATCAAACAATAATCTGTTTTCCTTTTTATGGTTCATCAGTTGAAGGGTTTTTATAAGTACTCTTATTTATTGATAGCTTAAAATTAAAAAATAACAGTGTAGTTTCGAACTGTTCCTTAAAAAGAACGACATTGCTCATCTCAAATGTTTAGCAATTTTAGACACTATTAAAGCAATATTTTAACTCATCAACTCCGTTTTACAATTGTTTTTGAAGAAGAGGGGAAGAGGACCTACATTAACTTTAAAACAAGATAATTTTGACAGTTGTAAAAATAAAGAAACAAAATTAGTCTTACTTGAGGTTACGCCATGAATAAAAAGTCGAGCAGATTAGTCCTTCTTGGAAACAATTAGAGAAGTGAGAAAACAGTTGAAGCGAGATCGAGTGAAGCAGTGTTGCCATCATTTATAATAGTGACAGTGCCACAAAATGCAATTGATAGAAATCGCGCAGTTTTTATCATTTTCTACTATTAAGTGAAACGAATCAGGATAATACTTTAAGAAGGAAAGTGATTTCCTGCTAAAATTCACTAATTTATTTCTGTTATAAAATAAAAGAAATGCCGAAAATGCAAATTAAAAATAGTCGAACTGTAGATTGAAAGTTTTTTAATTTATTTCCAATTGATAAAAGTAAATTACCATACATAGTCTCAAATTCATTATATTTTATTTATTTGAGAAGCTTTCGGCGTCCAGCACTATATTCATCTCTATTTAAAAAACATCAAGAATAAAAACAAGCTTCATTATTCATTATGCATATACATCATATTATACAGTAATAATTCCAATTATAATTTATTATCATGCAACCAATGACTATTTCTCTACCTTTTGAATCATTACTCCGTCATACGGGGAGGAGGGGGGTGTTTATTTTGAGCATAAGTCCATCGTCTTAATTATTGGTATTTTTTAAATACAATTCATAAGTACAACAATCAGCCTAAAAACTCTCCACTAGACCATTCTGATATTGATACAATTTATTCTAATTTTATTTAAGTTACATACCTGCATGGGAAAAAAAAACATTTCGGACCCCCCTACATACTAGATTCTGAATGATATCGATCGCTAGCGCATTATATATTGCAGATACTAATGTCGGTAATTGCTCAATTGACATGTGTACACATTTTTTACTTGCCTTTTGCGTGAGGGTGCTTCTAGGCATTTGTGCCATGCCTTTCTGTCCCTGGCAAGGTTCCTCATTTCTCTCATGGTCTTCCCTCTGCCACTCCACATTCGTTCCATGTGGCTGATAAAGAAGGTTCTTGGCTCCCTACTGGTCTCCTTCCCACCGATCTCTACTCCATGGTTTTAATCGGGTCTCTTTGGTCCTCCATAGCACCTTAGTTGCCTCTTCTTCAGGGTTTCCGTCAATGGGTGTACATACAGGTCTTGCATAATCCTGTCTCTCCGTATTTTCACTGCAATTCTACAAAGAAACTTCATTTCGGCTGCAGTAACACGGCTTTGCAGCCTCTCATTCAGAATCCAACTTTCCGCTCCATAGAGAACTACTGGTAGGAAAATATACTTGAATAAGTGGAGCTTTACGTCTTGTCCTGCCTCCCTTTTTCCGATAACAGAATTACAGATTTGGTAGTAAATGGAATTTGCCATAGAGATTCTACTCGAGATTACCGAATCCACTTTACCAGATTTACTGATCATCCTGCCAAGATACGTGAATTCTGTCATCAAATCTTCAGAAAATTGGTGCATTCTCTTGAGTTCTACCGACTTGAAGAACTTTTTCATTCCATTTCTCTTCAAATCCTCATTCCACTCTGTTACACCAAATCACTCGGAGAACTCGCCAATAAGCACGTTTGCAAACAGGAGAAACTGTATAACGACAGGATGTAAGTTCCATTGGTCCATGTGCATTCGTACTTTGCGTCTTTTGCAAATGGAAGCGATTTCATCCATATATACAATAAACAGGAGAGGGCTCAGAGAGTTGCATTGTTTCACTCCCTTCTCCAATCCTAACACTCTTGATTCTTGGTCATTTCGGATTCCAATTATATCCCAACAACTCAATATATGTCTTTTTTATTTGGAGTTTAACGTCCTTACCAACTCCAATTAGGGCAGATAAGACAGGTTATTCCTATAGGTACCAATCTATTCCAGCCAGAGTGGGTAACTCAAAATTCATTCCGTGGGCACACTATTAAATAAATTTCAACCTCCCCAAGCTGGATTCAATTGCTTCAGACTCGAGGTTGCTAAGGTGATGCCTTAACACTCTCTGCCACTACAATCTCAATATATATATCTGTAGAGGTGATGAAGTTTCCATACAGACATCCATCCTCACTTAATGTATAAATAAATGCAATGGCTACAAAATAAACCCTTGAGCGCAGCTAAACTATGTAAATGAAACCTCAACACGTCCAAAAGGAAAAAAAAGTAAATTGTAAATTAATGTACATATATTTTATTTGTAAATAAATATATATATATATATATATATATATATATATATATATATATATATGTGTGTGTGTGTAAATAAAATGAAGTCGGAGGGAGAGAAAAAAAAAATGTTTCCAACCCCAGTTCAATGATGATATTTTGTGAACAGGCTTTGGTGATATTTTATGAAATTAAAGAAAACAATTAATACAACAAATTTAATAAATATTAAACAGTTAACAACATAATATTGAAATAGAACAATGGTAAGTAGTTTTAGAAAAAAAATGTACACATAGTAGCTCTATAAAAATATTCCAATAACCTACAAAATATTAATATGATACTGTTCCTCAAACCACTTAATGATTGACACATAGGTCTACATCAGTCCTGCACATAACATAGCTCTTCAAGCAAAAATGAAAAGGGGATTTTTTTACAAAGTAAAAATCCAGGAAGTGAAACTATCTAAATTTAAAAGTTTGGCAATTAAAAAAAAAAATCTACTTTAGACATGCAAGATATTTTTACAAAATAAAATATATGAAATATTTTCAATTTATTCACAATGCAATTTCGATAAAAAAATATATTGGTTACAACTGATTATTCTTAAAAAACAAAATAAACACATCCACATTAATACCACTTTTCATTAAATCTGAAATCAAGATGGGAAATTAGGTCATCTGCTTTATACAGGTTAAGTCTCCAAACTAATGAGTAATAGTAATGGAATCACACAAAGTCTAATAAATAACAAACAAAATTAATAATTTATCAATAGATGAAGGATTGGTCCATCTAATTGAACTTAATTTGTTTTTTATATCAACTACTACAGAAAAGCATTGCACCATGAAACCATGTAAAAAATTATTCAAAAGCAGTAAAAACTTGCCATTGAAGCTTCTAAATCTTTTATCAATCATGATGTGAGAGTTCTGAAGAGAACACATCAGATTGCAGACAAGTAATGAATTAGGAAGAGAACCGATTTTGTAATCAAATTAAAAAATCTTAAAAGATATCTGCCTAAAACAATCAGAACAGAAACTAATTTTAAGCTAAGAAATATAAGATTAATTCTCTCCCAAGATCCTATAACATGGCCATCAAATGCAAAATTTAAATGATCTTTACTATTTTATGAAGAAATCTCTTCTTAGTGTTCAGAGGTCAAATGAAGCACAGCAATATTTTTCCATCAAACCACACCAAAATGAAAATTCACAATGTTAAAAGCCTGGTTAGATTAAATGTTTCTGAAAATTTGAGCTTAGCTAATATATAGTTTCAATTGTTATGGCATATTCATTATAAATATATCACACAATTCTCATATAAGGTACTCCTCATTTTACAACCTATCTGCTTATTGACCACTTAAGCCCTACCTGCAATTAGGGAAGTCTCCTTTCTCACCCGGAATGTCGGTCAGTGGCCAATGGTGAAACGTGATTTGAAATAGGGACATTCAATAATTTCAGCTATTTTAAAGGATGAAGTTAGAGTTAAAGAGGCAGTGAAATCATCAACAGGATTTAAAGCCATAATAACTAGACAACAAAAAGATCTTGTAATGAGATGGAGAAACTAATGGCGATCTAGTTTGACAATCAGACATTGCTGAATTAATGAATTATGCTAATGGAGAACTAATAAATGAGGATTGAATAGAGTTAGAAGTGATGCAGCTTTTGGAAGAGGAATAAGAGAAAAGAATTGAAGAAGTGAAAAAGAAATTCACGGTACATGGGTCAGCTGGCTGGTGTATTCTTCAAAATTAATACGGCTATGTTGGAACTTGAGGTTATGGATCTAAATACTGAACCTATTAATAAAGTTGAACCTGCAATGAGTGAACTTTTAAAGTGATATAGAAAAATTGATTAAGAAAAAATCAGATTAGAAAGTAACACCACTAAGGAGTTTGTTTCGATATCCAAAATCCCCATCCTTGAAGGTACAACTTTATTTCATCGTCATCATCTCCCTAACCTGGAACCTCTACAGCTTCAGATAACCAAATAAACAAATGATAATATGTACATATGCATGTTTATTTATGAATACACTTGAAGTTTGTTGCATAATTTTTATAAGTTTACAATAATCCTATAATCCTGGCACAAACTCCTTACTTATTGACCAATTTGCTCAACTAGGCAATCATCGGAACAGAATTCGGTGGTGAAATGAGAAATATCTGCATGCAATAATACGAAAACAGGAAATTCATCCAAAAATTTGAGCAGCCAATGAATAATACTGAGAGATGTTGTATTCAAAAGCACTCAACTAGAAAAACCATATCAGTATGTTATTTATTTTTTCCAATCCTTTTAAATCTAAAAAGATGATGAGCTAAGCTGGCTCAGTTGGCCATAGTTACTAATGAAATTTATTGGGCTTGGAATATCTGGAATATTTATAAAGAAGACAAAACCACCATTCAAAAAACTTGAAGCAGATAGCTGAGACAGAATTACTTTTTTTTTCTTCATAAAAGTGATAATCACTTGAAGAGCTTAGTCATAATATTTAATGATATAACAGACATTGAAATATAGTGTATATACATCTTGTAAAATTACAGTACAATCATGATAGACCGACATATATCAATCTGACAAGATCATGAGGTCTAAGGGAAGAACATTTTGACTGGTCATAGTGGGGGAAGCAGAAGGAAGAGGGTTGTTTGAAGATGTCCGTCGATTACTGTTAAACAACCCCTATAATGGTAATATGTTTTCTTAATAAAGAAGCATCAATAAAACAAAACTTTGCATTGTTTCAATCTTATTCCTTATTTTGCATTGTTTAAATGGGACCCTCAGTATTATTTGATAATGTAACAACTTGTCGGTCCCATATTTGTCGGATTATCAAGATTGGACAGAATTTCAATTATTTTCATTCAAACCTTTTATCAAAATTTTAATTATTATCTGAAGTTATAAATATCAATGGTAGTGAACAATTGTAAACATTTACTGAAAAAATGAGGTAAACTAAGCGCATATGATAAATTGCATTAATATGATAAATATAAGCAGTGATTATTAAAGAACAATAAGTAATAATAAAGTAAAAATCTATTATCCATTAGTAATAGAAAAGAAAAATATATATTGCACTAACATCATAAGAATATAACACACCTACATCATTATAGGTAATACACCACAAATAATTATATAAATATCATATATACACATAACAAATTAAATTTATGAAAACAAAAATACAATTTATTTTAGAGTCTTCAATTACCCTGTCATTTTCAGCTATTAAATACACCCTGCATGACCTCTTTAATTCAAAATAACTACTATTTATATGAGTATTCAATATTACAAGTATGATATCATTTAAGAAAAACAACTAGCCATCACAGTAAGACCCCTGTATCACAGTAGTCCTCAAACATGCAATAAAATTGTATTAACACAACCATAAAAAGTTATCAACAGCAAATTGCTCCTCAATAAACTCATCTGCATCATGAAAACATATTTGTTTTTGAATTGAATAAAAAACTCTTTTTCTTGTTATTTCTCATTGCCCGTAATCTTGCCTTTCTATAACTCATGAAAATCCCTAAAATGCAGATGGTTTATGGCATTTTTATAAAATGATAGAAAAATTACTAAAATTTGAGAATCTGAATCATGAATACACAGACACTTTTTAATAAATTTAAAAATCAGTTTTGTAGTAGCCCTAATTGATACAATAAGGAAGCTTAGAAAGCACCACAGAGAAAAAGTTTTAAGAAAATAAGGCAATCATTTTAATTATAAGATGACTAAACTGAATATTTAGAAAAAATTTACATTCATTACTAACTTTTGAATTTTGAAATCCATATAATGAAAAATGCATCTTATCTATTTAAGATAAGAAACTATTTTTTTTTAAACTTATTTATTTGTAAATATATGTAACATAAATTATTTCATACGAATCAGTTAAAGTTAAGGAATGAAGTATCATTAAAAATTATAAGAATTAAATTCAATTATAATATTTTAAACCATTTACAATAAGCGAACATATTTGAAACCAGAAAATACTTAATATAAAATTTTATATATTTACTTATATTAGACAATAAAGCTTTTACTGTTATATCATAAATATCATTGGCAAAAGTGTGAAACCACACAAGTCCTAAGTGTTTTGATTTTGAGTTATTTTATTATTTTATTTTTGCATAAATTTTATGCTTAACAATTAACAATTCATTTTTTCTTCTCGATCATATATCACTTGCTAGCACATACTATGTATTTAAAAAAAAAAAAAACCTCAATATGGTGAAAATTTAACTTTTTAAACATTTTTTTTTCTCTTTCTCTTTGAAAAGTTGGGATTTGATAGTTAAGTAGTTTCCCAATTTTGCCGATGATATGATGTTAACAGTTAAAATAAAGAATATTTCAACTATACTAGCAATATTAATTCTAATAAAATATCCCCTAATTGTATACAAAAAATAAAAGAGAATATCTGAACGGCTGATCATCATGTAAAGAAAAATATTTAAAGCAAATATAATTAATTAAAAACTACATCAATACTGAAACATTGCAAATAGAACACAGCCCAGAGAACAGTACCAGTCAGGTTAGTACATAGTTAAATATATTCCCAGAAGCAAAGTAAAGGGTAACAGTTGTCTAATTGCTATTTGGTCTACATCAGACTTGTTACTCTTTATTATAATATAGTAAACTGAAAAAACACACATCTAAACTGTGATTTTATAGAGATATTAACTCTCTACCACCAAAATTAATAGTGTTAAAATACAACAAAATCTAATTAGTCATATTAAATAGAGTGCAAAATCTGAAATTAAGAACGAAAAAACTATAAGAATTGAATCATTAACAGGAGATATAATTTTCTTCTAGAGATGGCCTAGCTATTGAAACATTTATTGAACCTAAAAAATATAAAACAAATTATTAGTAAAAATATAACTGAAATTTTCTTCCCTCTTTATTAATAGATTCACTCCCGTTTAAATAATTGAAAATCAAATTAGGGATTGATAAATTATTTGCCACTTCTATCATTTTGTTTTTATAGCAAACTAGTTTCAAATGTTATAAATGTCAGTATTACAGTCATTTCCATTACTAGTTCAGTGTGAAAACAAGCCAATGCAACCTTTTCTGTTTGATATAATCTACTTAAACCTTGAACTGAAGATGAATGTATAACATTTGAAACTAGTTTTCAATAAAAACAAATTTATAGAAGTGGCAAATAATTTATCAATCCCTAATTAGATTGATCCTTCTATACCACCATGTGGACGTCAACTGAATTGAAAATTGAAATGTTCTGGATTGGTATATAATATTCATTAATGTCATGCAGACTCTCCACATCGAAAGTCTTTATACATAAAACTTTTTTTAGGAAACAGTTTTATTAGATTAAATATTCTGTATATCGAATAAAATTTCTGTGTATCGAATAAAACATCACATTTAAAAAATATATAAAATATTTAGACATCAAAAGGGCCCTTAGTTAACGATCAGAAGAATGGTTAATAATTAAATAAGAAAGTAATACATGTTTCAATGTTACACAAAGCTCGGGGAAGGCCTTGTTTAAATAGAAGCAATTAGGTTTGGTACCCATGGGAATGAGATTCTCTGAATCTTTTTCCTAATGTAGAATGAAATTTTAATTTTAGATTCAGTTTAACTTTTGTCTTTCTTGTTATGAATATGGCTCCTAAAATAATTCAGTTTGAAAGAAAAGTTCAACTTAACAAAAGATGTAAAAAGTGGGATGAAAAATAAAGATGTGGCAAATAAGTATGAAATTACAACAAGTACGATATCAATAATGCACAAAAACCGTGATTGGGTTATTAAAATGTTTGAAAGTTTTGGAGGAGATCAGAAATGATCTAAAGCCTTAAAGTTTGATAAAATTGATGAAGCAGTATTGAAATGTAATACCCTATAAAATTGCCTTTGATACTTCTTTAATCCTAAAAAAGAATTTAATTTTTTTTTATTCTTTCTACAGATCAAAATTTCTATGTATCAAATTTTTTTTTTGAGGAATCTTCATGTTCGATATATACAGAGGTTCGACTGTACATTGATTTATTTAATTTTGATATTTCTTAATATGAGGTAAGAGGAAGATAAGTACCCAATGGTAATTGGGTTATCAAGTTATTCAAATATTATAATGGCTTTGTGATGAACAATTCAAATTTATTGTTTGTGAAAGTATCTTTGTAGATGACAAATCACACGCGTTTCAGCCAGTAAAGTAGTATTTGTTTAACTAATATCGAAGTCTCAATTTGCAATAATATACATCATAACCACTTCAGTGATAGGAAAGATTGTTCACTAATACATATAATCAAATCATGATTGGAAAGTAAGAGATGATTCTGGAAATAAATACACAATAACAGTTAACTAATAAATAATTAAATAAAGTGCAAGCCATTAAATAATGGGTAGCCTAAAAAAACTATATATTAAACTAGCTAGCTAATTATAGTACCCCACATTTTCGCCAGTGTTAAATTTGGATTCTTCTTCTTCATAGGCGCGACAGACGCACAAGGCGGTCCTTGGCCTGCTCAATCACTCTTGCCCAGTCTTGTCGGTCCGTAGCAAGTCTCAGAGACATGTTAAGATTTCGAAGGTCCTCTGAGACGCTGTCCTTCCATCTGCCTCGTGGCCTCCCTCGAGCTCTCACTCCTTCTGGGCAATCCTTATATAGCTCTTTGACGGTTCTGCCATCATCCATTCTATGGAGGTGACCCAACCACTTTAGACGTTGTAATCTGACATAGTCGGAGAGCTTCACATCGTCATATAGGGAATATACTTCTCTATTCTTTCTAAGACGGTATACCCCATTTTCTTTCACAGGTCCCAGAATGCGCCTTAATATTTTGCGTTCAAAGATGTCGATCTTTTCAGCTGCTGATTTTTTTAATATCCATGTCTCACTTGCATATGCTGCCACTGATCTAATGAGGGTTTTATATAGCCTTAACTTGGTTAAGCGGCTAACTAATCTACTTCTCATAAGATGAGCTATTGCGAAAAAAGCTTTATTAGCCGCGATAATGCGTGCCTGGATCTCCTCCTCCTCCTCCAATGCTTCATTAAACTGTGCACCAAGATACTTAAAACTAGCAACACATTGGAATGTGTAGTTTCCAATTGTATAGCACATCTGGGGTCGCATGGGTTTCTTTTTCCTCAAGATCATAATCTTTGTCTTCTCTTCATTAATTTCTAGGCCAAATCTCCTGGCCTCCCTTTCCAGCTTCCCAAAGGCATTTTTAACATTAACAAGAGATCTTCCAGCTATCATCACATCGTCGGCATATGCTAATAATTGGGCCCCTTTGTAGAAGATATTACCTCCCTCATCCAGATAGGCTCTTGCTACTATAGTTTGAAGAATGATGTTGAAAAGTAGCGGGGCTAGAGTATCACCCTGCCTGAGTCCATCGTTTACCTGAAATGCGCTGGTTAACTTGCCATTGACTCTAACTTTGCAGCTGGTATCGTTCATTGTGCATATTACGAGTCTGATAATTTTTAAGGGAATATTCATCTCCTTCATTGCCTGGAACAATTCCTCTCTCAAAACCGAATCATATGCCGCCTTATAATCAATGAATAGTAGCCACATAGTGTTTTGGAATTCTTTCATTTTCTCACACATCAGTCGCAAGGAGAAGATTTGATCGATGGTTGATCTGTTAGGCCTAAAACCTCCTTGGTAATCTCCCAGCTTACGCTCCACATATGGCAGTATGCGGTTGTAGAGAGCTATAGAGAAAATTTTGTACGCTGTGTTCAGCAGGCTTATGCCTCTATAGTTCTTGCAGTCCGTCCTATCCCCCTTGTTTTTATAGAGTGGAACAACTGTTGCTTCTGACCACTCTTTCGGCATCCTCTCTACTTGCCAAATGTGTGAAATTAGTCCATGCATCTCACTAGCTAATGACCCATTTGCCACTTTTAAGAATTCTGCATGTATTCCATCTGGACCAGGAGCCTTATTGCTTTTTAACTTTTCCACAATAGCTTCGATATCCTCTTTATCTGGTGGAATATCTTCGTCGTCATCGCCAACACTCGCATAATTTACTGGTCTCGTGGCTTCAACCTCATGCTCAGATCTCAGGAGTGTTTGAAAGTATTTCTTCCAATGTTCTTGCAGCTCTACATCTGCGACCAATAGGCGTCCATTTTCATCCCTTATAACCAGGTTGTTATTTCTAGTGCCTGTTTTCTGCTGCTGGACCTCCTTGTAGAATTTTCTAGTCTCATTGTTGCTTCTGGCTTCTTCTATTTCTCTAACCTTGTCATTCATCCAGTTTCTCTTCTTAGACCTGATGATTCTTTTAGCGTGGGCCCTAGCGTCATGAAAATCTTTTCTACTCTGCCGTGTGTCCTTACCCAACCACTTGGTTCTTAGTATATTGCGAGCCTTGATGGCTTCATCGCACTCTGTATCAAACCAAGATCTATTTGGAGGCTTCCTCTCTATTCGGCAATGTTGCTTTGCTGCTCCAGTGATTGACTCCTTCAACTCCTTCCACTGAGTTTCTACCTCTTTGTCACCACTTACAGCAGGGATGCTCCTTATGTTTTCTTCCAACTTTTCTTTATATTGCCTCCTTATATCCTCATCCCTTAATTTATCTATACTCCACTTGCTCGATTGGTTGAGGTGCCCCTGTTGTGTATATGTTATTCTGGTCACAGTCTTTGCTATAACAAGGAAATGATCAGAGTTCGCATCTGCCCCTCGATATGATCTCACATCATTGACCTCATTAAAATGCCTACTAGAGACTAGCACATGGTCGATTTGGGTGAATATTCCGTTTGGCGAGTGCCACGTTTGTTTATGCTTATCTTTGTGGGGGAAAATTGTACTCATCACTACTAAGCTTCGGGATGCAGCAAAATTTATCATTCGCACTCCATTTTCATTTGTTTTAGCGTGCAAACTATTTTTCCCTGTGGTAGGTATAAAAATTCTTTCTTTCCCAACCTGAGCATTGAAGTCTCCCAGCACTATTTTCATATCAGAGGAAGGGCTGGCTGCTAGTGCTCTATCCAGCTCATCATAGAAAATGTCTTTTTCTTCCTCACTCTTCTCCTCCGTAGGTGCATGTACATTTATGAGGGTCACATGGCATTTCTTCCCTCTTATCCTTAATTTGCAAAGCCTCTCATTGATGGGCTGGAAATCCATGACTGCTGATTTAAATCTTGAAGGTACTACAAAGGCTGTTCCAAACGCATGCTTTTCAGTACTACCACTGTAAAAGATGGCATAGTTTCTATCTTGGACATTCCCACTTCCCTTCCACCTGATTTCCTGTATGGCTGCTATGTCTACCCTCATCCTGCCTAGCTCATCGGTTAACTCTTTGAGTGCTACTGCTCGATTTAAGGTCCTCACGTTCCATGTTCCAAATCGGTAAACCTTTTCCGTTGCGCCGTGTCGTTTCCGTGTGACAGTCCGATATCCGAGGCCTGGTTTTTGAGCTTGTTTAACGGTGAATGTTTTTACAGAGGTTGGATTGTCGGCCCTACCTCTAACCCTCCTGTTTTATCCGGGCTTGGGACCGGCAGTGCAGTCTAGCTAGCTAACTACTCTGGCACAGTTTTAAATTTGGATTAACCCCTAAAATACAAAATAACTTTTAAAATAATAACTGCTAATATGTTGCTCAGTCTCGTCTGTTGCAGACATTTTCAAGGAACAGGGCCAAAATGTCAAATTTTTATAAACAGCAATAAAGTTTCATACTTTATTCTACCAAACCACTTAATAGCAGACCTCTCTGTGACTTCCTTCCTCATTGAAGCTACTTTTTTTATGAAAACATAAAAATCAGATATATTACATTTTTTTGACAAAAAATTTAATTAATTAAAATTATAATAAAAACTGAATTACCTTATAATTTTATCCAATTAAAGTTAACTGCTCAGGTTTAGCTTTTGCAAAAAATATTTGAGGATTCCAAGCATCACAGAAGAAACAACCTGCAATTCATACAATCATTATTTCCAGTTGCATGATATTAACCAAATTTAAATAATTGAACATGGCCGAATAAAAATAAACTTAAATGTTAAGATAATGAGGAAAAAGGATCAAGAATTGTTTAACTATTGGATGTTATCATCCACCTAGCAAAGACAATGCATACCAATAACAACTGTCATATCAGCCCTTTGGAATGGCAAGGTTCTAACTGACAAAATAGAAGACAATGAGGTAGCAGGAAGGTTAATAAGTTATGTTGACATTAGACTACAATGTTTTTGTAAATGTTCTCTACAGTTCGTTGTGATAAGCATCGAATAATACCATATCAAAAAATAATTACTGTATGTCAAGAGATAACTGAATAATGAGTTAATGAAACTTTGACATCAATTTACTCAAAATATATGAAGATGGAACCTTGTCATTTAAATTCATTCACTAAAAGCTTTTTTTTTTGTAAATTGATTTTTTTTTTCAATGGATTCACAAGGCATTCTCTTTTCCAAGATTCAATATCACCCAATACTAAAAATATTTTGATAATTTTCATTTTCCTTCTTAAACTATTAAAACATGCTATTTAGGGCAACAAATCATAAAACATGCAATTTCAAGCAAAATAAAAATAAAATAAAATTCATATGTACATATCCCTTCAACTGAAGGCAACAATCTTACCAGTAATGGTTAAAAGTTTTAAAAGGTTGTTATCAGACCAAAATCGCTTAAATAACGTTATCTAATGAATTAACAAGTAAAGAATTTTTGGTTGATATAAATATTAATGTTATATTTTCAGTCACAATATTATTTTTAATTTTAATTTCCTGTAATATTATTTGGTCCATGACTTTCATTAGCATGCAGGTATATAGTATTACTATTAATGGCACAGCTTTAGGTGAAGAAGGGGAAAAGAGATTAATGTGGCTATAGGCAATTTTTACCAATTTCAGATGGTTATCTAGAGGTTGTAACCCTTTTTTAGGGTATGCCAAGATTCATTTTGTAGTTCTTGCACAAAATAAATATTAGGTGATATAGGTCGTTACTGAATCCACAGCACTGTGAACCGGATGTGCTTTGGAAATCTCATCCAATAGCATTTGGATTTTACAGTCTTCATACATGTACTAAAGCAATATTACTCAGGTGTAAAGAAAATAAAAATTTGTAAAAAAAATGATAAGAGACAGTCAATTTATAAGAAGGAAAAATAAGAGCTTAAATAAATTAAAAGAAATAATAATAATGTAATACACAATTTACATCAAGTATTATTCTAAGCCATTCACATTTATCTGTTACATATAAGTAGGGCTAGAATTTTTATGTTTTACATATTTTTACCAAAGCAAAATTTTTATGATTCTCCTTTAGTGAAATCAGTTACAAGTAATTTGAAGTAAAATAGAGTACTTTTAATTTTACATATTTTTTTAAGTATTAATGGTGTTTTACTCTGTGAGTGTTGTGAAAAAATAATGTTAATGGCCTTCTCAGTGTCAAAATCTCAAATTGTCCAGCATATAAAAACAACTAAACATCAGGAAAATCAAAATATTTTCCGTAAGACATCATAAGAATTTCCCTAAGACATATCTTCCTACTGAAAGCTGGTTCTTCCACTGACAAGACAGGTAACAACACCACACATCTAGATATGTTCCGAGCATTTCTTAGAGCAGACATCCGATTTAACAAACTGAATATTGCAGATTTTAAAGCCTTTCTTGATAAATACTGTACCCAAATTGTGCCTCATGAAAGTGCAATGAAAAACTGATGCACAAAAAAAAATGCATGAAAAAAAATGCTTAAAAAAAATGCATGAAAGTACAGGAAAAACTATTTAGACTTAATTTAGGCTGCAACTTTAAAAGAAATTTCCGACGTACCAATATGGATATCTATCGATGAAATGATGAACATCGAAGATGGAGACGAAGGACGATACATCACCAATATGATATTATATCATCTGGTAAAATCATTATAGTTGGGAAGTTGAATGCTGAGGTTCCTTTAAAATCAACACTAAAGTGAAGTTGAATCTGAATTTGTCACCTCAATGTACTATTGCTTTTGACCGAAGCAGCTCCTTATATGATTAGAGCTGGAAAAAATTCAAAAGTTTTTAATCTTAAACCAATGCGAATGGTTCGCCTGGCACGTGCTTTCCACCTTGTGGCTGAAGCAGAGAGGGCTCAGTTTCCCAATTCCAGCTAGTATCTACAGTAAAGAAGATATTTATGAAGGCTCCCAGTCACGTAAATATTTTTAAAGAAATATACCCCGACTTAAATTTACCTCCTAAATTGTACCAACTAGGAAAAAATAAAGGATCAGTCCTAATTCTGCAGCTATTGAAAAACGCTGCCTGTTATTTAATTCATCAACTATATAGAAAGATTTGGTATATATAAGCACAAATTTGTCTCTGTTGTTCTGTTGTTCAAGAAAATCACAAAATTAGAGACCAAAATATTAATCTTACTTAAAATTTGAACGTGGTAAATGAAGCCATCAAAAGGCTAACATAATCTACCCAAAAGTGAAGGGGGTCCACCAGACAGAAAATTGAAAATATCACAAAAGAAAACTGAGGCATAGATAAAATTCAAGAGTATAGCTGCTGTTCTCCAGGGCAAAAATAAACAGGAGATCCCACCAAATCAGATGCCAAGGAAATTCTCCCATTTAAGTTAGATCCAATCACCTCAGGCGATGCTGAAAGATCATTTAGCCTGCACAAAGTAATTTTCAGGAACAACAGTCAGAAATTTCTCTATGAAAATCTAGAAATGCACCTAATTTATGAAAATTTCAGAGAACCTGAGTATTTGAAGTTTTTGTTGTTCTTTAGTTTTATTTTTGTAGTCGCCTAATTTTGTTTCTTAATTTTATCAATAATTCGTTGTTCCTAATGTTTTTGTTTTGTTTTGTTTTTTATCTATTTTACATGTTAAAAAGTAAATGCTTTCATACTTCATCATTTGAAATAATTAGAAGTTTACATACATTTTTTTACATATTTCACATTTTTTACACGTTTTTAAATATTTCAGAAATAACCACATATTTATGTACATATATTATGTTTTTGACCACATACAAATCCTAACCCTACATATAACTAAGCTATATTTTTTCTAAAAATAATAAGTATAAACTAATTATTAAAATAATCATAATAAATATAATAGAAATAAATAAATAAAAAAAGACACAAACTCGAGGAAGGACCTTTTAGTGTGTATGCTTACAAGCCTTTGTTTGGGGAGAAAAAGCATTTATGTAACCTGCAATTTATACCTCAAGTATCTTCACTTTTAGATGTAATGGCTTTATACTCTTATAAAAATAAACCAAAATTAAAAATACATTTCAGTAACATAGATAAAAAAGGTAACTTCAAATTTTTAATAATAATTATTAATGTTGTTGGCCTATTCTAAAATTAAATTATTTAAAATAAATACTGTGAATTTAACTATTATAAATATCAATTAGTGTGGTTTTAAATAATGTATAATATCTGTATTATACAATTAAATTATATTTTAAATTAATATAATGTTTATATTAATATACAATCAATTAATTTCAGGAAAATGACAACTTGAAAATGGGCATGAGACCCTAGAAGACCCAAAACATTATTAAAGTACATAAATATAATCTATGAATAAAATAATTTAATTTTAAAAGAGTTTTATATACATCAGTTCCTGAAATAAAACGCAAAAAAAAAAAACATAAATTAATATGGGAAAAGATCTTCCTTATTTATTTATTGTTTTTTCATACAATTATTTTCAATGTTTTCACACATTTTTCCACTTCTTCAAGATCGTCTTACTCTACTATACTATTCAATCATAAATTTTATCTGTTAAATTACAAATATTACAAGATTGTATGATAGAATGAGAAAACATTTAGTTCGGATAGTCTTCATTATGGAAATTTTTGGAATTGAATTTTAAAAATTGATAATATATTTATATATATTGTAATTTTTTATAAATAAATATATTTTTACATAATATTATTTATTATGAAATAAATATATTTATATAATATATGAATGTGTAAGAAGACTATGAGGATTAATGAATTAATCGGTAAATTTTATAATTGAATAATATAGTAGAGTAAGAAGATCCTGAAGATGAGGAAAAATGTGGAAAAACTGTAATAAATTGTATGAAAAAACAATAAATAAATAAAGAAGACTTATTTACATATTAATTATAAATTGAAAATAATTCCTTTAGTAATAAAATTATTATCATAATAAATAATGAATTACTTACCATGGTCAGACAACAATAAATAAGTGATAATGCAAATATATGATTTTTAAACTATTTTTTGAATTGATTGAAATAATAATCAGCTAGCAAATTAGTGCACACAATTGGAATAAAATATAACAAATCAAAATGTTAAAAAAAAATCAAGATGGTGGCTATTTAATAAGGCTTTCCCCTAATTGAGCTTAATCTCCTGGCCTGTGCTCCACCTACAAGGTCCTTCAAGTTGTTTGCCAATACATGTGAATACAACTTATGTGGAAAAGATTATAACTATTGAATCTTTATAGTAAGTAAAGAACTTGTTCAAATTTAGGTTAATATTTCTACAAATATGAGCATGACAAATGGTGAGAAAATCTACCGCATAGAAACTTGTTATCTTTATTAATGAATTGCTTAACTTTAAAAAAATTGCATCAATCTTACTTTTGGAGTTTAATTTACTACTGAATATTACAAAATAAACAGTACTTAAGATATTAAAATAGCAGTAATTAAAAGATTGATCAAAAACACAGAAATATAAAGTATTATACAATGTTTCAATACTTTGAAATAAATAAACGAAAAAATGATGTTTAACTATCTGTTACAACTCACTATTGGCAATTATTAATTAATAATAATAAAGTATACCTCTTCAGGGTAATTGTAGAGAATGGTTAAGAGATAATTCACACTGCCCATGAAGCGATGAGGAGAGATGCGAAGAAAAGAGAAGTGGAGTGACAGGATGTTCTGACTGGAGGAGAGAGAAGTAAAGCAAATTTAGTTCTTTTATGTTTTCATGTGTTTTGACCCAATTAATGAGTTTTATTTGAGAGTAAAACTTTACTAACAGGAAAAATCTGAAAATTTTTAAATATCTAAAAAACACATTTAAAATTTTTCTATCTACTTTATTTTAAGTAATCTTCCTCTACTTTTTTTTATTATCATACAATGTTATCTGGCTCGCAGGAATAGCCTCTGCACTTTTTTTCCATAGACCTGCTGTTCATTTACTTCATAACTTTAGTTCCTTCTGGCTTATTTATTGTTTCTTAATAAAGTCATTATATATAACCCATATGTGGGAAGGTACCATCCACCTATGTGTACAATGGTTAGCCTGAGGCATTGGCGCAGAGAGTTAAAAAGTCTCCAAGTTGCTTCATTGACCAATAAGTTCCATTAATGTCTCTCAGACTGATGTACATACAAACCATGGCTTCCATTCATTCCTTTCAGATAGATATTCCTAAATGGTCCATTTATATCATCATTATATTATATTTATATAATATAATTTGTACCTAGTTTTTATATACTCAATCCATCTTTATCTCTGAATTTTTCCTGTGTAAGGACCTTTGTGCTTAATACTTCATTTTTCGTAACCATCCACTCTATTTTCTGTTGTTTAGCTTATTATTTCAATCCTATTTACATTTTAGGCAAGAATGGACCTTGTGTCCAGGAATATTTCATGGCGGGCAAGAAAGCTTGTAAGTTTGGATGTATCTTCACACAAAGAATCAGATACGGATTTGGATTCCGAAGATTCCTAAGATCCTGATGAATTAAATATTTCCTAACAAAACATATCCTTGGAAATCATAAAAACATAGAACTTCTTTGCTAAAACATTCTATAAAATCATTCTAACTAATTCAAATACCTCATAAAATATTTGTGCTTTGGAAGCATGTCTGAATTAAGTACAATGTGCATTTACCAGGTATGTAAATATGAAACCGGAATTTGCCAATAGAAAGCGCTAGCTGTAAATTTAACTACCGTGAAGTCCCGCTGGGGGCACCATTTTGTTTTGTTATCATCTGTGAAGGTGTTTCAACTCACAATTCAGTGTGTGTATTTTGTGAAACAACAGTAAACATGTCGAATTTTGTGCCTGGAAACTACGATTTACAGACAGCATTGATGGATCATCTGATTGATTGATCATCTGTGAAGGTGTTTCAATTCACAATTCAGTTGTCATACAACAGTGTATTTTGTGAAACAACAGTAAACATGTCGAATTTTGTGCCTGGAAACGACGATTTGCGGACAGCAATGATTTTTTGTTACCATTTAAAGAAAATAGCAGCAGAATCCCATAGAATGCTTGTTAAAGCTTATGGTGAGTATGCTCATGGGAAATCACAGTGTTTTGAGTGGTTCAAAAAATTTAAAAGTGGTGATTTTGACATCAAAAACGAGACACGTGGAAGACCACGGAAAAAAATTGAAGACAGTGAATAGCAAGCATTGTTGGATGAGGATGACACTCAAACCCAACAACAGCTCGCAGATCACACAGTTAAGTGTGACACGAGAGGCCATTTCCATTCGATTGAAAGCCATGGGAAAGGTTCAAAAGATTGGCAAATGGGTTCCACATGAGTTGAACGAAAGGCAGCAGGAAAATCGCAAAACCATTTGCGAAATGTTGCTCGCCAGATACAAAAAAAAGTCATTTCTTCATCGAATTATGACTGGCGATGAAAAATGGATATATTTTGAAAATCCAAAACGTAAAAAATCATGGGTAACTCCAGGCAAACCATCGACATCAACTGCAAGACCAAATCGCTATGGAAGAAAGACAATGCTTTGTATCTGGTGGGATCAGAAGGGTGTGATCTATTATGAGCTGTTGAAACCTGGCGAAACCGTTGATACTAAGTGGTACCAACAACAAATGGTTAATTTAAATCAAGCTTTGCGTGAAAAAAGATCAGAGTACCAAATCAGGCAACACAAGGCCTGATTTTACTGCATGATAATGCACCATAACACACAGCAAAAGTGGTCAAAGAAACAATTGGAGCGTTTGGTTGGGAATTACTTTCTCATGCGGCTTGTTCACCAGACTTAGCTCCTGATTATCACCTATTTGCATCGATGGGTCATGCACTTGCTGAGCAGCGCTTCGATTCGTATGAAAATGTGCGAGAATGGCTCGATGACTGGTTTTCCTCAAAAGAGCAACAATTTTTTTGGAATGGAATCCACAAATTGCCGGACAGATGGGAAAAATGTATAGCTAGTGAAGGGCAATACTTCGAATAAAATATTTTTCATAATTTTCAATTAATAAATGATTATTTTTAAATGAAAAATTCCAGTTTTATATTTACACACCTGGTATGTATGGAAGGCAGATGTTCCTCCAGATAGTAATTACAAATTATGTTTTCAGATACTGGTTAAACTGGACCTTCTATATTGGCTTTTAACCATATCCACACCATTCGAGCTGCCACTATCGCAGAACTTCTTTCACTGACATTAAATCTAGATTGTCTTTTATTCTTTTATTTTTAAAATAATTTTGAAAACCTTTCTCAGGTACCTCAGCAACTAAAAAAAGCTAGGACTGTCCAATATATCAAAGAACAGTTAGGAATACTATAGTTAATATTCTTATTCTCATATCTTCAATTTTTTATATTTACACCTTTACACCGTTGCATTTCTTGGTCTATTCTTCCTTCTCTGCTAGAAATGGTAACAAGTTAATGGGTAGTTGTATGCTTCAAGGTTTGGCATTTAATGTAATTTGTATAGGCTTTTCTCTTTTGATAAACATAACCTTACTTTTGGGAGGTCTTAGTGCAGTTATCCTTCAGATCTCTTCAGGCTATTCAATAACTGCCATTTTTGATCCTTTTAAGGGTGTTAGTAATCAAAACAACACTGCAACCATGTAACAGAGACTGTGCTTGCATAGGAATTAGATTACAGTATTGCTTTCAATTTTTTTTTCCACAAATTTTCCAGACTTTCTCCAAGTATATTATGAAAATAAGCTAAGTCGAGTTATTACCTTGTATAACACCCCTGTAAACCATAAAAGTTGTCAATAGTTCACATTTAATCAACAACAATGCTCCTTTGTAGTCATTGTAAACATCCACCTTGATCCATGATTAGTCATTAGTAAACTTTTGAAATAAAGGAATATATCAATTTTTCTCGAACTTGATCCAGTTCGGAATATGAAGGTGATGGCTTTCTTTTGTTTCGTTAAAGAGTAATTTCCACCAATATGTAATATATGTATTTTGGATGTTCTTTGGCTCATCTGTAACTTATATAAGCCCTGTTTATAGTCTAGCTTCCAGTTATGTAAGGGATATGGCAGAGAAGTTCTTGATTTTGCCAAATTGTCTTCCTTTTCATTTCCTTAGAAGCCTCAATGGCCAAGGTTCAAATGTAATAAAACCATTTTTCAATGGAAATTCAAGTTCTAACACTCTTTTATATGTTTGTGTTTTTTTTATTTTCAACATTGATATAAGAGTCCGTAGCACAGATAATTAGTTGGAAATGCATATCAGGGTTCTTGATTGAACAAAAAATAGTTCATGCATGGACTCTTTTGCAAATATAGAGAAAAAATAGATGCATATTACTTAAAACAAATCCGATAAAAAGTAATTAAATGCCTAACTTTTGTTATTTCAAAGTCACCATTTTTAACAAGAAAAATTTGGGAATAGATTATGTCATTTTGGTAACCCAATATATATGTCATGTAAAAATAAAATAATCTAAGGTGGATGGGGACAAAGCCCAGCCAGCACTGAGTTTTTTTATAGAATAAGAATTAATAAACTTAAATTAAGAAGCTTAAGAACTGATCACAAGGCGGTATGTTGGTTTTGGTGTAAGTGTACTACTAAAATTCGTGGCAATCAACTGATGGTGACTGATAAAATGAGTCAATTAGTGTTTTTTGTACTTTTTATAATACTTCACTTCAACACTGTTTGAAGTAGGGCAGTACTTTTACAATTTAATTTACAAATTATCAATCAATAATACATTTAATCTTCAATGTTCTAGGTGAACCTTTGCTTCATTTTATTTACACACATCAGAACAAGGCATCATTCCAAACATGCTAAATGCGGCAAATTCCTCCGCCTCTCATATTTACTTGGAAGAAAGAAAGGGAGAAAAAATACTTGATCAGATGCACTGCATGACTAAGACAATTTACACATTCAATGACGGAGGCTAGGAAGGGGTGTTTTACAAGAAACTATCAGGTGCCTTTAAATTTAGAGAAACCAATGAAGAATCATTCGTCGACATTGTACTGAAAAACCAACTGGAGTAAATTCTGCATAGTTTCATAATGCAGTCATTTTCTCAGATGACAACTGATTTCAATATTTAATAGGCAGCCTGGTACCTTTATTTGTTCTACTTTTATAAAGCTTTTGAGGTTCATATTGTTTCTAAACAATTAAAGAGTTTTCATTACATAGTTTGCACTGCACAGGTTTGCTCCATTTTTTAGGATAAAGCCGATATTCCACATTATTCAACCGATCCACCTTTACTTGTAAAATTGCTAAAACTTATCATTTTAATTATTTTTTATAAATAAGTTTTTGAAATCTTTTGATCATTAAATTTTCGTAATTTTTATTTTTATTATTAATTAATTTACTAATTATCAATCAATACTACATTTAATCTTCAATGTTCTAGGTGAATCTTTATTTACAAACATCATAACAAGGCATCATTCCAAACATGCTAAATGGGACAAAACTGATATTCCACATTATTGTATTTTCTATCAGTTAATTCAGAACCAACAAACAAACAAATTAATCTTTATTCAATATTATATAAAAAATTATGAAATAAGCATGTTAATGGCATCTTTGACCTCATTCTCATCTGAGGATTCCACATCCTCCACAGGGTCCAGCTCGACCTGCTCTGATGTGGGTTCTGCTCTGCTCAAAGCTTTTTTTGAAGTGCCTAACCCATTTCTTAAGGATCTCATCTATTTGGGTAACGAGGGTTCCATCTTCATTTTTATCTTAAGCTTGAAAAAGGATTTTCTTTTGTTTATTCTTTAGAAGAATAGTCTTTCATCAGGTTATTCTCTCATTCCTTTTCTTCCTATGGTGAAGCTTTTTCTCTGCTCTTCTCACCTCCTAATAGAGAGCATTACTGTGCCTAGTGTGCCTCTAGATAAATTCCAATAGCCCCTTTTCTTTCCCTCTCTCTCTCCAAAAGATTCACTTATCACATTTATCCACATGAACCTTCATATATATTCGTATAAACCCTTCGTATAATCCGGATACATGAAGTAATTTTTAAAATATAATCCTTTATAATATAATTTTGTAATTATAATATTATCCGGTTCACAGTTTTCATACAGTCCAGGATAGATCTTGGCCTCCCTTGCGATCCTCTGACAGTTTTGCCAATCAAGAGTTCTTGATCTCTAGCCTCTTAGTTAGCAGCAGAGATTATTGGCCAAAATAGTCTTCCTGATAATGTTACATTTATCATTAAAAGCCTTTTTATACAAAACTTTTTTTCTGAAATATTCTGTAAGCCTTAGGGAGTGACATAGACAAGGAGGATGCTGATTTCCTAATCTGAATGAAAACAGTTCAAAACCTGGATAGGGTATGGCAATTTCTGTAGAAATTAGTGGTTATAGAATTAGTAGTGAGATCTGTGGTTTAACAAACACTTTTTGTGCCCATCCAACTCTAGAACAAGTGCTTGCTATTAGGCAGGGGATAAATCCGGCATCTGAACCACACTGTTGAAAAATCTATCCCAAGAGTATCATAAAGTCACAAATCAAGTACCCTTACCAGTGCTTGTACGCTAAGCCCATCACGAGCTGAAGTGAGAATGATTTACTTTTTAACCTAAAGGGTTTCCTAATGATTTAACTTTCCTTAATGTTATCACAGCAAGTCAAGTAATTTAACTTCTTAGCTGTCCATATTGGCCATATCTAAAGAAAATAATATTGCTCTAACATGAGCAATTTCTGTTTGTCTGTAAAATGGAGCTATAAATCTCAAAGATTTTGCTTCAAATTTCAAAATAAGGGTTTTTGGGTCTCGTAATTAGACTGGCGCAATGCTTTACCAACTATTCAGAAAAACTTTTATTTTGTGAAAAAACCAAGTAGGCCAATGAGAAAAACATGAATGGCAAAGATGAAAAATGCTTGCCATGTTAAAACAAACAAAAGAACCACTGTAATTTATTCCAGCCAAATCTCATTCCAAGATTTTTTTTTTCATTGAACAATTCACTATTAATTATTTTATTTTCAATTTTATTGTCCTTTCATTATGCCCAAAATATGAATTTAAATAATTTACTGAAATGAAGGAACAATAAAATAAACTTGAATGATTAAGCAAACGGAGTAGAGAAGTATTTTGTTTTCTGATTAACTATGGTAAGTCCCAAGTCAAACCAAACGGGAAACGTATTAAGCGGTTTTACAGAAGCTTAGCAAACAATTTATCCACACGCTACTGTACCGGCTATTCGAACTTTTGTCACAGATAATTTTAATAATATAAAAAATATAAAAAACTATTTTTATTTTATAAATAAATAATTAAAATATATAAATAGATGAATGTGCGGATGCAACACTAGCGCTTATGTGGTGCTTTCTTCAAGAGATGGACACAAACTCAGACAAGTCAAGCATATGACTCCCTATACACGTTTAATTTGCCAAGGTTTGGTAAAAGTGTAAATGCACCTTAATGATTATAAATGTTGTGATATTTTTACATCTTTATTGCATTGATATTGCCGTGTGTTTAATAAAGTAGTAAAATTATTGTAAAGTACATGGCTGTACCATGTTTAACTATAGTATTTTTGATAACTGGGCAAGATCTTGAAATATTGCTCAAGCGATTACAATGCTTCTCTCACCTCACCAGTTGAACAAGTAAAACAATCTTTCGTTATATAGAGTGAGGCAGAAATAACTGATGCATTTTGAAAGGCTATAAAAAACAAAACAAATGCATCTAAACAAGAAAACTGATTTTATTTTTCAAAAGTACATTGAAAACAGTTTTATTTCAAATTGAAGGCAGTGGTGAACTTATACTTCCATTGTTATATATTTATTTTTTATTTGAAAATTCTTACCTATCATACTTCATTAATGTTTTGGGACTTTTTTCCCCATCTAGAGAAAGAGATAATTCTGCAATGTTTAATAGTTTATTAATTTATCTATTACAAATACTTTTATATCACATTATTGGCAAATAACTATACAAAGGAACACACTTTAATTACCTTCGATTATATGTACATTTTTTATTCTTCCTCATCGTAAGATCCATATTAATTTCGTTGATTATAAAATAAGTTGGTTGAGCTATTTAAAAATACTTGAGGAGCATTCTCTTTCCATTTTTTCTCATGCCTGAATCTTTCTCATTTTAGAGATTTAGCTCTTTGTACTTTGATCCTTTTTATCACACGTCTTCTGTTAGTTTGAGACAAATATACATTATATTGAAATATTTCTGATATTTTGAAGTTTTTATTATTTAATTATATGAGAGTAATTAATATATAATTATTTTTTATCTTTTTAGTTTATTTTAATTCTATTCAAAGTAATGCTATGGTGGACCAATGCTGTGGAATTTGTATTTTTTATATTTTTACAATTTGCGACATGTTGAGCTATCATCATTTTTAAAATTTTCAATGTTTGGCTTATGTAAAAAAATTATCGATTTTGTCTTATCATTATATGGTTCTGCACTTTGTTGTTATTATATAAGCCAAATTTTATATTTTGATGATCATAAGAAATGAATTTGATATATTATTTCAGTGGGTTTTAAAAAGTACATCTTACAAGCATTGGCCATTATTGATGTTCCCGGAAATTTTCCATCACCCTTCTTGTCATTTCTGGCAGAATACATCTTGGCTGATGCTCTCCTTTGAATCACCCAAAGAGCGAAGTCGGTGTTTAAACGCCTTTTCCTTGAGATAACTCCAGAGAAAATAATCGCATGGAGTTAAATTGGTGGCCGGTCACCCCTCAAAAAGAATCAATATATCAGGAAAGACTTCCCTCAAAACTCCTAGTCGAGAAGTGTAAGACCTGGAATATCCTATGCATCGACTTCATCCAACATAGATAGTCTCCAACATGTGCACGCAACTGACAGTATTCACATTTAACGTTAAGCCGACCTTCTCAAAAAAGTACAGGTGGATAACACTGAAGTCACCAAAAGTCTCCCACAGTGTCCTCCCGAAATATGTCAGTAATTACACCAGAAATGACTCGAAGGGTGATGGGAAATATCCAGCAATATCCTTGGCAATGTGCAGTTAATAATGGCCAACAATTGGAATATGTAATTTTTAAAATGAAGTGAAATAAAATATTTTCAATGCACTTTTTGAAAATAAAACCAGTGTTTTTAAGGTATATTATAATAAAAAAGAAATAAATTGAAAAATTATTTTTTGATTATGTTAGCCAACATTTCGATCAAACAACATAGACCGTGGCTTGGCCAAAACTTAGATTAATATAATAAAGAATGAGTTAAGATTTCAGTAGTAGGATTGAAAGAAAATGATAATTAGAAAAGAAAAAACACAGTAAATGTTATCATATTCATTATAAAGAAAAATTTATAAATTTCAGTTGTTCTGAAAATTATGTGAAAAAAATGAGACAAAAAGAAAATTATAAACAAAATAGTTAATGTACAGCTACACTTTGACAAGTTGTTGTTTAAAACTCATGAGTGACTAAGGATTTAAAAAACATACAATCCAATCCAGGGTAATCAATGTTCTAATGACTTCTGATACTACTTTGCAGCTACTCAAATCTAAAATATTACTAGTATAAAGAGTTACTAATTGATTTGTTGTGTTTCCTGGTCTGTCAAAGTTTAAGAACAGCATGCAACAAAGATGGCTACTTTTCATTTTGAATAAAGAATCATTTTAAGACAAGAATTTCAAAAATTTTATACTTAATACTAACAACCAACTCAGGACATAATAATAAGTAATTCTTGTTTATTTATTTTCTTCTATTCTTCTTCCACTTTGAATTATTGAATAAAGAATCACTAAATTATATATTATTATTTTTCGCTCATAAGATGTTTTTAATTTATTTATTTTGTTCTCTCCACTCCAAAGAGCCGACGCATTTCTTCACTAAGCAGAACTAATGCCTAAGCATTTCTATATAATATTCACAATCCTTCAAATCTTCCTATAATGTAACAAACATTTGTAGTTGTTTTACCGAAAAATACTTATAGCACTCCTGCAGGTCATGCTTCACAGATCAGTAGAAAGTTGCAGATAGGAGTAGAGTCCATGCGAAAAGTAGCTACGGTAACCATTTTGATGTGGCACAAAATTATCTCGCCGTTTTTTATTTTTTTTTTTTTAAACTGCATTTAAATTTAATTACATCTTGGGCAACCCAGATGAAAAAATATTTAACTGAAATAGGGACTGTCTGGTGACACACATCTTCCAGCTATAATGAGAATCATAGGCACATATCAAACATCAATCATCCTCAACAGTATCTAGGTATGTAGATTAATAACTCAGGTGCGATTTTGGGGTTTTCAGGTTATTAGTCAGGTAGATTACTCCTTAACTCTTGCCTTCATAAATTTTAACCTCAGTCTCCAAGCCCATTGTGCAATATCAGTGTAAATAATAACTGATTGCATTTTTTTTATATCATATTCAAAATTGAAATCAATCAGATATACCTAATTAAAATATTATATAAGTGATACAATTAACCTGTTGAACAATTAAAACAATTAGTAACAATAGATAATCATAACAAACTGAATAATATATATATAATTTTTCAATAGCAGGATCCAGGTTACATTTCTATGTTTTAAACTAAATACAGACTTAAGCACATGTACGTAGGTGTATGTAGTTCATAATCTTGTACTTATATGTGAGAAGTTCAAATGCTTACTTATTTTTTTACTTTTTTCTATTTCACACAGTCTTTATTTACTATACTATTGGTGCTCTATTATTAATTATATTTTTATTATTATTATATTAGCATCTATTAATTTAAACTAACCACAATAATACTAACAATAAATAGGCAAGACTCCATTGGCTATGCGTGTACAACAAAAAGGCTAATAAAAAAAAATAAAAAAATACATCTGAATGTTAAATAAAAAATTAATTCCAAAAACAAATTATTAGGAGGTGATAATAAGGGTTAATAAACTACATTTTTTCTAGGTTTTTATTCCCCCTACATTAACAAAAATTCTTATATTAAAAATATCTTCTATAAATTCTATTAATATCAAATATTTGTATAAAATTAATAATAAAACAGAAAGCTTGAGTATTACTAAGATATTACAATATCACATATTGATAAAATCATACATTATATGTCTAATTTATAATGAATTATGTTCCTTCTGACTGAAGTAAATATAACTGTCAATTTGTAAAGAAAAACGAATATCACAGTTAAAAATCAAAAAATAAATTTTATATTTAAAAATATTTATGTTTTCTATTTTTTCCTTAAGATGTCTTAGAATTTAAATAAAAATTGATTACATCCTAATATTATTAAATATTTAAAAAAAGACAATGGCCAACAATCTATTGCACCATAGAAAACTTATTTCAATAACATATTTTAATCACTGGTACGTTTAATAATGATTTTTTATTTCTAAGTTAAGCAACTTAGAAACACAGAAGGATTTATTATTTAATATTTTTTATGTCAACCAGATCATATTTTTTTTTTTAAGTTACTAAATAGTTTTTGGATATCGTTCATAATGACAAATCACACTAAGCAATGAAAATATGTGATCCCTAGAATCAAAAAGCATGTTTCAATCTACCTTAGGTGATATAAAGAGTTATACTGGCTTCTTTTTTGATGATTTAGGTTAAATTTTTCCAGGCCCTGATAATAAAACTAAATCATATGAAATACTGTTATCTCAGAACTGGGAAGATAAATTAAAAAAATTAAAATTAAAAAAAAACTTTATACGTTATTTGGTTTTTTTTTAAACTGTTGCAATACTGAATAATGATATAATTAATATGGCTGCTAATAATAGTGCCACAGAAAAATGGAATCTTCTGTATAAAAAAAAAAAAAAAATGTTTAAAGTAAAAAGATAATAAATGGGTATTACTATAACTACAAGTAAGCCCAGATGATTACAGAACTAATTTTAAAAAAACGAAACTATTTTTAACAAGAAAATGTTTATTTTGATAAGAAGAAAGAGGAAACTGATGAAATCTAAAAGAGCATTTACACCAAATGTAGTCAACATATTTTGTTGCCGACATACTCGTATATTGGCAACATTCTTTGATACTTACCAACAGCCTGTGGGAAAAGCTGTTCTTAAATTTGTCTAAGTATTGTCAACATTTATTGGCAAAAATGTTTTAATGTTGAAACTGGAGTTCAGTTTAAACCCGACTTAAAATGACAACCAGTTAAAGAAATGTCTTATTTAAAAATATGTAATAAACAACAGATTATTACTTTTCTAAAGATTTTTTTTTTAACCCGTATCATAAACAAAAATAAATGTTTTTAAGCTCATTTTTGTTTTGCATAAAATAAATTCTATGCAAATGAGAAATACTATTATGAAGAATTGATCACATATTTATATATTTTTAAATACAGAATAGCCAAATTTTTCGAAGTATTGGATTGGATGACGGCAATTGTAAATGAAAGAAAGTGGATAACATGACATCCTTCTATAAAAACATAATTAAACTACATTCAGGGTCTTTATAAACGATATCCAGTATAATATTTATCAACCAATTAAATACTGATTTGTAATTTTTAAAATACTAATAATCTTAATAAATTATAACGATAGGATTTTAAACAAATCTTAATTCGAAATAACAACTTTTAGTTGTCATTCATTTAAACATCAAAAATAACAATGCCATCGTAAAAGTAAAAACATTTAACAAATCATGTTGGAGCTTCTTCCTGCATTTAAACGGAACTGTTGCTTTCAGTAACGAGGATAGGAATTGACATTCTTATTAAATGATTAACAGAGGGTGGGAATAGTTCAAGAATAGTTAACTTGAATAAAGTATTATTCAATTCTCATTAATTACCATAACCATTTAACAGTAATAATTAATATTGACTAGCTATGATAAAAAGAAAACAAAGAAATTAGCTGATTTTAGTCATGCTTGCAAAGCTAAGATAGTGCAAATAGGCATAAATTTATATATAAGGAGAAACTAAAACATGCAATTAAGATTGGACAAGCTCAAACATGAAACTCAAAATAGTTCATTTTCCCCTGAAGGAAAAATTCTTCATGACAAAGATTTTATAGTAGTCAAATAAAAAGTTTATGTTATATTTATAATTTATTAGAAAAATAATTAATCAATAATGGTAACAGAGCATATAGATGTCAAAATATTGTTCTAAGCGCCTTGAAACATCTCCTGAAAAGATAAGATCAGACAATTTTTAATGCCTCATAAGATTTTTAAGTTCATTAAATCGCCAAGAACTAGTGTTTGATAGAACTAAATTAATTATAAATTACTTTATTAAAAATATCAGTTATTTTATATAGCATACTATTGTTAACATGTATAAATTTTAGCGCACTGTAGCCAGTAATATAATTATTTCAGGTAAATGAGAAACTGCTTGATTAGTTTAAAATTTGCCATGCAAAAGTTTTCCTTTTTGTGAAGAAACAGAAAAAAAAACCTTAACCATTAAAGAAAAAATAGAATTTTTTTTCTGTAAATCAAGTTAATAATGTAAAAAATAAAACAAAATTCCAGATCATTAACAACATTAAAAAGTGAATAAAGCTATGCTCTTATCCATTGATGCGGGGAATCATTTTGATTAAATAGGGACTTGCATCTAATTTGATTAATCCTTCACAGTTCAAGTGAAGTTTCAGAGCCAAATCCCTTAATCACCTCATTGAGAGATAGCTATTATGGTCTTAGTGCATAGAATAATACCATAAATTTAAGAAAATATGTATACATCATGAAAGAATGTGCAGATATACATTCAAATGTGCATGCCTTTTTACTAAATGCTGGGTGTAATTGGTGCATGGTTGAAGCCAACTAATGCCATTGATTTGTTACTTTGAAAAATTCTAATACGTTAAGTTACAACATAATAAAAATACCAATATATTTTGACACAAAAATTAAAACAAAACAAAAAATATAAGAGAAATGGTATCAAAGAAAACTTGTGATACTGGATATTCTATCATTATTACTTGTAAAAACTATTATATTAGTAATATCGTACTTAATACAATATTAATTTTTGATTATAAAGAACACAATTATTGTCAAAAACCTACTCCTTTTTTTAGGCAAGAAAATAGAGATAGAAAGCAATGTTCAGTCTTTATAGGCAGCAATACTATTCGGTTTATTAAAGTATATATTTATAGTCAAAATCAAAGTAAAGTTAATACCTTTTTAATGTTGTTGCAAAAAAAAAAAAAATCTGCAACTAAGAAAAGAAAGGTTGCCACATAAATTACTAAATAAATGCAAAATTCAATAAGTATTACAATATAAATTTATGGAAATACAGAAAACAATATCTTAAAGTGAAAAGTAAACATACATCTATAACTTTTCTTTTCTTAGTCTTGAATGTTATGTTGTTACCTTTTCCTAAAAGCTATTTTGAAATTTGCATCTAAAAATAAAGGTGTTTAGATCATTAAAACCAAATGAAAGGATAAGAAAAGAAGTAGGTTCAAGGAAAAAAATGTACTTGGAAATCTAGGAGGAAGTCTTGGGCTCTTGAGTAAGCCCAAGACGATCTAGAATTCCCTGAGGTATTTGGAATGGGAGATTGGCAGGGAGTGGGCGCACCTTGTATTGGTTGTAAGCAATCCCAGCCGCCAGTCCAGCGGCGAAAAGCGCTACATGAGGGGCATACTTAAATAAGCCAAAGTTCAGTTTGACTCTCATCAATGCCTGCATGACTCCAAGCTTCCTGTCAGAGTAAGGAGGATATCGAGCGCTGAAAACGAAAATATTGCAAATTATTACAATTCAATCAAATACAAATTTAAATAATGAAAAAGAAAGTTTTGCCAATCTTTTTACTATTATATTATATTAATTTTAAAATTCTTAGTCTTCCCGTCAGAAATATTCATCATAAATAAATTTAAGTATATTTAACGAAAATAATTTTAATTTATTGATAAAGTAGAATAGAGTTTTTATCATCTAACAGGGGGCTAAGACAAAGAATCAACTCTTAGAATGATTGATTGGATTTTTGAGTTTGCTAACACCATACTTATTTTGATAAAGTGGTCAAGTTTTCAATGGGAAAATAATTTTCACAGCTATAAACAAATAAACAAACCATTAGTTTAACACATCTTATCCGAAAATATTTGTGGGTGTGTTCAACATTTATATCCTAAGATTACATTGAATAAATGAATATTTATGTGAACTGAGATACCAGAAGAGATTAAAGTACTATCATTGTTCTTTATGTGAGATTGAACCAAATATAAATGGTTATTTTGCTGTTTTGCTTAAAAAGCAGTTCCGAGCTAGATGATGGAGTGGGAGGTTGATGTTTAGTTTATGAGGAGTGGGGAACCGGCTAGGTTAGTGGCTGCCCTCTATTCTATCCTCAGTAGAGCCATGGCCGATGCAGTGGATATGTTCATCTGCACAACGCATAATCATAAGGTTCTTAACCAATGAAGGCGTTAAACTCTTGAAATGTTCACTCGTTTGAAGGCACTGTGTGGGGGCACTACACTGTCCCAGAATCGAATGAATATACAGACCAGAGAAATTAAGGGTCAGCGAAAAAAAGTCAAAAACGAAAGTCATGATCCACGGCCAAGGATGTCTTTAGATGACAACATTTGTGCCATTCAAGAGCTTATTGAATTTGATCACCAGTTCAAAGTTCAAGACATCTCAAAAGAAATGGGAATAAGCTATGAGAGTGCTCAATCCAGACGAGGGAGTCGCAATCAATGCCAAACCTCACACCGCGATCTTGACTGAGGACAAATTGGAAGAAATTGGCCGGGAAATCCTCGAGTACGCTCCTTATACTCCATCAATTGAAAGAAATGAAGATGTCAAGGAATTAATGCACAATTGACTGGCAACTTGCCCTCAAACTTTTTGTAAAGAAGGAATATCCAAGCTTCAAAATCGATGACAAAAGTGTATAGATCACACAGTAGACTACAGTGAGAAATGCTGAAAGTATGATTCATAAATACATTAATCAATAAATGTATAAAATATAATTACCATTTATATGTTATTCATCTGTGTATGTTTCAGACATGATGTGTTAATGCACATGATAGTTGAGAATCATATTTGGTCAACCAAAAATTATATTGATATATATTTTGCAAAAGTTAATAAAGTTTAATTTTCTGACAAAACTCACAGTTCTCAATAACACTGCCTGTGGAATTATCTCAAATGTCTTAATTAGTAGATCAACTTTCTGTAGAAAAAATTGAGTTTCCTTAGGTATCAGGTAATAACAGATGTTATGTGAGAGAACAGAATCCAGTTTTTCTTCCAGTAATACAATTGTTTTAAATTTTCAGCAAATTCTACATGCCTTCTTTTTATTTCTTCCACTATCCACAATTGGTTATCATCCCAATCTTAATGATGTACGTCATTTTCCTTACTTTGTTTACAATTAAAAAACATCAGGCCTATTGTGGGGGGGGGATGATATTTTCAATGAATAACCTAGCAATGCATCTGGAGATGGTTGGCTCTGTGATATGATTCTGTAAGAGTAGCATAATTTTTCACTATTTTTTCAATATAGCACTTCGTAAATGTAGAGCTGTATAATTTGCATCTATCTATCAATTATCACTAATATTGAACCAGAACATCCAAATAATGTTTTATAATACTAATTTATATTACATTTAATTTAATATATATAATAATACCAAACTGTATTTTTAATTGTTGATTTTTGAATTTTTGTGTGTTTATAGAACAGAAGATGAATGTATAGTATTTGAAACTAATTTTCAATAAAAACAAAATTATAGAAGTCGCAAATAATTTATGAATCCCTAATCCAAATAAGAGAACAGACTTAAATATTCATATATTAAATTAATATAATTATTTCCCATTCTTATAGCTTCTGAAAAATAAATGTAATCATCTTAAAAAAAATTATAAAAAATCATTTACCTTGCGACTTTTTCACCAAGACTGTTGAAATTCTTGATAATCGTACTCTTCTTGTGAGTAAACGTATCAAAAGAATGTTTGCCGTGATAGGCACCCATTCCACTTTCACCTATTCCTCCAAACGGAAGGGTGTGAACTAAAACAATACAAAGTTTATATAATTATATGAATAACACATTTTTAAAAATAATCAAAATAGTTTATAACAAAAAATTAGGCAAAACAAAAATTATTTTTAAATCCGTGTTGCTATCTGCTACATAACTGCCAAAGCTTAGTTTTTCAAGTGTGGCCTTCACACAAAAATTAAGACAAATCCAGTTTCATAAACCTCTGAAATGTGGAATAATTAAGTAATTTAATGATAGAGAAGAGAAACTGGACAATTTCTTCTTTTTTTTTTTCATAATTTCTCCCGAAATGAATAATTTTTAAGTGAAATGATTAAGTTTGACTAGTTGTTATAACCAAGCCTTTAATTTATAAAAATAAGTTGGAAATAAATATTTGAAAAATTCTAATACTCTTTCCAACTTTTCACTTAACATTAGATTTATTGATCCCATAAATCTGACAAAATATAACTTAAAAAATGAAGAATAACTAAAAATTTTACCTCCAAATTGAATGAGAGTGTCATTAACAACTGCGGATCCGGATATTGTATTTTCCAGGAAAAGATCTTGTATCTGCTTGTCTTTAGTGAAAACATATGATGTAAGAGGGCGATCCCTAAAATATAATACATAAATTGGAGGAGTAAAGACTTTTAAAATAAAAATAAAGTAAGAACAAAATGTTTTATAAAACAAATAATAAAAACTATTTGAAATACAATATAATCATAAATAATTATTAAATATAATATTTCAATTATCGCTGATGACTAAGACCAGTGGTTCTCAAATGTTTTTGTCTGGTGGTACATTGAAGTTATTAAACAAAATTTACAGCAACCCTGTTATTATTATTAATATTACATTTTTTTTAATCAAATAATAAACAATAGAAATAATAAAAATAAAAAAAATATAATTGTAATAAATAAACAAAATTAATTTTTATAATTGTTTTATTATATTTTATATTTAATTTTATTTTATTTTATTATTCATTACTTTAATTTTTATTGGAATAAGGTTGGTTGACCGCAGATATAATTAAGGAAGAAGTTGGTCGAGGGTGCGGCTAAAGACTAAGACATTAATAAGTATGACTTATTTATTTTTTGCCAGCGTTTCGGCCTAGGTTTTAGGCCATCATCAGGACTAAAAGAAAAAACAAAATAACAACATTGAAAACGACAGAGGCAGTACCAGTTACTGTAAAAAATGATAAAAAACAGAAATGACAAGTAAGATAAAAATATATATTGTACAATTATAATGACATATTTTTCTTTTGATACTTCATATATTTTTATCTTGCTTGTCATTTCTGTTTTTAATCATTTTTTACTGTTACTGGTACTGCCTCGGTCGTTTTCAATATTGTTATTTTGTTTTTTCTTTTAGCCCTGATGATGGCCTAAAACTTAATAACAACCGAAACGTTGGCACAAAATAAATAAGTCATACTTATTAGTGTCTTAGTCTTTGACCGCACCCTTTATCCCCCTCCCCTCCCCCCCTCCAAACAACTTCTTCTTTTGCTTTAATTTTAATGTAACTTAATTATTTAAATATTTTGTGGAACCCATGTGGTGTACTTGTAGCACCCAATTTGAGAACCATTAACAGACAATGGAAGAGCAGTAAAAGAAATTTGTAAAATAAAATATTTTTTTATTAGTTTAATGGTATTGAATAATATATGGCTGGTTACAATTATTTTTTTTATATCCAACATTTTACTTCCAACATCACAACAAATGATAATAAAATAAGGACTTTTTTTTCTACTTTTTATATTATATTTAAATATCGCATTTTGTAAATTTTAAACATCTTTTATGAGAATCAGTTTTTTAATGTTATGCTAAAAAAGTATATATATACCTGGCATTGATGAACTTGATGGCTTCATGAGCATTAGCAACTGTTACGATGGGCATAATAGGTCCAAATATTTCCTCTTTCATGACTGGATGATTCGGATTAACATTAGTTAGGATGGTGGGGCCAAAATACCTCTCTTTGGGGTCCAATTGTCCTCCAAAGGCAATTTCAGAATTTTGCAACATTTTTTCTAATCTCCTATTAAAATGAATATTTTGAATTTAATTGTAGATCAAACAACACTTGTTTCCAATCCTTTAACTAAATAAGGTCTTATGGTTAAACATATATTGGTAATAAAAAAAAATATTAAAAAAATGCTGCAAATTATCACATAATGGTTTATTATTTCCAAATAGATAGATGAGGGGAGGTTAAATATTTTTATTCTTGGTCGATTAAAAAGGTTTATTATTGTAAGTAATAAACCAAAATACTTTTAAAAGGATGTGTAGTAAGTCTAATATGCTGTATTATTGCTAATAATGGTCCAATTTCGATTTTTTGTTTTGATGGGAATTTAATTAACTTTCAAATGACTATGTATACATTATATAAAAATGTTTACTTTTTGAGTTATATCCTCAAATAAAGCTTTATTTTCTTCATACTTAGGACTTTAGGCAAATTGCATCAAAATTGTTAGGACCGTTTTGGCCCTACAGTCCACAGAAATACAGGTGTTTTTTTTTGCTATTGCTATTTGTATTGGGGTGCTGAACCCTACAAAACAAAAAAGAAGCAACAAAATCGGACCATCCTTCAAGAGATAATCGTGGCACAGGCAGGCAAACAGATAATTTAACTGGATTGCAATAGCTTCCTTATCTATTCTTCATCTTCTTCGATAGCGCTACAATTCATGAAGAGTCGAGGCCTTCTGTAGTTGGAGCCGCTAGTCTTTTCTAATTTGTGCTGCTGCTCTATAATTTCTAATTCCCAACATTTTCAGGGCATCTACTCCCATGCAATCCATCCAATGCATGCGAGTTCTTCCTACATTTTTCTATCCAAATATTTTTTCCTCAACGATTATTTTCGGGACTTTGTTATCATTTAGTTGTGCAACATGATCTGTCTATTTCAGGTATTCATTAAATGAACTATGTCATGGTCACTGTAGAGATTCATTAGCTCAGAGTTTGTCCCCGATCTCCATACACCCTTGTTACACACACAATCTTTCTTTTGAATAGAGATCATTCTAGAGCTTTCATCAGCGTCCAGCACTCGGATGAATATGTGAGAATAGGCCTGATTAGGGTCTTACGGATTCCATACCTATTGGTTATGGAAAGTAAAACAGCAATTGATTTTTTTTTTTTAGGCTTTGGTATAATCATTCTAAAACATATATCATTCCTCTAACTCCATAAACGGCCGGCATATGGGCGTATGAAACTTCTAATCGGCAGATGATAATTGAAACATGGCAGATGATAATGCCGAGGATCATCCTGGGATGACCTGTGACTTTGGTACCAAATTTGAAAAAAATTGGCCCACTAGTATCAGAGAAAAGCCTTGAACAGACAGAGTATTGCTGATGGGCAGATTTTTTTTATTTAATCTATTTTTCAATTCCATCTATCTTGAAACTAAAACCTTAAATTTTGAGAGGGGTTAATTCTTTTTTTCTAGGTCTATTTCAAAGATTCATATTGAAAATAATAAACCAATATAAGTGATGAAATAATTAAAATCCTAAGGTTAGATGCAAATACCACCAAAGAATATGATTTCTATGATAGTATAGGCTCGTCTTTATTTCTCTCTTGCAAATCAGTTTTAATCATTTTCTATCTTTGCCCAACTAAATCAAATCATAATATAAGTATATAGACATAAATATTATCATGACCATTATACCAATATAGTATATCATAAAAAAAAAAATAATTTAAAAAATAAATAAATATAACAAAATTACTTACTTAAAATGTCTGTCTGAAACGATTCTACAGTAGTCTGGAGAACTTTTTGCATTTGAACCATACCATTCTTGAATAACTTTCTTGGCCTCTTTGACAAATTTGTCTTGGACTTCTTTAGTACAGAGCATATAGTCTGGAGCGATACACGTTTGTCCAGCATTTATGCATTTGCCCCACATAATACGTTTTACTGCATAGTTCAGGTTAACAGTATCATCAACATAGCAAGGGCTGAAACAAAAAGAAATTGTAAAGAATATCAATAAGAATTCATGAGCGCTTAGCATTGACCTTTACAAAACTTATATCGTTTTTGTAATACTTTGCATTTCATATTTCATGGTGATTTGTAAATCTCACCTTGCTGAATGTGATAACTTTAGAAATCAGTTGTTCTTGCAATTAGTCACAGATATATCATGACAATTAAACATATTCACATAATTGAAAAAATGATTGTACCATTCAACTCAATATTAAAACAAATGTTTAATTATTTGAAATAATTTTCACAAATAGGTACAGCTTTAGCGAAAAATATTAACCAACTCTGAAACTATAATTGCTTTCTTTTGCTTTAATAAGGATTATTGTAGCAAAAAGAACACTGCAGTAATTAATGTTCCAGAGTAAAAAAGTGCAAATGAAATAAACCATTTGAGTATAGTAGCAAAATTTTAATCTGTTTAGTCAGGGGAATGTTGACAAGAAGAGTATGAATGACTGTAAAGTCTGCAAGAAGCTCTGATTGGTTGAAGCGAATTGGAAGTAAATAATTTAATTAATTTAATGGGAAGAATTAAAGGTTGGATTAAAGTGATCAGGTTTTCAAAGCCCAAATAAATTTTGAAAAATCTGATACAACCAATGTAAAAAGGGAGGAAAGGAGAAACACACCTTTAGATAATGTGATAGAGGAAGAAAGTTTAAGATTTTGAAACATAATCTTCCTATAGCACTATATTTCTTGTCATATAGCATAGATGAGTTAAAGATGATTTAAGAAAACTAATATTCGACTAGCATTCTCAAATCTTAATAATGTTGAACATCTGGAAGAAAAATTGAATATCGCTGCTGGAAAGCATAATCCAACTTGTAAAGAAGATATTTTTAAATTTATAAAAGAATGAATCAGGCAGTTTCCTGAAACTTGTAAGCAGTATATCTAATACATTTAAAATTGTAATAAATGCTAAAGGAGGTTTAATAAAAAAATTAAATTTTGTATTTTTAAATCACATTGTTGCCATCATGTTTAAGTAATGGATATGAATACAGCTACTTTTCAGAGGACCAAAAAAGAGCTTTATGTTTTGCTTTCAACTTCCCCATTGCAAATAATTTTTTTTTTATATTTGTGCCTTTTTACTTCTCTGAATCCTAGAATTATGTTTATAAGATTTTATTTTTCAAATATGCTTCTGGTAAATTAATAAAACTAAGGAATTAGAAAAATGCTTTTTTTCACATTTGTTACTTAAACATAGTGGTGACAATATTAAAAATAATACCACCTGAGGGTCTAATACATTTGTATAAGGCCTTTCTTTGAGTCCTGAAGATGAAGTCAAATGTGTGTTAACTCAAATCTTCATTTGAATCAAAATATATTTATTCATGTTATGGCAGATAAATTATACTAAAAATTGTTTCATTTTATTTATTATATATATATATATATATATATATATATATATATATATATATATATATATATATATATATATATATATATATATATATATATATATATATATATATATATATATATTTAGGGACAGATATAATTTTTGTATTTGAATCCACACATAAAATGGTTTGAATAAAACTTTGGTCATTCCATTAAATAGCCATTGGTCATACTAAAAAAATCTTGAATGAGATAAATTCTAATAATATATGTAAGATACAATATAATTAAAGGATCATTTACAAAAATCCAACAGTCAAAAATTTTCTTTAACTACAAAGACTAAATTGTCAGTAGCACAACAGCCGAGGTTTGTTATTTTTTTACATTTTTTTGTTCTCTCAAAATGGATGTTTATGTGGCTTTTACGGTGGCTTGCCTTTTACTGTGCATGGTACATTTGAAGAGTTTTTTGAGAATTTTTCAGAATTTAGAGTATTAGATGTCAGTTCTTAACAAGTTTTTTCCACCTAAATTAATACAAGTACAATTTTCCAAGCCATTAAAGCCTACGAGATAAACTTTTAGATTTCTCAATAATGACAATTATTGGCTGTATGTGTTTAATAATCAATCCTTTATTTTCAAAATATACAAATTTCTAAATAAATGTATAATACAATTCCAATTTAAGAAAATTTATAAGGAATAATGGATGTAAATTTTTATAATTTGTAATTATGACTGCTTAACAAAAATCATAATATCTATCATTATATTTATGTGAATGATCCAAAGTATTTCAGATAGTTTTCAAAAATTTGGAGATCAGTCAACCAACATTTTTCCAACATTCATATTGAAGTCCTGAGAACTACTAATATTCGAGAAATAAACAGTGATCATTACTGTTCAAGTAGCTCTTGTGAATTGAGAATTACTAAAATGCAGTGTCAATTACTAAAATGCCTCGGCTACTGTCAATTGGCTGCTTAAAAAAGCCGGACTCTGATGATAACTTAGAGAATTACATCACAGGGTAATAACTGTGATTAAATGAAGGTCAATACAAGACAAACTGTAGGTCAAACTCAACAACTTGTTTTTTTATGTAGCTCACCCAGGAATAGTCCTCAAGGCCATTTTATTGTTAAAACTTGGCCTTTTAATATATTTTCTATGATAATCATGCTAATGTTAAGCTAATTCAAAAATGAAAAAAATCTATCAGTGCCGAACTATATTTTAATCTTGTATGTAATTTTATGTCAGTCTCTGGCATCGTTCTGGAGCTGAACAACAAAAACATATACATGCATATTTACATAACCTCTATGTATGTTTATGTAAAATGAGAAACAAAAAAGGGGCTCTTCTTTAATATGTTACGGTTTCCAATCAACTAATAATTGATATCATAACATTCTCATGCAATAAAGAAAACATATCAAACAAATTATTTTTATATAGTTGCTTCTGACCTAGAGGGCTATTGGGAACTATGGGAGAAAAAATAGTAATGTAATTAATATTATAAATTAAGAAATAACATCATACAAAAAAAAATAATTTTTCTTTTTACAAAAATTTTAATTTCAATAGGGACATCTTCTTGTATAAGAAGAATTTAACATATTTAAGAATGCATAATTATTTTAGTATCCGAAGGCATAGAACAATTATTTACCTCTTGCCTCCAAGCTCAAGTGTTACTGGAGTCAGATTTTTATTCGCAGCGGCATAAATAATTCTTCCAACTACAGTTGAACCGGTGTACATAATATGATCAAACTTTTCTTTTAAAAGCTCTGTTGTTTCTGCGACACCTCCTAAACATACTTGAAAGCAGTCCTGTAAAATATAATTAAATTAATTCAACAGTTTTAAAACAAAACATAAATATTATTTATTAATATTATTTTGGCAGAGGAAGTAAAATATAAATAGTAAATGATGCTATGAAAAAAAAATTACAATTAATAAAAGACCATTTTTAGATAATGCTTACCTAATAACTTAAGGTCTCAAAAAAAAATTGTAAATAATAAAATAGAAAAAAAAAATCGAATTTCTATTTTTAATAACAAGAAAACAAATATCTATTTTACAAAAGACATTCAGCATTAATATTTTAAAAAAATATAAATTATATAATAAAAAAATAATTTAATTTGTTTTAAACTATAGTAATTGGCTAAGAGGAGATCAATACAATTTTGACGATTTAAAAAAAAAAAAAAAAAATCAGGTTCATTTTATTACTGTTATTATCTATAATGTTAAGCCTTTTTTTTTATTATTATTATAAGCACATTGCGAGGCCTTCTACAATTGGGATAATTATAGAACCTAATTGAAGGAAGTATCATTTGGAAAGCACTTATCGAAGTGGATAACTACGATAATTACATGTTCACACAAGGAAGCAACTTATGAGAAACCAAGGTGAACCAGTGAAAGAGAAACAGCTACTTCAAACAAAGAAGATGGAGAAGAAAGCTGAGTCACTAAAATAAAAGGAGCTAAGAACTATTTATCTGAAAAATCTCTTTATTGGCATACCAACCTTCCAGCAATCAACAAGATTTATGAGTGTTTTTTGTAATTCGTTTCTTTTCACTAACAAAAATTTACTTAGTACGTCCATTTCACGCGCTGAAATTCTATAATTTGAATTTTATTTACTGGGGTGCAAGTCAGGAAATTCTGACCTGAATTTCATTTCCGAAATTCTCAAGAAATATTCGATGCAATAATTAATTTACGAAAATCTTAAGTCGTAGTTCTTCCACATTCAAACTTTTGGACAGTGGACGCGAACTACGAGTAATTTTAAAACAGAGAAATAACAAATAGGTGCATGTAGACGTCGTTTTTTGAAAAAGGCTTAAGCGCCAAAAATTTGAAATTTAGGTTTCAACTTATTATGGGGCGTAAACACACCCTCTGTCGATTCCTCCTCACGACATATCAAAACAAAAACAAAATTAGAAATGGTCTAAAAATTAAAAATTAAAAATTGAAATTAAAATTAAAAATTAAATTAAAAATTGATGACGTAAGGACCAAATACTAACGACTCTCAGGCGTCACCCTGGCCTTAACCAGTACTAGAATCCTTAAAAATGTATTGCAATTATAAAGATTTTACCAACTGAATAAACTCCTACTGTGCACAATAAAGAATAAAATTTAAAAAAATATATATTGTTATTTGGAGGAAAATCGCTTCATGTTTTTCCTGTAAAGTTTGCTAAATGGGGCCTACGCGTTGATATGCATATCTCAAAATAGACATGGGCCAAACTGTTAAACTCAATTAACAATTCTAATTATTAACAATGTTACTGTTATTTCAAAATAGTAGTTACTGAATATGCAGTTATTTCATTTAATTTTTTTTTTTTTAATGCTGCAGATTTATATTTTACAATTATATCGGAATAGGACTAGAGAAGAGATATAGATGGCGATATTTTCTTTCGATTTATAATATATTGAAATCGATATTACGGTTTCGTTAATACCATATCGATAATTCACATCGTTTGAATTTATCAGATCTACTTTATGTAAGCCAATGTTCCCTAAAATAACCTAAATAATATTGTTATCGATATATCTATATTCATGTAAATAATTGGATTGCGCTGTCCAACCTATAACTGTCATTCGTTATTTATATCGATTTATTGTTTTTAATAATGAATTTTTTTTAATTTAGTCGGAAACAATTTTGTCTAAATAATAACTATCCCTAATAGAGCCTATATTTTTCTGGAGTGAAAAAGGAAAGTTAACAAAAAAAATAGATTTAATTTTTGCTAATTTATTTTTACTTATCGAAACAAATCCTGATATTTTTTTAATTTATTATTTTGTTGAATTTATATTTATATATATATATATATATATATATATATATATATATATATATATATATATATATATATATATATATATTTTCTCATAAATCAGAGGATTCTTTTTACCTTAGTAAAACATTCGATACGATATTTTGTTATAAATTTTATATTTACATCGATATACGTAAACAATATCACGCAGGTATTTCGTTTATCAATACTCTCCTCGATAGGGCTTCACAATAAGGTGAGTTCCTAGAACAGGGGTTCCCAGACTTTATGGCATTTTGTTAATTGAGAATTAATGCCATATTAATGGACATATTGTGTTCAAGATCCCCTGGGGTGGGTCGCATCAGAATTGTTCGCATTCAGAAATAAAAACCCGTCCGAAATCGCGGTTTTATAATTATGTCGGAATAGGACTAGAGATGGGATATAGACGACGATATTTTCTTTCGATTTATAATATATTGAAATCGATATTACAGTTTCGTTAATACCATATCGATAATTCACATCGTTTGAATTTATCAGTTCTATTTTATGTAAGCCAATGTCACCTAAAATTACCTAAATAATATACTTTCAACAGCCGTGTAAGGAAAATGTCACACGTGTAAGAACAACATCTAGACTAGATTTTGCTTTATGATATTTGTACCAATTTTCAAGCCTTGTAAGGTGTGGAAAGGAAAATGCTCTAATTCAATATGCTTGTTATCCAAAAATCTTTTATCCCAATCCCACATTCCAATTCTCATTCCTTCGTCGAGTTTAGAATTTTTCTTACCTTTGTAAGACACTAGCGGGAAATTCTAATTGATCTTTGTTGTTTTAATTAACAATCAGTAACCTTAGAGCTCTATTACGGGAAGTAAATGTGGAATGTTCGTTCATTCTCCTCATTCCTTTGTGGCCAAAAACCATCTTGTAAAAATCGAGAAGGTATAGTCAAATCCTGCGTTTGATGTTATTAATGTTTGAAGAATGTGCGAGAAAATATTCGTATTGTCCTTATAATACAAATATTAAAATGTCGATCCATTTTTATTGCAATTCAGAGCACCTTTACAGAATATAATATTATTCGAATATCAAAATAATTTTTTAGATGAGGTGGAAAACAATCATGGTTAATCGAAAGCATAGATAAAATTTACTTTTCTATAAAAATTAAGAAAAGCCAGATTTAAACGAAAATATAAAAAAAAAAAAAAAAAAAAAAAAAAAAAAAAAAAAAAAAAAATCAAATAAAATCATTCATCTCAAAGGACAATAAATGTTTGTAACTAGCAAGCGTCATTGGTATATTTAATTTATTACTTAAGTTTCAATCAAAACTTCATTAATGTGATAATAATTGGTAATCCATAGCAAATAATAGACATAAGTCTATTTGGCTGTATTGAGAACGAGGGCTGAGTGTGGGTGATGAGGGTGGGGGGCTAGAGCTCACCCTCTTCACTCACTTTAAACTGGGAAGGCCTTTCTGTGTTATTCCTTACTCCATGCACTAGGCGTATACGCAGAATATTCGGGGGAGGGGGAGGGGAATCTAAATTTTTTTTCGGGAGAGGGATTCAATGAGAAGGCAAGTAATCATTAAGTGTCTATAATCGTCAAATAAGGCATAAGTTTTCAGTATAAGAATGAAAACTGTACAAAAAACTATTACTAAAAATACAAAACTTATATGAAAATCATATTTTTTTCAAAAATTTCGGATAGGAGGGGGGATATATTCCACTGATTCCCTCCCTCTCCTCCTCTCGGCGTACGCCACTGATAAGACACGTCCCGGATTACATGTGCATTCTTGAAGAAAATTATTGGAACTATAACCTTGGCTCCAAGCAAGGTGAGCTCCATCTCCATCTAATTACATACGATTTATGTAGTTGTGCAACTCACAAGAAGACTTTAAATAACCGGATGTTTTTTTCTTCAACTGCAATCTATAAACCATTGCAGTTCATAATCTGGGAAAATTTCCGCAACGATTGTATATTTGAGGATTTAATATATTTATCCTTCGATGATATGTCTATGAGAGTAAAAGATAGGTAGTTCTAGTATGATTGTCTGCTCTCACATATAATTTTTATAATAAGTATTATATAACTTGAATTCATATCATAATTATTAAAAACTGGTGCGATGTGCGAATCAGACAAATTTCACTTTCCACTTTAGTTGAAATAAATTTTAAAATTTTCCGTTTATTCCGTTTGGGAATTCCATTAAACAATATAAAAGTAAAAGATTATTAACTACAACAATCACTTGCGTCTATACGTTTTTCGTCATTCTCTGTTAACTCATACAACTTACAATATAAGTTATTAATTTTTCTAAAATCTTTAGCTTTCTAATGTTATATTATACATCTGTATTACATCTCTTGGAAACTTGTTTTTAACATAAGAAAATATTTCTCCTTTAGTTAATTATCATATTTTTTCATAGTTTATATTTATTCATTTTTTAAGACTATTAACACTAAGAGAGGATTAATTATTTCAAATAAACAAAATTAAAGGTACTTCAGAGAGAGCTATTTTGAAAATTAGGCATTTAAGCCCTGCCTGACTATTTCAATGAGGATGAGACCTAGCTAATATTAAAAATCATTTAATTGTAAATTGATATAACGAGATTAACGTAAATCGTTAAGGCCGTTATCGAAAAAATTGTAAAAAAAAAATGAAAAAGTGTAAAATTGATATAAATTCTGCATCTGGCACATCCAGTAAGACGACTTTGGCGAAAAAATTGCTGTAACATCCCAGTCATATACCTACCTACCTTAAAACGTAATTTCGGTTTCGTACAACTTTTCGATTTTAAACTAGGCTGTTCACACACACAAAGTTTTGTGAGAGTTGGTTATTTAAAACACATCGGTACTTAATGTATTCCATTCGAAAATTCGGATTCAGAATTTTTTTACGATCGCATCACATTCCGTTACAATATAAATTTTTTATATATAGGCAAGAGAAAGTAAAAATTATATCATACATTTTTATTGACATGTTACTTAAAAGTTTCTATTTTTCGTCGAAAATCTCATAATACAAATATTTTTAAAGTTTTAAAAAACATACATACAATTTTACATTCGTAATGTTGTTTATCTTATCTGCCTCTTTTTGGTAATCGACCAAATGAATCGATCTTATGACGGCGAATTATCAATATCACCTCGAGATAAAGTGCCATAACTCATTACCTAAGATCAATTGATTGATTGTTACTTATCGTGAATTTATAATCAAAATTAAAATATTCTAGATAAATTTATATATATATATATATATATATATATATATATATATTTTAATTTAAAATCTATATTAAGAATTATATTACTATAATTTAATTTAATTTATTTGAATTAATTTATTCCTTTATCTTTATTTTTTTATAAACGTTTTCTATACATCATTTTTGTCGACGTTTCGGGGTATTTCCCCATCTTCAGGAAAATGGTGATTACAATTTATATATATATATATATATATATATATATATATATATATATATATACACACTCAACTACTTACTGAATACAAAAATGGCTACATCCCACATCATCCACACATGCAACGCCACAGAAGAATTCAGCTGACTGACATTAAGGTTAAAACTTGGGGATCTTTGCGGTTATGTGTCAACAATGTTTAATTTTATATACAGACACAGACAATACCATTCATTATCTATAAAGTATATATATGTGTGTGTGGAATCGTATTGAAGTTTTCGCAATTACTATGATTTTAGAAAAAAAAAATTGAAGGCAAAATTTGGAGCGAATTTTTCGATTGTTATGAAAATTCTTATTTAAGGGCTTTTATACATATTCTAATAAAAGAATAAAGATAAATTAATAAATTACTTAATATGAATTACCATTATAGTAATATTTTTAAAAAAATCTTTTGAATAAACTGAAGTTTCTAATGGTTTCAGAAAACGCAAGGTGCTCTTGAGATACATTCGCTTGGCAACGTTCCACGGTTCGATGAATGTTTCGTTTCGAAAAAATAAAATAAAAGAAAAAGGTGGTTTAGAATCCTAAAGAATAGGGTCAAGAGGACCATAAAAACAAAAGATCAAAGCCAAGGATTGGAAGCTACAGCCGGCAGAAAGTAGTAAAAAAAAAAAAGTAAAAGCAAAGGGGTGAGCCTCAAGGTCTTCTGGAACAGGAATAGCGTTGGCGTCTCCTTCGTCTCTTCTGGCTCAAAATTGCTCTTCTCCTCTCCGATCTTAACTTCCAACAAAGGATCTTATAAGGAAAGCTCTTAAGCGATTCGGGTGCTTCAATAGAATTAGTTATCATCAATTAAACCAGTATAAAAAAAATAGCTCTAATGCCTTACTTTAAAATTAACTAAGAAAGATTTATATCATAATCAATCATTAATAATCGAATTACCGACCAGAAACTAAGATAATCATTTAAAATAAAAAAAGATGGGGAATTAACTGGCAATGTCGACAACAATGATTTATAGAAAATTCTAATAAAAGAATAAATATAAAGTAATAAATTACTTCACAAAAAATACCTAACATTCTATTAAAACGGTTTTTGCACTTCAAATCAAAGATAACCTTATACAAATCAAAATAAGAAAAAAAAATCCTGTAAATTATTACTGTGTGGTTTATTATTTCCAAATAGTCATATACAAAAATATTTGGATTTTTTTAAGACTGATATGATGATTCCAAAAGACTTTATATTTTTCCTCTGATTTCATAATTGGCCGAGAAATGGGCCTATGAAACTTATAATCGGCCGCCATTTTATAACGAAATGGCGAATGGCAATGTCAAGTTCCGAGGATCCACGGATTTTTTATTCGGTTTTTGGATTCCATGAATCATATTCTTTAATTTTAATTACTAGGCGAAAATTAGCGTTTTTGTATGTCAAACACAAGGCGCAAAGGAAATATTTGCGCTTTGAATTTCTCACAACAGCAACACAATATTATAAATAAAATAAATGGAAAAAAACCTAAATAAAAAAAATATTTTACATCATTAATTTAACGGGCACCATAATTCTGTCTACCGTCAATATAACATTGTTTCATCCAAATATTAAAATGTAACTAATGATAGAAAACTATAAATCTGAGTTATAAAATTATAAAACTATAATAATAAAAGAAGGGCAGGAAAGAATAATATTTATAATCGTGGTGAAGAATGTATAAAGTATTTTAATCAAAAACGTCTGAGAAAAATGTCAAGCCGATACCTTATGATAATTTATTTTTTCAGGCTCATTTAGAATCAAATATTCACACAAAGGAGGAAACAAAAGGTCAAGGTTTGGAACAACAACGAAAAAAAGAATTAATAAGGACTAAAAAGAGAATGAAGAGAAAGAAAGAAGAGCAAGCAAACGCATATAAGATATAAATAAATATATATATATATATATATATATATATATATATATATATATATACATATACATATATAAAATTTAATTCTTAACTACTAGTCATTAGTATTAGTCATTAGTCAAGCGATAAAAAAAATTACCGTAAACGAATAATAAAGATTAATGGCTTACAAGGTAAAAATAAAAAGTTTTATAGTTTTAAATATAAATACAAAATCACAAAAAATATATAAAATAGTGTTCCAAGAGGAACGTTATAGAAATGTATTAGTATTTATAGGTAACAGCAAAATCATAATTTCAAACATTTAAATGAATATGTGTAGTAGTTCGCAGTGACAAAATCGTAAGAGGTTCGTCAAAATTTAAATTTACAGTAAAAAAAGTATATAAATTATTTATTTAATAAGTTCAATAATAAAATAAGTGCTATAAATGCTCTGGAAAATAAATTATCATAATAGAACTTTTTTTGTTATTGAACTTTTTAAATAAATAACTTAAATTTTTATAAAAATAAGTTAAATACAATTATTTTTAATGAATTCATAAATAAAACCCATAAAATTATTATTTAACTGTATAAAAATAAGTAAATAAAATTATTATTATTCATCATTATTAAAAATGATTAAATTCATAATTAAAATCCATAAAATTATCTATTTACTATCGTAAATAGGTGATAACTAGAAATTAAATCACAATTGATGCCGCAATTTGGAATAGCAAGCACAGTACGATTTTTCACACTATGATGTGAGAATTCAGAACACTGTGTGAAGTAAAAACTTGGAGTAAAATATTTGTTAGGGAGAAACAAAGTTGATATTCATTTTTCGTACCTCAAGAAGCCCTTAAAATAGGAATTTTCATAGCAATCGAAAAATAAAAAATTTTCGCTCCAAATTTTTCCCTTCATTTTTGTAATCTATATTTGGATTCTTACTCTTGCAACCTTGAAATTCATGCAGAGTAAAGGCAGAAAACAATATTATAAAAAATCATTGACATTATAAAAAACATTTTTTTTCTCGGCTCCTATGGCGCATTGACAAGAACCCTCGGAGGACAAGTGTCTAATATTTTTTGACCTAGTGCTACCAAAAAAACTTTCGGTAATACCACGCTTTGTCATTAAAATATTTAACTCGGAAATGAAGAATAAACAAATTTTTATTTTCATTTACCTACATATGAAATATTTAAGATAGGTAAAACTCTGGAATCATACAATTTTTTCGCCAAAATCGACTTACCAGATGTGGAACTAAACTATATATTATCGATTTTACACATTTTTACAATTTTTCCGAGAAAGGCTATAACGATTTTGATCAAGCTCATTATATCAATCTACAATTTAATGATCTTTAATATCAACTAGGTCTAATCCTCATTGAAATATTCTGACATGGCTTAAATGCCAAATTTCCAAAATGGCTTCCGTTTTTTTTTTTTTAATTTTTTTATTTTCCATATATATATATATATATATATATATATATATATATTATTGTTTTTTTTAACCAGACGGTTTCAAGTAGAAAATTTATTGTTTAATCTAGAGATTTTATTAGATTTAAACTGGCGAAAATAAAATTAAATATAAATCCTCAAATATTATATATATATATATATATATATATATATATATATATATATATATATATAATATTATACTTATAATTTTTAATATTTATGATACCTAAGGGCACTTTTTTTTTTTTTTTTTTTTTTTTTATATATATAAAATTAGGACTAGGACTTCCGAAATTTTACTAACGATCTGACTCAATCTATATAACAAATACCCAAAAATAGCTTTTGAAATGAATTTAATTTATAAAATTAACTCTAATAAGCAAACGTAGGAAGAAACAAGGAATATAGTTGAGACATCTGGCATTTCTTAAACCATAATGGTCTTGGCCTTGCCGCGGGCCCCAAACCTCAACACCGCACTCACGACCTTTGATGTCTGGTTCTTATTTTTTTTTTTTTTTTTTTTTTTTTAGACATTTCCAGGACCAACCAAATGAAAAACATAGATACATAATAAAAACAAATAAAATAGGAACTGGAGCCTGCTTGCTCACTTTGAATATTAAACAAAAGTAGCTTTATGAATAAAACATGACCGACTTAAATGAATATTAAAAATCACACGCACAATACTTAACAATGTTTTATCATTTTAAAATAATTAAAGCAACAAGAGGGCCTTGAGAAATTTAACATTTGTAAAATGCTTTAATAACAGTTCAACTTATTAATGGTTTATCAACCACAAGTGAAATTCATTAAGATAAAATAAGAGCTCTTAAAATAAGAGCTTTTAAAATATTTTTAAATTTGTTGTTCATAAAAATTTTAATAGGCCGAATTCTTCTATCTCGAGGTGAGAATACTTAAAATTATCTATTTAGAAACTAACGAAATGAAGCATAAAATAAGAAAAAAAAATAAAAGAACTATAACTGCATATAAGAAAAACGAAATATTTAAATAATTTTCATAGTCTTTTATAATTCCAAAATTGTAATTTCGAAACTCAAAAATATATAAATAGATTTTTTTTAAAACGTAGATCCAATCAGACTTTGTAAACTACATAGATAATAAAACTGTAAAATGAATCATATCCAGATTAACAACATTCATAAATTATGGAAGTTGAACTATGAATAACACAGAAATTTTTTAACATAGAATTGCGTACTTCCATATGGGATTGTTAGCACAGAAAAAATTTGATGACGCTTTTGATGTCATTTTTGAACGCTCATAGCTCCGCTTCTGTGGATGCTAGAAAGCAAGAACTGGTATCACTTAAAGAGAAAATCTGCCATTAAGAGATTGCAAAAAGAATTTTTGGATTTGGACTTAAGGTGGAAGTACAGTAAGCAGTAAAAGTTGACAAACTTAAAGTGTTTTGTTGATCACCGCTCACAATGTAATGTGCAACATATAATAAGATTTTTGTTCTCGAGATTGTTATTTTATAATTATATATACTCCTATATGATTCTCATAAGTATTTCTACGCCTTTAAAACCCCGCGGGTGTCTGGGGGACACAGCCTATTTCAGATTTTTTTTGTTTCATAAAATCTGGAATATTTCAAATTTATATAAAATCAATACATTTCCTATCAGGAATAATAGACCTGAAGAAAATTATTTACCGAAACCTGGCAGCTAAATTTACTTAAATTAAATTAAGAAGTTTTATTAATAGAACAGCTAAAATAATAATTGATATTTGATAAAAATGAAAATTGTATTATACGTTTTCCATAAAATAAAAATTATATATATATATATATATATATATATATATATATATATATATATATATATATATATATATATATATATATATATATATATATATATAGTGAGAGTACTAAAAATTATCTATTTAGAACCATACTCAACAAATCAGATGAAAAAAAAAACTATATATATTCATTATACAATTAGATAAAATAAGTAGAACGAAATATTTAAATAATTTTAATAGTCTTTTGTAATTCGAAAATTGTATTTTCGAAACTCAAAAATATATAAATATATTTTTTTTAAATCGTAGAACCAATCAGACTTTGAAAACCAAATAGATAATAAAACTGTAAGATGAATCATATCCAGACTAACAACATTCATATGTTCCGGAAGTATATACATATATGTGTATATATATATATATGTATATATATATATATATATATATATATATATATATATATATATATATATATTTTAACGACGCCCAAATTGATTAAAACTTAGAAAGAAATTAATTTTTTTAGAAAGAAATTAAAATAAAAGATTTATTTCACAGTTATTTTGCACTAATGAAAAATTGTTATTTAACATTATAGTTCTATGCGACAGGTTTCAACCCCGCCCTAAACCGTATTGGTTTCTTTTTTATATAAGAACAATGTAAAAAAATCCATTTGGCAGGTATAAAATAAAAAAAAAAATTAAACGATTTACTACGAACATAGGAGGAACTGTGATATTTGTTTTTAAATATTAGGACGCAGTGATAAGTAGGAAGGAGATACAGGGAAACTATTATAAAAATTAATATTGTCTATAATTACTTTATAGTTAGAATTATTTTTTATTGGGTATATAATATAAATAAACGTTGATTCTGAAGCTTAAAACTTGCTGATAAAATTGATAAGAATTAAAAAAGGTAAACTCAGATATTCAACCTTACATCAAAAAAATTATTACTTGAAAACATATTTATTCATTTGTTGCTGAAGCATTATAGAATGTATAAGCAGAATGAGATTGTTTTTTTTTTTTTCTTTTGACACAAACACCTTTGTAAACTATTTTGATATTTGTTATTTTAAAGTGTGCTTGACAATACTTGTTTGTTTAGATTTTCAAAAGAATGCAAGTATAAAAACTTGTTTTTGGAATACCAAAAAACAACTAGGAACATGAATGTGTTTAATTTAATTTTTTGATTAATGTAAGCTCATGAAATTAACAGCTGAAAACCTCTAAAGTTCCGCCAATTTACATAGGCAACGACCACACTATTAAAAGGAGTTTTAAATACAAAATAAAATTAAACGGGTTAATTTAAAAAAAAATATATATATATATATATATATATATATATATATATATATATATATACATACTTCCTTCTACCTATAATCGTGTGGAACAAAACATATAGAGATTATATTATCTCATAGTTTAGTACATTATCAAAAAACAATTTTTCAAAAATAATTTATGGTTATGCATCCAACTAATTATTTCTAATCGATTATATTAATCATTATTATTATTTACGAAGAAACAAGTTAAATCGTAACTCACAATTTTCTAACCAATGACCTAATTAATGTTTCAAAAACATTATATATATATATATATATATATATATATATATATATATATATATATATATATATATATACATATTCATTTTTGGTTTATTATTTTCAATAATGAACCTTTGTAATCGACCAAGAAATATTTTAACTTCGTCTCAAAATTAGAGGCTTTACGTTTCAAGATACGTATAATCCAAAAATTGAATAAATAAAAAAAGTAATAAATTATAAAAAAAAAACTGTCCGTTCGCCGTCCGCGGCGTTTCTCCAAGATTAATTGGCCGATTTTTTGAGCCTAATTTAAATCCACCAACTTTAACCCTACTTGGTTTATTGTTATTTACATATATTAGTATAACTAAAATTACCTCTTAGTATAAGATAAGAATAAATGATTAGAAAAGTAAAAAATACCCCAGAGAGTGAATAAAATCCTAAATCTAGGGAAAAAAAAACAAAAAAAACAAAAAACAATCTGGCAACACAAGCTATCGTAAACAATTTCGAACCCGAGTTTTCAACGAAGATACACATTTTAAGGTCTCCTGAGTCCAATTAATCAAATCTCGCATAATGGTCTGTATGTGAGTATATGTGAACAGATTAGCTCAAAAATGATATTAGTTGTACGAAACTGAAATTAAGCACTTAAGGTAGATGTAAGCCTGTGATGTTACAGCAATTTTTTGTTCAAAATCGACTTAGTGGAAGTATCACTTAAAATCATCGTTTTTACACATTTTTACAATTTTCTTGAAGAAGACATTTTGATCGAACTAGTTAAATCAATGTACAATCAAATGGTCTTTAATATCAGCTAGGTCTTATCCTCATTGAAATAGTCTGACAGGGCTTAAATGCCTCATTTTCAAAATGGCTTCCATTAAAGTACCTTTAATTTTCTTTCTTTATAATAATTAACCCTCTCTCATTATGAAAGAATTTGATAATTAGCGAAAGAAGAAATATTTTTCCGAGGCTGAAAACAAATTTCCGGAAATATTCGTAGTAATATACATGCATAATATATCGTTGGAAATATAAAGAATTCAGAAAAATTAAAATTTAGCATATAAAGTTGTGGGTAATGGAGAGTGACGAAAAACTCACAAACGTAAGTAACTGTTGTAATTAATAATTTATACTTTTATATTATTTAATGAATATTAAATGAAATTTGTATGGAAAGTTCTAAAATTTCATTAGCCTTACTTCAGCAGAAATTAATTTCTACCACATTTTTTTTTTTCCAGTTCATAACAGACAATTCTTCAACACAAATTTTATTCTTCAGGATTTGATTTGTTTTCATATTTTTCATGGGCTTTTCTGTAACGAGGTATATGTTAAATGGCTCGATTATACCATTCGGTAATATTTTTTTTGTTTTTTTAAACTAACGATTTTTATTCTTTTCAGCAAAAAACTGGAAACCAGTATAAAGATCGGCTATCGAATTTCGAAACGAATCCTATTAAACAGTCAGTTCCAATTTTAGGTTATTGCTTTGGCTAATGTTATCTCATTTCGTTTTTTTTATTGCATCCTTGGCAAATGGAAGGGAAGCGTTGTCATATAAATGTCCACGATTAACGAGCTCTGCCGCCATGGCCTTCTAGGAAAGGTTTTAGAGATCATTCGCCTCTGCGTGTGGCTAATCTGTATTCGACTAGGGATGTTGGGAAAATATCGATACATCGAAAGAAATATGTCGCTATTTTTGTTCGGTTGCTTTACAAACAAAGTAAAAATAAATAAAATAAAGCCAACATTTTAGCCCTGCAATGTCTGAAATTGACCAGTAGTGCCTAATTCCACTAATATCTTCAGTATCGTCGGAAAGAGTGACTTCAAATTGAATATTTCAGTAGCAGACAATGGAAGCCGTCTCACTGGTGAGAAAATCAAAATGAGATTATTTTTAAACACAATACCTGAGAAATATTGGTTTAATTAATTATTTTTTATATCTTAATAATAAGTTTTTTATTTATTTTTTCTTTACCTCAAGGTAGTATCCTTGGCCCCATCCTATACACGGTGTATACAGCTGATATCCCAACCCATCATAGCACCATCCTCACTACTTACTCTAATGACAAATATGTTTTATCTCTGAACAATGGCCCATTTGCCGCATCTCAAACCCTGCAGTCACACACCACGGCCATTGAAGAATGGTGTCAAAACTGGAGTATTAAAATTAATCCCAAAAAATCAACTTTACCCTACATCGTAAACCCACTACATACTGTCCTACAGCATCCTTTAATAATATATCATTTATCCCTGCCGAACAGATCCGCTACCTAGATCTCCATCTTGACAAGCGTCTTACATGGAACCCTCATACAAGACTGAGACGACAAGAAACTGCTCGTAGATTCCGACTACTACAACACTTACTTGGCAAACGCTCCAGATTAACAATTTTCTATAAAAAGCTCATTTACATCACCATTATCAGGCCTATTTGGACATACGGGATAGAGCTTTGGGGTACCACTAAACCACCAAATTCCTCCCTCACCCAATCTTTGCAATCCAAAATCCTTCTTAAAATCCTTAATGCTCCTTATTTCGTCACAACTAAAATTATTCATAAAGACCTCAATATCTCATTTGTTGCAGATTTAGCCCGAAATAGCTATACCTCCTTTAATTCCAAACTCCTTACCCACACCAATCCTCTTGTTCGTAGCCTTTCATCCCTATGTATTCCTGATAATCCTCTGAGCGTCTGAAAAGAAAATGGCAACGGGACCTTCTAACTTAAAATAGCCATTGAAGTGCTACCAATGGGTGGTTCCTTCACAAGTCATTATCATGTCTTATATTGTTACTTCACGTTTACTTATTGTATGATTGTAATGCAGTTGTAAATTTCAATAAATAAATAAAAACATTAAAAAAATTCTTTTAATGAGTATTAACAATTCAATTGGTTTGAGTTAATATTGATCTAATTTTGATTTTCTTCCTTTTTTTTTTTTTTTTTTTGTTAGTTGAGCAAATTAGTAATTTTTCTCTAGTTTCAAGTAACAAGTCTTTATAATAATAAATGTTAATACTTTGATAAATTCTTGGTAATTAAGTCAATATTCTTTCTTCCTTTCCTTATTTATGTATAAGCAATTTAATTATACTCCTTCACTCCCGGAAAAAAAAAATTTAAATCTACTCTCGAAAACAATTCTGCGTACGCTCCTGCCTTTATCAATTCAAATGTAAACCCTCTTTCCCTCATCCTTTTAAAGATTTAAAACATCGAGGCCCGATATATCGAAATATCAATCAATTTTATTGATATATCGAACTACTATTTCAATCTATTTGAAAAATATCGATACGATATTTTGTTCTATATTTACATCCCTTGCTTCGACTTCACAGAATGGCATGCAGCTCTGAAACTCAACAAATCTGAGTACAACGATGTAACAATAAATAAATTATTTTCGTTGAATAAAATACAAAAATAAAAGATATAAAGATGGGGAAAAATCTATGATAATGAATAGTGGAGCATTCAAAGAGTTTTTAAGGTCAAGGATTGAAATGATTTCGTAATTGCCCTGAGATAAGGTATATTTTGTCCTGGGAGCAAAGCCTCACTCAGTCCGTTTATAACCTTGTGCTGGAGTCGATTACATTCATTACTGTAGAAACCTTCAAACCAGTTGGTTTCACGAACACTCCTTCCTGCAACTACATATTTATAAACGAATATGCACATGTATACTCTTGTATATTTCTAATATTTATATGCCTTCAAAATTATCAGAACTGCTTCAATTTAATTGCTGCCAGCTGATGACAATTACTAAACATATTATTCAGTTAAATCAGTATTTTATGCTTGTTATTTTAAATATTCTTCGATCAAAAATTTTATTGGTTATTGTAAATTGAAAAAAAAATCGGCAAGTTCTTAACCGTTTCATCCAATGAGAGGCCTTAGATGCTAAGAAAAAAAAAATTATTTTGTATCACGAGTTAGGAAGCTGATATCGACATGGTTGGTATGACAATTCCAAGTTGGTCAAATAAATTTTTAAAAATGTTTAAATTATTAAGTATACCAGCCTGAAAGATATTTTCATAAGAAATATATGTGATTCAAAACAACAAAAAATCTATATGTTGATATTACCATCGAAAATAAAATAAATGTTTCTAGTTCCGAGGGGGGAAGGAGGAGGGGAATTCCCCTCCCATACGTATAAATAGCTTTTGCATTATTAGGTCTGTGTAAAAAAACGTGATTACAAAATTAAAATAAAACTGAGTTTTTTTGCGGACAACGTTGATTGTAAAACACGTAGGAATACCTCTGTTCAAGAAAATCGCCTAGTTCAAGAATCTTTAAATTATGGGTGGTTTTTTTGAATCTTCAAAAACATTTGAAGGGTTCTAGCTGGTCAAAATTTTAGTAAAAATAAAAATATTTTTAGATTCGGCCGAAAATTTGAATAATGGAGTTTTAAATCTGATACCTGAAAAATCTGAGTTTTTAATATAATTTTTTAAAATATAAATCACTTCGTAAAAGAATACAGTTTCCATTATATCGACGTCGTTTTTTGAAGGTTTTTTTAAAAGACGTAAGTGCCATTTAGCAAACTTTACATGAACCACATGAAATGATTTTTCCCCAAATAGCAATATATTTATTTTTAATTTTATTCTTTAATATATACAATAGGAGTTTATTAAGGTGGTAAAATCTTAATAATTACAATATATTTTTATGACTTCTAGCACTAGTTAAGGCCAGAGTGACGACTGAGAGTCGTATTTGGTGCTTACGTCATCAATAGTCGAGATTTAGACCATTTCCAATTTTTTTTTCCTCAATATATCGTGAGCGGGAATCGATAGAGGTGTTTAGGTCCCATAATAAGTTGAAATATAAATTTTGAATATTTGGCACTTAAGCCTTTTTCAAAAAGCGACGTCGATATACAATTCAATGGACACTCTAAAATTTACTATTTCTGGACCTTAAATATTGTTTTTATATTACTTATAGCACTTTGAACCCGGCCCTAAATTTTGAAATGAAATTTCAATTTACCCTGACATCCCGAATAACGGCGGAATCTTAACCATGTATATATTATAATATAAAAATAATATTTGTGATCAAGAAATAGTACTTAAATATTAGAGTGTCATTTAAAAAAAAAATATATAATTAAATTATAGAGCGTCCTGATGGGACTATTCGCTGGTGTAACTTAAACGGTCGCAGTGTTGCAGGTTACTATTATACCAGGTTCCCACCATTACCCTTGAGTTTACAGTAATTTATTCCTTAAAATAATTCTCAGTGTAGAGCCGGAAGATCGCTATATTTTTCTGAAGTTTCATTGAAAGCGGTTCAGTTATTAAAAGGTGCCAAGAAACAGGACAAAACGATGTTTTATTAAAATTATCTTTTTGGAATCGAAGGGCGGAATGGAGGCTATAAGGCGGAAAAATCATGAAAGATTTTTTTTTGACCCGATATCACACTTCTTTTACCTTGAATAAGAAATGATTGGTTAAGCAACCAATGAAGCGGAATGTTAGCAACAGATTGGCGAGGTACGGATGGGAAGATTAGAACTGAAGAAGATTGGAGATGCATGACCGAAGACGAGATAGTATACTTTGATAGGGAAAAGAGGCCAGAAAATCCTGGCAATGGTAGAAAGGATAGAAACATTTCAACTCAAGATGAAACAGAAGATCTCGAAGATAAATTATAAGAAACTAGATCAGGCGTTTAAGTCTCCTTTTGGGATTTACAGACAGAGTTGCCAGATTGGAGTTTTTTTCTCCTAGATTTAGAATTTCATTCACCCTCTGGGGTATTTTTTACTTTTCTAATAATTCATTCTTATCTTCTAATAGGGGGTAGTTTTGGTTACACTAATAGAAACATAAGAATTAAACATTTAGGGTTGAAGTTGGTGAATTTAGATAAGTTTGGGGTTGATGAATTTAAGGGAAAATTTAGAGAGTTTTAGGGGGTGAATACAGGGCTGACCTGGCAACACTGTTTACAGATAACCTCGTGGCGTTACAATTATCAAAGTAGGACCAAATTAAGGAGATAATTAAGACATTATAGGTTCCTAATGGAAGCAGACCAAGAGAATTATGACAGTCTAAAATGGACAAAGGTAAGTACCCTGTCTATCCAGGACCGGCGCTAGTTCAAAATAAAACGTTGCACATTATTACATTTTGCTTTATTTTTATTTATTTTTTTAAGGCTTCGGTATAATGACTTTATATTTTCCCTCTCTCTTCATAAATGACTGACATATGGGCTATGAAACCTTCGTTTGACCGCCATTTTGCGGTGGCGGATGGTAATGTCGAGTTCCGACGATCATTATTATGGGATGAACGTGCCAAATCTCAAAAAAAAAAAAATCGCTCCGGTAGTCTTGGAGAAAAGTCGCGGACGGCGCATAATGTGGCCGATTGAGAATCTAGCGGGACAAATGTCTGGAAGGCCATAGTATTTATAATGAAATATTTTTCGCTCATTCAGACTAATTAATTATTGTCAAAAATGGTCTTTAATTGATTTAAAAACCAGTTTCTGTATATTTTATACCAGTATAATATACTATAACAATAATAATATTAATATACAAGTATATTTTGACGACTTCAAACAATTTTAAACACAAAAAAAAACTATAATGAGATATCACTTTGACCGAGATCATCAATTTCTTTTTCAGAGTCAGGTATTTTCATAATATTCATTTAAATATATTTTAATACTTGGAAGAATATTAATTGCCAATAATAAGATATGGAAATTTCATATCTTCCATGCTGTGGTTTTATTCAAAACTCGACAATATTACACCAACGTTTCGTGGTTTTGCCCCATCTTCAGGATTTCATTTCTAGAACAATATACTATAGGGTCTATGTCATTATTCCGCTCAACTATCTTTTAATTCTCTTCATATTGTCATCACTGAATCCAATATTTAATTCCATTTAAATAATTAGCTGAATAAATAAGTTGATAAATAATAATAATTATTATCCTTATGTTATTTAACTCTGCCTTTTTACTGATCAGAAATCTATATCTCTAATTTCATTTAAGCCCTGACGATGGCCCAGGTGTTTGGGTCGAAACTTTGGTTTTTACAATAAAAAGTCATGAATATTATTTGACTGAGCCCTGACTATTTGGGATAAAAAATCTATTTTTTTTTTTCTCAAAACATTTTGAGTCCCCCGACTAAATGTTAGTTATATGAACTAAATCAAACACATTTTTCTTCTTGAGAATTGTTAAAACGATGATCTGTTGCTTTTAATGTCTCAATTAATTCCCATTTCAAAAACTCGAGTTTTCACCTGAAACGCAATTCTTATTACTGCTTTAACGGGCGATTAAGTTTTACATATTTACTAATTTTACATGTTGCTAGAAACAATGAAACAAAATTTAAGTCGCACCTTCGTGTACATAAAAAGTTACAGACTAAAACATGAAGCAGTTTTCTGCATAGATTAATGTTGTTGATTGGCTTAGATTCTGAGTACCTAAAACTGCCTGCAATTGAAAAAACAAAACAGCAGCATTAGTATTTACTTCTTTCATTGTATTCCATCGTGAAAAAGTAAAAAAAATAACTACAGCATCCTTATACTGTTCACTGGTAAGAGACTGGAGAACTTACTTCTCCTGGCTATGAGTTGAAAAGTCATAAGTTAATTGTTTACCCAAGCGCTGTATCGGTTTTATCCTCGGATTATTCTTGTATTTTATCGCTTATTAACATCCTTGCTAATGGTACAAATAGGTATTTCATCAGAATCTCAAACTTCGTTTTGGGACTTTTGTCTCGCTAGATTCACCACAATCGGCCACAACGTGAAAGATTTTTGAATTGTTGGGAATGTCTTTACAATTTGTTTCTGTTTTTTATCTTTGTCGGGAGTGGGAGTGGATTCAGTAGTTTAGAAGAATTTTCACTTTTCCTCCATAAAAAAAAAGGAAAAAATAAAGCATCGTTCTTAATCCGAAGACGCCTAACTAAAGGTCGAAACCGAAAAATATAACTCTCATCTGAAAAAAAATCTACTAAAAACTCAAAACCAGTTTCCATATTATTTGGAGTCTCGTTATACCACAAAAGGTAGGTTCAGAATCGGTGCCGTAAAACATAAAAAACTATCAGTCGATGGCACAAGATAAAAAAAATCTTTTCCTCGATTTAAAACTTCCTAATACGAAATTTGGGTCAAACATTTTTTTTTTTTAAATCGGGGAAGGTGTGAAAAGAAAATAAAAATAATCTTTACAACATAATTTTTTACAGACCCTTTCATATTTCTTAAATATGTATTATTAACCTCTATATCAATACCGATGGGATAAAATTTAAATATTGGCTTCAGTGTTTAAAAAATAAATACACACTTGGCAAAAAAATTCAATGGGCGGTGAATGCATAAGCGTCCGGACTTAATTGAGGTGTGCAGTACTCGACTTGGGTACTTCTCAAATAAAGAGTACTGCATACTTTCGGTACTAAATTCATTCTGGTCAACAATATTTATCAATAAAAGGGACAAGGGGGAATTTCTTAAAAGGCTCAAAAAAATTCTACAACAAAAATATGGCGTGAGTAGAATAGCAGAAAGACAAGTCATTTAAACACCGTTTTCTGGAAAAAAAAGAAGAAAAAAAAAGAAGTAAATTATACTAACTTCAACTTGAAACTAATTCCAGAAAGAATAATTATCTATAATTACTAAAGCGTTAAATAGGGTTTGCCTGTAAATGGACAGTAGAAATTATCTAAATTGCTTAATAAAAGCATAACTCAAAAGGAAATTACAACCACAATTTTACTTAAAATAATATCGAAACGCACACTGACATTTTTTTAATTTTCGGTAAGTATATTATTTTTATTTCTCATCGAGGTATTATTATCCTCCGAATTAAATTAAAAGTTAATTTTTGAAATAGACACGTGTCACCTGCGGGAAGAGTCAAATATATTTTTAATACTATCTAGGAAGGTTGATACCCCATCTTGTTCATTAATATCTGAATTGTTTACTTGAGATAGGAAGTATACAAGAGATGTTTACCTCGCCTCTTTCATGTTTACTCGTATCAACCTATCACGAGCTTTTATCTCGATGTTTACCACCTCTTTGGCAATGGTTTGGAGATTCACGCTCGAGGTAGCGATGGAAAGTAGAGACAAACGTTTTTTTCATTCGTCTCTAATGATTATTATTATTTTTATTTTTTATTATATATGTATATATATATATATATATATATATATATATATATATATATATATATATATATATATATATATATATTTGTGTGTTTATATATATATATATATATATATATATATATATATATATATATATATGTAAATATATATATATAATTTATTTTATTGTTATTTATTTGTGTATTAATAAGTTCTGTGTTTTTTTTATAATTTTCATATGGTTTTTTAAAAGGAAAATGATAAAAATTTGGGAATGAACTTTCACGAAGAAAAAAGAAAAGAAATATACTGTTTTTAATGTATTTGGGATTATTCCATCGAAGAAAGTCTGTGAGAATGGGCATGATATTTCATTTACACAAATAACTACACAATATAAATATACGGTAAGGCCCCGACCTCAAGTGAAAAGGATCCGTTGGAGGTTTGTTTACCTCTTCAGCAAGCTTAGCGAGCAGAAGTTAATGAATTCGAATTTTTAATTCCAACGCTGCCACATAAATTCAAGACTTTGGGTTCATTTTTTTTTTTTTTTTTTTTTTTTTTTTTTTTTTTTTTTTTTTTTTTTGTAAAGTAATTTAAGTAATGAAATGTAATTTAAATAAATTTGTTTAACGCCACCACATAAAGTCCCATGAATATGAAGAAGACACACTTTGTCACGCTATGGTATCAGGTTATAACCGACAACAATAGATGATATGGTCGACCGCTTAATATGTAAGCATCGAAATCCCATATAATAATTTGTTGGGGATCTGTCAGGTAAAATCACAATAAGCATATGTAGGTCATGTGTAGAAGTAATAGCAAGCAATTTGAGAAGGCTTGCTACAAAGATTATCCAATTTCCATTAATTTATTTCTTGTTATTTTCTAGATGCTAGTTCAAACAATCCATCAGACAAATGGTGTTTCCTATTTTTCTTTCAGTTCCCAACTGTATCGTTGAAGTCTTCTTAATTCTTTGGCAAGACATCCACCTCAAGGATAAATTGTAGTCCGAGAGCTGAGGCCTAAAAATAAATTTCAAGAAATTGTTTGATCTTTTAGGTTGGTTGCAATCAAATTTTATACATCAACGAATTCGTCATCTTCGTCCCTTTTTTTCCGGATTTGTCTCAGTAACTCGCTCCCACTGTATTTTAGGTAAAACTTTGACATTGCCAATGTTAAGGAACGTCAGATTTCCTTATAAGTTCTATATTTAGTATTGTTTAAAATTCGGAACAGCTGCTCAGATAGGAGGCCGAATAAAAAGTTAGTATAATATTCAGTTGTTTCGCCTCAGTAACTATTTTAGTGCTATTCAGTGCAAAATGCAAAATAACCAATCTTGTACAGGTACCAATCTTGTAAAATAACCAATATCTATACAAAATATTTGTAATTACTCTCAACAGACGCCAAGTAATATTGAAATAACAATTTCTCTCTTTTTTTTAATTATTTCAATATTACTTGGCGTCTGTTGAGAATAATTAAAAATATTTTGTATGAATATTGTAGGATGTAATCTTCTACAAGATTGGTTATTATGCGTTTCCCCTTAATTACAAAAAAAAATAGTTATTAAGGTGAAACAACTGAATACCCAACTTTATGCGTTTTCTTGGCATTTTTCAGATGTTTACGGCCCCGCACCTCAGCAGCTGTTCCAAATTTTAAAATATATTACAGATAAGACTTGCAGGAAATTTAACGTTCTTTAAAATAGGTCATGTCAAAGATTTGCCTCAAATGTAATGGAAGCGAGTTACTGAGGAAAATCTGAAAAAAAAAAAATGACTAACTCGTTGACCTATAGTATTTTATTGCAATCGTTCTACGGTGGCAGACGTTCATATTTCCAGTATATTATGAGAGTGTTTTCGGTCTAGACGATGATCAAATATTTTCTTGAAATCAGGCACGTTTTTTGGCCTCAGCTCCCGGACTATTGGGTTTATCAAACTAATGTCTTTCCCGGGCAAACGCACAGTCAAAAGAAAATTCATGCGATATTTTTCAACATTTCAAATGTTCTCTATTCATTCTTATGCTTTCATCGAAACAACGACGGTGATGATCGGAATCTATATTGACATTCCTTTGGGTTATCGCTCTATGAGTACTTCGGGATATGAAGGTCAGGAGTGAGCTGAGACAGAAAGTGATCTTTAAAATTTTCTCCACGTACTAAGATGCATTGTTCGATGAGATGCTATCCTCGTTAAAATTCCATCAGAAGAAAGCGTGCCTGAGATTCAATCTAATGGCCCTAAAATTCCTAATTGCACTTCAATCGAATTAAATATTAATAGCCGCCTATGAATCAAGGTCAGATCCACAGGCAGTTTGTAGCGAAAGGGGGAATGGGAGGGGAGACTATCAGGGAATGACCGGAACTAGAGGTTTTGCCAGAAGGTTAACTTAATTTTGCCGCCTATTCTTTCACCCTGCCTCCCTCCAATAAAAGTCAACTGTTTCAAAATATTATTTTAGGAAGATATATTTCTAAATAAATAACATTATCCAATAATAATTTTTTTTATGAAATATTCAGTGCCCTTATACCCCTCGCCTGCGACATATGAGGCTCTGACCTCTTCTTCTTCCTTTACATTAAAAAAAGTTCTATTAAATTGTATTTACAAAATTGTTATATGTGGGAACTTAAAATTTTAAAAGTGGTATTTACGGAAGTTTTACGCTCGAGTAACTATAGGTTAAAAAAAAAAAAAAATGTTACTCAGATCTATTGACCTAAAATCCAAATTAGAAATTTAAAATAAAAAAAAGGTGAATGGTAGTGTGATATCGAAAACAAAAATAGCTAAAAAGACGACAGAGAAGAAAGAAAAGATTAAAAAGCCTTCGAGAAATGATATTTTACATGCACTCAACACATTACGGTGATTTTCTAAGACCACTGGTGGTTAGATCAGAATTTGATCATCATGAACCACCGTCAGACAACCATAACTGATTTTGTGGGACCAGTGAGTGAAAACTGAGTGCGTTTTTAATTATTTTATTTATTAATTATTTTCTCACAGTAATTTAAAATAATTTATTTTTTATTTGTTAGATTAGGTACATATGAAGAACCATATTACATAGCGACGTCATTTTCTGAAATATGCTTAAGCGCCAAAACTTCGAAATCGAGGTTTCAATTTATTATGGATATTGAACGTACCACCTCTAATCGATTCTCGCTCACGATATATCCAGATAAAAAAATTAGAAATGTCTAAAAATCGCCTATAGATGACGTAAGCACCAAATACTGACAACTCTGTCATCACTCTGGTCTGGACGTGCTAGAAGCTTAAGAATATAATTAATGTAATTATAAGGATTTTGCCACCTTAATAAACTCCTACTGTATACAACAAAGAATAAAATTTCAAAAAAATATATTGTTATTGGGGGAAAAAAGTTATACGTGTCTCCTGTAAAATGTGCAAAATGGCGTAAACGCCTTTTTAAAAAAACTCATTAATTTCATTGTGTAATTACATTTAATGTCCTTATAAATCGTATTGCATAATGTGTTTATTTTTTTATTTCTCTCTCACTTGAGTTTGAAGTGTATTCAAACTCAAGCTGAATTCATGTATTAATTGTGAGATCAATAGTTTAAGAAAATGAATAGATGAGAATAAATATGTATAGAGAAACTTTTAGTCAATCGAATAAGACGAACTTGATCGTCTTAAACAAAATTTCGTTTAACACGAACTGGAGAATTCGGTCTCCCATCGAGTTCGTGCTAACGTGTATCTATGTAGATAAATCTAGGCTTCTGGCAGAACTACGCAATACATTTTTTAAATATAATTAAAAGATTAAACAGGGAGTGAAAAGCACTTAACTACGGACAAACTAAACTCCTTATAGGAGAGACGCTAGCATAATCTGAATCGTTATGGTTGACTATGTCATTAAATTAAAAAAAATATATATAAATGACTTAGAATTAAGTAACAAAAGAAAAAAATACAACAGCAATAGGCAAATCCACATTTTCTCACAACAGTTCCTTATAATTCAAACATTTCACCCAAAATAAACAGTGATAACAATTTCGGGTAGAATTTATTACTTGGCTATCTTCCACGGCTTTTGATATCAAGGGCTCCATCCGGCAGATCTCGATTTGAACATCAGAGGCAGAATAGTTTTTCAACCTAAGAAATGTTACGCCGAATCTAAAAATATATCCAAAAATACACCATTACGAAAAAACAAAAGCTATCCGTTCTTCAGACCAACATAATTAAAATCTCTATCCACTGTGGCTCAAGGACGCCTTGAACTATCACAGCTATTCTCGGACTTGGAATAATTGCAGAGTTGTTTATTAAGCCCTGTTCTTGAAAAATAACAGATAAGTTGAGAATAACTTACTACTAATGAATGAGCCATCCTTTAAAGTAACATTTTCTTTCGTTACATTTCGTAGGAAATAACTCAAGAGATATGTGATAATTTTTTTTCTACTTTGCCTTGGCTATCTAAAAAACCTTTTTAGGCAAAGAGATGCTACATTTTTTTTCTGAACCGTCGCCCAAATGTAACAAAGTAATGAAAGATCGCGGAACAAAGTTTCAGGTTTTCTATACTAAACTCGATGTCACTAAAAAAACTTACGAAAAAATCACTTAACGAATTTTATAACAGAAAAATGTACGATGAAAATGGAATTGATAGATTCAATAGATAAACACTATCCGGATGACATGCTCCCCTCCGCATTGGGTTGCCAACCGGTTTACTAGGGGATTCTCCAAGAGCTAACAGATAAAACCTTGTGCAGACGAATCTCCGGTGTTTTCGCCACAGACCCATACCCCGATTTCCGACAGCGCTCTGGGCAGATAATCTTTGCCCTCCTCCCCTCATTTATCAGTTTCCCTCAAACATTATATAATTTTATAAATTCAACCTAATTTGTTAACAGTTTTAAACCCACACATGTACGTTCAACCAAACTTTATACACTATGTTTTTTTTTTGTTTTGTTTTTTAAAAAGACACAGGCTGTCTGTTTTTATTTTATTTGATAAATGGCTGTTACTGCTGTCAATAAAACATAAAATACTTTCATAAAATACCTTCAATAGAACATGAGTTATATTTATTATACTGTACATTGTTAACCGAATTTTAAATTTGTTTTGGGGTCCTAAGAATCGCAATAGATGTTCCATGATTAGTAAGAAATAGTCAATTACATCGCAAGCTACAAGTTAATTCAATAGATAAATTCATCAAAAAACGCTTTACTAAATTCCATTCGACCAAAAATTTGCAGTAGCTTACAATACTAGGAGCTCCAACATCATCTCGCCGACAGAAACCCAGACTTATGCAAGACATCCTGTTGTGAACTCTGCAATTTATTTGTCATTATTTATTTTTTAATACATACATCAGATATTTAATTAATTTTATTATTTCTAAAATATTAATTGTTTTTGTTTATTTACTTTTCTTTTCAATCTTTATTTACTTATTTTTTTTTTATTTATTTATTATATTTCTTTTAAATTAATTATTCATTTTATTTTTGTTTTCTGTCCTATTATTTTACATTTGTTTGCTTTTCTTTATTTTACCGCTATTATTTTGAATGTTTGTTTTATTAAATTTATCTTTATTATTTCCTTACTTTAAGAATTTACAAGTATTCAATAATCATAAACATTATGAGTAGTTAGAGGTGTCTTTTGTATGAATTAGTATTAATCCCCACATTGCCAACTGTTAAAACTCCCATGTAAGACCCACCAAACCGATCTGGAAATCAATAAATAGGCATTAAAAAAAAAATAATCTGTTACTAAGGTATTGGTTTCAGGCATGATATTTTTAAGAGCGCTGCAATGACTCGCGTAATGAGGGCAGAGATATTGCACGTCTCTCTGTTATGGTTTAAAGTGTGGGTTTTTACATGCATTTTTGAAAATCAAATCATTACCATGCGTTAAAAAAAAACTTAGTTTTCCTGCCCTACAAATCCTTTTGTCATTCGGTTTTTTTTTTTCTTACTTCAAATTCTTCCGCCCCTCGAAAACAGAAAAATCTGGGCAAATGCTCAGTTGGCGAGTTTGTAATTCGGAGCCCCTCACCACCCCTCCCCAACCCAAATTTTTATAGTGATTCGTGATTTCTTAAGTAGTTTATTGTTTAGTAGTTTAGATTACATCACAGTGTATTACAGATACATTTTAATTTGTTTTCTGTTGAAACCTTTCTTGTTTTAAGTCTACGTATAAACCCAATTACCTTCCAACCAGAGTAAAGGAGCTCACTTCTAACTTGAATACCTTTCCTTTATTATTCATCCAATTAGTTAATTTTAAATTAGATAGCATTTTATATGGTAAGAGGAGTGTTTTCTCATGAATCAACGTTTATTTATTCCCTTCTCCACATCCTTTGATCACGACCGCCTACCGAGGCCAAGGTCGCGGCTTCACGAATGTGCCTTTAACAACCAGAATGGTGACATAGTATCGTAAGCCGCGTAGAAAAAATAAATAAATAAAAGCAATTTATATATTTTTCTCTTCTGTCTACTCAATATTTACAACCAATTTCAGAAAGATAGACAAACAATCAATAAACAATAAACCTATATATATATATATATATATATATATATATATATATATATATTTTTTTAATGTAAGTACAACGATTGAGAATGTGAAAACCTAGAATATGAACATCCAGCTAGAATTTGGACTAGTATCAGATAAGAACGATAAAATAAAAGTTATAGCCCGCTCATCACCACTTACTCATTTTTATCAGATATTTTTTGCGAGTACACGAACGAAAAGTTATCGGCCAGGCATTAATTCGATGATATTGATAAAATTCGATTTTTTCATTACTTCATAGTTCGTTGGTAATGGGATGTTTATACTCCTGTGATTTTACGCCAACTAGTAATTTTAGGAAGAATAAATTTTCAAGCTATTTACGTACATCGAAATGAAACGATATCATATCCAAAACCTACACCTATTCACATCGAAGGATGTACTTGTGCATATTAAATTCAGCGTAGATGACGCTAAAAATTTAATGTCTTCCATTTTTGCCAACAAATCTACAACTTTATGCTCCGCACATTTTGACAGTTCTCATTGGCGTTGTATCATCTAATAGGAGTAATGACGTACTAACGCAATTCTTTAAAAGCTATCTGAACACTATTGGAGCGCTATAGGTAAACAACTTAAGGGATAATCTTTCAGTACGCATACCACCTAACAATAACCTTTTTTTATTGAAATAAAAATAAACTTAATTAATTAGAGCACTGAGTGAATGTTAAAAAAATCGAGATGGTATATTTGATAAGGAACAAGGCTGTCTGAAGCCATGTAGAGGGAGAAGACTTTTCCCTCTTTGAGCTTAACCAATGCTCTGCCCACAAGCTTCTTCCTTAAGTTGTTTTACCAATACCAACCAGTGCCATTAAAAAAAAAAAATAATGATGAACTCATCTGATTTTAGTTTTATTGTTTACCTTTGAATTAATCCTAAGCATAAAGAAAACAAATATTATATGTCAAACGAATCTTCTGGATAAAGCATGAAAATGATTTTGCTATATTTAAAAATAAATAAAATATTCCTATGATAACAACTAATGATTTCATAAAAAGTAACATCCCGATAATAGTCTTCTTAAGACGAATCCTGCTGTAGTATAAACTTGAACAGCATCAAGGAGACACTCGACTGTGAGAATGACCTTAAACTTCTTGAACTAGATACAAAGGAGATTTCCGAGCCTCATCAAATAAGCATGTATATATATAGATAAATGTATGCGCATCCATACATTGATTATTTTATCTCCACTTTTCAAATCAGGCATTTATTCTTCTTAAATGAATCAGTAGTTTCCTCTAAATTTTTTTTAATGATAAATAAGACATATAGTTTAATAAGTTATATAAGTTTAAGATATTATCAGAATTCCTGCTCATTGTTAGATGCGGATTTAATGTAATCTGAAAATATATTTAATTTTTGGACTAACTATCCATAAATAATAACAGCTTGGTAAATTGAGTTCAATCCTTATCAAATAAATAAATGGAATAAAAATTACGGTCAGAACGATAAGATTATTAAAGTTTATAATATCAGAAATAATGAAAAAAAAAGTTTAAAATATCCTCTGAAGTGGACTAGATATAACATCAAAGAAATGTTTTTCCTAGATACACAAGATAAAAATTTATTTATTATTCCTTTTGTACTTATTTTCTTGAGGCTATATAATATTTATTTTTTATTTCAGGCATTTCTGATTCCTTGAAATGATTCTCAAGCATGAATTGATAATAAAAAATTTAAATTAAATGTTAAATAAAAATTTGTTTTGCTGATTTAGGCCGAAACTTTACAAAAAATAAATGATTATAAATACTTGATGTCAAGCTGGAAAAAACATCTAATTAAAGGAAATAGTGATGTAAAATAAAACCAAAAATGATAATAAAAAAAACAATATAATAAAAATTATTGAAAAAATTTTTTCTACAAAGTGACATACCAATTTGCCTTTTTAAAAAATGATATAAACAGTATAAAAAATATTTTAAAAAATGATAAAATAAAACTTACGGGATCTAGATATTTTGGAATAAGTTCTGCGATGACGTTGGCAGAGGCTGGAGCAACTTCAGATGGCTTAATGATAACGCAGTTACCCGCCGAAATAGCCCCGATTACAGGCATAAGAGTAAGATTAATCGGGTAGTTCCATGCTCCCATGACGAGTACAACTCCTTTCGGATCATTATAGATCCTCACTTTGTCAAGCATTGTAATTAAATTCTTCTCAGGCTGTAATAAAAAACAAAAAAATGAAAGAAATAGCCAAGCCAGTGTTAAACTAAAAAAAATAAATTATAATGATAATTATGCCACTTTCTGTGTCAAGAACATGAAAAGCTGATGTTTATAACCCATAATAGCGTCTTAAATATTTGACATTATATTGATTTATCAAGAATTATCATTCTTAATTGTCAACTGCTTAAAATTGGATATGCAATTCATGACTTTCTATAAAAAAGAACAGTAATAGTGAATCAAATAAAAGGAGAATGAAGGGAAGCAATGAAACATGAATATTCTTATCTTCAATTCTACATCCAAAAATGTTGGTCAGCCTCTGAGAGGTGAATACAAACATTATATTCAAATAATAAAAATTATGCAGTAAATCAATAATAATATAAATTTATAGAGAAGAAGGTACAAAATGAAACAGTAATTATGGAGAAGGTACAAAATTAAATAGTAAAAATTAGAGTTCTTTCCACAAACAATTCATTATTTCAAAACTGACAAAGTAAAGGTGACATATTGCAATAAAAAATTAGCCCAATATAAAGCTTTAATAGCTATTGCCCATATCAACTTGAGATACCTCTTGAATAACAAGAGCTGGAAGCTATCATCATCAGTCCCAAGGACGTTTAAAAATAGGCTCCAGATCTCCTATCTAAAAGAGTTCCCTTTTTAGTTATACAAGAAAGCTCTTATAACTCTAAAAATTCAATCCAAAAACTGGATAGTTTAAGCAGATAACTAAACTCTAATTAGCCAAATTATTCTCCTATGAAAAAAATAAAATAAAAACAACAAAAGCTGAACTCATTTTTGGAAACCGTTTGTGATGTCATCATCACAAATGACTTGGGCTCATTCCCAAAAAAGGTTCAGACAAATTATTCCTCTTGATTTTAAGGTCAGAAATAGCTTATAAAAAATTTAGTGTGCATAATAAACAATGAAGTGTTCTATAGAATACAACTATAAATATTTATGATTCAAACAAGTATATAGAACAAGAAAATCATACTCCTATTAATCAATGTTTAATAATTTAGAAGCAGTTACAACATCGATTAGGGTTCAGTCCTAAACGTCTCTTTATAAGACAAAGACAAATTTAATTTAAAAAAAGTATTTCAGTTTTAGAAAATAACTGAAAATATTTGAATATGGCAAAAAAATGGCCAATCCTAACAGCTTTGGCCAACGTTTCCTGATGTACCCAACATCCCAATACGAAGTTAAAGTAACCATCTAATGTTCAGATCTGAATAGTAACCAATACAATGCTTAAAGTAGCCATCCTAAGGTTCAGATCTTAATCCTATTCAACATCTTCGAGAATCAGTTGACAAGATTTTACCAAAACCCCTCCAAGAATAATGAGGAAAGTTGTAATGAAAGAATATAAAAAATCCCTTGAAATTTATTTAAACTTTTCCTACACCACATTGAATATAAGCCATAATAAAGGCAAGCGAAGGAAAATCTGTTAAAATTAATTTTTTTTTTATTTATGTTTAATTAATAACTATTACTATTAATTCTTAATTTGTTTTATAACAAAAGCAATATTAATTATATTTTTACTAGAAAAAAAAATAAATAAAGGGAGGCCACTATTTGTTCAATGCAGTAATATTGTTATCAATAACTAGGATAATAATGAACTGAATAACATAAATAAAAACAATTAAGCGGAAATTCGAAACAGGTAAAAGTTCTGAAAAGTAATTATTTAATAAATTCTTGAAACGTTGAAAATAATAACTTACTTCTGCTGGTGCCATCCATTGTTTTAAGTTCTCCAAAATATAATCAATTTCAGTAACTAAAAGACCGATTTCAGTGAAGAATGACTCCATTTTACACTAAAAAAAATTAATTTAAGAAATAATATTCAAATGTTATTAATTAAGTCCAAAGATTCAAATGGAAAAAGTAACTGAGGTGAACCTTTCTCAAATCCTGCTCTAACGATTGAGCGATTTTGTCTCCATTTTCTTGCACCATTCTCTTGAAATTTTCAAGTTGCTTTTTACGAAATTCATAAGAACGAGTTTTCCCAATGTCAAATTGCTCTCTTGCTCTCGATACAACCTAAACAAATAATCAAACAACAAAAATATAGCATTACTTCAATAATTAATTTCTTATTTAAAGAAATCTATTATTATCCCTTAACAAATAAAAAAGTTTAGTTAGTTGAATTAAAAAAACCTTCAGAAAAAAAGTACATCGCTTAGCAGCTGTAAGTAAAGCCATAGCTAATAACCAGTCAAAAAAGTTAAAAGATGTCAAGATTCATTGAAATTAAATATAAATGAATAAATCTTCATGTGTAGGTAAAATTTAATGACTACAATAATACTGGATAATATTAAATAATTTGGCTTTGTTAGAAAACTTAATCAATTGATAATATGAAAAAATTTAAAGCCCACAAATTGTAAAAAATTTATGATTTTTTTTAATTCATGATATAAATTAATTGATACTATTCTAGGAATATAAATATAAATATAAATATAAATATAAATATATATATATATATATATATATATATATATATATATATATATATATATATATATATATATATATATATATATATATATATATATATATTTGTAATATTATATTGATATTATATAGACACAATATATAGATATTGAGAATTCACTCATAATAAAAATATGAATAAAAAACAGCTTAGTTATCAAAACCAACATAAATACAAATTGTAATAAGTGGGTTACTGGTTGTGTATTAATATTAATAAATTAAAACACCTTTATACAGTCATTTCATGATGTAATAAATTGTTATCAAGTTGTTTTAATTTAATAAAAATGTAAAGTTTTGCATTCTGATTACAATTCAATTGTATAGGTATAAACAATGTTCTCAGCAATAAACAAGAGCACTTCATCCCAGCTATAAATCACACTTCATAAAATTCATCACAAAATAAAAATAAAATTACAATGTATTTGGAATCAATTTTTTATTTGAAATCTTTTTTTTATTTTATTAAAAGCTTAAGAAACAGTCATAAAAAATTGATTTATAAGATATCTAATTTAATGCATAGTATTTCTAGTCTTTTTACAGTAGAGTACAAAATCAGAACATTTGATGTATCCCTAATTTAAGAACTTTGACAGCAGATATTAATTGAATATAAGGATCAAAGATTGATTAATTAGGCAAGAATAGTGGTAGACATCTGTTTAACATTTTCTAAAGAAAACTTTACATGAAATTCTAATTTCTAAAAGATATAACAAATTATTATTGATAAATCCTTTACTATAGTGAAGAATTTATACAATCAATAACATTTAATTAGCTCTATGGATACGTTTCCTTAGAGTTATAAAATACTTTAGAAACATACTGGTCAGAAATTAATTACTTACATGATGGAAGTTTGACATTTTGAATGTTTTTTGTAAAAGTCAAATAATATCAAAATACAAGTGTATTCCCCCTTCAGAAATGATCAACTGTTATTTTGTATACTGATAATATTAGTGAAAGTTGTTGAATACTCCAATTCCCAGTGATAACTTTCAATTCCACCCCAACTACGACCAAACAGCAGACCGGCTAACTGCTGATTGATTCTTTTCCTTTCATCACGAACAAACTTCGCAAGGGAGGGGATAGTTTTCTTTTGAAGCTGAATCGGAGGGGGAAGTGCCAAAGAGATAAAACTGTGCGATTTACCAAAATAACGAAATCTATTCTTCACCTAAAAAAAACAAATTTAACATTGATCAAGACGTAAAATATTTACTTCCATCATTAAATTACAATATAAAACAAGCTAGAAAGAGGTGGAGGAGGTTGGGTACGAAAATTATGTTTATAAAACTAACAGAAAAAAAGTATTTATTTATCTTGAATAAATATTGATTGACCGTATAAATTATTATGAAGGGTAAGATAGTCAGGGTTCGTATTAATATAACTAATATAAGGTTATCAGACGTCCCCCATTAGGTGGGACTGTCCCACATTTGGGTCAACCCTATTTTGTCTCACATCGGGAAAAATTTAACGTTTATTATTTGTTTACATTTTTACAAAGTCAATAAATAATATATAATTGTATATAACCGCTACCCGGACCATTTTATCCTTCATAAGTATTTATTTATCGATAATATTATTGCACTAATCTTTTATTACTTACACACTCATAATACATGGTAGAGGTTCTTTTTTCCATCAACCTGAAATAAATATGATAAAGTATACTATAATCAAGGCTTTTTTATACTGAATTGAACAAGATTAACCTTCATAAACGAATATCTTTAGCAACAAGTGCCATATAAATCATAGTATAACTTTTACCCTTCTTCCTAAGAAAATAAACATATGTATAGAAAAAAATATGGTGCGGTGTGCACATCACACAACTTTCCCTAAACACTACTCGAAATAAACTAAGCAGAATACACTTCTTCAAGTCTTCTCTCACAAAAGTATTATAAATAAGTTGTTTAAAACAATTTTAGTACGACAATTCTGTCCACTAAATATTTGTTTGGTTTGTCAAGCTGAAATAATATTTTAAAAGTTTCGATTTAGTTTTCATGGAAATACTATTAGGTTTTCATGGAATCATTTTGTTTCGATTAAATAATATAAAAGTAGGAATTATTAATTTAATTTCACTTTTATTTTATTACAATATATTGCTACAGAGCGTATTGTTAATAACAGGCAGGCGGATTGGTGGGAGGAACTTCGGTCGCATCCATCTTCTTTCCGACGCGCTCGGCTATCCATCTAGGGCCTTGTAATCCTTATGAGATACGCCGTATCTTTGCTGATACAGATCCGATTTGGATAATTTTTTTTTTTTAGGTTATTTAGGGAAGCGGCACACCTTCCATCTGATTGCGTACATAATTTACCAAAAAATGCTTACTTTTTGAGTTATGCGCAAATGAAAATTTTTTCATCATAACTTTCTTCCCTGCATTATCTCATTGATATACTACATACATGAAAAGCTGAAGGGCTTTAAGGAGAAGACATTCAACAAATTTTATCAAAATCGTTTGAGCCGTTTACGAGAAAATTATAGAAAAATTTAAAATCGATGATATAATTGCCAGTTCCGGTTAGTCCGATGAGCTATACATATTAGCTGTACATTGCTAATACTGGTCCGCTTTTGATGATTTTTTTTTTTTTTTTTTTTTTAGATGATTTAATTATCTTTCATACAATTCTATACACCATTAACCATAAAATGCATACTTTATAATGCAAATAAAATATTCTTTTCATCATAACTTTTTTCTCTGCATTTTCTCCGTGATGTACTTCACATATGGAAAATTAAAGGGCTATAAGGAGAAGAATTATAGCAAGTTTTATCAAAATCGTTAGAACCATTTTCGAGAAAATTGTAAAAATGTGTAAAATCGATTATATAAAGTAGCACTTCCGGTTAGTCGATTGTGTTGAAAAAGTTGCTGTAACATCCCATGTATACGTGCGTACACGTACGTACCTTAAATACGTAGTTTCTTTTCTGTACGATTTTTCGTTTTTTGAGCTACTCACACAAACACACACACACACACACACAGGTGTAGGGAGGTGGTTTTAGTGGGTAGAAATCCCACACGCGGATAGCTATGGGCCTATCCGTGTCTTATGAAGATTTCCATTCACTCTCGTATAAAAAAAAAGTGGTTATTTTTTTTTTCATAGTCGATTACAAAGGTTTATTTTTGAAAATAATAAACTAAAAACGGCTCAATTAAGGAAACATAAATATAAAAATTATCCCCTCTTAGTTTTTAAATATAATGTAATTGTTTTTGGAGATAGGAGCGGTCTGGAGCTATACTCGAACGGCTCCGATTGCAGATTCAACAGGATTCAACCAGCCAAGTCAGTGGAAGTGGGAATTGATTCTGAAACAGCTCCGAAGGGATAGGAGCCAATAGGCGATTCATGCCCGATTGCGTACTAGTTTTCGTGGAACGGCTCCACTAATTCTAAATGATCATTACTTCCGATTGTGTCTCGTAAATTTTAAAATTTTGCCCTAACAAGTTCCAGGTTTTTTCTCAATTCTATCCGAGTTATTTTGAAAGCAAAATTCCACTTTCTGTATTAATTACTACTCACAACTTACCGAAGGTTTTTTGTTCAAAAAAGAAAAATTCGAAATATAAATACAATATTGTAGGAAGGTGAAATTGCTGATGCACGCAAATCTGCAATTCACCTTAACTGTCTTTGAACAATGATTCACATTCTTCTTTTATTTGATTCAGTATATTTTTTTCTTTTTATAGGTCCTGGTGGACGAGAGTGTTAAGGCGTCACCTTAGCACCCTCGAGTCTACTGCGATGTCGGTTCGAATCCTGCCTGGCCGGGTTGAAATTTATTTGGACGGAAACTCGACCTTCCTACTCCCGGTAGGAATAACCCGCCATGTTTGCCTTAGTTGGAGTAGGAAAGGAAAGATATAAGATTTCTTAATATTTCTAGGGCAATATTAAGAAATCTTATTTAGGGGTAGTCAACTTTTTTCATAGAGGAGTTCAGATACGCCAAATAACTTTAGTACTTTTTATTTAAATCTTTGTGGTGAGGAGTTATAAAATAGAGATAAGGATAGGATCTGCTTCGCTTTGGGGAAGAAAAGAAATAAGTTAATTATTTTACACCAGTTCCTTGAAGCACCAATCTACAATATCAGAAATGATCTCTTGTAAGAGAAGATGATCGCTTCGCGATGGTGGTGCAGCTGCCAGTCACGTTTGGTGGAGATAAATCTATACCACAGTAGTTGGTGTTGAGAGCGAGATCAGCTTGGAACGTTGATTTGTCTGTTCTCTCTGCTTGCGAGGAATCTTGGTCCTGGGTATTTATTCAATAGCCTTTTTATAGAAGTATATTTATAGATATGGCATCCAAAGGGTATAGATTCGACTCTATGTTCTAATTCCATTTATTTATGCATATATGTTCAAAAATAAACCTCATTTTAAATACATTTTTGTTTCTCTACTTTCTTCGATTCGAGTAAAAGTAAAATATTTTCTTTTTATTTCTATATATTCTTTTTTTCAGGAAACAATTCAATTCACGTAGTTCACTGAATTAATAGTAAATATAGAAATAATTGGTACTTAGAATTTCAATATAAACTTATAGAACGTAGAATTGCAATTTTTGCAATGTGTTTATGATCTTTAATTCAATCTTCAATTTAACCTACCTCTATGGTTAATAACAACCAGGAGGTTAGGAGACGGCTGTGTACTGTTTTTGTGTATTCTTCCTCCTCTACTTTATTATATTAGAAACTGTGTATTTTTGCATAGTTGTTATTTTTTTCGATTATATTATTTTATAATTGTGACCTCATTAGATTACAGTCGTTAATGAAATGAATATTTATCCTCAGATTAGTAGTCTCCCTCTTAAAAAATGATTTTATGGTTTTTGGAATCTAGGTTTACTTTATTAATTTTTCTTGGAGTGTAGTAGTTCTGCATTTTCTATTACTAGATAGACCAGTGTGATTTAAGTAATTAGCTATGGCAGGTATACCAGGGTACACAGTGAATATTGCAATTGAAGCTCCTGTCGAAAATCAGATTCAGGAGATTTCTTATGATGGGCAGGAATTTTATCAGACGTAAGAATATTTTGGCATTATGTTATAATGGCTTAATGGATTTTCAGATTTTGGTAAATTTTTTATTGATTTTTTTTTAGACCTCTCACTATGTCTGAGAGCCTTACAAAATTGGCTGCAAAGATTGATTTCAGTAAAACAGGTTGTGAAGATATTAAAAAAGATCCTGAAACTAGTGAAAATGGAGAAGATGAAACATCTTCCAAGGATGCATACCAATCGGCTATTTGGCCATGGGATTCAGTCAGAAATAAATTACGGTATATTCAGGTTCATTAACTTTAATTCATTATGTCTACATTAATTTTTTATTTGCTATTAATTTTTTGTTCTTATTCTAGAAATTCGTATACTGAAATTTGTGTGTTGGCGGATGTAATATCAATAGCCAAAGAAAAGAGGTATATGGTTTTTGATCCCATTCCCCAGGAGATGCATGAACAAAAATCTATGGCCCAAGTTTATGCGAGAAAAAAGGTAAGCGTTTTTATTGGTAATACTCCAGGATACCAGCTTAAATGCAGTGGCGTTGCCAAAGGGAGAGTCTGAAATTACATAATATTTTTACTAACTCCTATCTTTTTTTGATTGGTATTTAAAATCCTTTCCTACTCCTATTAAGGCAAACAGGGCAAGAAAATATACTTATTCTTGTATAAAACAAAAATTTTATAAACCTGTTGAATGTTATTTCATAAATAATATACCATAGAATGGAAAATATTATATGTATATAGAGAGAGCTCCTGGTTGGAGTGGGCTTCTTTAAAGTAGATCCGTGGATGACCCTTTCCTTCCCTCCCCAAAACGAAATCCTGGCTATGCTACTGCATAAATATAAATTTTCTTTGTTAGGTTAGATTAGGTTACTAATTTTTCTGGGAGATCACTTACTTGGTTATTATACCCTATTTTCTTTGTTTAATTGTTGTAAGGTGAATGTTTATTAATATATTTCTTTTACTATTAAGGCTCTAGCTGGAGCAGCATCTGTACTGTTAACTGCTGCTGAGAGGTTAAGAACATGCCAAACTGAAGCTGCCCGCAACAGAGCTGTACCTGACTTCCATATTGAATTGCTACGTTTAAGGCAAAGTTGGAGGTTGAAGAAGGTGTCTAATACCATTATTGGTGATCTCTCATACCGTACTGGTATGTTGTTGATAACATTCTAAAGTAAATTCTGTTATATCTTTTATGCGTGTAAATTAATAATTGTAATTTTTCTATTGTTAAGATCCTTCTTACATTAATATCACTTCTGATAAATGTTAAGAAAAACTTGCAACAATAAACTAGAAGTCATGTAGAGGTTGTTGGTAATTATGAGTAATTTTCTTGAAGCTAAAGAAGCAGCTATAAGTGACAACTCCGTCATTTTAAAAACCATAATCCATCACTGTTTTATTCCAAAAATAATATCAGGAACCAACAATAATGAAATTTACATTACTGATAATTTATATTTATATTACATTTAATTTAATATGTATAAGTATATGTATTTTGACGGCATATAATTTAATATGTATAATAATACCAAACTGTACTTTAAATTGCTGATATTTGAATTTTTGTGTGTTTTTAGAACTGAAGATGAATGTAATACATTTGAAACTAGTTTTCAATAAAAACAAATTTATTTATCAATCCCTAATTAAGTTTCAGGAAACTGATCATGACAGAATGGTATCAATTCTAGAAAGCTTATGAATTTCACTTATATTCTTTCAAGAAATAACATAATCTAATTATTTTCTTCTTCTTTGTTCTTCCCTTGCAATGAAGAGCATGTTTGCCTTATCATTCACTGGATACAAGGGTATATTTGCTCCTTTGGTTGTGATGTCTCTGACTATGGCTATCTTTTCTGACAGAGGTAGATCCCTCCTCAGTTCATCAGCCATTCTGCGGTATCTCCACTCCGCCTGATGATTTGATTTTCTTCAAGGGCCCAGCCATCTGATGTTTTCGGCTCCAATGAAATAATGTTGATGCTGCTGCATGCCAATAGGTTTTTTGTTTAAGGTTGTCCTTCCTGTAGGCGAGTCTCTTCACCAGAATAACGTGCCTCACCTGCCTGGTAGAATGGGATCACTTCTAGATAGCTTCTAGAAAAATATATCATCATATGCATTCTTTCCACAAACACCATGATCAAATTATAATATATTTAAAACTGCTATTAAAAAATTATTCAAGTACTAACTAAGGATGGTAAAACTTGATCTTATTTAAAATATTATAATTTGACCGAAGACTCTGCTTTCACTATTCTATTACAGATTCCTAGACACATAGCATATTTTATTTTTTTATTTTACTAAGTTGATAATTAATTACAGCAGTAATGTTTAAAGGAGAAGACGGATTATCGATGGAATTGAAACTAGACTATAATGAACTTAGACAAGACTTATCTACCTTCATTTAGTGTTTTGATTTTGGCGAACTGATTGAGCGAAGAGACGTAGTAGTGGCCTGTTGTGGAAAAAGATCCATTTGTCTTAGAAGACACATCAAGTCATTCTTGTATGACAATAGAAAACCTGTGAGCATTCGTTGATTGTTGGGTCTTGGCATATTACAAATTATTTTATTGTAAGAGTTAATATGAGAAGAAAATTGATTATGAGAAAATTTTAAAAATGCTATTTTGTTAAAGATGCCTTGGTAATTTTTTTAATCAGGAATGCATTCATGGTTATCAATCTGTTAGTTTTAATTATTTTTAAATTTTGACAAAGATCTAATTTTTTTTATACCAGAATTAGGTAATTATGTCTTCCAATTTCATTATTTGTTTTTAAAAATAAAAGTTTTATTAATTTTTTGATTACAGCTGGCAGTAAATATGCTCAAACTGGCTTATTTGAAGTTACAAAGGCTGAAGATGAACCAGAAACTTCTGGAGAAAGTAGTCCAGATCCGGGAGGTGTAGCAAGGCCTGCTTCTGCTCTTAGAGTTATTATTCCATCCGAATTACAAGGTGTAGCCTATATTGGAGTAATTGTTCAGAAAGGTAATTATATCACGGTTTCGGCATACATATTTATTTATTTTTTAAATTTCATACATACTAATGTTTCCTCCTTTTCTCTCTCAATTTTGATATCAAGCTTGTAAATTATTATCATATCACAATTTGCTTATTTGATTAAACTTATTATTAATAACTGATCAGAAAATAGAAGAAACTCATAATAAACAACCAATAATATACAAAATACCATACAAATAAATCAAATAGTAAAAAAAAAAAATAGAAATGACAAATACTAAGGAAATAGGAAAGTAAAAATGCACTGCAGAGGATGGCCCATGGTGCATTTTGTTTTTATATATATGATTTTTTTCTGTCTTGATGATGCCTAAATTGGCGAAATATCGAAAGGTTAGTTATTTTCCATTATTTTAGTGACTCTAGGCTTGTGTGTGAAATCTTCCATTTACATCCTAACAATTATTTTGTCTGTTTTTGAGTTTTTGGACTTATATATGAATATTCGCGAATCCACTGTTTTCTTGATAAGCACCTTTCTCTACTGTGCATTTTTACTTCCTTGTACGAAGTAAAGGAAGTATTGTATTCGTGAAAATTTTCGGTTTTCAGTTTTCAACGGAAATATCCATTTTGACTAGTTTCGTCGTGGCGTCTGTACGTATGTACGTACGTACGTTCGCATTTCGCATATCTCAAAAACGATTTGCCGTAGAAAGTTGAAATTTTGTATTTGGTTGTTGTAAAATCTAGTTGTGAACCTCCCCTTTTGGTCACTGCTTGATCACCGGAAGTGGTACTTTACTTGAAGGTCATAATTGATTTTTATCAAAAATTATATTAAAATACTATGCAAAACTTCTCAAATTTAGTATTTATAACTTATATACTGATCTAAATAATATACTAGATTTTGGTCTAAATTGGAAAACCGGAAGTGGTACTTTACTTGAAGGTCATATTAGACTTTTGTCAAAAAATATATTAAAGTAGGATGTAAAACTTCTCAAATTTTGTAAATAGGACTTTTATATCGATACAAATGTATTTACTAGATTTTGGTTAAGATTCGTGAGTGGAAAAGGGTACTAAGCTTACATCAACAATTATATTTAAATTAAAAGAGAAATCATATGTTTCGGTAATAAAGGTTACAAACACAATTTGGTTTCCAATCCACTTTAACATTTTTATTACTTGTTTTAAGTGTTAAAATTGAGTCTAAAATACTAGTTTTCCTCCCCATTTGTGAGATCAACAAGTCTTCATCATGAGAATAAGATATTAGTTAAGTGGGTTTTTCCGCTTAAAATGTCGAAACTGTCGATTTCTAATGCTTTATCCAGTGATATTGACAGTTTTATTGTTGTCATGGAACATGAAGAAATATGTTGGAAACTAGTTACCTACTGAAGGAAAACGACATATAATAACGGAATCAGACCTCCACTGACAAGAGTGTGTGTGTGTCAATAGATGGATGTCTCGACGCCGAGTGTCGTTTTTACTGCAATCTTCGGAAACTAGTAACCAAATTCAGTATCACTTTTTGAGCCACGGATTTATAATTTAATAGGCGTACAAGGAAGTCATGTGTTTCCCACATCAGATATTTTTTATTATTTGTTATTTTTCTTTGATTTATTTTTATGGCATTTTGTGCCTTTTTGGTCGTTTAGTATGTGCATTTTCTTTTTTCTGATGATCAGCTGTTTTTAGTTTAACCTTTCCCAGCTGTTGTTATGTAACCTCACTTTTCCTTCAGTATGTGTATCAAGGTTTTGGATTGAGTTACTATCTCTTAGTTGATATGTCGGTACAATTTTACATTTGGGACGTCTTATCTCTGGCCTATGCCGAAGGTCGTCGTACTACCGCTCTCTTGCCCCTAATGTTCCTTTTCAGTTGAGGTCGGGCCCTTGCCATAATTTAAATTTTTACTGCTTTAAATTATACCTAAAACATCCTCTGGCCACCGGAAGTCGACAGCACTAATAATTTTAAATAAAATCTAATTATAGCAGTAATAATTTCAATGAATACGAATTTTAGAATTGAATACAAAGCAGTTATCACAAATGGCCTTAAAGAATGATAATACAGAGACCTTCGGGTAACTTCGGTAGGGGCCAGTGATAAGGCATCCCGATTGTAAAGTTGTACGGATATGTCTCTTTAGAGTTTGGGGCTATGAAGCGTATCAGACCAGGTCATTACAACTTGAAAAGATCGAAAAAATTGCAGAAATGCATGATGCTTTAGAACTTCTGTTTTAATACCTAGTAGATTTTATATGCGATGCTACACTGTCTTGTACAGTCAACTTGAACATCAACTATTCCAAATTGTTTTGTAAAGGTGGATTGAATATTGTACATTTTTTAAGCTGGCTAGTAGTTATAGTACATCATTGTCAGTTATGGAATTATGCTCTGTGATAACTATTTTAAATGTTATCATGTTTCAACATTATAGCAATGTTTTAATAGTATATAACAACTTGTACTTTACTTTATAGGCACATCCTGTTCCATAAAAAAGTACAAGTACTAGTTGGCCTATGATTACATTGTGAAATGATAATACATGATAACATTTTAAATAATTATATTTTTAATAAAAATATTATTATCTAATGACGATAAGCAGCCTGTAATCTCTAAAAACGAACATTTTCACTTGTACTTGCACTTTATTATGAAATAGAGTCCAACTGTCACAGTGTTTTTTATCCTGTCCTCTAAATTGTCTGATTTCTCACTGCCACTCTAATATTCCTTATACCTACCAGGCAATATGTAAAAATAGACTTGATGTGTTTCAATACCAGCGATTGGGATAGGAATACTGAGGGATCTTTTAAAGTGTCTTGCTTAGCTCTATATAAGTGGGAGGGAGGAGATCGATTATGGAGTCTCCCAGCTGAGTTTTTATGCTTTGTTTATTTTTTATTTTTATTATGAATGGGAATCAATCAGCATTATTACTTATTGTCTGCAGTGGCGAAAAATTTATATTGAATATTCAACCGTTTTATTTTTAAATGTCCTTATTGTTTTAGATCAAGAAGACCTTTGCTCGGCTTCTATCACTTCCCTCGGTGAGAGGGCTGTAAACCATCCAGATCTCCATTGGAGACAAAAACTAGAATCAGCTCAGAATGTTTTATTTTGTAAAGAGTTATTTAACCAATTGGCAAAGGAAGCAGTTCAGTTGCATGCTCCTATTCCACACATGGTTCTTGGAAATCAAATAATGGCTTCTGTAAGTTGTTTCAAGTGAATTTTTTTAAGGAGCACGTTCACTTTCATACAGGTTGAATGACCATGGCTCTTCATATTGCATGAGGTTTGATTGTATCCACATACTTTTATATGGGTCAAATTTATAGGACAATATGGGTCAAAATAAAGGACAATATTTTTGATTCTTTCACCTGCTATACATTATTTTGTATCATGACAACCAACAGGCCATTGGTTCTCAACTTTTTTGTCTGATAACACAACAAAATTATTTTACCAAATATACGACACTCCTATTATTATTATTTTTGATAAATGAAATAATAAAAAACATAAGTAATTAAAATAGAAACATAAAAAAGAATTGTAATAAAAAGCCAATATTAATTTTTTATAATTGTTTTAATTATTTATTCAATTTAATATATTAATTCTTAATTTAATTTAATTATTTAAAAATTTTGCAGCTCCCACTTTGATAGCCACTGTAATAAACCAATGGTTGCTGTCGTTTGTGAAATTTTGTTATTATATGATGATGTAAAGAATAAAAAACAAATGTGGAAGAAATAATGACTTTTGAATAAATCAGCTTTTTCACATATAAATTAAAGCGGCAAGAACCAAATAATTTCAAGAATTTCATCAGAATGAAAGCGATAGTTTTTCAGAGTTACTAGAATTAATTTGCCCCAAAATCGATTGCCTTATTGTGTATGGAGTTTCATGCTGAGAGTCGGGTAATCAAGTTACCCACACAATTTCATACTTCTAACTCGTGAGCCGGGGTATGAAGGGTTCCACAATGAACTTCATACCCGATCCCCGACCGCTCATTCCGACTGAGACCTTCCAAAGCACTGTCATTATTGTATGATCAAAAACAATTCCACGGACAGGTTGTTTGACATGTATGAACATGAATGGGCTCCTTTATTTTATTTTATACAAAATTCAGTCAGACTCCTCATAATAGTAAAAGATAAAGTTAAAAATGTTTTTCTAAGAAATACATTAATAAAAATCAGTTCTAGCAATTCAATTTTTATTGTTATTTTTACTCCCAATAACCATTTTGGAGTACTTTGTTGTGTTATGTACTTATATTCAGCCTCTCTCTTTCCCATTCAATCATTTTGACAAAAATTGAATTTTTATGTTTTTTATTCTCAAATTAATTCATAAAATAAAATTAATAAAGAAGTTATTTATGTTAATGTTTAATACTAATATAGCTAATTTTTTTCCTAGATGTTTCCTGGTGTACAACTCATTATTCATTTAACTCATAGCACTACAGGAGGGAATGTTGAAAAACGCGAAAGTGGTTTTAAATCTGAACATGATCACGTTCTTGAGCATTCTTTACACCAGTTATTGAGAGAGGTTCATCATCGAAATACACATCATCCATTTCCGCACCCATCATCTGCACCTCTTGGTCCGTCTAAGCGGCGCTGCCTTGCCGGACCAACTGCTGCAGATAGGTACCAGTTACTTGAAATGACTAAAAGGTAACTAAGATCCATAAAACATATTTATTTATTTAAACTAGTAATTTTTGATTTTTATAATATAAAAACATTTTTGTGAATAATTAGGAAAGTTATATGAAAGATCTGTTTTCACTGTTACATGCTTATGAAGATTTTTTAATGCATAATGTACCAATTTGATAAACCAGTTTTGATGGTAATAGACATCAATAAAACAATAATTATATTGTTTATTAATTAATTGTATTGCATATAATTTAGGTTAAAGATTACAACTCTTTATCTATTTTATTGTAGTATGCATACGTTTTAATCCCCAATTATATGCATATTGATCTGCAGCTATATACGTTTTTCTCCTCAGTATTAATCTGTTGAGCTCCAGTACTTAACTTTAGTACTACAGAAAGATGTAGAAAATAATGTATCCTTCAGAACTTAATGCAATTCAAAAATTAGTTGTCATCCGCATGATGGTATAGAAGGATCAATCTAATTAGGGATTGATAAATTATTTGCCACTTCTATAAATTTGTTTTATTGAAAACTAGTTTTGAATGTTATACATTCATCCTCAGTTCTAAAAACACACAAACAATTCAAAAATAAGCAATTCAAAATATAGTTTGTATAATTATACATATTAAATTATACATACTGATTCATATAATTTAATATGTATAAAAATACCAACTATATTTTGAATTGCTTATTTTTGAATTTTTTGTGTGTTTTTAGAACTGAGGATGAATGTATAACATTCGAAACTAGTTTTCAATAAAACAAATTTATAGAAGTGGCAAATAATTTATCAATCCCTAATTCAAAAATTGTCTGCTAAATTTCGTGATTTTTTGTATATTACAGGAAAAATAAGTCCAAATCGACCTAATAAACAACAGAATTTGTACATTCATGAAACTGAACTTCAATACCTGCTTGGCGTACTAGAGCTCAATGGATTAATGCTGAGGAGGATCCCATGCATATAGCTGGGGGGAGGGGAGGACGAAACGTCATGAATGCTGCAATTATAAACAGCTTAAGAAAGTAGTTAAAAACTGTGTATGGGGATTGATAAATGATTTATCAATCCCTAATTAGATTGATCCTTCTATACCATCATGCGGATGTCAACTGAAACTGTGTATGATCTATATCCCTATTTGATATGTGAAATCAACTGAAGTTCCATGATAAAATTTGTTATACATCGTTTAAGTACATTTACAAAACATTCACTTCATAAAATAAAAAGTTGACATCCGCATGATGGTATAGAAGGATCAATCTAATTAGGGATCGATAAATTATTTGCCACTTCTATAAATTTGTTTTATTGAATACTAGTTTCGAACGTTATACATTCATCCTCAGTTCTTAAAACACACAAAAAATTCAAAAATAAGCAATTCAAAATATAGTTTGGTATTATTATACATATTAAATTAGATGTAATATAAATTAGTATTATAAAACATTTATGAATATGAATTTAAGTATTCATTTCTTAAGTAATACTGATTTATATTACATCTACTTTAATATGTATAATAATACCGAACTATATTTTGAATTGCTTATTTTTGAATTTTGTATGTGTTTTTAGAACTGAAGATAAATGTATAACATTCGAAACTAGTTTTTAATAAAACAAAATTTTAGAAGTGGCAAATAATTTATCAATTCCTAATAAAATAAAAAGTTGCTTTACATCGCTATTGTTCTTACCGGAACATGTAATTAATATTGTTATCCGTGGACCCTAATGATTTTCTTACAGCAAGTTCAGGAATGCTGATTCATCGTAATGTTTTTCTTTTCATTTTATAATATTACTAGTTTAAAATTTTGTTTGCAGCCAAACACTGTTGGAACAAATTATCCAGCAAGCCCAGCATTTCTTCCTACGTATTCGAACTGAGTATGTGCTTGATACCATCATCAAAGAAGTTAAGGATCCTATTATTGTATCACATTGGAATGCTCTGAATTCTCCTACTGTTTCGTGTGTCAAGATCAACATAATGACCCATGGGTATATAAAATTCATCTGATTGAAGTTGATGAAAGTAGAATCTATCTATAGTAAATTATACTTACGATTGTACCTCCTGTTGTAGGTACGATACTGTTTGCCGAACTTCCCTTGTAATTCAGGTTGCTGATAAATCATTAAAATGCGTTTGTCGTGATGGTCGAGTTATGCATATGTCTTATGAACTTCAGGAACTTCGAGATCTTATATTTTGCCAGGTATCAAATTTATGTTTTACTTTTTATTTTTATATTTATTCAAAACAAAGAATGTTAATTACAGCTTCATCTGCTTTGTATCACCCTTTTAATCGGTGCTGTTTCAATTATTGATATTAATAATCCGTGGTCATGATGCATTTAAAAATTAATCAAATAAATTATAATTAATTTTGTATTATTATTTTTAAATTTTCTACACTGTTTCAACCTTTTATAGGTTTTGTCTGACACATGTGATAAACATTGTGTTAGCTTTGATCATTATTTAGTTATGTTTATTGTTTATGTATTGAAAGTGTTTTAATTCTTATTTGTCGTTTATATTCTTCTCTGTTGTATTGAAAGGAGGTGTAATTTAATTCTTTTGTTCAGAATAAAAACGTTGAAAACAATCTTACAAATATACATTTATTATAAATGAGGACCCTAACTGCAATAGTCCATTTTCCTTGCAATGGTGTAATTAATGAATAGATTAGTTTTATCTACCAGATGTAAAGTTGTAAATAAGTTTTATTTGAATAAAATTTGCAAAAACATTTCATTAAGCATGCTATTTCTGGTATTCGTTGAGTTTCATCAATAGCAAATGGTAGAAAACAAGTCAAATAGCAGTCTCAGTACAGCAGACTTGATTGTATGCTATTGGCAGTGTCAATCTACTTAATGGCTGCCATATTGTTTTGTCAGCTCACAGGTTTCAAAGTTTTAGGTATTTGTATTTGCACAAGCAGTTAGGCATTTATATTTGTACAAGCAGTTAGGCATTTGTATTTGTAGAAGCGGTTAACAATTAAGTTCTTTAGTAGATCACAAATAGAGGGCATATATTGGACAGTGGAACGAGAAAAAACTGTGTCTGAAAAACTCGTAAGTCTATGAATTATAACAATCAGGACTGCGCACTCCTCTGGATCTCTGCTCCTCTCTAGCAGCTCTGGAAATGACTCGAAAGTCTGTAACCTTCCCTACCAGTAGCCTATTTTTTTTTTTTTTTTTTTGCTCCTTTAAAATCTGGTGAAATAGGCCTGCAAGTTTTTCTCTTAATATTGTTGATATGCTTTAGCTGAATCGGCCTTTCTCCAGTTTATACATCTGTATGTGTTTTGACAAAGCAACCAACACAATCTTAGTTCTGTAAATCCATCTAATAATTTTTGAATAACTCATTTAAATTATAAACTGGCTTTACAAATTATAAATTTGCCTTCATTATACAAAGTGCAAAACAAATGCTGGATGCTTAAAATAGAGGGTGAGTCAAAACATATAAATATGTGGTAATTTAGCATAGACAGATCATGGCTCTTTTAGATGGACTATGTACAGGCCAAAGTGGAAATGTGGCTCTTTACATCTCCTAGTTACAGAAATATTCCTTGTGTTGTTTCAACGCATAATTATTACTTTTTTATGTGGAAACTCTTAGAAGCTGAACTGAAAGCCTAGAACAATTTGTGGCCATAATTTAAGACCTTTCTTTTACTTTCAATTGTTATTTAAGTTGATGGAATGAAATCTCAACAGACCTACATTTTGTTACGAACAAAAAATTGTTGTGATTCATTTTTGATTTGTCCAGTGTTATGAAAAAAAAACCTACTAATTTTCAAAAACGAATTTGAAAAAATCAAAATGAAAGTTTTCACATGAAATTAAATAAATTTTAAAGTCAAAAACAAGTTTGATTCTTATTACTGCTTACTTTTTAGTTCAACTCATATAAAGATGGTCAGCAGAAAACTGCCAATTAGGTTGGATGCCTTCTGCTAAAACTAAATAATTTCAAAATGCCATGTGGCTTGGTTAATGGTCAGTTTGACTTGCATTTTGTTATCTAAAGCTTGGTTTATTTCTGCAAACCTTTTGGTTCCAATGATGTATTTTGTAAGATTTTTGTGGGTTTTTACATAATTCTATTCATTTGACATTTATAGTAAAAAAAAGTAGTACTGTTAGACAATATGCCATGTATGAATCTGTAAACAATTTCAATTACTTTATAGATCTACCAGCACCAGATCACAGCAGTACAGCAACTTGCCCGATGCATGGGCTGGCAGTACCTTTCTAACAGTACACATCTTGGCATTGGAGCAGTCGAGCCTCTAGGGAACGCAAGTAGCTGTATCCTGGCCTCACCGATGGGTGATAGGTATTTCATTATTTCCTAAAGATATTTTAACTGTGAAAACTGCTATTCATTTTGGAAATAAATATATTTTAATAAAAATCACATATTTATTTCTATGCATAATTTAACCATTATAAATTTTTTTGTAGAATCTCCATTGGTCAACTTTTCAGACTCTTGCCCATTTTCAAGATATTTTTTTATTCTTTTTTGATAATCAATTTTATTATCTTCTTTATATATAAATATATAAAAGTGGATACACCCTGCACTATGTTTCTATATTGATATATATATATATATATATATATATATATATATATATATATATATATATATATATATATATGGAAATTGCAGCATATTTAAAATTTGAATGCAATTTAATAAATACTAATATAATCAATGATTTGTGGATATATGTGCTAGAATGAAGATTTTTCTAATAAAATTGAAAAAAAAATTGGTTTTGATATCACAATTGGAATAAAAAGTATAGTTTTTCGTGGTATCTGAAACTTTGTCAGTGATGATTAGGGCTCATTTTGGAAATAAAGCTCATATGATTTCCAAAAATAGTCATATGTTTGATAATTTTGCATACTTTTACACTAATGAAAGAATAAAATATGTTTAAGATTATGCATATGCATTCATATATCAGATAGGAGTTTGTTTTATTTTTTTAACATTTTGTTTACCAACCATACACGATGTTTTATTTTATTTAGCCTTTTGTTTACAAACCATACACAATGATCTTGATTATGTGATGTTAAAAAGAAAAAATTATATTACTTTTTTTCCTAAAAATTAAATTTTAATGACTGTTAATCAAAAATAGTATCTGCTTTCAGTTAGGCTTATATTTATCCATTGATTACAATGTTTTTAACAATGATAATAAACTTTTAAATAGAGGGCAAATATAGTTTTAAATTACTCGAGATGTTTAATTAACTTAATACAGCGATAAAACATCTTGATCAGCGTAATAACTCATTTAGGAATTCGAGATTTTCTCATCATATTATTGCCTAATTGTAAGGTATTTACTTTCCTATTTAATTATTAAATAATATTTTACAGATTAATCGCTGTACGTTGTGAACCCCAAGGTGCTGTTCAAGTGTCGATAGCTCATTCTCCTAAAAAAGATTTCTTCAGCGGACAGCTAGTGAAAGAGAGGAAGTGGGAAAACTTGGGTGGCGCATTTAAAGAAGTGCGCTGGGATAAAATGGAAGGGAAAAACTTCCTCAATAAAATGGAACTCCTTATGGCCAGCCTCACAAGTTCTTAGTTAGCAGAGTGGTTTTATTTATGTTTCATTTAAATTAATATTTAATGTTTATATTTGCCTGCTGTACATACGTTTGTATATTGTAAATATTTGTAAATTATAATTAAGTACTAAGTGTATCATATTTTTTAAACTTAATTTCTTTTCTATTTGTTTAAATTAAAGTGTTGAAACCATAACCTAATAATTTCTAGTCTTATTTCATATTATATGCTCCCTCTTCATATTCAAAGCAAATATTATTAATACAGATATTCCAGCAGTATTCACGATCTTCAAGGCTGCTGGACACCCTACAACTATGAGATAACTCGTAATTTACATTATTTCCTTGGATGGCAACTACAAGTTATCTTGTATTTTGTTGACTTGCCGTATTTGTGCAACTGCAAGGAAATTCGTAGAGTATCAGTGTAAATATGAATAGATGGCCTCAGAGGAGAAAAAAAAAATCAAGGTGGCTTACATGAACAGAAAATTTATTATTTAGTGGACAGAAAATATAATTATATACAGTTTACTCAAAATCAACAAGTAAAAGGATATTTGTATTGTTTGTGATAATTTTTAAAATAATCCTCTAAGCAAAGGATTGGTTGGTTTCTCTTGACAGATTGGACAGAAATAGTTTTTAGCTTTAGTACAACTTCGATAGCTTTTATTTATTGTATTTTTTTAAAAATGAATTTATAATAATGTTTACATATAAAATGTTTTCACCATCTCGGTGTTGTTTTGAATCTCATTAGTAGTCAGAGAATAACACTTGAAATAAAGTGAATTTTCATACTATTTATAAAATGGAAAAAAAAAAGATTGAAAATGAATTTTTTAAAAATGTTTTGAAGTAGCCTGTGGTACTATTACTTGATGGCACAACAATCCATTACTGAGCCTAGGCCTCCTCCCATAGGCTCTATCTTGTGCTGCAGCCGCCATTTGAGAGTCCGAAATAGGACTTCAGTCATAAGTTTCTTGAGAATCTAAGAGTCGTTAATTGTTTCTATATGACCGACTCAACGAAATCACCCAAGCATAAAAAATTTTACACAACATCCATGCTTTGGTACCATCCATAGAGCTCCTTAATGGTGTATCTTTGCTAATCATCTCCCACAAGGATAGAATCCATAATCCTCCTCAATATTATTCTTTCAAATATATGGGACTGATCCTCGTTTGCTTTCCTTGTGGACCAAGTTTCTGTTCCATACGTGAGGACAGGGCGAATGAGGGCCTTGTAATACCTTAAATTGGTCTGAAGAGGATAAACCAGCTTCTCATGTGCTGGGAGAGGCCGAAATAACATCGATTTGTCAAACAGATCCTTCAACTCATCTCTTGACATAGATCATTCCTTGAGTTCACTTCGGATTCCCGGTAGACAAAAAGTTCTCCACTTGTTGGAACATGCATTCTCCAGTTCCAAAGTATTTAGCCAGGTTTCCTCCACCACTAACCGCATGTATTTAGTTTTTTTAAGACCCAATGTTCTGGTCCCCTCTCAAAGTTGACAAAGGCTTCTCGTAGGGAAAGATCCAACCCATCAATAATGTCAATATCATCAATGTATCCCTGTCGATTAAAGATGGTTTCAACAATCTGGATTTGGGATTACCTGATAAATAGCATAGGCCAATGCATCCCCCTGTCTTACATCAGCATCTGTCTCAAATTCCTCAGAAAGGAGACACTATCCTAAACTCTTTTTCAGACAACGAAAAGATGATGTGTGACCATTAGATATTCGAGGCTCTTTTCCAATATACTCAGGGAAAAAATTTGATCTGCTATGGAGCGACCTCTGCTGAAGCCAGCCTGCCAAAATATTCATAAAAAGTATTCCCATTCATAAGAAGTTGTAGGCACTTGAAAGGAGTAAGATACCTAAGTAATGCATTCTCACAGTCACCCTACTATACTGCTTCAAACAAAAATGAATGCATTCTAAAATATTTCAGTGTATTGATCAGCTCCATAGATTACTTTTGTGAGTACATAAGTAGGTAGATAAAATTTACATATAAGCAAAATAATAAAAATTCAAATTTTTATTTCATAGAAACGTGTATTTATAATAGATATATAAAAAATACACTATTTGAACATTTCTTATACATCAAAAAACTGAAACTTGGATTGAAAATGTTTACATACATCTTAAAATATATATATATATTCACTCACTGTATATATACAAATTATAAAAATAAATAAATTAGAGAACATTGGTGGAAAGAATGGATACAGTGCAGCAATATAGAAATTGTAACAGAAAAATCTAATAAAAAAACTAAAATAATTTAGTGGTCTCATTAATTTTTTTTTGTCAATGCTCAATTATTACTTCATATTTGCTTGAGATCAAAGGCATTAGAGAATTAATAAGTATCTATACAAAAAATATTTAGTAGAATTTTCTTTTACTTTTGACTTCGTTTTCAAGGAGTCTGAAATACAAGAAAAGAGGCTTGATTAGGAAATTGAATTTTAGTTACACATTTAAAATGAAATAATACAATTAAAAATAAATTAGACATCATAAAGAGAATTAGTTAATTACAGAAAAGTTAGATCACATTACAATCAAACAACTTCCAATTTAATGGTATTTATGGAGCGTAGTCAAAATCAGGGATAAATTCTTAAAATGTCAAAAAAATTTCTAAACATACAAAAGTTTAATTGAAAAATATGAGAAAAATTATTAAAATCACATTTAACCGAATTGATTTACAGTAGAGCATGAACCTTCATTAGTGTTGTTTAAAATATATTAAAAAAACAACAAATATATGGGAGAAATAACTTTCATTCCGTAATAAAGATGTAATATTCAAAAGTAATGAGAATTATTTTTTAAACTGGATAAGACAAATTCAGCTCTTGTCACTAGAGATTTCAATGGAGTTTTATTCTATTGGTGATTTCAACATCAAACCTCCGGGCTTACCATATTTAGTTTTTATAGCAAGCAAAAAAATAAATGAAAATACTGAACATGTATGACAACATAAAAATGAAAAGGATTTAGCTTTCATCTTACTTTTCAAAGGATTAATTATATGGTATTCATACATTTTATTTACATTACAAATTAGCAAAACTAACAATGAAGGAAGGAATAATCATATTTAATTCACATATATTAATACCAGATACCTGTAATGGCTACGATGATGAATTCTTCTCATAGAGAATATCATAATGGCCAGGACGATATAATAAATGGACTCTTGGAGCCGTTCCCTCGGGAAAATCATGAGCTATAACTTCAGAACCATCTCCCCGATCCATATAGCGAACCCTTATTCCAACATCAAGAGCAGAACTCAAAGCAATTATGTGAATATGATCACTTTCTTTGTACATAGGTTCAACCTCCTAGAACAATAATGAAATATAGAGGATAATTCACTTATGATAAAATATGAATGCAAAAGACATTTTAAAAATGCAATACGAATGGACTATTACTTGGAGGGCTTCTAATTTGAAATAGGTTATTTATCAATTTATTTTTAAAATTATTTTCAACAAATAGCTATTTCAATTATTGATATTTTACAAAATTTAGTAGGAAGTTTTTCTAATTTAGTTGGAAATTTTGGCAATCATACTTCCAGATTGGCAACTTTTATTGTGTTATTTCAAAAATTATTTTGCTATAATACGAAAATTAATATTCACACACATCATTTTAAGTAAATTGCTCTAAATGATTATTTTTAAGTTAAACATTTGAAATAAATACTCAAAATGACTACAGTAATTTTTGTTATTTTAAGTAGTTACCTGATGGATTGACAGGAAAAACAATCATTCACTGGCAACTATTTAAAAATCTCCTTTTTCTAATCTATCAATCAGTTCTTAACTTTTAATATTTTTTTAAAAACAATTAACCAGAACTAACTGTTCTGTTATTTTCATGATAACAGATTTCATGATTCATTAGCAAACGAAACGAATTAACAATGACAACTATTGGCAAAGAAAACAAAAGCAATTATTGTTAACCGCTTGAAACAACTGTTCTTTGTTCAAAACGAATGAAGCGTTTGGTGCTTTCATTCCCACCCCTAACTTTTTCTTCCTGCATACTCTTCAATTTTAAACATCTTAACATCAATCTAAATACATTAGAAAATCTATATCTAATAGTTCCAAACAGTGCAAAAATGCATTGAAGCTCATATCATATGTTTTCCTAATACAGGAAACTGATAGTTCACTAAATATATGCTTTAACACTTCGAAATCAAGTAAAATGGTAGCTTTGGATTGGAATAATAATAACATATAGGAGCAAATATAAAATTAAATGAAGTTACCTGATGACAAAAATCAATAACTGTTCTATTTCCTTCAATAAAGTTCTGATAAAACTCTGCTTTTTCCTGAAGATGAGCGGAAGCTATAAGCCTTAAATATACAACAACATAATCTGAGTAACCTTGTTCATTAAACATTCTATAAAGTTCTGACATCCTTTCTTCGCCGCCTTCACCCACAGCATTAACTACCTCCATAAACTGCAAAATAAATAATTATAAAATTAAATTAAGAACAGTACAAACTTAGTAAGTGCTATTTAATGCTAATTGAAATCTATCGAAAATTAAAAAACATTGTAAATAGAACGAACTAAGAAGTAACAAAAACTCTTAAAATAAAATATTTGTTTATTAAAAGCTACATGTAAGTCAATTATTAACCAAAACTGAACTGATATTTTCTAGTTAATCAGAGATATTTGGATGTAATCCTATGGCTTCATAAAATTCACAATCTTCCAGGAGATGAAAAACCTAATTACAATACAAAATACTTCTGAGATTATAACAAAATACATATTGAGTAATCAAATTTCCCCATGCCTATAAAAGTACCCTACGATCAATATTATTGTCAATATAAGAGTATTTCAAAATAAGATTGCTGGGTACCTCTACATAATACAATATCATTGCCCAATAAGTAGTCAAAATGTGGGATAAAAAGAAAGCAAATTGTGTGGCCATTGCATTGGCTATAGGTTCAAAAAAAAGAGAGAAAAAGATACACGAGGGAATAATTAATCAAAAAAAGGAATGAGCAAACTCATGAAAATTTGTTAAATGAACACAGAATAAGTGAAGCGGGCGATTTTCGAAATCGCCCGCTTCACTTATTCTCGAAACTGCGCAACTAGAGCATATATTACTTGATAAACTCTTGAGTATGGCTATACCTAAAATTAAAAAAAGAGGTACTACAATACAACCGTGAAGACAGAACTGAATCAATATTGCGTAACATTGCCCACAGATGAAAAAATATTTAAACTATTGAATGATAAAAATCAAACTCATTGACATAATATACTGTGCAATCTTTCACTATGATCTACAAAAAGTCAATAGATTGAACAATATTAATTATTGCACAATGTATTGAAGATAATATTGATCATCCAAGGGCTGCTTAAGATATCTCATTATTCCAAACATAATGAGATATCTTAACTAGTTATAAATTAATAAAGAAATAAATTATAAAAGTATTTAAACTAATAAATTAAATTAATGGTAATACATTCAAAGTAAAAAGTGTTTCTAAAATGAAAACAATATTACATTTCATGTCAAAATCGAAGAAACCCTTCGGTTTGAACCTTTGAAAGAAACCCTTGAAATTGGTTAATTAATACAAATACAATATTAACAAACCATAATAACCTTCGAATCCATCTATAAAGCAATAAGCATGAAGAGAAAGTTCTGTAACAACCCTAGATACGAATCAATCAATCCCGTTGATAGCAAAGAACTAGTTGAGACTAACATAAAAGAATAAACTATATTAAGTAATTTATGATAAAAACACATCTGACTTACAACATCATGGAAATCCTCCAATGTAAACTTTGGGAATCGGAGTTCTATTAACTGATCTTTACTTTTTTCAGCTAAATCTCTAAACCTGAAAACAACCAAAAATGTTTCATTCCTATTGAAAAAAACAATAACAAATATATGATAAATATGAAAATACTACAAACCTCTCATACTGATCTTTCTTGTCTAATAAATGCTCTAAATAGGCAAAACCAAATGCTCTGAAAAAGCAATTCCCATCAGGACGAGTTCTTCTCATACTATCATACTTGCTACAAAGATCTGAGATTTTTTTCTGGTAAATAGGATCATTTATATATTCATTTTTTAGAGTCGATAAGTCTTCTTTTTCTCCTACTAACTTTATTGAATCAGATATCTAAAAACAGAAAACTTTAGAATTTTATGCCCAAAAATATTAAAACATCAATGTATATAATCAAGTACTTCTCTCTCTATTTCCCTATGTTGTTGAATAATCAACTCATCTTGTGAAGCATCTAAACAATTTACAGGAAAGTTAGTAATTTTCTAAACTTCTAACAAATACTTATTATAGAATAATCACTTACTAGTCTCCATTGGAGTATTGTTATACGTTCCTGATTGGAGAGAAGTCTAATTATAAATTCTTCTAAGACGTAACTAAAAGTAAATTTAACAATACGTGAAAACTAAATATGATAACTATAACTATTGAAATTGATTAACTTATAAACTTTTTACAGACAACATGGTTAAAGAAAAATCTGCTTACAAGGAAACATTAGTCAGAAAATATTCTAATTAAAAACAAATAAACAGTTTCATAACTTAAACTTTTTTTAAAATCATAGTTTAAAGATATTTCATCGACCATTAATATAAAATAAAAATAAAAATAGAACGGTAGAACGAAATATTATAGCATTTAAAATGTTAATAGCGAAATATACCTTGTTACATTTCAAAATTTGGGATCGGAGAATCTAAAGAAATGGTAAACATTTGAATAGCATTATTAGTAACCTACGATCTATAGCCAGATGGAGAAGGCAGTTGAGCAGACTTTATCGAAACGTCTCGATTTAGAAGTTCAATGAAAATACACTTAAATCAACTTCAAGGAAACGTGCTAAGGATTTATTTTCTAAATTAAATTAAAGGTTTATTTTTATTTTAATCTATCAACTTAGCAAACAAAAGACCATTTATAATTTTTATATAGCACTGTCAGAATTAATGACATTTGCCCTTCAAGCAATTTGGGGCATTATATTCTGGGGGCAATTATAAATCAAGCAAATATTCAATGATGAACAGCCGTAAGTTAATACTAGCAGTTAATTGAAATTTTCTCGACAAAACTTTAAAATAAAAAGTTTTCTTTCATTCCATTGGCACCATCAAAGGAATCTAAAAAGACTACATAAGAGAATAACATATTATTTGAGACCAAGGTGGCTAAAAGTGTGAAGTTAACAATACAGCACTGCAGTAAAAAGTGATGCTGGTTCCAATCTGAAATAGGGGAACTGACTTTTATTTCGAGAAAAACAACGGAATAAATTTTAATCTCTTCACTCTGGCTTGATTAGTTATAACTAGAATAATCCATCCTTACTTCCATAGCTAGAATAGATAAGGAAGTAAGACCCCTATAAAAAACAAACAACTAGCAATCGAAAATGAAATATCAAAACTCCAACAACTACTCTCCCATATGAACAAGAAGTCTAAGTGCCAAGGTTCTGCTTTAAAAATGAAGATACTACATATAATTTCTATCTGCTGATATCCAATAAAACAGCAGCTGTTGCTGATAGCCAACGCCCGCTCTTGGCTACTGAGCCATTTGGCGATGGGCTAATAAGTAAAGACGGACTTCTGTGAACTCTAGGCTCTCATTCTGTAGGATGCGGTCTAGGACTGAACAATTCCTAAGGCGATCAGCATCCATGATCTCGCAACCGCATATTGGACTCTTAGGAGATGACAGCATACGGATGTGGTGGAAGTGACATACAAGGTAGTCATGTCCATTTATAAATCCAAAGGAAGATTCATTGACACAAGTTGGGTGGTTGGGGTTGATGGTGCCGTCAGTGACGAAAGTCTTCCATTTCTTACCAACTGCTATTTCGGAGAGGCGCTGTTCGTTCTATCTGATAACTGCTTATTAATGCCTTTGACGAATGCAGAGACGTGGGGAAACTAGACTAAGGGAAAACTAGTAATAAAACTAGTAATAAAAACTAGACGCACGTATGATGGCAAAGAAGGGTCAATCTAATGAGTCTAATAACAAATTTATAGAAGTGGTATCATGGAAATATTATGTTTGCCTCTATAGTCACCCTAGCAACACTGTCAGTTGGGAACGTTTTACTATAGATTTAGGTTGAAGGAATGTTGAGTTTTATTTAAAATGCTTATTAAAAAATAAAGATTTAATTTCAGATACTAAGTGTTTTTATGATAACCTTATAACAAGTGGCACATCATTTATCAATCCCTAATAAGGTAAAATTGTTCCTAACCTGGCTTGTTTATCGGTTTCCTTGTTCCCACGTATGATGACATGACTGGATTGTCATGGAAATATTATGCTAGCCTCTATGCAACAGAGTCAGTTGGGAATGTTTTACTATAGATATAGGTTGGAATGTTGAGTTGTTAAGTGCTTATTAAAGAATAAAGATTTGTATGTGTTTTAATGATAACCTTATAACAAGGATTTCCACTGGAACATCCATCCGCAATTTCTTCTATACTTGACCGTCCACTGGCAGTATATTAGGGTATTGCACGGTAAATAGTATATAGCGTCTTGGGAGTCGACCAAAAAAAGGGAGAAGCAATATTTCTAGTTAGGATGGAGCGGCATGCACTGCTTCAATTTCTTCATCATAGTTAAATTGTCCCAGAGCAAAGATTATTTTTTCATTCATTCATAGTTGCTAAGATGGGCGCCTACAGCTACATATCGTTGAAATAGAGTGCAGTAATACCCAGCCCCTGTTTCTCCGCCGTCCGGAACTGAAAATCCGCAATTGTAGGCGTGAATCCAATGGTTCTTGAGTTTGTAACGAGCTCGAGACAAGTGGCTGAAGAAGTCCTGGCATGTGTACAGCGGTAAAGTATCCCCGGGTAGTGCATCATGTTTTCTTATGAGTTTTTCATATGCATTGAGTGGAGCCGTTTGTGTCTTCAGCCTAGATGTGGATCTCTGGTAGTTGGTCCGTTGATGCTTATAGCTTCAACTAAAACGCTCCTAAAATCTCAATTTTAAGGTATGATCTTAGAGGTCCAATCTCAGTCTGTGTCCCCATGACTGCAATACAGGTGGACTTGGCAGTACCTGTAACTTCACTAAAACAGCAATAAAAAGTAAATAACAAAATTAATAATTAAACATGTTTTTTTCTTGGCTAAGTCAAACAATCACAAGAGACGGGTCTGTATTGTACAGTTGAAATAAGCCTATGGATTTTTAAAGTTTCATAAATATAAATTAGCGAACGATACATTATAATCACGACTGCAATAACTGTCGTAAGTAAGGAAGCAAGAAGAATAAAGCAGTGTATCAAGTATACATTTCCATTCATATTCCTTGAATATTGACGATTTTTTGAGTTGTTTTTCCATACTTTTACTAACAACTAATTTCTTTTTATGGGATACAATGGAATGGATAATAATCCGGCCAAGAGTCAAAAGCATAGATGCACCTCTGCTTCCCATCCTTGAGGCACATCGCTTTACTGCCGATGATCATTTAAAAACTTTTTTTTCTTTCGTGCCGCTAAAGCCCTTGGATAATCACGGCCTCCTGCAATTCGGTCCGCAAATTGTATCTGTTGACTGCTGTCCTTCAGTTAGGAATACCCAAGATAGATGTGCAGTTCCCCTAACTCTATGCTAGCTCGATTTCTCCGTAGGCCCTTGGTATGTAAAGGACGATATATTTTTCTCAAGAAAAGTCGTTCAAATCGAAGGTGATGGGCTTCTTGTGCTCTCATTAACGTCCAACATTTTGAGTAATAGATAAAAGCAGTTTGGATTGGAAGCTTATCACCGTGAGAGTGCCGAACTGGGAGTGTTTAGAAGAAACTCTGTCAATGAAAATAGGCTGAGATGGTTAGGATATGTTATGAGAGGGTAAAATGGTACAGAGGAAATATTGGATGAGCACTTCAGTGGGAAATAAAGGAAAGACCAAGAAGCCAAAGGAGGTGCAGAAATAATCCAAGGAAGGATGAAGTAGAGAGATGCGAAGAAGTCAGATGTCCGCAAAAGATAAATGAGGAGGACTAGGACCACGATGACCTGTAGAGCAGGAAAATTAGTCTACGAAATTCAGTACGCTATATCTCAGGTAATACTGTTCCGATTTAAAAAGTTTCAGACTCTCATTTGCGACAGAGGGACCCAGCTTCTCTCTGCTGATCACTGGCTCCTGGTATTCCACGCAGGGATGCGTAATTAATATTTATCTTCAAGGTGTTGGACCATTCCGACCCCGAAAGAACTTGCTTCTCGCAGATGTATCTGTGGCTTTCGGAGGCTCTTTGAAATGGCGAAAACCAACGCCCTGTCACCTGCAATTAGCCCATTCTTCAAACACATTTTTCCGCAGCGACTGTCATAGAGCTCTCTCACTACGGTAACCCTGATCAACATTCAGTCTTTCGGCACATTCCGCTATTTCCGCTTCGCAATTAAAAGTGGACTGGAACAGAGCAGTCTGAGGATCAATCAATGAGACTTGAAAAACAAAATAATAAGTTCTTTTTTTTTATTTAAAGTTGACGCTCCATTGTTCAAATAGTAATCGCTACCTTGATTTGGCAAGGTTGTAACTGACATTTTAGGCTAAATTGATTATTGGTGCTTCTTATTCTCATTTGTCTAATGCACATGAGAAACTAACGCTGCGATCTGTTGTAAAATAGAAGTTTTACTAATGTGAAAAAGTTCTAACATATTCTATACAAAAACAGAGATGTGGTATTTTTTTTTATTAAACCAACTTCAAAGTAATGAGGAGAAAATTAAGATTAGGATTATATTCCGAAATCAAAATTGAAAATGCTGAATATCCGAATTCCATTATTTCTTTCATAAATCTAGTGGATTTAATAAAATTTTAAAGCTGGGAATAATGTTGTTTGTTTTTTCTTATTCTCCTTTATTTCATATACAATATAAACAATAATGAGGTACAATATACAATAATTCGATATACATATATACAATAATGTTGATATTATCAACATTGTCCGATTTGATAACTAGGCAGGATCTATCGAAGCCTGTATCAATGTTAAAACCGAATATTTTTTAAATAAGGACCTTTAGAAGGATCTTTATCCTCATCGTTACAATAACTGAATCGTTACAATAAAAGAACGTTACAATATACGTATAAATTTTCATTGTACATATTTTTAAAAAAAGTTAGATTTATAAAAACTGTTAGGGAAATAAAATTTCTATATTTACTCAAGTCATTGTTTATGTCTTTTTAAAAGTAGAAAACATCTTAATTCCCCTTACACGGTCAATATTATTGAAGCAATTATATTTAAAGTGGCGTTTATATCACAGGCGCCAATTTTATTGCTAGAATGTACCCCTGAGACGGTCAATATATTGAGGGATTTCGATATTGACTCAATAATATTGAATGTGGTAAGGTGGACCTCGCATAAATTTGATTAACTTTGTACTGATCCCACGTGCTAAGAGCTAATAAAATTTACAACTGCATTGCACTAATATCATATAATAAATTTAATATACATTTTAAATTATTATTTAAACCGAAATATTGTTTAATATTTGCCATAATCTAACAACTGCTCTCTTTATAAGAATTATAAAGTATAAATTAATAAATATGCCACTTGTAGGACTTTTGTTTCCATCATCAAGTCACCACTGTAGGTTACTCGATTCCTTATTGTGTGATCTCTTGGAAGTCCATAATGGTGAGTTAAAAATCGGGTTTTATCTTTTTATATCTCTCTCTACTGAGCTCATCCATAGTTATAATAATGGTTAGGAGTATACGACTGTAATTTTACACCTCTTTTACATATGTATTTTAATTTTAAATGATTCTTTTTTTTTTTTTGTTAGGTTAATGTACCGAAACAGAGACGTACATTTTGCAAAAAATGTAAAGTTCATAAGCTTCACAAAGTAACACAATACAAAAAGTCCAAAGAAAGGCATGCTTCCCAAGGAAGGAGGAGATATGACCGTAAACAGCAAGGTTATGGCGGTCAAACAAAACCTATTTTCAGGAAGAAGGTATGTTTGTGCTTTCTATATGTGTTGTCTTGTCTGTTTTTCACTTAGTCACAAATTAATATGTTTTAGGCTAAAACCACGAAGAAAATTGTTTTAAGGATGGAATGTACTGACTGCAAGTACAGGAAGCAAGTTCCTTTGAAGAGGTGTAAGCATTTTGAATTAGGTGGAGATAAGAAACGCAAGGTATTATTTTTCTGAGTAGATTTTGTTACAGTTTTATGTTAACTATTCATGATGGTGTAGTGATTAAGGACTGTTACTGTAAATCGATGCTTTCTGTTCCGATTCAGGATCAATTTTCTAAATGCTGAAATGGATATGTCTACTTACTGTGAAGCCTATCGATTGTTAGTCATTTCATAGCTATTTTATAGGATTTACTTCAACTTAATGGGACTGTCTTTAGTTAGTTAGGTGTAGTATCCTGTTGGTCTAAGCGTTAAAGTTAGCCAAATTGTTATAATGTAAAGCTGTTCACGATGTTAGATGATATTTTTATAAAACTAGCTGTGGACAACTTTCTTATCTGGACGCCTTATTAGTGGCTACTGCTGAAGTTATCCGAAGGTCGCCGCATTAGCACTCTATCGTGGCGATCTTCGGGTAAATTTGGTAGAAGCTACTGATAATTTGTCCGAATTGTGAAGTTGTACCATTAGCTGCTTACAGTTGTCATTTACACTTTTAAAGTATTTTTTTGTCTCATCTGTTTGAGATGAGTTATTAATTCAGGATATTGTCTATATTAGAGTCAAGTGGGGCAATTGGAAACAAATTTTCAATGATTTACATTAGAATATTTTTCTATTCCCTAAATGAATCAAGAGATAAATGTTTGTAGTTAATACTTCTACTGAATAATTGGGCATAATTAATTTGACTTTATCTCTCTTATCTGCATGAGAAGAGAATGCCTGTTTCCATTTACTTCAGTCTGTTTTCATTTTCCTCCAAGACAAGAGGTAAATGGAAACAGTGATTTCTTTACAAGGGTGATAACTTGAAAAACCATGGTAAATATACTCATCTAGATATCTCAAAAAGTTCGGCACAGAACATATCAGTCGTTTACAGCCTTGCAAACAGATGGGAAAACAATTATTTCCAATTACCCCAGGATATAAATTAAATGGGGTATTTCAAAACATCTAACTGGCATAATAATGAAAACAAGAAGGACAATATACATACCTAACTTTTTTAAGTAACATTCTACATGACTAGTAATAAACGTTACACCACTTACTTTACCTTAATAGATCTAGAGGAGAGGAAAACAAAATATCACTAATATTTGATATACAAAATTGTATGATATCAACTAGAAACACTTAAAATCTTCCTTTGGATTGGCAAAGGCAGGAAACTTCTCTAATGTCTTCATTCAGTTGTGAAGTCAACCCCCCAAAATTTAGTGTTTAACACCACACCACAAAGGCGGTAGTGTCCTTTGTTTTCATTTATCCCTCCTGACCGTACTTATTTTATTATGTAGGTGTAATTATGAAACTTATTATGGATTTATAGGTGTGATAGTCTTATTTTCGTAAAGTTGTCTGAAGACCGTGTTAACATTATTATCTTGGTAACATGTTGGTTGATGTAATTTGAGGTTTTTAATATAAAATGTCATTTATATAAAAGGCTGCTAATAGTTTCAGATGATAATTTGGTTGATTTGTTTTCTCCACTTTTTGTTCAAGACTAGGTATGGTGCTTAATGATTTAATTCCGGTTAAACTATCAAATAATATTGTAATCTGCACCTTTAAAAGCTGGATAATTTGTTAGAGACATAAGTTACTGGGCTGATATCAATTTATCCCAATGGTTTATTGTTTATGTAAGGGGAACTTGTAATGTATTCACTTATTGGTCAAGTATTTTTAACGATGTTTCTATTAAAATCAGGTTACATCCAATTTTTAGCAGACCATTTCTAATAAAACTCTGGGCATTTATTTATTTTTATCTTTAACTCTATTTAGTCCTAAGACGACGTTATTGATTTATATGAAACTGTGAACAGCGTGGTGTATTGTTAATTGCAATATCAGATTTAGGTTATAATGTGTTGGTAGATCAATTTGAGTTTGTCATGCTCGATTAAAAATGGGATCATTGTCAGCACTATTGTTTAATCATGTTAAATAATAAACTTTTGTAATCTACCAACAATAAAAAAATTGTAACCATCCCCTTGAATTTCCATTTATTCACTTCAAGATACGTAGAATCCTTAAATAAAATAAAAATTATCCATCCACTGGTTGCGACTTTTCCCCTAGATTACTTGGCCGATTTTTTTTTTTTAAATTTGGCATGTTTGACATTACCATAAGCCGTTTTGTTCCGAAATTGCAGCCAATTAGTGGTTCATATCTCAGTCATTCAGTAACATATGCATGAAGATCATTATTACCATTTAATAAACAATTTTGATATTTGATAGATTGTTTTTTACATTTATCATTATTTGATTAATTTGTTGTAGCCAAGAGTTTTATTAACTATAACAAAATCATGAAATGCGGTTAGATAATTGTTTGGTAAAGATCAAGTAAAATATCAGCTTATTTCTGGTAGAATGAATAACGTTCTTGCAGTGTAATTTCATAATTATTCTTGATGACAGAGTGAATTCTGAGGGTGTCCAAGAAAATCCTTTGTATATTCCGTGCATGATTAGATAACTCATTCCATACTAAGTGCCAAATTGTGCGCTCATAGAGTCCCTTCTCAGTGCATGAGCGTGCAATATTGTGCTCTCCTTAACCCTTTTCAATGATTGAGAGCGCACTGGTGTGCTGTGTCCCTCCAGTATTTAGACTGCCTCTGATCTCTCAGTCATTCAGAAAAGTCTTCCTCGCCACTTCAGTATCTCTGGTAAGGATTAAAAAAACAGAAGCAGGTGATAGTTTTGGAATACCTTTCACCGTTTTGATCTTATACATACACCTTTAAAGTTAAAGCTAAGTTTTTAGTGAAAAAACACAGGAAATTTTTAAAATATTTTTAACTTACAGTTTACAATAAAAGAAAGTAGTTTATGTTAAAGGACAGTAGCATTGATAGCCGAAGTTTATATTGATTATATATTTGATTGGATGGCAGAGGATCGAGTCATAGTTGCACTTCATGGCTAGGATAATGAATGTTTAAAATAAAACCATTTTATTTCAATTTATTTTTTTCAAATTGCTTGAATCTAGATTGATTAGATACTGTTTAAGTAGATGAAAAAAAAAATAAGAAGAAAACAAAGATATATATATATATATATATATATATATATATATATATATATATATATACAGGAAATTTATATATATATATATATATATATATATATATATATATATATATATATATATATATATTATGGTGTGCATTGTTGTTGGTTTAGCACTAATATGTCTGGCCAGACAGAAAAAGATTTTTAATCATTGAAGCTTAGAACCTCGCTTTTAGGATTAATTATAGACTATCCTAAAATATATATTTTGTTCACCCATTTATGTTGTCCTAGTTTTATATAATATAGTAGACATGAATCCACTGTAAATATCCCAATAAAAAAAAAATGTATTAGATACCAGTCACATTTTACAATTTTAATCTACATATGCTTCTATTTTAATCTGCTATCATATAAGTTATAGTAAAAGTTTTGTTTAATTATATAATATAACTAATGTATGTTTTCTTTCTTTTTTTTCAGGGCCAAATGATTCAATTTTAAGAAGAAAAAAAATTCTGATTAAGGTTTTGTACATAATTTTGGCCATTAATAAAGTTTTATATAAACCAATCTCTTTGTTTTCTTAAAATTGACGCAACTAACCCTCTTTAAATTTATATATTCACTTTTAAAACTTGGGGTAGAATATTATTTTTTTAACAGTTATGCTGAAGTAATTTTTACTATGATCAAAAATATCTAGAGTAGCCTTCTTAAGTCTTAGTTTAACTTTTTAAGTTTAAGTCACAGTTAGGACTTTTAGCATTAACACTCTTGGTGCAGACACGATTTTGTGAGAAAACCCTGTGGACGGGTGCATATATTTCAAAAAGTGAAGATGACATTAAAAAATTAATAAGGAAAAAAAGCGTTGGTTGATTTAAGAATGAAGTCGTCTGTTGCTACCTGGAATTGAAAAACAATCCCCATCAGGGTGGAATAAAGCTGGATGGGATACTAAAGAGCGTGGTCCTTACCTGAGTCTCTTTCACACCGAATGTGTTAAAGAATTATTTGTCTGACGAAAAGTGAATACATTACCAAGCAGATAAATAGACATTTTTTATAAAACTTAGGCTATGAAATTTATAGATGGTCTAAAACTTAAAAGCCTGTTTGCCACTTATGTTCCCTTGTGTCTTTATCATGTATAGATAGTTTAGTATCAGTTCTCCCTCATCAATTCTGCAAAGCACTGTTGAATAATTAATAAAATCATTTATTAGAGAGTATTTTGATAAATGAAGAGCATAAGTGAAACGCACTTGCAGTACTTCACCTTTTATGCATTGGTCGTTTAACAGTAACATATCAAATCAATTCCAGGATATATGAGAAAAGATTTTCAATATAATTAAATTTTCAAGAGGTGATGGAACTGAAAAAACAATTGCCACTGGATCAGCGGGTCCAAATTAAACAACCAAGGTAGTGAAGAAACAATCTGTCAGAGATTGCTTTGCTGACTGATGTGTGGTCTCTGCTAAGATTTCTGGGGTTTAAGTGGACATCAGGAGTTTATAAACTAACACTAGAGAATTGAAAAACTCTTTCCTCACAGTATTAAAAAGTAGTGATGATCAAATAAAGGAACATACGATCTTATGCTGGCTTAGCTTAGCACAGGCTAATACTGGATGGGGCTCACTTGATCTAAAAGTTATACATCATAGTGAGTCTCTTCTGTGATTGGCTAGCAGAGCAAACAATGATAAATATATAAAAATAATGTATTTATTTCTCTATAAATTAACTGCCACTAGATGTAGTCACCTCAATAAAGGAACAGATACATGTTTTTCGAGGAGTGCCAATCCTTAATAAAAAGATAAAAACAACTGTTAGGTAACTTACTACTGTTTCAATGAAATTGTCTATTTAAATTAACATTTTAAGGTGATTAATTTTGGGTAATGAAATATAATGAATACCATTAAAATTTCAAAATAATTTTAATTTGCAAATATAAAACAGTGAAAGAATTTTAGTATAAAACACATTTTCAAGAACCGTTTTCAATGACAAAATTTGAGCTTGTACTTAAATATTTACAAAAAATATTCTATAATAAGGCAAATATATAATGTAGTTTATCACAAGATCATTCCTGGCTTGTATTGAGTTTCATGGACAGCTCCACCAATACTAATTCATCCTCCGAAGATTCGTTAATGGCGGATCACTTAAAATTGCATATGTCTAGGAACTGAAACCACCTTATAGCTGATGTACAACATCTGTTTCAAGTTATCCAATGCAGAGACTTTGCAAATGAAATATTTTTATAGGCTTAAAATAGCGAGATTAAACAAACATCTATATTGCTTAGCATGAATAACAACTGTATCACATCAAGTATCCAACAAATTAGGATCAAGCCCTTCAATCTGCATTTTAATTTTGACAGCCTGCAAAGGAACGCCCACTTGTATCATTTTACGATACTTGAGAAGTTCAGGATTTTCTGGCTCTGGCTCCTTAGGTGGATCGACTTCATCAACTAGAGAGGTTTCAACTTTTTCTTTTACCTAAAATATAAAATAAATTATTAAAACTAGCTGACACGTGCGAAAATTTCGCACAAACTATAGATTCACATTAGATTATAATACATTAGGGGATCAGTACTTTATTAACTACATCTATTTAGTAATCTTTCGTAGAGAAATGAAATCTATACTTTGCCATGGAGCAAACTTTGATTGTTTCATTATAATGTTAATTAAGATATTAGTTTTTCCATCACATTATTATCAGAAATTTACAAAAGCTTTTAAATGCCAGATGAAGGCATAATAACATCATTAAAAGTCTCAGGAAGAAGTAGTTCTGTCCAGCAGGCTGTATATTGCTTGCCAATAAATATAATGAAAATATCAAGTGAATATTCAAAATGATAAACTTTGATAATAGATTAAAAAAAAGAAAAAAAAAAAAAAAGAATCAAGTAATATATTTAACTGAAGCACATTAACTAAATTTCAAAAATTGTCTAATGATAAACTTTGAAGTGATTAATTTATACAAATTATAAATGATCATATCCATCAATGAAAAAAACACATATTTAACAACCTATATGAATTTTAACTTTTTTAAAGCTTCCAAAATTTCATTAAAATAACCATACAATACACTATTAATTGAAGGCATGAATAATAAATAAAAGAAAATTATGCAATAACAAACAAATATTTGACCTGAAGTATCACATTTTATTTATAAAATAACCTTTTCACACAATTATCTCATATTTATTAAATAGTTTGTGTAGTCAACTTGCTTCCATGGATATAGAGTTGTCATGGCAACAATATCGACGCAAGTTGGCATAGGGCCATGATGGACCTATACCAAGCGTTATCTCGAAAACTGTAAAGTTCAGAGCTTTAAAATGCAGGACCTGGTACGTTCAAAAGATAAATCCCTTGGGTCTTGATGTCCATTTCGAAATTTTTAAACCTGACCTGTCTCGTCTCAATCCGTCGACTTACCACCGTCTCAGATTTTATTAAAATTGTAGAAAGAATTAGAGAATCCTAATTAGTCACTTCTCCAAAAAATTTCCTTCCTTTTGATACATCATTTGTCCAAATTCATCACTCCTGAGACGGAAAAGGGATATATACTACCATATTAATGAATTGTTTTTATATTATATTATATATTATTAGTTGTAATCAATATCAGTTATAAAGCTTCCATATGTACTCGTATGACTCAAGAAGTATGTTGCTTGGCCTCATATCTCGTGTTACAGTGACCAACAATTGCATTATGCAGATTTTGTTGGCTTTAGGATAAAAGGAATTAGATTGTTTAAAAATCAATTAATCACTGACTGCTCTCATTCTTAACTTGATTACTTCTCTGTAGTCCCATCAAAACTAACAAGATTCCAAAACCTCCATGCAAAATTCCCTCAGCTATTTCTCCCTGCTTCAGCCTACTCATCAAGCAAAACCAGCAAGGGATGCATTTTTTTTATAAAAGGATATGTATATGATACAGTATATTATATTTATTGACCCCACTGTCCATGGAATAGTGCTCTTAGCTGCAATATCTACTCCGAACATCATCAATCCACTACAGACGAGGTCTCTTCCTTTAACTTTCTGCCTTCAAGATTACCGTACTATATTAAATTCCTTTTTGTAATACTGTATATACACACACGCACACACTTAAATATACCTCTGTAGGCTGCCCATTTTCCTCCTTAATTTCACTAGGTTTAGGTGTTTCTATTTCCTCAGGTTTAGGCAATTCAACATTGACATCTTTTGAATCAGCCACTTCAGGAATTGAATTTAACTGCAATGAAATAGCTTAAATCAAAAAAATATTTTTTCACAAATAGAGCAAATATTTTTTTTTTTTTAAACAAACCTTAGATTCCAACAAACATAATTCAGCTTCGATCTGGTTTATTTTTTGGTCAAGGGTCAAGAGTTTATAAGTGCAATGGTTAGAAAATTTATTTAAAAAATCAACTGTGTTTATAAGGAAATGATTTATAAATGTAACGAGCCTTTTTTGGTTGATTGGTGGTGCCTTCAAAAAAAGAAAACAAGAATAAGCATAATACAACTTTTTGTAATTATTTTTTTTCAAACTAATTACAATTAAAAAAATATATATTCACATAAAAGAAGCATACATTAGAAATTCATTTTTGTGTGAACCTAATCAACATTTATACTTATTTCAACAACCTCATCTTACAATTAGTACTGTAAATATTTTTCTATGAACAACATTTACAATCCCGTGGATTTACTTATGGATGATGCATAAAATATCTTAAATTCACACCATGAGGCTTCTCTGTGTGCGTAGTGAAATAGATGAGCATCATCTACTCTGAGGATCAAAATTATGAGACAAAACTATAAAGAATGATTTAATGATAAATAATTCATCTTTAATAGCAACAATAGTTTACTGGTTACAAATATGTCTGCCAGGAAAGGGATAAATCATTAAATACCGACATAGTTGATAGATCCGAAATGACAATAATTTGAACAAAGGACCATTGAATAACATTGATACTTGCAGTACTTAAAATCCAATTATTATATAGCCCTAGGAGAAAGCTTTTAAACAAGTTTTTATAATAAATTGAAATTTCAGATTTAAATTTTAAATAATTATACTGAATTCATTAAAAAATTTGCTATAGGTAATATAACCAATTTCCTAATGAAATGTATTAATATTATCTAAAAAAATAAATAAATAATTTTAAAAAATATGCATTAAATCTGAACACATAAAATAAATTTTATTTTCAATTTTTTATACGATGTAATTATAGTCACCTGAGTGAGGTCAAGATTAGGACTAACTTCTTTTAATTTATCATTTATTCCAGATTTCAATTCTGGAAGTTTATTCATCACTAGAACTTCATTCCATGTTACAAAGCTATGTCGTTCAATATCGTAACCTTCAAACAATTGATATTCCTCGATAGAATTTAGAGTAAAACAAAGATGTATTTTTTCGAGGAAAAAAAACATTGAATGTTCTACGGATTATTGTGGCTGACAAAGGGTATAAATAAATTGCCGTTTATGGCATGGCATTTCTTACATTTTAAATAGCGCTGGTGTCAAGGTATAAAAGTAGTGTTCGTTTGCGAAAAGTAAAATGGAAATTTAGAAACATAATTTGTGTGTTATCTGTGTTTATTCATTTAATAGAATATTTGCAATACTCCTTAAATGAATAGAAGCAGCCCTGACGAGTAGGAACGGTGAAGTGAAATATCTTTTATAGGAATTCGGACTTTATTGCGCCGTTCCGACATTAAAATACAAAACAAAAATAAATAATCTTTATAAATTTTCTTGAGGGCCATTCTCAAATAAATTGTCACTTAGGCTGTCTAGATGTTTCTAGAAGCTAAGATTTTTTTTTTTTTTTTTTTCAACCCGTCATTCAGCATTAATTTCATCTCAAGCAAGTACATTTTGAGATATTTAATGTTTAAAATAAAAAAGTTCGCCCGAATTACATTCTGTCCAAAGTAAATTTTCACTAAATATATTAAATCAAAAAAGTATATTTTGATAACTGGGAATCCATCGCATAACGCTAACAAGTCCTATTAGGTATTAACGCAAAAAAAATTAAGAAAGATCAAGACATTTTTTTTAGCGCGTAACTCTGGGGACATAAAAGGTTTTTTTATTTTTTAACATACCTAGAAAACTGAAAAATCGTAAACCAAGTCAGATTTTGCACTCTTGACACTGCTATAACACTTATATAGGATCCAAGTATATTTTCCATGAATGTGGTTTTTTTGTTTTATTTTTTTTCCAGATCTCGAAAGTGACAATTTATTTGAGGGTGACCCTTGAGCTCTCAGGAGTTCTGTCAATTTCGATATCTTAAGATGCGTTTACACCAAATAGTGTTAGCATATTTTGTTGTCAACATTCTTTTATATCTGCCGTCAGCATCGGGAAAATGTTCTTGAATTTCTTTAAATGTTGTCTACTCTGGTACTGTCTAAATGCGCCTTTATGGGAGTATTCTGAACATCAAAAATAATGATGCTATTATTGAACATTTAGCTCTTGGTCAACAAAACAAATATTCCAAAATCACACTAAGTGCTTAAAAGCAATGCCAGTGGATATTAATTTCAACCATTATTAAAAATTGTTAATTTTGGCTTTATCTCGTTTTAATTAATATGATGCATAAAATAACCAAACAAGTATTTTAATGTTTCATAAGAAAACAAAAATATGATTACTTTTTGTTGTATTTAACATATACCCAACTAATATCTTCAGGTTTCAGAATAACCTTGCAAAGATTGCTTGTTTTATTTCATATTCATAAAGTAGACAGGCACCACACTTCTCTTTCTATAAAAAAAGAGCACAATTCGTAACAAATAAAATATTCTTACAAGTTACAGTTAAACCCTTTTGTAGTTGTTTTAAGTAATTTTCACTCTATTTTAGCAACTTGTTTGCCTCATTCATTGTTCCAATGACCAGAATTAGATTTTTTTTTTCCAGGGTTAATCACCTCGGCTTAAAAGAGACCCTCGATAATTGCTATGAGATAGGATAGAAGGATTTGATTGAAAGAACACATTTTAATCACAATAATTTTTTTTTTTTTTACTATAGACTGAAATGTGAAAAAATACAATAACATTGTTCCAATTGAAAAATTTGGAATAGTCTGAATAACTGCAAAACAGGATATTTAAACCTGGGCTTCTTCTAAAAAGGTTTAATTAAGTTAATTTTATAATAATATAAAAAAAAGGTGAACATTATAAATTTAGAGAAATTGTACAATATCCTTAAATATCAACAGCAATTTATAAGTAATAATCACCATTTTATCAAAAGTAGCGCACCAATAAAAAAATACATGAAAATATATATATATATAGATTTAAAAATATTTTGCTATAGAAAAATTTAAATTTTTGCACAAAAAGTAATGGAAATAAAGCAACATTAGCATTGTATAATAATTCTTTAGTATAAATAAACTATATTAGATTACAAACAAAAAATAAATTTACAATTATCTAAAAATAATTTTAATAAATAAGTAGTTTATTATTAGAATAATTGATAAACTTTTTACAAAAAACAAACCTAAAAATATAACTCAGTACCATGAGAAAATAAAACAATCATAAATATTCAATGTAATTATTTACTTGCATAATTTACATATATACATTCATTGTAATACATTTACATTTTTTTTTCTCATTAATTATAAAAGATGACTTTCCGGAGCGATTTGATTCTTAAAACTTTTCAAAGAGTCATCTGATCTACTATCCAAAGATTTGCTTTCAATAGATTCAAGTCTTGTCTGGAATAAAATAGATATATAAATCAGTAATTGATGGAATAATATTGTAGAATGAAAATGTTAATTAAAAAAATAAATAAATATGAATAATGCCACCATAATTGTGATCAATGTCAAGAAAATTTATTTTATTTATCAAATAAAACAAGTAAACCGGATATTTAACTTCAAATATTTATATTTGAACGCATCCAATATCTTTGGTAAATACTGGTTCCATTTGTTTTATAAAGAATTTAATTACCTTTCAATTGATTATATAGAATTTGCCATAAAATGATATAGTTTTTGTTATGCCCTCAATAAAATGAATTTTTGTCATGACTATTTTTCCTGCTTTTTCTCAGAGATGTAAAATATATGAAAAGTTAAAAGTGCTTTAAGGAGAAGACTTTAGCCAAGTTTCATCAAAATATTTGGCACTATAGTCTATAGAAAAAAAACAAAACATTATTTGGCTATTGAGCAAAAGGTGCCTGACTTTGTATACAAGTATCGGGACTGAAAACCAACAAAACAAAAAAAATCATCAAAATTGGTTCTCTCGTTCAAGAAATAATGGTGGTATAGACAAACACACTGATCAATGGCCAAAAATGCTTTATTTTTTTAACTATGGGAGCTCTGATAAAAACTGGATAATATTACCCAATCACTATACCATCCTTACCTTAGGCACTTCTCTAGTGATGGTAAGGAAAGGAAAAATATACATAAAATAATTCAGCGAATTCTACTTACATAAGGTCCTTCGGCAAGCAGTTATGATTTATTTCATTATTTATGACACACAGCATGCAAAGAGTTTTCAAAGTAGGATCTGAAAAAATTAATATATACTTTTGAATAGTGAATTTAGTATTCTTTAACTACAATAAAACCTAAATGTTAAATAAATTATACTGTCCATTAATTATATTGGGATGATGCAAAAATAATGCAGACTTTCGCTTTTGCTACGTTTTAAAACTAATTGTTTACATAAAACAAACCCTTAATGTTAATTCCATGTTTATCATAATAAACCTTATTCTATATCCTATCTTTTACCTAAAATTCAAACAACAAAATCATTTTGATAACTCTGTTTAAAGCCTTTGAAAAGATAATGCCAAAGAGCAATTTTCATCAAATTTATTTTTATAAATTTAAACTAGGACACAGTGCTGAACAAACTGGTCATAATAGCAATGAAATTTGGGGTCAGAGGGACCATTATCAAGTGGACAAAGCAGTGTTGGTTTCTTGACTTGCATCCAAAAAAAGTTATGGTCACAGTATGGTGGCCTACTGTCGGTATTATCCACTGCAGCTTTCTCGATCGTGGGGAGACGATCGTGGGGTCAAGAAATTGATGTCAAGCATCAGAAGCTGCAACATCTTTGCCCAGCATTGATTAATCGGAAGGATTTTTGCTATACATGTTGGCACTCACCAATCCATTTAAACCTTGGTGAGTACCAACATGTATTTGATTTCTTGTCTTAATTAAATTCATAATTCATAAATGTTTTATAATACTGATTTATATTAATCTAATTTAATATGTATAATAATACCACACTATATTTTAAATTGCTTATTTTTGAATTTTTTGTGTGTTTTTAGAACTGAGGATGAATGTATAACATTCAAAACTAGTTTTCAATAAAACAAATTTATAGAAGTGGCAAATAATTTATCAATCTCTAATAGACTTTAATGTTTTTGTCAATAAACAATAATTAACATTAGTGAAGTAAATATTCATCATCCTGTGACACTACAGCAAATGTTGGGTCTCAACTTCCACCAGCAACAATCTCCAAGTATAATAGTCTTGTGCTAATGCCATCATCCAGTTCGTTGTAACAGAATCACTCAGCCACACGTCCATATCTGAGGCTGTTGCGTAGGGTTTCATTCTATTTTTTTGGGCAGAAGGACTATATACATAGTCCAACTACATCGGTTCGCTGCAGGCAATAGTTTTTTAATTTCCGTAGACATATCATTATTGGCTGTAATGAGAGATACAAGGTAGGTGAACACAATCACCATCTCAAATGAGTAAGGGACGACACTAAACATGGAATCCAAAACCTGTGCACATATATTTAGTCTTCACCTCATTGATGATGAGCACTATGGATGAAGCCTACCTCATAAGGTTCAGAAAGGCATTCTCCAGCACTGGTCGAGACCTCACCATAATATCTAGATTCTCAGTATATACATGTATACAGGTACCTGAACCATATGGCCAAAAATGCTACTTTGGGTCTGGAGTCTCTCAACTCCTTTTCCAAAGCAAAATTATAAATGGACATGCCTGTCCATCTCCTTGTCTTAATCCCTTTCCAGATGAAAATTAAGCAGAGCAATCTGACTGTATCCGGACTAGGCACCTCACTTATTGCCAATTGGCAATATAATAGTGGCACCTCCTTTATTGCCAACTTCACATTATGAGAGAGATCCCACGATAATGTGCACATTCAAAAGACATATTACCGCACTTCTTTCCTGCTCCACATAGATAGCATTAAATCATACACAGCCCTATGGAGCTCGTTACCACCATACTTAAAGATTTTCAACGGCAATCCCATGTGAAGTTAGGCTGGTCTCCTATTGGGTGCCTACCCATCAGGATCAGGGAAAGCTCACAAGATATGGTGGGTACCAGGGAATAAAATACCCGGGGTGGACCAAAACCAGCCAGAGAAGGGGGTCTCCAAGCCGTGGTGAACGCAGCTCCTAGGGCAGGAGAAGCCTGAAGAAAAATCTTCTGGTCCTTCAGGTTGGGGGATTGGTATTGGGCTAGTAACTCAACCCCAGAAAAATTCAACCTACTGCGAATCCTGAACAAAGAAAAGACGGACTGATATCGCGGTTACGAAATAACACTCATCTAAAGGACATTCGACTCGGATCATGGAATGTTTTGTCGCTTAATCGAGCTGGAGCATTACAGCTGCTCCTAAACCAATTAGACATAGCTATTATCCAGGAAATCCGATGGACTGGTAAGGAAGAAAAACTACATTGTATATTATATTTGCAATGAGAGGCATCACACATTCGGGACGGGCGTCTCAGCTTGTAAAGGATTTCAAGCCGATCAATCCAAAATTGTGCTTTCTTAGACTGAGAGGCCAATTCTACAATTACAGTCTTCTGAGTGTACATGCCTTGACCGAATCTTCTAAGGAGGAGGAAAAGGATTCTATCTACAATGCTGTGGAACAATGCCTCGACCGATGCCAGCAAATTTAATGCACAAATTGGAAAAGAACCCGTCTTTTGAGCCATCAATGGAAAACACAGCCTCCATGTAGAATCGAACAGTAATGGGAAGAGGCTTATCAAATTGGCAATATTTGGGGTATTGGTCATTGGCAGCACGCTGTTTCCCTATTAATACATACAACTTGCCACTTGGAGATCTAAAGATGGGATAACTGCTAACCAAATCGACCATGTACTCATCAGCTCAAGGCACGCATCAGGCCTCTCAGATGTGAGAACTTTTAGAGGAGCCAATGTTGATTCAGACCATTATCTTGTTGTGGCAATAATAAAAGCTAGTCTGTCGATGGTTCGTTCCCAGAGGAGCGTACGACAACCAAAATTCAACATTGAGAGACTTAAGGACCCTGATATTCTAATCCGATATGCTGCTGATATGGACGAAAAATTTTGTCAGATCACCCTGATAGAAGATGTAGATCAGGCAGATCAGTTGATGAACCTGGAAGATCTAGGAAGGAGCAATGAGGTACGCAGGTTCTACCAGGAAGTGAACGCCAGCAGAAAACCCTTCAAGCCTTATTTTAAGTACATGCAAAGACATAGATGGTACCCTCCTGAATGTAAAGCAGTATATTAGGTCGGTGGTGGAATCACTTTGTGAGCCTGCTGAATGATGGAGTTGAGAATCAACCCACACAGGACGTTCCAATATCAGCTGAGGACCTTGAGCCTCTAGACTTTGATGAGGTTCAGGAAGCTGTTGAAAGCCTAAGAAACAGCAAGGCACTGGGAACCGATGGGTTGTCATCAGAATTGGACAAGTATGGAGGTCAAGAAGCAGTGGGGCTTCTTCGCAATGTAATTATGGATGTTTGGATTAGTGAGAGAATACCAGTGGACTGGTATAAGACCATCATCCGTCCAATTCATAACAAAGGGAGCATCCTGGGTTGCAGTAACTACCGGGGCATATTTCTGCTGTCTAGCGCATATAAGGAGCTGTCCAAAATGTTGTTCCTCAGATTACTGTCCCACGCAGAAAGAGAGATTGGCAATTACCAGCCTGGTTTTATGAGAGGAAAGGGCACCACAGACCAATTATTCTCCCTCAGGTTGATGCTGGAACAAGCCCGAGAATACAGTGTCCAAACCAAACACCTGTTTGTAGATTTCCAGGCCGCATACAACCATGTGAAAAGGGACGAACTCTATAAAGTCATGCTCAATATAGAAGTTTCACCTAAACTTGTGATTTATCCAGAAGACAATGGAAGCGTGGAAAGTGTGGTTTTCAATATGCGTTGATGATCCAGCGCAAATACTGAGGTACGCGAATGATACTGATATCATTGGGAGAAATTTTAATGTCATGGCCTTTCACAAAGGCGTTCACAAACCTACGATCTGCAGCTGCAAAAATGGGGCTGGAAGTCAACCAATCTAATCAGAGTTGGTCTGCTCAGGTGGGCTGGTCATTTGGCCAGAGTGGATGGGCGGCCCAGACTTCGCTAGGCAGACGGGGTAACCAAAAAAGCATGCACCATGCTGGGGATTCCGGGCTGGAGAGCGGCTGCACAGAGCTATGAAAGAAGAAAGAATCAGTCAGCTCTTGGAGCCTTGATTTGTTGGATTGCTTCTGCTACCTCCTGAAAGTCTGGAGGCTCAACTTCTCCATCCTCTGGAATGTGTTGGTTTGCACCTCTCTCCACATCTTCTTAGTTCAGCAAAGATTTGAAATATTTGACCCACCTCAGGTCAAAAGGTCCTCCTTCATGGTGCGAAGTATCCCATCTTCTTTCATGCAAGCTTGAGTTCTTAGTCTGAAGAGAATTCTTCCACTTTTTACCTTCTGAAAAACATCTGGCCCTCGTTGGCGTCCTTGTGGGCTTTTATCTCTTCTAACTCTTTCTTCTCCCATGTCTTTTTCTTCTGTTTTTTTTTCATGGCGCTTACTTTCTCTATAGTCTGGTGCAATGCTTCCTAATCATGTTACGGTCTGTATATCATGTATCTTGGTACTATAATTTTAAAACGTGCAATATAAAAATACAAAGTTTTTCCAGTATCTCATTATGCTAAATTTTTATGACCCTTTAATAAAGCCAGAGAATCTGAAGGAAATAAAATATTCTTTAAGAAAATAAAAAATATCCTACCAGTAACATTTCTTTTTATCACCATAGGATAAAAATGCCTTACTATTCATCTGAAGAATAAGGACCAACTAATGGATATATACAATAGATACATAAAAAAAAAAAAAAAAATCGGTAAGCCTTCGCTAAGGCATTTGAGCTTTGATTTACATTTAATCTAAGAATTAGTATGTGATGTAAACTTACCTAGATCAAGGACATGAAGATCATCATGATCCATCAATTCATGATCATCGGGAGAATCGCCTCCATCATCATATACTGGATCTCGTATAGGGCTATATAAATATCATGTAATTATTATTAATTTGTTAAGAAAACGATTAATTTATTTCTCAACAAATCTTTCTAATAAGCAATTATTTTTCTAATAGTTTTTATCTGTTCGCCCCAAGATTAATAATACTATACTGAAAAAAATTAGGTAACTCGTAGCTGGCTACTGCTAATAAATTAAGTAGAAAATGATAAATTACCTTGTTCCACCAAATAGATACATCTTATTCTCAACTACAATGCAAACTTGTCTTCTCCTTTCTTTTGGACAAATTCCAACAGTTTGAACAATCGTCCAAGTGCAAGTAAAAGGATTGAATTTATACAAGTCATTGAAATGTTGATTTACAAGAGCGTTGTAACCACCAAATATATACAACTCATTGTTGTAGAGAACTAAAAATAAAATAAAATTATAAAAATATACTTATAACATTACATTAAGTATACCGAATGAAAGAATGAAATAAACTCACAAGCAGAATGGCTCCTCCTTCCTAAAGGTACATCTCCATTAACTACTGGCGAAACCCACATGCAAGTATCCGTGTCTAAGTACATGATCTCATTAGGGTAGAAGTCGTGCTCAGAAGTATTAGGAGCTGCTCTATCTGACCGCCCTCCAAAAACATACATTCTATTGCCTATGGCAGTGCCTGTGTGAAAATCTGTATAAGGAGGGCTTTCTCCCTGTGGGGGAGGAAAATGAAATAAAATAGGTATTAATCATTCCTGAACCTAAAAAATTAAATACTTCAATAATTACAATTATAATCAACATTGAAATAGAATACCTTAGTAACTACATATGTCCAGTGCATTGTTTCTAAATCTAAAGCATAAACTTCTTGGGAAAATCTTTCGAATTCTTCTTCATATCCTCCAAAGATGTACATGCAAGTTCCAATGATACAGGCTGAATGTCCATCTCGTGAATAAGGCACTATACCAGTTGTCGGTGGACTCGACCATAAAAATGTATCTGAAAACATAACAAAAATTTATTTATAGTAAATAATTAATAATTATTTAATTATAATTATAATTTATTATAATTAATTTATTATTATAATATATAATTATTTAATTAATAATTATTTATAGTAAATTTATTTTAAAAGAGTTTTAGATACAAAGGAAATTGCCGATAAATCTGATTTAAAGTACAGTGGAACCTAGCTTAGCTCTCATAAGGAGAAAAATAAATCATAAAAAAAATGGCACCCTTTACGAGCAACATTTCATATAAAGAGTGACAAAGAAAAAGGCCTCCTCTTCATGCCACTAAGCTTGTGAGGTCACACGGGAACTTTCCTCGCCAGTGCTACATCTGTCTATGTTAAGCATTCGTTCCACTAGCATTAACTCATATTTGACCCTATGGTGCCAGCATGTAAGGAGGAGGAGTTATTGGGCATTTTCCAAGCACATGGTCTGGTCTTTCAGACTCTCCGCAGCATTTGTGACAGAGAGACCCAACTTCTCTCAACTGTATGCTGTGTCCTGGCACTCAACGCAGGGAAGCATAGTTAACACATTGTGGTCGGGACATGTAAAAATACGTTTTATGTAGAGCATGGGTCACGTAGTTATAAGTTTTATATAGATGGATAGTAGAATGAGAGAAATAAAGCTATAAGGGTTACTATTGTTCGTTTTTGCCCTATCGCATACATAGTATTACCGTTCCAGCCATAATGCACCAGCACAAAACGCCAGATCACAATGTGTTAATATTGAATTTTAAGGCACTGTTCCAACTGAAAGAACTTGTTTCTTTCCTATCTATCAGCAGGCTTTCAGCGTCTCTTTGAAATGGCGAACAACAACGCCTAGCCACCTGCAATAAGACCATTCTTCAAATGAATTTTCTTGGAGCAACTGTCGTAGAGCTTTCACACTTCTGTAGCCCTGATGCACACTGAGTCTTTCATCACATTCTGTGATTTCCACTTTGTAATCAAATAAAGACTGGAATAGAGCATCCGTCACATCAGACAGTGGTTGGGAAATGTTGCAATGGGATCAATATTGTAAAGCAGCCTCCCATTGACAGCGGATCAGTACCAATCCTCAGTGCATACATCGCCGTAGAGGTATTAGAAGGAAGCCTGATACTCCTGCGGATGTTTGTATACCTTCTTACACCGTAGAATTCATCTTTGTAAGGGGGACACTCTGGAGAGAGTAACTCCCAGGAACAAATATTGGTTGGCAACATTGATTTTCAGCTCAACAAGAGCTTGTTCAGATAGAACAAGAGCTCATTAATTTATCGTGGTTCTTCTTCAATTTCATCATCACCTCTTCATTAAATACCAGCTCTCCTGAGAATGCGCATTCTAAACATTTGTTGGTATCATCTAGTGGTAAATGGGTCAGACTTAGGTATGTATTGGTATTAAGAAATATAAATATTTCTTGCAATCAATACAGAAAAAACAGAGCTGTAACCTACAGGTTAACATACCTAGAAAGACTAATTTATAAAATTCAAGACAAATAGATTTTTAAAACAAGTTAAAGTATAGCAATCATCAGTGAAATGTTAACAAAAATGAAAAAAAAAAAAAAAGAAGAAAAACTATAATAAACCATGTTTAGTAAAAATTTTAATCAATAAGAAAATTGTTTTGTTTTTATTTGTTAAGCATAGATAAAAATACATTATTAAGAGAAATAAACAAACAACCTGTATCAAAACAGAAGAGTCGGTTGCAGGCGATGTGATCATTTCGCCCACCCCATATATAAATTTTTCTACCATAAGCAACTGCTGTGTGACCATAGCGTTGAAATGGAGTTACACTGTACTGCGGATTGTTTCGTTTAGGTTTTTCAATTTCTTGCCAATCTAAGTATATTTTTTCTGTAAAATAAAATAATACTTTCTATTTATTTTTATAATGAACAATCCTCACTTAATAATACTCATTAACTATCAAATGCCCCATGCAGGGGGATCATGGATACTTTAGTGTAATGGTTAGCATCTCTGGCTAAGAACCACAGATTTGATAACCATATCTATGAATTCATAATCATGTACAAGTACTAATAAATTAAAATGTTTTAAATAAAAAAAAAAAAAAAAGAAACATTAAAGTACATAAGTTTGCAAGTTAAATTGAATACTTAAAAAATATTCTGGTTGATATTTATTAAGCGCCTAAAATATTTAGCCATTAGAAAATACTAAACTTATGACAATTACAAAAAAAAATCTTTAATGGACAAATTACACAAAAGATAGGTTCCTACTAAGCAAAGATCAGTAGTCGGTAATTTAAAAAATTAATCATTTCTTAAATACACAAAATTTATTAGATGATATGCATGTAGATTAATACCACTCATAATGTTATGAGAGAGATACTATTCTGTCCTGTCTTTTTTTGATTATTATTTTCAATAATGAAACTTTGTGAAACCAAGAAAAAAAAATTAAATTCTCCTCAAAATTTGATGTTTTATGTTTCAAGATACATGATATCCAAAAATTGAATAAAAAAAATCTGTCCACCATACTCTGTCGAGGGCTTTTCTCAGACTACTCGACCGATTTTTTTCAACTTTGGATCTTCTAAGTTCTAAAGTTCTGAGATAGATAGAAAATATAACTTGTTTTGGAATCATAACAAAGATCTTTAAAAAAAAAATTGCTTTCTCTGATACTAGGTAAGGACTGTATTTTAAGCGGGTCAAAATTTTGACGTGCAGTTTTCAAATAATCTATGTGTTTCAGAGCCTGTTGAGTCCAAAAAATCCATTTTTGGCCGAATCTGTTGCTTTTTTTTATGCCTGTGTACTAAATTAAGCACACTGTGCGCAATAGCAGAAAAATAATAAAGGGGCTCTAACGATTTTAATGAAACTTGTCTGAAATCTTCTCCTTGACGCCCTTTAAATTATCATATATAGTACATCTCTGAGAAAAATCAGGAAAAAAGTTATGAACAAAAAACAAAATTTTATTTGAGCATAACTCAAAAAGTAGGTATAATTTTTTTGTTGATTATATATACATGATCATTTGAAAGGTAAGTTAATCTACAAAACAAAACAAGAAATCATTGAAATTGGACTATTATTAGCAAAGATGTAGCATATGTTTTCAAAAACGGGTGTCAAAGGGAATATGTGCAGAAGCTTATGTTCCCATTGACACCTCTTCACCTTTTTTTCAGTTAATAATTCAAAAACTATAAAAATTCCGGGACATTCTAAATGTTCCTTTGAAAGATAATTTCATTCTATACAGAGCTAAACATTACATCTTAATAAGTTCTATATTAGCGAACATATCGCAAACAATTTTTATATTGAACTTTCTCCCAAAGCGGTAAGAAAAGTCAGGTGAGGGAAACACACCAGATATTTTGAATATATAACTATTTAGAAATAATAAACCATTGTGTAATAATTAGCAGCGTTTTTAATTTTTGAAATGAGAAATAAACGATTTAACATTCTTAAATAATAAGCTGATAGGTTGATATGTAAAACAAGCCAAAATAAAGGATAATCATACCAGTATTCAAGACATGAACATCAATTGGCAATTTGCTTCTATAAGCATTAGCTTCCATAGAACTGTAACCTCCAAATGTAAATATACGTTCACCAACGGCAGCAGCAGCATGGTTTACACGCCTGGGACCACTTTCAATATGAGCTATCCAGTGCATTACAAAACTGAAACATGAAGTATTATTTCATTTACTTTATGTTAAGTATGTATTTCTGGTCAACATTCAATCACAACACTAAGTGGTGAACATTTCGATTATGATTAATTAAAATAATTACACTTAGCAGTTAACTAAGCGTAAACTTCACATCTTAAAATCATCCACATCAAGCTTCAACAATAACTTCAGAACATTTTCACAAATAAAAATTAACTACAAGCATACAACTTTTTATTTATATTTTGTAAACAAGTGTTAAAAAAAAGCAATAATTGCATACATTTCAAATGTGGGGAGGGAAGGGGGGCAAGCACGTTAAGGCGTCACCTTAGCATTCTCGAGTCAGAAACAGAGCCGGCTTGAATCAGGCCAAGGCGGGTAGACATTTATTTCATAGCTGGCCCACGGAATGAACTTCTCACTCTGTCTATAATAGGTTGATAATCTGTTGGATAACTCATCCTTACTGCCTTAGTCAGAGAATATAATGAAATTAAACCCCAAACAAACAAAAATATTGTTTTTCAAAAATACATTAAGTATTTAAAATCATTACATCGAATCTTTTAAAATTAAAATTAAAAAAATTTCCAACCTTCTTTTTACAATGCATAGATATAAATTAATTTTGAAAAGACTTTAACTCATAACATATTTTCTTGAAATAACATAATAAGATTAAAAAGTTTTTATTGCCTTAAGATTCCATTAAGATTGTTTTTCTCTTCCTTTTTTCTGTTTTTCTTTTTTTTTTAATTTATCAATTTTTTACTTTTCATTGTATTTTTACATTACGTTGGGATGGAATTTCTTATTTTCCTGAAATAAATCCATTATGCAGATTAGTTCATACAAATAAACCAAAAAAATAAAGAATATTATAGCATAAAATAATTTAAAAAATAAAATAAGAATGATTTATATATATATATATATATATATATATATATATATATATATATATATATATATATATATATATATATATATATATATATATATATATATATAGCTGATTAAAAAAAAAACAGAATAAATAAAGATCAGCTAACATATGAATCCAGGACCATTTGGTGTATTTACACTTACACGGGCTATTGGGTGCCTTGGTTACATCCATATGAAATTTAAGTTAGTACAGTAAATCCTCGTTTACCTCTTTCTGAAAGCAAATCAAAATCAAATCCTCTAGAAAAATGCATCGATTTTCTCATAGCTCCTTCATTTTAACAAAATAATTCCATTAATATGAATTATGAACTACTTTTGGAACCTTAGTAAGAAATAACTTGGTTACAACGAACTTGAAAGGCATCTAGTCTAATCAGCTGCTGACCAGAAAGGGGTCTTGCTGGAAATTTTTGGAGAAGTTCTCAAAATTTGCTTATTTTATGTTTTTTGGGGGTACTGATACCAACGTTGTTACCTTAGATTTTTCCCAGAAATATGAAAAAAAACTGCAATAAAGCTCAAAAAATTAATCTTTTTTTCATATATATTTTTTTGTTGATGTTTTTATTAATAGCTTCATACTTCTTGTTCTGCATTTATTTCATTTAAAGCCTTCAAGAAAAAAAACAGTTAATGACAAATATTATTTTTTAGTTTTCTCTCCCATAGCATGAAAACCATGCATCTTTTTAGCAACATCAAACTATATTAAATTAAACAAAAGTAAATTCCTTATATTTTTGCACTCTATAATTTTTTTTCGCCCGGGGCATCATCAAGAAGCATCCGCTCTTAGTCTAAAGGGCCAGTTAAATGGGGACAAGAAAAGAATCTCGGTGGAAAATTTTGGAGAAGTTCTGGAAATTTGTTCATTTACGTTTTTTATGGAGTTGATTACAAATTTCAACTTTGTTACCTTGAATTTTTTTCAGAAGTATAAAAAAAAATAAAATAACAAAAATTGTTTTTTGTTCTTTTTCCCTTTATAACTTGAAAACCATGTATTCTTCAAATAAATTCTAATATTCATTTTATAATAAATTAAAGAAGAGTAAATAATCCACAATTTTGATTAATTTTTTTATTTGGCCGCTCCATTTTTAAGCTAGAGCGAGTCAAAATTAGTTTTTGGAGCAAGGGGTCTCGGAGGAAAGTTTTGAAGAAGTCCTGATAATTTCCTCATTTATGTTTTTGGAGGTACTCAAAATTTCCCTGGGAAAATAAAATAGAATGCAAAAAAGTAAAAAAAAATAATTTTGGTATTCGGTTTTTATTTACATTATTCCTACACATTCTTTTTATTTTTATTTAGATATCACTAACTTCATTATAACGGACTGCTGATTTTATAGTCCCCTAGAGTTTGTTGTAACGAGAGTTTTTTAAACTACTTGGTGTAGGAGCTTCACTTGAAAAAAAAAAAAAAATATATATATATATATATATATATATATATATATATATATATATATATATATATATATGTCTAGCTTGCTCATGACATACTAGCCAATTGTTTTGAACATTATGGAAAGAACTCATTCAGTGTTTGCAAACCACTAGCCTTTTCTTCTCAGGAAAGAAAGTAGCCATGCATTTAAGGCTTGGACAAGGACATCTCAGTGAAACAAAGGTGATGAATGAGTTTTATGGATTGAAGCTCTTAGAACAAGAAGCTCTTAACACATTCAAAATTTAATACCCTCATTCGAAGTGCCTATCCATGCTATATGTATAGTCACCTCCACTCAATTAGTAAATTAAGGTAGAAATGATTTTAGACCACCCTGACAATCAGTGGCTGATTTGGGGTCTCAGAGTAAAGCCACACCGGAGATGACTGTTGACAAGGTGAGTTACTTGGTGAGTAACCCAAGAAAACAATTCCAAAAGAACATTGAGAGCAGCAATCCTACTACCTGATTATATAGTGACAAACTAGGCTAGTCACTTACCAAACAAACCCGTCTATTCGTTCATCAAGGACTCATGGATGACAACTTATTTTGGCTGTTTTCAAGAGACAGATCCCAGGGAGGGACTCCATAAAAATTCAGGATTACAAATATTTATGCCACAAATTAAAAATTAATATTTTAGGTACAGCTTTCCGGGGCAGCCGCCTCATCAGTAGCAGTCGCCAGACTAGCACTCTCTAGTGCCATTAATGCGCTATTAGCTGCTATCTATTCAATTGCAAAATTCCTATTCTTTGGAATTATTAAAGCTTTGATTAGATATTAAAAGTGCTGTCGACTTCCGGTGGTCAGGGGAAGTTGTAACTAAAGCAGTAATGATTTAATTTTAGTATGGGTCTTATCTCACGAAAGTATCCATTGGGGGTTTGTATATCTCTTGAGCAAGCGTTAACTCGACAGATGTAATTTAATTAAAGTAGTAATAATTCAAATTACGGTAGACCTCGACAGCACTAATAATTTTAAATAATATCTATTTAAGCAGTAATAATGTTTATAATTTCAATGAATACAAATTTTACAATTGAATACAAAGCATTTAGTTAACACTAATGGCACTATAAAGCACTAATCCGGCAATTGCTACTGATAAGGCGGCTACATTGTAATGTACCATCAATTTTTTTGCATTCTAAATTTTACAAATTTAATGTAAGAACTTGCTAGAAAAAAAAATATGGAAATACTAAAGTGGGTACTAGTATAGTTATGCTTGTTAACGCTGCATACAATTGTTAATACTACAGCTAACTATACAAATCAAAGTGTTGACAGAATGATACTGATAAGACTATTCATTACTAATATATGTATTAGGTAATACTGTGTTTAGAAGTTTTGGATTAACAACAAAGCATAAACTATTATATTACAAACACATAAGAAATGTTTTAAGAGAAATAAAAAGACCTGAACTCCACTGAACATTCATCTTTTTAGCATTAACCTTTCTCTCTATCCTAGAACAAATATTCTTGTTCTAATGTAAATAATAACACTTTTGACTATTTTTTGTAGTTTTTAGACCATTAAGAAATATTACAATACATGTAATATACAAATAATAAAGTCACCTTAACACTTCCAAAGAAAACCATCCCAAACATCCAGGAATAATACAATGAAAATTTACATTTGTAACTTAAATTGTTATACCATAATGTCAACATAAGGGTAAACAGTAAAACATGCAACGCAAATATTAAACTAATTTTAAAATATTTGTTGAAAAGTTAGGTGCCATTCTTTGAAAGGTAGATGTTTGAATAGCTGACTCACCAGTCTTCTCAGAATCATTACAATATGTTTATTTGTGATGTTCCAATTTCTGCCTCATTCATGTTCAAACTAAATAATTTTATTATTGTGAAATAAAGGATAAGAACCACAGAATGCATCAATGTTTATTTGGAAATCGAGGTTTGTTATCAGCAGGTTATCTGAACAATGTTGTACTGTTTCCATATTTTATGTAGAAATTTCCATCAATGACAGATATAAATTAATATGTAGTTGTAAACAAAATTATTTAAGGATGCAAGAAATATTACAGTCAATGATTTATTAATTAAATTAAAAATTTTGTCACCAATCATAAAATAATTACATCCAAAAGAATGATCAGATATATCCGTCATCTCGTATTTTATTTTTCAATATGATTTTAATGGTTAAATTTTCCTTTGAAAATGCAATGAAAACTCACGTCCTCAGTGAAGATTCTCGAAATGATCAGTTAGTTGAACATGTTTAAAGTTGAAAAGGTTTTTAGTAGCAACAATATTGAGTCAAATATTTTTCGAAAACGGAAACGTACCAAAACACTTAGCTTGTAGATGATTCGTTTTCAAGTTCATTAATTTTTTTCCTTAACAGCCTGCTCATTATATGATGAAATTATATGTTTATACATATAGACCCAATTATTATGGAAATGTACTATGAATAGGAATATGATCAACCATTAAGAATTTGCTTAACTTTTTACGTATATTAGTATTATTTATACTATATAAATAATTTTCAAATACATAACTAAATATTATTAATGTTGAGGGCAAAAAAATGCATATGGTTGTTATTTAACATTTAATTGATCAAATCAATAGTGATAAAATTATTCAATTTGCATAAGTAAATAAACGAAAATTAAATAAAATGTAATTAGTTTAAAGAGACATGTTTTAAAGGATTCGTGAGGTCGTCTTATTAGATATCACTTGTCTTTTATGATATTTGCAATCGTGAAAGACATATGTAACACCCTTTTTTCAGTAGTTTTTCCCTGAGGGTAAAATTGTAATGGGATCTCAGGGCCGGACTAGGATTTTCGCCAGGAGAGCAAGCTTACTTTTGGTGTCCCTTCTTTCTCCCCTCCCAATGATAGTTAACAGTTTTACAACAGTATTTTAGGTAATATATTTCGAAATAAATATAATAATCTCATAACATTTACTTATTTTATTGACTGAATTAAAGTTAAAACAATCAAAAAGCAAAAGCAAATATTTTTTTATGCCTAAAAACCTTAAAATAAAATTTCACCCGTAAAAGCCGCCCGTGACAAGTGGTCCCTTTTCCCCTTCTCCCTTGTTTCGGCCCTGGTGTGAGTTCCAATTTCAATTTCATGGTTCATCACTGACGATTCATGTTTTTCAAATCAAATTAATCTTGAAATTGTATGTTCCGGACGTATCCATTGGCCAACTTCTGGGCATAAAGATCATTTCCGTTTTCGGGGAATCATGGCCATAAATCCGGATAATAACTAAATAGATCGTTAGGGGTGGCTAACTGCAATGAGAGACAACGATTGTGATCATTCCTCCCCCCTAATAACTGTTTATAATTTTGATATATTACAAAAATGACCGATTTGATTTTTGTTCACCCTAATAATTTTCGAACAAGGATGTTTTGGCGTCAAACAATGAAAATTGTAGAGACGAAAAAATGTTCTCTGTAGTTTTTAAAATCTTCCACATACGTGGTACAATATCCCTCCACGATTTTGCTCGTCAAATTTAACTGATTTTCAAAATAGAGAGTGGAGGGAGAGTTTACATTAATTTTTGATTACCTCCAAATGAAAATGATTCAGGAATCTATATGAATGGGGAAGGAATTAAGAAATAGGGGCCACGGTATTTTTAAAAATCACTTTTTTGTACTCTCCAATCTTCGATCTTAGGTGATAGAAAAAAATAGAATGAGATAGATAAAATGGAACCAAAGAAAAATACGAAATTCCATAAACTAATCAAATTACATAAATTGTTACTTGATTTTTCCCGTTTAGTTGCGTTATTAGGCAGTATGATTAGTTGCTGCTGTGCGATGAACCCTCTGTAATCAAAATATACTTTTTTGATTTAAAATATTTAGTAAATATTTTAGAATTCATCTCGAACATAATGTAACTCGCGCAAAATTTTCCACAAACATTTTTTTTACAAACTATTTATTTTTAAATGTTTAATATCTCAAAATGCACTCTACTTGGAGAACTCAATGCTGATTGAGAGGTTGAAAAAAAATTAATATCGAAAATATGAAAAATGCCGAGCTTTTAGAAACCTGAGGACAGTCAACGTGACAGTTTATTTTTAGAATGGCCCTAATATGGCTTTTTTTTTTTCTAAGCAGACGCATATACAATCCGTGAAGTACAGTCCAATCTTGATAATCCGACAAATATGGGACTGACAAGTTGTCGGATTATCAAATATTTCGGACAACTGAGAGTCCCAATTAAAAAAAGGAAAAAAATTTTTTTATTAATATATTTTGTATTAAGGAAACAAAATCCATTATAGGGATTGCTTAGTGGTAATCGACAAACATTCTGTGATAGGAAAACAAATCTCTTCCGTTTCACCGGTCGAAATGTTCTTCCCTTAAACCTCCCGATATTGTCGGATTACCAAACGTGTCGGATTACCAAATGTCGGACTATAAAGATTGTTCTGTATTGCTATTAGCAACTGAATCACCTCGCGCGTAACCAATTTTCTAAACATACTGGCTAATAAACCTGGCTTATAGTCGGCGTGGGGGTCTGCTCATTTAAACGTCCAATAGATCCCAATTGTCTTAAGCTCTCCCCTCCCATAGTGGCTGTGCCCAGTCTGCGGGATGGAGGCGGAGAGGAAAAGCAGCAGCCTTCTAGAAGTGCCTCTATGGGAGAGTTCCAGGTTTCGGGTGGCCAGGGTTTCGGTCGTCGGAGGTCCCGAAAGTCCCTACGAGTCCTCCAACTCCAAGAGCCTTGGCCAGCTGACCAGGGAGGCTCTCCCGAGGGCAGAGAACTACAGGGATATCATATTTCCAGCGCACGCTTTACGGCCTACCCTGGAGGAACTCCATGAAGCACGTTTTCTAGACCAGGTACTTTTCGAGACTGAGGATTCTCTACCATTTTCTTCCTCAACCACTTTTAACTCGTTTTTTACCGACCTATTTTTTTCTTAGTAAAAAATATTTCTTAAATTAGTTTTGTCTTGTGAATGATTAATACTCATCAAAATTTATTACCTAGAAACACTGCCTTCCCTTAGATGAAGACAGTGGTGAAAAAGGGATCGAAACTGAAAATTAAAAAAAAAAAATATATGAAGTTATTTGAAATCTACATAAAGTAATTTATTTACGCTGGCATTCTAAACACAAAAATATTCAAACAAAACCTATAAACTTTTATAAATAACATTATTTCATATCGAACTTTAGTTTTATATTTTGAAACTAACCAATCTTGGTGATCAACTCCCAAATCCCAATCTATATGAACCGTAATTTTTGGAAGGATTGGGCTGTTCTACACAAACTTTTTTCCCTTTAGAAAAACGGCTGGTTCCAAAACTTTATAATTGTAATTGAATATTTATTTATTTTGAATATTAAAGTTTATAATTTTGTTCACAAATTTCAAATGAATTACTTTAAAAAAATATAACTCCTCATGTGCTGATTAATATTTTCACTGAATTAATGATAACTAACTTTCTTTTTTTTTTCTATAATGATTATAGAGTAATATAGAACAGAAATGAGAACTTTAAATAAATAAGTATAGCCAGGAAAAATAATAAAACATAAAGTGGTAAAATACAACAGGTTAAACATATATTTAAATTAATATTTTTTAAAATTATTTATGAATACATTTTTTGCACGAACTGTTGCCTCAAATTTTTTGTCCATTTAATCTAATACTAGTTACCAGGGTAAGAAACAGTTATTGAACTGTTTTAACAACAATTTTTCCAATTAAACTTTTAACATAACAGTTCAGTAAGTCCTTTTATCAAAAGTTCTGTTAATATACGTTCTCGCCAAAAATGTTTTATTAAAGTTCTGACTAGAACATTTTAAATAAACGTTTTCATATACTTATGAGCCATATTTTTTTTTATAAGCTTATTTCTTTGAAAATCGTTTGAATAAATGCTGAGATGACCACAAAAAAATCTGTCAAACAGATACTGAAGACACAATTCTATTAGTATTTCTCACATTTGTGAGGAAATATAATAATCAGAATTTTAATTATAGTAGCTTTTATAATATAGAACTTGTTTATAAAAGTATTGGACAAAAAGTTCTTGGAAGAGCATTTAGTTTAAACTTTCATACGATAAAGCTCCCAAAAGAACTTTTACCATAGAAGTTCTGTTGTAAAAGTTTTCGTAAGAACTTTTTAATCAAATGTTTAAAAAAAAAAATCTTGTATGAACTGTTTACATAAATTTCCCAACAAGTATAAGATAGAAAAGAACTTTTTCAAATTAAAAGTGCACAGTCATTTTGGAGTCTTGATAGTTACTCTTTCATCCTGAAACATTTAGTTTTTAGATGATTTTTAAGACAAGATATGAAAACTTAGGAAAAAAAATTGGACCAAGTTATTTAGGAGAGAAGGAATAATTTAATGAAGTTATTTTCAGACAATAGATTGTTTGATTTTTGCTTGATTATCAATTAAAAAAAAAAATTCTCGAAACATTTCTCCAACAAATCAATGTTTGATCGGTCCAGTAACTTGGGGAAATAAGGTAGATGAGAAATTAGTCATTTAAAAAAAAAATTGTAATCACTGGAAATTCTAAAGCCTATGTTTCATCTTGAAAACTGTCCAGAAGAGAGATTATACGATAAAAAATTCTTATTCAATATAACATAAACAATTTTTTTTTGCTTATTACGATTTGCTGATTGAACACAAAAAATTAAAAAGCTGTCTTAAATGTCTGACACCATAACGCCCTTTGGGTTACGCTATGAAATATATTCTAATCTAACTTAATAATATCTCGCTGAAGATCATGTTGATTTAATTTTTTCGACCTTCTTGCGCCCAGGAGCAAGTGTACAAGCAACGTTTTTGTTTTTTTATTCATTAACTCATTTATTCTATTTTATAAAAAAATAATTATATCGCCACTTTAATCCGGAGAAATAAAAAATATGGTCTTTATATCATTTATTAAAATATCTGATGTGCACAACACATGACTTCCTTTTACGCCTATTAAACTATAAATCGCTGGCTCAAAATGTAATCCTGAATTTGGTTACTTGTTTCCGAAGATTGCAGAATCTCAAAAACGATACTCGGCGTCGCGACATCCATCTATTGACACACACACGCACGCACTCACGCACGCACGCGCGCACACACACACACACACGAACACACACACACACACACACACACACACACACACACACACACACACACACACACACACACACACACAGACACACACACACACACTCTTGTTTCTGGAGGTCTCGTGATAACTGAAATTTCCAAGAGATTTTTTCGTGTTCCGTGACAACATTTAAACTGTCAATATCACTAGATAAAGCATTGGAAATCGATAGTTTCAACATTTCAAGCGGAAAAAACCTACTTAACTTATATCCTATTCTCCTGTTACAGATTTGTTCATCTCACAAATTGGGAGGAAAACTAGTATTTTACAATCAATTTTAACACTTAAAACAAGTAATAAAGTAATAAAACACTTAAACATAAAATAAAAATTATTTAATTAGAGTGGAAAAAAATATTGATGCAAGTTTCTTATGGCCTTCAAGTAAAGTACCCCTTTCAGATCTTCAATTTTAGCCAAAATCTATTAAATTACTTATTTTGATATAAGAGTCCAATTTAAGAAATTCGAGATGTTTCACATTATATTTTAATATACTTTTTGATGAAAGTCTAATATGACCTTCAAGTAAAGTGCAACTTCCGGTTTGCCAATGTTTACCAAAAGTTATTATGTTGTTTATATTAATATGTGAGTCTTAAATAACAAATTTGAGAAGTTTTGCATAATATTTTAATATAATTTTTGATGAAAATCAGTAATGACCTTCAAGTAAAGTACCACTTCCAGTAGTCATGCAGTAACCAAAAAGGGAGGTTCACAACTAGATTATATGATAATCCTAAATACGAAATTTTAACTTTCTGCGGCTAACCGTTTTTGAGTTATGCGAGATACGTACGAACGCACTCACAGACGTTACGACGAAACTAGTCAAAATGGATTCAGGGATGGTCAAAATGGATATTTCCGTTGAAATCTGAAAACCGAAAACTTTCGTGATTAAAATACTTCGTACTTTACTTCGTACAAGGAAGTAAAAAGAAATCAACGCTTCATCCTAGAGAAATATCGGAAAGACGGAAAAAAATTATATATTCGACAAAACTATGGTCGAAACGAGAAAATAAATACATTAAAAATACATTTTTAAAATGTTTTTCTTCCTTCTGTGAAATAGACTTTTTTGAGTTACGTATTATCACAGCCTGAGCGATGATGTTTCTTTTTATAATAAAATAAATTAAACTATAATTTAATCCTTAACATTTTTTCTTAACCTCATATTTAACCAAGATACAGAGCTCGAGAGATAAAAAAGATTGGATTTTTTTCAGAAGTCTATATTAATTATAATATTTTTCACGAGCAAATGTATAATTAAATTATAACATATATTATTTCTTTTGATAAAGAGTAATTTATATTTTTTCTTTTTTTTTTTCATAAATGAATGAGATAAGGGTGTATGAAATATTTAATCGGCTGCCATTTTGAAACAAAACGGTGGGTGGTAATGCTGAGTTCTGAGGATCATCCTAGAGTGACCTGTGACCCTGGTGCCAAATCTCAAAAAAAAAAAAAATTGGCATAGTAGTCTCGGAGAGGAGTCGCGGAGGGATTTTTATTTGTTTTTTGATTTTTGGAGCCTCTCTCTCCATTTCTCTCTGTCCACAGCCTCCTCTTCCGTCAATCCATGCCCGGTTCTGCGTTCCTCTACTTTATTTTTTCATCGTATCCGAGGTCTTCCTTTCTTTCTTCCATCTTCTGCATCCTATTTCATTCTCAATTTCGGTATTGAAATTCCATTTAAAAAGGTTTATTTTTTGTTGTACTCAATATTAATGCTTATAAGGGTGATCCTCCAACAAATGCCAATTATAGTGTAACTGGAGTATTCCTTCAGATGGAGGTGTCCTATCGATAAATGTTTTATTATTACGTTCTTCTCATCCTTGTTTACAATGTCCATTAAAAAAAATCTACCATTTCCTTCAATAAACATTTGTACAATACAAACCAAAAAACGACAAAAACTGAAAAATAATGAAGTATAATTATATAAATAGGGTTTAAAAATAGTGCCTATAATTTGCTTCGAAATTTTGAATTGATACCGATCAAATATATTTTTCTTCTCTGTTACATCATTCATGGCAATTTTGTTTCTAACTATAATATTGACTATTAGTCAATATTGTCAAATGCTTTCAATTACATATTTGTAATCGAATTTAAATATATAGTCACTAAATTAACTGTTATACCTATGGTTCTATATTAATGCAATAAAAATAATTTTGGAGCTAAAAGTAGGGGTAAAGAAATTGAAAAGGATATTCACAAAAGTATAAATAATTATTTAGGACTTTTTTTTTCCTAATGCAGTTTCAACTTTTAAGCAAGGCTTTTCCATTCAAGGATTGTCATTCCGACCACCATTACTCCTACACTGCCATTAGGAACATTGCGATCTTTCCGGTTGGAACACTTATTTTCTAAATTTGGCTACTAATGTCACTTAGAATCTTTATGATGATTACAGGATTCCCTGGCGTTGGGATACTTAGAATTGATTACGAGAAAAATTAATCAGTGAAAGTTTCTAAAGATTTGAACGTTTTTCTCTAATTTATCGAGAAAACCGCTTTGAAAAATTAAAAATACTAATATGAAAAATTATTTAGCTGCTTTGATGTTGAAATATATATATTTTATATGTATCCCCTTATCCTTACGACAATACTGATACAAGTATAAATTTATAATTGATAACTAAAATAACTTTAATGGAGACATGACCTCCAACCTAGTGTTTGGAAAATATAAAAAGAAATACGAATTTCAAAAATTAATAAGTAAAATAAAAAATCCGTAAATCCCTGATATTGTAAGCATGATAAACACGAGAGTAGTAGATATCTAAAGGAAGGGCATGGACCACCCAGGCATCTGCCTGATTCCTCCTAGAAAATGTTTGAAAAAGAAATACTAAAAAGTAAAAAAACATTTGTTAGCTACACCAATGATGCCAACCTCCAAGCACAATGGTATAGATAGGTAGGTATCTCTGTGGGAAAGGTGGGAAACTGGAGTCCTTCCAGGCTTCTCCTCTTCCCCCACCCCGAAACATTTTTTTTTACTTTTCCGATCATGATAATATTAACAATGAGGCCTAACAAAGACAACAATTCATCCTAACATACCATTCATTCACCCCTCCACAAAAACCAGAATGGCTAAAGCCTAACCAAATCCTCTCACCTCTCGGTTTATTCCTCTGATGTTTTTTATATTCCTTATTCCACAAAGATTAGGAATGTACTGGAATCGATTCAAATTTTCGATGAGCACTTTTCAACAGATGTCTACGTTTCAGAGCCCTCTGAGTCCAAATAATGCGTTTTCGGCCATTACCATATCTGTGCCACAATTGTCTCTTGAACGTTGGTTTTATTTTTGTTTTGTTTCGGCTTCCGTGTCCTGTGTACCAAATCACGCACTCTTTGCGCCATAGCCAAAAAACATGTTCTATAAACTCTAGCGCCAAACCGCTCTATCGATATTGCTGAAACTTTGCTACAATCATCTCCTTAAAGCCATTTAAATTTGGATATATAGTAAGTACATCCTCGAGAAAAAGCAGAAACAAAAGATGTGCAGAAAATGGACAATCCGACTAATATTAGGAAACATACAGTGTACTAGATCAATATCAATATCTTTAGTGTTTTCGAATTTTTGATACAAGTGCTTGAATGAGTTTCGGTATCGTATTTCCATAGTAGCACATAACCTGGAATTGCAGACGCGGGTTGCTAAGCTAGAATTTGGATTTTTGCCGAATGAGAGGGGAAGAGAACAAGCTTAATTTTGTCTTCTTTCTTTTCTTGCTTCCCGTCCAAGAAAAGTCTACAATTTTCTAACAGTACCTTAAGTAATATATTTCGAAATAAATATCCTCTCATAATACTAACTCATTTTTGACTGAATTAAGGTCAAAACTATCAAAAAGCGGAAACGAGTATTTAATTAATTTAATAATAAACTTTTACTCAAAATTTAACGTCCACTAAATTCTGCCGCCCGGAGCAAATGTTCCCTTTGCCCCCTTAGTTCCGATTGTAGGCGCGTTTTAAAAGTATTCTACGCATGTTCCTATGAAAAACCGATGAAAAAAACTGAACTAAACATCTCCTAGAACATTGAATGGTCTACAAAGCTAAACAATAAAATAAAATAATCTTTATGGGATCAATATTAGCGAAAGAAATGGACCCATGGGTGGCACGCGAACAAGCAAACAGAAGTAATGAATAAATTCATCTTTTTAACACCTTCAATGAAAGGTAACAATTTTAAAAAAAATTATATTTGAACATATCAATCATCAGATGAATAAACACGATCAAAAATTAATAAAAATGATTCATGATAATTACTGTATTAAAGGCGAAGCACTCAGAGCTGAAGAGGACTTAAACATCAAGTTGAGCTTCATCAAGCCAAACATTGATGCTCTGATTGCAAATAAACAACAACATGATTCTAACTGAAACATATTGCCGAAATTTTTTATTGTTGATGGACACACTTTTATCTGTAGAATTGTTGGTGTTGTTAATCATTCTGTTGCTGTTGTTACGTGATATCTATTCCACTTTTGATTTTGGATTTTTGAATTTTGATTTCAATTTATCCTTTTCTTAAGCACAATTACTGTAATATATATATATATATATATATATATATATATATATATATATATATATATATATATATATATATATATATTGATTTGTCTGTTTAACAAATTGGTGTAAATCAGGTAATTTGTATATATCATAAAATCAGGTAGTAATACGCCCAGATATGTGAAAAGTGGAAATGGTACGTACGCAGTGACGTAAAGTCTGGGAACTTCAATGTACGTATTAAAAATTCTAAACACTCGAAAGCATTAATTATAGCTGATAAGAATAAATTATTTAACGAGTATTTTTTTATTCCAGAACCTGCAAAAACATAGGAGGGGGCTTTATGGCCACTCCTTGCCATAAAGATGGATGCCCATTCCTAAAGCGGTAAGGAATGTTGTGCTGATGCACACATAATTTTAAATGCCCGTCCAGCAGCCATGATGCCATTCCTTCAATTATAATTATTACCGGATGCAGGTCTCGAGATTCCGCTTTTGTAACTGTCTTCATTCTCCGGTCGGCTCATCCTTCTTTGGGCCAAATATTCTTCGCAAACATTTATTTAAAAAAAAACTTAATGCATCGTTGTTCTTAGAGAAGTAGCCAAGGTAGGGCGAAGGGGGCGGTCGCGTGTTTTTTTTCCTTCTTTTTTAGGCTCCGAAAAGAAATTTTATTTTATTGGATTTAAGTACATACGTTTAAATAAGTAATCATGAAATAATGTATATAATAAGGAGATAAGGATGTACAAAACGGATTGATACAAGTAAAGTATCGATACTTTCTCTTCGATACCATGCAGTTTTGATATCGATACCACTAAGTCAATATTCCCATCAATATCTTAGTGTTTTCGAATTTTTGATACAAGTGCTTGAATGAGTTTCGGTATCGTATTTCCATAGTAGCACATAACCTGGAATTGCAGACGCGGGTTGCTAAGCTAGAATTTGAATTTTTGCCGAATGAGAGGGGAAGAGAACAAGCTTAATTTTGTCTCCTCTTCTTTCTTTTCTTGCTTCCCGTCCAAGAAAAGTCAACAATTTTCTAACAGTACTTTAAGTAATATATTTCGAAATAAATATCCTCTCATAACACTAACTCATTTTTGACTGAATTAAGGTCAAAACTATCAAAAAGCGGAAACGAATATTTAATTAATTTAATAATAAACTTTTACTCAAAATTTAACGTCCACTAAATTCTGCCGCCTGGGACAAGTGTTCCCTTTACCCCCTTAGTTCCGAACCTGGGGGCGTCAGTTGGCCTAGCAATGTCACTGGTTCTTCCCATATTAAATGCGGCCATGTTCAGTGAAGAACAATAAAAAGTATAATAGTTTTGCAAATTCTTACTTTCAGAACGTTGCTAGTAGCCTAGCAGTTACTAATGTTTTCCTGAGGTATTTAGTAAAAAAGTAAAATTGCAATAATGGGTCGATAGCTCCAATATTTTGGACATCATATAAAAATAGAACTCTTTTATTATTTTTTAATAATTGATAACAAAGTGACTCAAATCAATATTAAATTCATTTCTAACTCACAAACGTAAAATCATCTGTCTTCATCCTGTTACTATATATATATATATATATATATATATATATATATATATATATATATATATATATATATATATATATATATATATATATATAATCTTTTAATATTTCAAAATTTATCCTTTTTCAGGTTAAGTCTACAGAAAAAAATGAAAAGAATACACGAAGAAAGAGTTCGGCTCAACCTCCTAAAAAGGGGAAAATTATCAAATTCGGATGGGTGGAGGGAGTTTATGTAAGTGAAAATTACTTATTCAAACTATTTTATTTTTATTTATTTATTCATTACGTCAAACATTATTGGATGCCTTACTGCATTCATTTTTTTAATTCATAGATTAAATGACTTAGGCTTTAATCATGTAAGACTAAAATTAAGTAGAATACAATCAAGCCATGTATAGTAATTTCAAGTTAGTTATGTTTTTATTCTTACCATTCTTTAAAAGTCTTAAGATAAAAATAAACGTTATGCCTCAAGAATTTATATTCAACAGTTTCAGGGATAAAAATACGAGGAGTCCAGCCTTAACACGACTGGCAGGGAATTCTGTTTTTCAATTCGATTTCAGATCATGTTTTATCCATATAAATATGAAAGTTCATGAAATTTAAATAAGACTAGAATTACAAAAAATATTTTTTAAGAGATAAACGTCAAAAATTTTGTTTACCGCACAGATTGCAGTTTTTTTTTTGTTTCTTTTTAAATCAAGTTGGACATCGTTGAATCTAAATCGTATTTGCTATGAATCGACCAGAGCCGCCGAATTTCAATTTTAAATAGGGGCTGGGAGGTGATCGCACCCGCCACCCCGCTTCCCTTAAGTCTCAGTAAGCATCAGTAGTGAACTGGAACCGTTGAGTTGAGCTTACTCCCCACTCCGCTAGCCCATCCAGGCCCTATTTCTTCTTGGAATTGTTTACTGTTCAAACGAAATAACGAACGACGGACTTATCTAGTTACATAATTCGATTCTACTTCAAATTCAATCTTACTTCAAGACCTTAGCCTAGCCATCAATTCGACTTTTCTTATTTTCCTAATTAATTTTATTTTAGATATTTTATTGGTTCATGTACATTATTTATTTTTGATATTTATTTTACTTTTTTTAAATTTTTGTGCTTGAAATTATTTGGGGGAGGAGGCGGAATGATATTCTTGTCCCCCCTCTTTTATTATTGTCTGCGCCTATGGAATCGATATGCAATTTTTACTAATTAGCAGGGATGTAGAGCATTTAATATACGATTTATTTGTTTATCATTCACATTTCTTTTCCATTTTGGATATTTGAGGTGATTTTGAGGTGATTATGTATTGCAGAAAAATTGCGTCTGCTAATAGGTATAATTACCACGAAACGTGAAAAAATGGAAATGAAATATGAGTGATAAATAAATAAATCATATTTAAAAAGTTGTTTCAATATTGCTTAGTTTTGGAAGAATTATAATTATACTTTATTATGGATAATTTTATGAAGAAATTTCTTCCAGTATTCCTAATCCTTCATTACGAATTACATTACATTTTGTCAGCCAACGTTTCGGGTTTTTTCCCCATCTTCAGGACAAAATACTTAGTATTATTATATTACTATACTTATTATTATAATTCACTCGATTTTTCATGATAAACTCTATCATATCGTCTTAATTTATAAAAACGATCTTTTTTTTAAATTTAATTCTTATAATGAGAGTTTCACATTGTTATACCAATTTCATTGTCACAATGAGGGTTTATGGATATTATCATGAAAATGAGAGTAAATAATAATAATAATATGGTACTAGAAGGTATGGACATAAGGAGCTTGTCCTGAAGATGGAGGAAAATCCCGAAAAGTTGGCCAAGAAAATATAAGAAAAAAATTAACAAAGGAATAGAAATACTGGAAGTAATTTCTTCGCAAAATTGAACATCCTTTTAGATCTTGAATTGAAGGTAATCATAATAAACCCAATCATAAAATCAATGATATTGAAATGTTTTAATATACTATGAGAGTAGCCTGGAGAAATAATAGAAATAGCAGTTATTAAATTTTTATTATTTAATTTAAATTAATACCTTCATGATTTATTACAGATGCGATGCATACTTAATATTTGGGGTGTCATGCTCTTTCTTAGACTCTCATGGGTAGTTGGCCAAGCGGGAATCGGTAGGTTGTATTTGTTGAAAAATCAATTATTATTAAGATATTATAAAATATATTATTTTTTTTTATCAGATATACTCTATTGTTTCAGCGGAAGGGGTTATCATAATTTGCCTGGCAAACCTTGTAACAGTTGCGACTACCCTCTCTATGTCTGCAGTAAGCACGAATGGTATAATAGAAGGAGGTAGGCAATCATCTTATTGTATTGCATTAGTGGTCCTCTAGAGGGGGGGGGGGGAGAAGGGGAGGAATTGCTGTCCGATTTCTTTATTATCTCCTTCTTCCTTCCTCGACTGTTAAGTACTTTCAATATAGATGGCATATTAACATTTGGACTGGATCATTTAAACCTATTTCACTTTCACCATTCCGTTGTATAGTTTATCGAAACGGAATATTATATTTGCTTTTAATTAAATTGATTTGAAATTATTATTAGTTCCTTATTTTCATATTTATTCATATTATACTGGGTATCTGAATATTAATAAATAAATAACCATAAATAAATAGTAAATAAATAACCGAAATCAGAAATGTAATCATACAACTCAAAATCAGCAAAAAAGTTATAGTAAAATTGATTCGAAAAAGCCTTTGTTCGTGTGACAATTTAAATTTTACGTGTTTCAAAAATTTTACTACTTTAATAATAACTCAAATCACAGATACGTATAACGTATACGTAACCGAATTGGAAAAGTTCACATTAAAAAAATATGATTTTTTTTTTTTAATCAACACTCAATGAAAGAAATTATGTAAAAATTCCTTTGTATAGTTTTGAGTGAAAGAAAAACTCGGTAGTTTTACATTGCAAAACATTTGTAGCAACTTGGGTTCCAATTAGCGAATAACGATCATTGGTGTGTTGTTGGAAAAGAGTACAGAAAACATGTTATTCTGTACTCTATGGTTGTGGGTCAGGAGTAAGGCAATACGCACACGGGTCGTTCTAGAATCGTCAAGGATGCGATATTTGCACGCTTGGTGGCCACAGACTTAAGTAAATGATAGGGGGAACGCTAACGGGGCATCAATCAATCGCTAAGAGTGAGAAGTGTAGTCGTCTCGTTGACACCGTCAACGAGACGACTATACGTTGCAAGCGTTGTGCAGTGCAATCCTCAAGCCCGACGACAATGGAGGCCTCAGAAGTTCTACTAAACGAAAATAGGACGGTTGTATCACCATGTAAAATGTCGAAAATTTAGTGTCAGGCATGCTCAACTCATTTGCTGAGATGAAGAGCATGCGATGCTGGCTCATCTCCGAGTAGTGGCGAACCCTTGATCTACTGGACTTTATGGTGTACTGGAGATATGCATCCTATCCTCATCATCACTACTCGATGAAGAACTGGATATTTTTATATTTTATATTAACTGAAAATTTGATGCATACTGATGCTTCCTTGACGATAGCTTGACGTCTACGGACGTGAAATGAGAGACGAGAATCGTTTTTTCGCACACTTGACGAGAGTCAAACACATCTCTCACGCATCGCGTAGGTAAAACGACCCGTGTGCGGCCAGCCCAAATATTCAGAACAGTCACCAAAAATATTAATTGAATGCATTATAATAGACCCAATATATTTATATTCAAAATTTAAAAATGCCAAAAACAAAAAGTATTTAAATCACCTTATTTAACATTCAGTAATCATTTTCTATCCAAAGAACAAAGATATTTTCAAATCTGCGTTCACTCTTGTAAAGCATGTAAAATAAAGAAACTTTTATAAAATAGGACGAATTGGTAAAAAAAATCCAATGAATAAAATAAATGTTTCTGAATTTCAATTTTGGACTATTATCATTTTCAATAACAAGCTTTTTTATAAATAAAAAAAAAATACCTCTCCCTCCTCTCACAATTCAAGGATTTAAGTTTCAGGATACGTAGAATTCAAAAATCGAATAAAAAAATACTTGCCATCTCATAAAAGTCAGAGGTCACCCGAAGATGATTCTCGGAACTTGCTTCAAAATAGCGGCCGGCTAGTGGTTTCCTACGTCCATTTTCGGCCTATTATAAAGATAAAGAAAAAAAAAAGTGTTGGAATGATTAAAAAAGGCAAAAACAAAAAAAACAAACATTTTTTTTATATACACCTTAACTACCTACCTATTTGGAAATAATAAAACATTGTGTAATAATCTGGAACGTTTTTGAACTTGTTGAAATTTACATTGGAGCACTTAAATAAGACTATATCCTTACTACCTATATATGAAATTATAAACATTCTTATCAAATTTTGAATTAGCAATCATCAGACAAGAATATATTTGTCAAACTTTTGAATGCGAGTTAATCTTGCATTTAAATATTACAAAATATTAATAAAAATTGCGATGACTGTTGATTAAAAAATTCGGTGTTTTTTTTATTTATTTTTATTTTTTTTATTGGTGTTTATTTTGTGTGTTTTTTAAAAAATAAAATTATAAGAGTTTTTCCTTTCTGGTGTTATCTGCTCGCCCTTGCGGGCTTTTTGAGGCTTCGGGCTTGTCCGAGTGAGGATTTAAACTAAGAAAAAATCAGAATTAAGTGGTTGGAAAGTTGAATTCTGAGATAAGCCCCTTGAATCGTTGTATGATACATGTTTTTCTCCTTAAATTATGGGATCAGTATAGGTTTTGTTACAGGTGGAATATACTACATGATATCCCGATCATTGGGACCCGAGTTTGGTGGAGCAATTGGGCTGATGTTCACACTAGCCAACTCCGTTGCAGTCTCGATGTATGTCGTCGGATTCAGTGAATCTTTGCAAGATCTCTTGAGGACGTTTGGTGCTTATATATTAGACAATGGAACTAACGATGTTCGTCTTGTCTCAGCTGTTGCACTAATTGGAATCTTAATTTTGGCATTTGTTGGAATGGATTGGGTAACGAGGGTAAATATGTCAAATCCATATAAACTTTACAATTATGCTTTGAGTTTTTACAATTACGCTTGTGGGTATTCCTATTTATTTCGTAGCGGACTTCGTAATAAAGTCCAAGATCCCCATTTTGGGTAGAATGTGTTGGTAAAACTATCAAATTTCAAGAAAATTTCCCTTATCTACTTCTTCACTTTATTCACCATTTTTCACAACGTGTCGGGCTCTTCTTGTCCATTTTTAAGTGATCTTATCTTTACTTTTTCATCCCTATTTATCAATGTGAGATTATTCGTATAAGGAAATTCCTATTTGTCATTGTAGTTAGTTTAATACAATTATCTCCTTTCCAGCTGGACAATAGCAAAAGTAAATTCAATTAACGCTGTGAAATATGATGAATTAAGAGAGGAAGTAGATGAGAGAAATATTCCTTGAAATTTAATAGTTTTAAAAGTTGATAATTTCATATTTTGAATCCATCAAAAAATCAAATTAATGTACTTAACAAAAACTAGCATTAACATATTTTTTTATTCAGAAATTCCTTTGGTTTTTACATCGTGAGTTTATAAAATTTTGATTTTGTTCTGTGTTCAAGATTTTAAAGAGCGACAATTGATAATGAAATTATGAATTTACAATTTTCATTAAGTGGTTTTCTAAAATGTATTAATGCTATAAATTGCTATTACATTTCTGAATTTTGATGTTTTTGTTAAATTAATTTGTGTATTTTAATATTAAATTTAACATGATAAAATTTAGGATAAGAAAATGATGGATGGTATCAGCTAACCAAAGTAGAAAAGTGTTAGTATTTGTTTTTATTCAGCTTTTTTTTTTTTTTTTTTGACACGAAACGGCCTTACAGACCACGCGATTATCATTTCTTCCTAACTTTCCCCACACATCTTCATCTCCTCCTCTCTTCCCACCTCTTCTTCATTCTTTCAGACAGCATTCTTCTTTTATTTTATATTTTTTATAAAATATATATTTTATATATTATATCAACTAATTTTATTTGATTAAATTGTTATAATTGTTTTGTCACTTAATTATCAGCAAGAAGATATTTTCTTTTAGGTAAAATGTAACAACACTCTTGACTAACTTTGAAATCTCTTGTTATTGTAGTAATTAAATTACAAAACAATGATATAAATTTAATGAAATAAAAATATGAAAAAAATAGTTGAATAAAAACTAATAATTACACTTTTCTACTTTGATTAACTGGTATTCTCTTCTAGGTATTTTCTTATTTTTTAAAATGTAACCACTACTCTACACTATAAAGATAGCAGCACTGATAACGGTTTCCGTAATTCTGTCCATGTTAGCAGTATTCATACAGATGGCGACTATTTGTATTTTCCACGTCTCGTCATCTGTAGGGTGTGCTGTCCTTACTGCTCGTTATTCGGCGAGTAGTTGCTCGGCACTTGGCGAATACCGACTGTGTAGTGAAGCCTCAAGGCTCCTCAAGGACACCTTTGGGCATGGTTAAAAAAAAACTTGATTTTCCTTGATAAAAAACAAATCAGCATTTTCAGAAATCGGCGAATGAATGATGAACCAATAATTCATAACAATGCTGAGGCTTCCAATCCATTTATATAAAAGGAAGTAAAATAAGAATAATTCTTATTGCCTGATTATAATTATTTTTTCTAGAGGGAGAGGACATGCTTAATTTTGCCACCCCTTCTTTCATCCCCTCCCTACCCCTCCCCCAATAGCAGACAACATTTTAATAGCAGTATTGTAGGTAATATATTTCGATATAAATATCATCATCTCATAACATTAGCTCCTTTAATTGACTGAATTGAGATAAAAATTTTGAAAAAGCAGAAACACATATTTTTTACTTAATTAAAAATTAAATTTCACTGGAAATTTGCCACCCTTTAAATTCTGTCCTTCAGGGCGTGTTCCTGTCGCCCCCTCCTCCCCCTTATTCCGGCCCTGCTTTATAGTATATGTTCTTAAAATTGCTGATCAGTATATTTCAAGATTTTTGTTGTTAGGAACTGTTATCTTATTATTATTAAATATATACAAACATAATTTAATAAGTATTGGTAATAACATCTTTAAGGGGGAAGGATGGCAAAATCATGGTTTGTTAATTATATAATTATTGGTAATTAATGCCTCAATATGCATTTTCTCAGTACATGATTGAGGGAGTAATGTCTTTCCTGTGAACCAGCTTGTAGTAGTTTAAACAGAGTTTATTCTGTTGTGTTTGCTTTCTGGATTATAGAACCAAGCTAGCAATGATCCTTCCTTTAAGATTAACATTATAACTGTAAAAAAATATATACAAATTTTTTTTTCAGACTCAAATGTGTCTTCTTATTGTTCTAATCGCCTCTCAGCTAGATTTTGTCATTGGAAGTATTGTTGGCCCAAAAACTCAACTAGAAGAAGCAAAAGGCTTCGTTGGTTATAATTGTAAGATTTATTTTATATTAATTTATTCTTACATATATTTTATGTATATGATTTACCTCAAGTCATTTTTATAATTGGCTTCTTTTTGTTTTAGTAGGAGTTTTCAAAAAGAATTTAATGTCAGATTATCGTCTTTATGAAGGAGTTGAGCATGATTTTTTCTCAGTATTTTCAGTTTTTTTCCCAGCTGTGACAGGTATTGTCGCTGGAGCTAATTTATCTGGTGATTTAAAGGTATTGTTTGCTGCCTTCCTTATATAAAAATAAATAAGATTGTTAGCATATGAATATTCATATAAAAATATTTTGTTGTTAATGCTTTTGTTTATTGAATTTGTTATGTTATTATGATTGTTTAGGACCCTAGTGTGGCTATTCCTAAAGGTACACTTTTATCTATAATCACTACATTTCTATCTTATATCTCATATGCACTTATGATGGGAGGTTGTGTACTGCGAGACGCTTCCGGAAATATCACATCTCTTCAAACTGAAGAAGGGATTCCTCTTGAAGAGAGATGGGAAAGGCTCAGGGAATGCAACTCTACTTGTAGATATGGCTTAGAAAATGACAATCAGGTGGTTATAATTAAAACTTGTGATTTATATAGATCATCATCTCCAGCCAACGGTATCTCCACCATTATAATTTTTTACTCATATTCATATTTATGATGGCTTGTAATTTATTTAAAATGTTTAAATTATAATAATTAAATATGTCATTGTTTTGAAAATTTACTGGAAAAAGGAGTGTTTTCTCTTAACTTCTTCTATATCTTGTTTCTTTAACCCGGCAGTGGGAATATTGAGTTTATCTGAGAGTTCTAGTTACATAACAAAATGAATTCGACACTTATCCATTCATCTATATTCAAACTGAAACCTGTTGAACACCTGACATTCATTAGTTTGGGGATTTTCTTAGAAAAGTGGTGTTTTATTCCTCCTAACAGTTGTTGATGGGTCAACTTGACCCAACTTTCCCACTAACATGACATTTTTTTTCCGGTTCATTTTAACTTTTTTTTTAATTTACCAGGCCCAAAAGACATTTAAATAATTTAGAAAGTAATGATTGCTTATTTAGTGATGATAAAGTTGGAGATCTACCATTCTAAATTAGAAAGTTTACACAATTCAGATTCTCAACAAGAAATTAATGATAATGATCTATTTCCTCAAGAAACTATTAGATATTAAACTATGAACTATCAACTATTAGTAAGTAATAACAATTTTTTTGTAAATGTGGTTGAGAAACTTCCCACTGGCACAAAAATTGGCCAATTATGAGCCCCCAAAGAGAGATCAACCGAAACTCCCTCCCCCAAAAAGAGGTCGCTGCATTGATTGCAAGGATAACAAGTCAAAATACTATTATTCTTGATATAATAATTTGACATATTTTGTGAATATTGTAGGGCTTTTAAGTTAATGATACTTCTTTATATTTTTTATTGTTTTCATTCACTTTCTAAGTCATTAAAAATCATTTTAATACATACCATTCGAATTAGCTTATTATTAATTAATTGATAAATTATAAATTTGATCCATATTTGTTGTAATCTCACTCCTAAAAACTATTTATTTGCACTGTTCAGATTAAAATGGTTAGGAATGAAGCATAAATAAAAAGTAAATATATTTTCATGGTAACTTTGTCTAGGTAATGGAATTAGTTTCATTATGGGGACCACTTATTTATGGAGGATGTTTTGCAGCAACTCTTTCCTCGGCTATTGCAAGTTTAGTCGGGGCTCCAAGAGTTTTACAGGTTCAAAATAATTGACTTACTTACATAATTTTAAGATTGGTTTAAAAATTTAAAAACAAATTGACTTTCTGTTTTAGGCCTTAGCAAAAGATAAATTATACCCATCCATAGAATTTTTTTCGAAAGGATATGGTGCAAATAATGACCCAATCAGAGGATACCTACTTGTTTTTGTAATTGCATTTGGATGCATTCTTATTGGTAATGAAAGTCCATAGATAAATTAGAGAATAAAGTTAATTTAAAAAAAAATAATTAAAGGATTGTCTTACTAATTTTATTGCTTTAATATTACATTCAATACAAAAATCTGCCCAATAATAATATTATATTCTGATGTTGTGTAATTATTGTCAATTAAAACATCAGTTTGTAATACATAAAAAATTATTTTTCATATCTTGCTCTTTTGAAAAGCGATATATAATTGTTTTTTTTTAATGAAAAAATAAAGTAAGAAAGGAATTTGTTTAAATTTTTTAAGTTAGCTTACTTATTGCCATGGCAGAGCTTAATGGTGAGTTAAGCACCAGATCCCCAATTCAGTATATCATTTGTTTTTCTCATCTGAAGATATTATTTGTAGGCATAGCTGTGGCATACATTTTCATTTGCTTGTTTTATATATTATTTTAATAAAATTTATCAGAGAATAACATATAAACTAATGAAAATTTGTTGCCTGTTTAGGACAGTTAAACTACATTGCACCTCTGCTATCAAATTTTTTTTTGGCTGCTTATGCACTGATAAACTTTTCAGTGTTTCATGTGTCCATCTCAAAAAGTCCTGGTTGGAGACCAGCATTTAAAGTAAGGTGTAAATTGAATTTTAATTGATAAAAAATAAGATAGAATCTATAACTTAAGAATTGTTTATATCTTCTTGGATTTTAAACTTTTATGAGCAGGTAGAAGTCAAAAGCTTGTATATTGGGAGAAGTGTGTAGAAGCCAGTAGAAGAAAAAACAAAATAAAAATGGCCTACTACAAGATCCTCTGGTAGTGGGCTCTCTTCTATGCTTCAATTGTCAACAAATGAGTGTTAAGAAGCATCCACTGCCTTATCCTTGGTCGTCTTACTCTGCTCGGATAATGAACATCCGCCATCATTATTTCATTTGGTAATTCAGAGTCTCTCGTCCTAGCCAGATGACTTTCCTATTGGTGATGATTGGTTGCTGATAATATTGTTCTGATCAATGTTCAGATGAACTTAATAGAGCTCTTTGTTCTTCATTTTTGTTCTAATGTTATATGTCCAAACATTCTTTTGAGGGTTGTTTATTCAAATAAAAGCAAAGATTTTTATATTGGTTTTTTCCTTGGCCTCAGCTCATGCCTTGAGTAACAGATGTATCAGGAAGGACAACGTCTTCACTTCTGTTGTTCACGAGATCATCTTGTTTCTTGTTTTCTCCAGTAAACCAAATTTAGAAAAGTGGTTTGCTTCTGTTTTACTTCTATTGATGTTATTGAGAAGATCCCAAGTGGAGGAAGTTGGATATGCCTTCTTTGGCTTTGCCTTCTATATCTCCTCCAGTGTGATATAAGGGCCAGGATAAAAAGATAACCCACCCTTTTATTTTTCTGCTTATTGAACTTTGACCAGTGCTTATAATTTTCTTTTACCATAAATAGCTCCTTTTGCTTTAGTTTAAATATACTTTACCCAATATGCTATAAATAAAAATAATTTCTAGAAATAAATAAAGAATATTGGATTTGAGATGGGACAAAATGATAGCACAAGTGCTGTTTCTTTACAAATGTAAGTATTTAGGATAGATAGAGAGGATTAATTCAGTTCCAACTCTGCTTTTAATGTGATCACTTGTAACAATGGAAGTGGGACGAGCCAAATCTTTATCTTTGACTGAAAGAAATATCATTTAGCGAATGAAAAAATTTCGAGAAATACAGGTAGGAGTAGAAAAGTTATTTCCAATTTTTTTTGAATCTCCAGAAAGATCCTCTATATTATCAAAAATACAAAAACGAGCTATTTTAAGAATTGCTTCTAACACCATTTTAACAGCTCATCAAATTGCTGATCGTGCGTGGGTGCTTACAAATATAAAAAACATTATAAGGGTAAATATAAAAACTGCACCTCAAATAAAGAGGAAAAAATTAAACGGTTTCCACCCCTCAGTATGGCCGAATAGGATAAACAGAAGAAGTTTACCCATGACCATGTTCAGTAGAAAGAGGAATGGAGGAAAGTTCTGTTTACAGATGAAAAAAAATTAATTTGAATGGTCCAGATGGCTGGGCTTATTATTATAACGAGCTTTGGAAAGAAGAAAAGGTATTTTTTAAAAGGCAAATAAGAGGAGGTAGTGTGATGATATGGGATGGCATCGGGTATGATCAAAGAACAGATATCGTGATTATTTCTGGCTGAATGAAAAGCAAAGATTATCTGGAATTAATAGAAAAACAGTTAAAAAAATATTTTGAAACAGAACCCAAAGATAATGTTATTTTTCAACACGATAACGTCCCAGTACACACATCGAAATTAGTAAAAGAGTTTTTAAAAAAAGAAAGCATACAGGTAATGGATTGGCCTGCAAGATCCCCAAACTTTAATATTATTGAAAATAACTGGCGACACCTTGCCAGAAACGTGTACAGTGGTAGCCATCAGTTTTCATGCGTAGATGTGTTAAAAAAAAATTCAGTAGGAATGAACCAAAATCCCTCGAACTGATTCACCGCCATTTCGAATCATTTCCCGATCGGACGATTGCTGCATTGGAGAAAGATGGTGCATTCATGGGTTACTAATTGCTTAATAAATACCATTATGAAAGCTATTATTGTATTACAACTTAATAAATTTATTTAATATTTATAACTGTGCTATCATTTTGTCCCACCTAAAATACAATATTATTTGTTTATTCATTGTTCACCTATTGGACAAAGTACAACTAAGTTTAAGTAATAGGAGCTATATATGGTAAAAAAAAAATTAAAAATAATAACAATGCTTAAAGCTTAACAAACGAAAAAAACCCAGAGTGGGCTATCTTTTTTTCCCGGAGCTTATTTTGATTAATTATTAAATTGTTATAATATTCATTCATATTATACTAATAACTGATGTTACATGAATCAAATAACGATCTGGAAGATTTTAATTATTCACAGAAAAACTCAGGTTTGCACTTACAAAGATTAATTTTCAAAAAAATAGTTACTAAAGTTTTATTTTGATTTTTAATGCTCTTGCATTCAACATTCGATTGTGAGAGTTTAAGTAACTAGTAAGCTTAATAGTTAACAAATAAAAAATAAATGTAACAGATGATCATGTGATATGGACGGAATAGAAATTCATATTGCTTCCGCACTACCAAAGATAGGGAAGCTTTGTATTCATGCAGAAAATCAATAACATTTTGTCCTCAGAATAAAAAATTTCCATTCGCGTTTGCTTTAAACATCAAGTAACAAATTTGATTCCGTATCTGTTTGTAGTCAAATCCATGTGATGTAAAGTGACCCAATATCAATTTTGTCAAATTTCATCAACTAATTTCGCTTTTGAATGTATTTTTCTTGACTCACTATTTCAAAAACGGCTCGTACCGTATATTTTATTGTAACAACAAATCATTTACCATGAAATATATGTAATTATGTACCCAACAGAAATAGTGAGGAAGCTATACTGATATACTTGGCAGTCTTTTTTTTAAATTTTATTTTAATGTAGGTTTCTCCTTTTTAATTTTTGAACTATTTTGTCTGAAATGTCAGTAGTTTTCATACTATGAGTTAATCTCTATAAACGTTCATATTTTCGATCACGGAGCACATAGATTTCAGATAGTTGAATTTCTTGAATATTAATTATATTTAAAAAAAATAAACTTTTTTTCAGTATTACTTTAAATAAAATACATTTTATTTTCAGTATTACAATGCCTGGGTAAGCCTAGCAGGAACGTTGTTGTGTATAGCTGTTATGTTTCTCATTTCATGGTGGACTGCTCTAGCAACTTTTTTTGTAGTCGTCACCCTTTATTTATATGTTTCATACCGGAAACCAGGTATTATTTTATTTTATTGGAACCAATTAGAGTAGTTTTTATGTACTTATTCTTTATTATGTTTTAAATATAAATTGAATAAGATGTTCTCAGTATAACTTGGTTATTAGTTACATAAATATTTTTGTTTAACATATTCTAGAAATTATTTAGTATACTTTTTAATCACATAATAAAAATAAATCATTTTAACTTTTAGTTATAAATTTAAACTAGCTGTGCCCCACAGTTCTACCCACATTAAATTTGGATTAAACCCTAAAATACAAAATAAAATTTAAAAAAAACCTATAATATGTTGTTTAGTATCATTTATTGCAGAAAATTTCAAGGAATATAATAAAAACGACAATAAATGTTTATATATGGTAATAATGTTTCCTTAAATTAGTTTCACGTTTTCACACTTTTCCACTCTTGTCCTACCATTTTATTTACCATTATTCTCAATAAAAACTTTGGTTTAGTGTTTGGAAAGCTACTTAAAAAATTTGGTTTAATATTTGGAAAGCTGCTTTAAAAAAATTAAAAAGGTTTCATTAAAATCCAATCTCTGGTTAAAACATAAATACGTTCCATTTTGAAAAGAGAAATGATACTTATCAACTTATTTATATAAATTTAATCTATTTAATTCTATTTTTATTTAGATAATAAGCAATGTACAGGATCAAGATTGAACCTGAGGAGTAAAATTACCTCGATAAATCCTGTTTTAGAACATATAGCCCATATTATTTGGTTTAACAATGAAAATAAGAAAACATTTTCTTATTAAAAAATTCTACCAGTTTATATTATAATCTAACATTTCGACTGGATTGGTAAAATTTGGATTTCTTATTCACTATGTCATTCATGAATTCTTTTAATCAGATGTCCTCCATTTCTGTAAGTAAATGGATTATTAACTATTTTATAGAAGTGAACTGGGGATCGAGTACGCAAGCTCAAGCTTACTACTTTGCACTTAGATCTGCCTTAGAATTGAACAAAGTAGCTGAACATGTAAAGAACTACAGACCGCAAGTTCTTGTTCTCTCTGGACAACCAAGTGCAAGACCTGCTCTGATTGATTTCGCCAATTTAATAACAAAAGGAAAGTCACTTCTTATATGTACTCAGTTCATCAAGGTTAGTAAGTAATTTTCATGGAAAATGCAAAATTTCTCATAAAAATCATAGTGAAATTTAACTTAATTCAGCGACTTAATTACCTTCCTAAATCCATAATGTTTTGCTTATTAACCTCTTGTGGATCAAGATCCTCTATGTGTTCCATGACTTTCTCGTTTCCCCTAGATTTAAGAGTTCTTCGAAATACTCTTTCCATAAAATTTCTTTTAAATGAAGTTGGTTAAATATTTTTTTCTCACATTTACATGTTTCTTGCTTTAAAATCAACCTCTTCTGTCTTTATGCCAACTTTAAATTCATCATGGATAATAAGATAGTTGGGAAATCAGTCAGTAATTTTTTTTATTATAGAAGCCAATGTTTCGACCCAAAACATTTGGGCCTACTTTAGGGCTAAAATTTAATCGGAGATAGCAGACATCTAGATGGGCCTACTTTAGGGCTAAAATTAAATATGAGGTAATAGAGATCTAGATAAGTGCACATTACAAAATAGAAGTAAAAAAGTAAAATTAAAGATAAATTAGGTGATGAGGATGTATCTAATAATAGAGATACAAATAATAATAAAGTAAACCATACAGCAATAATTAAATAAGTAGTAGTAATAATGTAGTATGAACCTAATAATAAAGTAAATTGCAATAATATAGTAAATAATATACTTTATTATTACTTGTACATCTATTATTACTTATATCCTTATCATGTATTTAGTGTTTAATTTTACTTCTATTATTTCTCTTTTTTTCTTTTTGTTATTTACTTCTTGTTATCTCTGATTTAATTTTAGCTCTGGAGATTGCCCACATGTTTGGGTCAAAATGTTGTATTATATAATAAAAAATATTATTTATCTTTATTCATGCTATGTCTCGTACTGTCAATTATCTATCATCTATAACAATGGAATTCACATGCATTACTGGCTTGGAAATTGTTTTGTTTACTCTTCGTGATTTGCCATACCTACCAGCTGTCAGTTTTATCTAGGCAAAGAAATTTATTCATACTATTTTTTCATAGATTTCTGTCCACCATTTTTTAGGATTTTCATTTTTCCAATGCCCTCAACATATCTGAAATGGATTATAATTTTTTTTTTTAATCATATTAATTAAATTGGTTTTCAACATTAAAACTTTGATTCATATTATTAGCTTGCACTTATTTTTATATCATTCGGCTTACCTATTGTTTCACGGTTGCCATTGATATATTATTTACTGAAAAAAGCTTCCATTATTTCTTTTTTGCAATTATTTAAATTTTTTCAGGGAATGCATTCAAAACGAGTCCATGAAGCTCTATGCGATAAAGCTCAGCATTGGTTTGAACAGCATAAGGTAAGTTTAATGGATTTATATAAATTTGTTTTATTATTAATTTAAAAGTAGCTATTTTTTCATGTCACATCACAATACATAATTGACCAAACATAGATATTGTTGTTATCTTAAAATTTAGACATCATCCATAGTTCTTGTAATTTTTTTATAAATATAAATAATTTATAAGATCAAGAAAATTATTGCAAGTATTGAATATTTGCTATTTTCTCGACTTCGTTCACATATTCTTCATTTTATTACAATAATATATTTAGTACGAGTACCCAGCATTTGTTGTAATGCCACTGAAATAAAGAAAGTGTTTGTGCTTTAATTCTTTTTATCAAAGTGCTTTTGGACACCCAATATTTTTTGTTTTTCTGTCTGGTTTGTGTACACAAATGAATCAGAAGCTTTTTCAACGAGTGAGCAAGCTACAGACAACTGTCCTTATGAGAAGCATGGACTTTTAGAAATTTAGTCCACACACTTGTAGCGATTGCCCAGAATTTGTAGTGAAGTTTGAATTTGAATGGTATATCTCTTGGAATTATTGGGATGTGTGGCAACAGTATATTTCGAAAGTAATTTATATCACGACAACATAAAAGCTATTTTATTATTAGATTTATTTTTGTCTTCTTTCTCATAATTTCTCAGGAAGTTCCTGTAATTATTTTATTAAAGGGCGAAATATAACTTCCAGTTGCAATCTACTTCTTTATTCTTTTAACGTTTCGGGGAAATATTTCCGCATCATCAGAACTTTCTCCACTCTACTGTTTATTCCTTTCCCACTGTCCATAATTAAAATTTCTACATATATTTTTTTACATATTGCTGGGAGTCTAAAAACTACTGACGCTAATAGGGCTAATTTCTCTCCAACAGAAATATTAAACTTTTATTGTATTAATGCTTGTTTTTTTTAATTTTGTATAATTGGATTTTTTATTTAATGTTTTATATTTAGTAAACTTATCAATACATCAATCAAAACAATACATAAAAACAGTCAAATACATCAATTTTAAAACTTAGATTAACTTATAATATTTACTACCATCAGATTGTACTCCTGTTTTTTTTGTTTGTTTTTTAAGATGAAGGCTTTTTTCGTCCTTGGTGAAAATGCTGTGGAAGAGACAAATGTTGCAAAAGCATTAATGAGACTCTCTGGTCTTGGGAAGTTAAGGCCAAATATGATATTAATGGGTTATAAATGTGATTGGGCTACCTGCCCGAGGGTTGAATTGGACCAGTATTTTGCCATTCTGCAGTAAGTCTTAAAAAAATTGTAGTTTTTACAATATTAAATCATAAAAATTTATTATTAATGAATGAATTCCAATATTAAACAGATTTCTTTAAAGTAGTATATGCATTTTAAAGTAAAGCATACATCAAATTGACATGACCTATTATAGTTTATTGCAGTTCCCAGATGGTGGTACATAAGAAACGTTCTAGATTATACGTTAATAAACAAACAAAAGTCTTGGATAAAATCATCTTTTTAACACCTTCAATGAGGGATAACAATTTTATTTTAAATACTATTGAATGTACGTACCAATCATAAGAAAAATAAACACGATCCTCAATTAATAAAAATGATGCAGGATAGTTACTGTAGTAAAGACAAAAGCACTCAGTGTTGAAGAGGGCTTATTAAGAATCAAGTTGAGCTCCATCAAACCTAACATTGATGCTCTGATCGTAAATAAACAACAGCATGCTTCCAACAGAAAAATATAGGTGCTTTTCTTCACAATTTCTAAGTTTCTTACTTTTGATAGATACACTTTTATTTGGAGAATTTTTGTTATATGAATCTTACTGTTGCTGTTGTTATGTGAAATTGATAAACTTTTGATTTTGAATTTTTGAACTTTATTTTTAATTTATTATTTTCTAAAGCAAATTTACTGAAATATATTTGTTTTATTTGTTAAATAAATTTTTTTAAATTAGTTTGTATTTTATTATGAAGACGAATCTTTAATACTAATATCATAAGATGAGATACTGATACGCCCAGTGATCTGAAAAGTGGAAGTGGTACATAAAGTCTGGGAACCTCTGGTTTATTTTACCAAATAATCTTTTTTAAACAATATTTTAATACATAACTAATTAAAAAATACACTTTAAAAAATTTCCACATTATATAATAAATTCATATTTTGGGTCTTAAAAGAAAAAATGAACGTGAACGTGAACGTGTAAAAGAAAAAATATAAAAATTTTACCCGATTAATATTTTTAAATTGTGTAACAAATATATATATATGGACACTTATTCATTCATTCCAATAAAGAATTAAAGTTGTCCTTTATAACTTTGCAGTGTTGCTCTAGACAGCTACATGGCAGTAGGCATTCTACGGATGACTGAAGGTCTTGATTATTCATCTATGATTGATGGTGAGGATCCTACTTTGAGTCCAGTATTGGAAAGGAAATGTGAAATTAAAATTTCTCGGAATATATCTGAAGGCCAGCTGTCTTTAGGTAGGCAAATGAAGGGTACTGGAGAAAAACAGTGTAATTCCATTTTTTTTTCGATTCTGTGATTTTGGCACAATATTATAGCTCTATGAAAGATGAATTGAATAGTTTCTACTCGTTAAGGAGAAAACTGTCTAAATGCCTAATTTTTAAACAGAAAAGAAAAGCAGGCCAGGAGAAAAACGACATAATATAATAATTTAATTTCGTTCTCACAAAAAAATTTGGAGAAAGGAGTTATACTCCTTTATTCTTACTTTCTATCTCTGTCTTAACTTTTTTCACTCTATCCCAATTTACTTTTATTCTTCCCTGCTAACTGTTGTCCCTAGTTACTCATAAATATTCAACAGGTAAGTACCACATTACAGGTTAAAGTTATCTCATTCTCATCCATTCCTCTCAACTTGAATTCTCCATACCTTTTATCTGTTGTCATCTATATTTTTGTTGAGTGTCTGGCACCAATACATCATCAGCATATGTAAACAGCCTGCATTAGGAATGGCATGAGGCTTCAATAGCCCACAAGTGCTCTTCGTTTTCTTTTCTTGTAGTCTTTCTACATCTTATCCTTAAAAAGAATGGGCTAAAACTCTCTCCCTGCTTAACGTCCTTATAGAACCTAAAAGGTCATTTAGCCTAACAATACCTTTTCGCTCCAGAGCTACTGACTTGATGGCACTCATGAGGTTTTCAAGTATCCTTTTGTTTAACAGAGCATTCATGTTTTCTGTTCAGAATCAAAGGCTGACCCCATCATATCTATAAATGCTATGAATGCATTTCTCCCCCAGTTCCATGCATTCTCTATTATTGTACACAAAGCAAATATGTGATCCTGAGCCAGCCTGTTTGCTCTTAAAGCTGCTTGTTCTTCTGCAAGATTTCTTCTTGATTTTCTCTTAAGGGCAAAGGTGTGCTACGTTTTTTTAAAAAAACATCAGATTATTATTAGCGAAGATATAGCAAACAATTATTGTATAGGACTTTGCAGCCAAAGTTGTAAGTAAAGTCGGGTGAGTGGACATACCAGATATTTTTTCAGGCAGACATTTTGAAATGCTCTCCATCTCCTCTCCCACAAGTTTAATGAACTCTGGTGCGATTGCACCTATGCGATGTATTTTACCCATTTTACCCATTCTAAAAAAGGAACAAATTGTTCTTCTCAATTTTCCTGAATTTGAATTACCAAACCCGTAAAAAACAAAACATATTCTTTAATTATGTATACAAAATGAGTTGATATGCTGTATGTGTCAATCAAATATTATTAATATTGAAAAATGTTAATATTTTAACAGATGATGCGTGTAGTGAAAGCAGTTTATCCTGTGAATCGATCAAGGGTGAAGAATTAGCAACTACTGTTCCTAATGAGAATAGTTTAAGTGGAAAAGATACAAGTGATTTATATTGTGGAGCCAAAGGTCAGCCGCTTTCGACTCACCACCTTGCAGCAATAACATACTTCAGAAGAAAGCAACAAAAAGGATTCATTGATGTTTGGTGGCTATATGATGATGGCGGCATGTATTTTTAAAAATTGCATTATAAAATATCTATAACCTTATGTTTTTCTAATATTTTGTTCAATATTCCAATTTTTAGAATTAGTTTTACCAAATTCTTAATGAATACAAGATTCAGGGTTCTCAGCGTCTTCATGATTTTAGATAACTAAAATAATTAATGAATATGAAAAAATGCATAAATATATTATTTTTTTAGTTAAGTGAAGGAAAGAGATGCGCTTAATTAATAAAATTTATCAAATTGGTAAATGGTGAACAAAATTTTACTCTATAATTTTTCCATAGAGTGAACAATAATTAAAAGTAAAAATATTCAATTAAAACATGTATAATAAATCTGAGAAAAAACAACAATTAATTTAAACTATTTTTCTTCTTCTTATTATTATTCTTATCCTCTTCTACCGTAGTTCAGTGTTGAGGATCCCGTTTATATAGTCCGATCCATGCATCTCGGTCCTGGACCAGCTGACGTCACCTGCTCCTGTTCATGCCTCTTTTCTCAAAAGCTGTGCTGACGTCGCCTTCCCATGTGTTTCTGGGCCTTCCTCTTGCTCTTCTTCCTTCCACTCTTGCCTCCTCATACACTGTTTTGGCTAATCTTTCCTCCTGCATTCTTTTGACATAGCCAAACCAGCGTAACCTGTTTTTTTCTATTATATCTTCAGCTGGATTTACTCCGATAATACTTCTTATTATGGTGTTTCTGATTTTGGCCCTCCTCGTTTTTCCCTCTATTCTCCTCAGGAAGCGCATCTCCACTATTTGGAGTTGGCTTTGGTGCTTTGAGGTAGTAGTCCAGGATTCACTGGCGTAGGTCAGGATGGGGATGAATGTGTTTTTGAACACCGCTTTCTTCACCTTTTAGACACTTCTCTCTTTCCCAGAAAGCCTGTCCTAAGTGAGTGGAAGCACTTGGTGGCCAGTTTTACTCTCTCCCAGATTTCTCCATCTATCCAGAGTTCTCATTCAGATGGGCCCCCAGATACTTGAATTCTCTGACATGCTCCAGTTCTTCCTCCTCGATCAAAGTACCTGACCACTCCTCTCCTCTCCCTATCCTCATTTTTGTTTTGTTGCTGTTTATTTCCATGTTTAGCAGCTGTAGTTCTTCCTGCAGGACTCGGGGATTGTGTTGGAGGTTTTTCCAATATTCCCGAATACAACGATATCGTCAGCATACGCTAGAAGGGTGAGATTAACTGGTCTCAATTCTCTGTGGCCAAGCCTATAAGGCCTCATTTTCATTTTAGCTCTCTTCAGTGCCATGTTGAGCACCATTACGAATAATAATGGGCAAAGGCTGCAGCTCTGTTTTATTCCTTGGCTGCTCTGAAGCTCTTCTGAAGTGTGATTATTAGCTCTCAGCACATTTCTTTGCTTCTTATGTAGACTAAGAATGGTCCTCAATAGTTCTGGATCTACTTCCTGCTCATTGCGTGCTTTTGTGATTTCTGTTTCTCTGACCCTATTGAATGCCTGGGTTAGGTCTACAAAACAGGTATACGCTTCTCGGTTCTTTTCTCAGACCTTTTCGGAGAGCTGTCTTATAACGAAGATCAGGTCTTGGGTGCTTCTTTGTGGCCTAAAACCATATTGTTCTTCTTCTAAGGCCCTCTCTATGAATCCTCTTAATCTTTTCTCTAGAATTTTAGAGTACATCTTACAAGGTAAGATTTATCAAATAAGGTAAGATCTTACAAGGTAAACTGAGCAGTGAGATGCCTCGATGGTTTAGGCAGTTCCTATAGTCTCCTTTTCTCGTGTATCAGTATTATGACTGATATCTCCCAGTCCTTGGGAACTTCTTTTGTTTTCCACACTAAGTTCAGTAGGCTAGAAATATTTCTATATAATATTTATATTATATTAATATTTAATATAATATAATATATAAATATTTCTCTAGCAATGCCAAATGCTTTGTGTATACCATGCCACATATTGAGATAGATGTTTTTTCCGTATATAACATAAAAACAAATTGAACAAAATAAAAACACATATAAACAAGTTCGAAGTTATGCTTCATTTGGAAATTTCGTCATTGCATGACCGAAGTCAAAGAGCTAAGATAAAGTAAATGGATCTCCATTAAGTAAAGATGAAGAAGTTGGTAAAAACTAGTTATTCCTCCTGTATGAAATCAAACTTGCAACTATAGCATAACCAGCATTCCTGGTTTGTCGCTTTTCCATTTAAAATATCTTGCTTTTAAATTATTTCAGGTCTAACTCTGCTAATACCACATATATTAAGCACAAGATCTCAATATTCTGAATGCAAATTACGTATCTTCTCCTTGGCCAATAGAAGAAATGAGCTTGACCGAGCACATAGAAAGTAAGAAATCTCAAAATTTGTTATTATATTTAACTTAGCTATATAAAACTTTTATTTTCTGTACTGAGTTATTGATTACAATTAATATCCATTTATATTTCTGTTATTACAGTTGAATCACGATATTTCATATCCCAGTAATTTGTAAATCCCGAGAAATAATCCCTTTAATTCGTATAAAAACAAAGATAACTGGTATTGTTTTTATGAGAGGGAGTAAGGAGAGTAAGAGATAATTGTTTCTATGAATTTCGTTTGTTTACAATCTTTATTTCTATTCAAGGCCTTTCTTTCCATCGAATGTGATCTTCGTTTCAGTTCAATTTTGATAATGCCTCCAAAAAGGTACGACAATTTTTTCCATCAAGGAAATCATTAAAGCCATAGGTAGCCGTTTGGGACAAAATCGCTGATGTGATTTGTACATTTATAATGTTCCTTCAACGACGATAACATCCATTTTGAAAAACAAGAAAAGAATCACGCCAGCTAACTTCGGACAGCTAACTAAAGCTCTGGTGAGTAGCTATAACTAGAAAAGCATTTAAAAAAATGGTTAGCTCTAACACGGAATTCCTACGTACAAACTTTTGAATAGGTGTAAAAAAAGGCAATATGAAATAAAGTATAAATCAATTGAGATTGTGTATGGTATTTTACCTTTATCCAATGGAAATTAATTAAAAACAGTATCTAAAAGCAGTATGAAATTAAAAGAAGATGGTAGGGAATGTATGAGTAGCTATAGTTTATTGTGAGCAAAAACAAGTGTTGAGAGAAATAATCAATTCTTATGAGCCCCATTCTTAATAGACATACGAACTTATACATATCAATAAAATTTTGTATTAATCTTGTTAGTTATTTTTTACTCCAGGTTGTTGGTAATCCCCATAATTTGAACATCTGCATAATTCATGTTTAATCCTCTGTTCCTTGACAGTACGAATTATTGGGATTCTACTGTGTTATGCAAATTGAATTTGACTCTGATCTTAATAGAGTTTTAGTTGTTTTTTTAATAATACTATACCTACAGATAATAATCATTTAATAACTTTTTACAGTTTGGCAGCATTACTTTCTAAATTTCGTATAGACTACAGTGATCTCAAAATCATTCCAGATATATCAAAAAAAGCGAAAAATGAAACAGTTAAAGAATTTGAAGCTATGGTGAAAAATTTTAGGCAAGGTTCTTCCGAACAAGGTATCATATTGGTATTATGATTATATAATGGAGTAACGGAAAGAATAAATTTCATAATTAAACATAAATTTTTAGGTGAAGAAAATGGATTGGGTATCACTGATGCAGAACTTTCCTTACTAGCCGAGAAAACAAATAGGCATATGAGGCTGAGAGAGCTTTTGTTCGAATATTCAAAAGATTCAACTTTTCTTGTCGTGTACGTTAACATCACAAATTTTATCAAATGAGTTTATTTATGAGCAGACTGAAATTTTGTTTTTATATTTTTTTACAAAGGGTCTTTAGTTCTTAAGCATTAAAATCATAGAATAATCTGTTTATCCAGTGAATTGTAAGTTTTTATGTACCCATCACCCATACAAATACATATTGAAGATGCCCAATATTTTAAATTAGACAGTGTAACTCTACAACCCAAAATATAATAATGTTTAACTTTATGGTATAACAAATTTTAATGTAATAAAGAAGTGAAATCAGATGGTTCCAGACATTCAATCTTAATGAAACATGTTTTTGTTAATCACTTGCTAGACATTTTGAAAACATCACCATGGGTATGTGTTTTCATAGTTCACAGGAAAAAAAAAAATGAATCACAATACTTAAGTGATCTCCAAGATATATATACATTGCTAACAACGTTAAATTTTAATGCATAATGTAAGTATTTTTTTTCTTAATTGTCATTATGAGAAATTAATTCTACAATGCAATGAATTGTGTAAATGACTTATGAGATAATATTTCACACTTATCTGACGGTCTTTAATTGTTCATCCTTTTAAATGATTTTCAAATTATTTAAATATTTATATTTTGAAAAAAGAGTCTCTCTTATTATATTTTTTTTTTTACTGGGCAGCTCCCTTTCTGATGAGAAGAAAATTCATACCATTTTTATCTAGATTGCATACTAATAAAAATAAGGACGTTCTTACATCATTTGAGGAGCTTCCTATCAAAAATGAACATCTTCATGTCCACTTTTGTTTGCAAAGTGATATTAAAAACTAATTTTTCCACTATACAAACAAAGCTTTATTTTTGTTTGAAAAAACAAACTTTCCGTTTATTTTTCTTTGGGGAAAACACATTTGACAGCAGCTAAGATAGCATTCAGTTCCGCTTTGGGATACTTACTAGAACTTAACAAAATCTGTTGAGTCAGAAGTGATGTCCACTTTTGATAGAAATTTCCTCATATAAGATGCAAGTCATGATTAAATTTAGTTGCTTATTTGTATTATTTGATTTTTATTAGATATAATTTTAATTTTCTTAAAAATTATTTTTCCAGACTTTGAATGTGTATTTTCAAACTCCAGCCGTTTGGAACTTCATTTGCTGAGGAGACCATTGTCTCTACAAGCAGCACCCTGTTTCATAATAAAGTACAAGTTGCTATGCCTATGACGCACTATAAAATATTAAAACACAATAACATTTAAAATAGTTGTATTCAAAATAGCAAATTAAAAAAAAAAATGAATAAACTTATTATAATATAATGATGCTACGTAACCTATAACCTCTAAAAACAAATCTTTCCACTAGTACTTTTATTACTTGTACTTGTACTTTATTATGAAATAGGGCCAAGATGTACCTACAAACACTTCTCGTGAAAAATCTGGGGAACTTGGTAAAAATCGGGTAGGAATGTTCACGCATACATCTCTCATTGTGTTACACCAAGAGAGACGCATGTATGACATTCCTACCTGATTTTTCATGAGGTGTCTGTAGGAACATCAGGACCCTATTTCATAATAAAGTACAAGTGCAAGTAGACCTATGATTTACTACGCATATGACACACTGAAATGCTGAAACAAGATTAAATTTCACAGTGAGTCATGTGCGTAGTAAGTCATAGGTCTTCTTACACTTATACTTTATTATGAAATAAGGCCCTGCTCATAGGTACAATGGTCTCTCCTACCTATTCACAAATATTTATATTTGTATGATTTATCTAATAAATAAATTCAAATTTAATAACTAAATTTTACTTCAAATTTCTAGAACACTACCAATGCCACGAAAAGGCACTGTCTCAGCGCCCCTCTATATGGCCTGGCTGGAGCTTATTACTGCAGGGATGCCTCCATGTCTAATACTCAGAGGAAACCAACAATCAGTTCTGACTTATTATTCATAGCAATATATTTTTCTTAAGATTTGTTTTAAATACAGACTTAATCTGTTCCATTCCATTGTACATGATGAAAATAAATATTATCTGTTATTTATTTCCTTTAATAAAATTTCTGAAAATTAATTAAATTTTTAATAGACCAATAGTTAGTGGTATTTTTTCTCCCTATTAATACTTTATCTAGGACAAGGATTCCTAAGTCTATTAATAGAGTCTTGGCTGATAAATAAAATCACTGGCAAAATTTAAAAGCATTAATTAAATTCCTGTCGTAATAAAATATAAAAGTAGCAGAAATATCCAGCACTATTTATTTTGTTAAATAATCCAACTTAGATTAAATAACACATAAAACAAATTAATTACTAGGGTAAATGAATTTTAAAATCATTTATTATTTTATAAATGCTCTTTGCCTTAGAGGCATACTAAATGTATGATAATAATAATAAAATTTACATATTGATTGAAGTTGAAAAAAGTTTAAGTATTAAAGTGAAAAGAATTAAGTTACTACAAAAAAAAATATAACCAAAACAAAACTGAATCAAACAAATAAATAAACTAAATAAAGGCTACAAGAAATTACCTATGCTGCCCATCTATATAGATTTTTAATTTAGAAAGCAAATTTTATTCTGATTCAGGCCATTGTCCATTTTTGAGAATTATTCTTTGGATTTGTCCGTCTTCTTCGCATAAGTCTATTTGTATAATGTTGAATCGTTTGAGATATTGTTTTGTGCTATCATGTTCTGTCAGTAGTTGCGTTAGTTGTAATCATTTCTGTGTATAGTTCTGAAATTGTGTAATGTAATATGGGGTATAAATCTATGTAAGCTTGGTGATTTGGTAGGGGTCACCCACATCTGATCCCATCTTTTAACCTTTAACCATCTTTTGCCGCTTCTTTAGCAAGGCATTCAGTACACTCAACCCCTGAGTGTGCCTTTACCATATACATATATATATATATATATATATATATATATATATATATATGTAATAAATTGGGTATATTTAAAAAATGTTATCCAAGAATATCAAATTAATCTCCTTGGTTTTATGAAGTAATGCATGTTTTTGTCAATTTCAACACACATATAAAATTAATTAAATGAAAAATCCAAAAATTATTTCAACATACTACTATAATTTATAAACACTACATAATATATTATGCTATATTAATATATCTTAAGCTAGTATAATTTATCAAACATGACAAATATATACTAATGAGCAAAAAAGAATAAATATTTATATATCATAATTAGACAACAGAAAAAAGATTGCTATCCAATAGGAAACATTTTACTTTATTAATAATTACTTTATCTGATAAGGTAGTAATCCATCTAGAGAAAAAATTTGTTTCATATTATGGTTATAACATTACTCCGTTATTAGAAGAAAGAAACAGCAGTTTTAACTTCCTAGAAAATGCAGAATTTTACTAACTGAACTGAAGTGTTTGGCATTCCCTATGGCCTAAACCAACTCCATTGAACAACACAACTGATGTGTATACACTAGGCAACTCCTGGTGGAGATTCCAGCTTGGAATCGAATCCTTGTCCCTGAATGAGAAGTCGATTGATTTCCGTATTATTTACTCTATGCCAGAGTAGCACTTCTATACAAACCACACAATTGTTTTAGTAACCAGGTGTACCCAACAGTCAAGAACATTGTTCTATTTAAACATACCTACCTCCGTCATTAAGGAAGCCATTGCCAAATCAACAGGAGCAACACCGGAAGATAATAGTAGGCTTTGATATGAATTGAGATAGCAGGGCTACCCTAAAAAGTGTCTTGGGCACTTTAGATTGGTTTATTTTTGGGAATGGAGAATTCTCTAAACATTTCCTTTTCCAGTTCTCTTATTAGTCTACTCACTAGCTCCTTTGTTATTATTGTTAAGAAATTTATAATTCTAATAGTAGCCAAAGTTAACTTCTGCAGATAGGAGATCTAAAGAAATTAATACAAATTCTGAAATCTATTAAGAACTAAAAAATGGAGAATGAGTGACTTTTTATATCTTTTCAATACTATTACGAAGTTTGTTTCTATAAAGTCTGCTTTTTAGTAACAATATTTTTTATTATTTGGGGTTTAAAGTTTAAGTCTCTAAAAGTTTAAAGTCCTCTAATTAAGGCAGAAAGAACTGGTTCTCCTACAGGGTTACCCACCTGTTCAAGCCAGAGTGTGGAGGTCGAGATTCATTTTGTGGGTTCACTAAGAAATAAATTTCAACTCGTCCAGGCCAGATTTGAACCGGTGGCACTTCAGACTTGAAGTTGCTAATGTGACGCTTTAAAACTCTCGGCCACCAGGGCCTCAATAACAACTGCATAAAAAAATACACTAATTAAGTTCCAAGTATTAAAAAAAGTACCAATGTACTTTGTGCAGCATTCTCTTACCCTGCTTACCAGCTACTAATGGAATTCTTACAAATCAAAAACATAAAATGAACATGTGTTTCCAATTCTAGTGAGTGTGGTAACATGACCTACAACACTAAAAGGTTTGAACTCCAAGTAAAATATCACTTATTCTTTTAAGTGGCTGAACTGCTTCTTTTCTTTATGAAACATCTATTTGATTTGAATGTGTGTGTCATTGTCTATAAACACCTCAACATCATAACAAATTACATTACATTTTTTAAGGGTACATTAGCATTTACTGTTTTCACACGAAAATTCTCACTCTAGCTAATGGATTATTTATAAACTAAAAAACGATAAATAAAAATATAATAACGTAAATTAATAAATAATAATGTTTAAAATTTGTGCACTACCGCTATGAAGCGTGAATGCAACTTTTTACAACAATGGACTAATTTGAAGATCTTATGACATAGATAACACTATCTGAAATTATTTGAACGGGCCATTCTATTAGTTCTTAATAGTTTTCTGAATTCCACCATAGAAAATTAAGAGAACATGAAGAACATTTGGCCGTTTCTTTGACATAATTTAGTTTAAACCAGGGTTACTAAAACAATAGTAAAAATGAAATAGATCGATGAACATTATACTTACAAACATAAAAAACATTCATCAAAATAAGATTATGAAGATATTATAGGTGTTAAAATTGCATATAATAAATAGGTAGTAACATATTCAACAGAGTGTAAATGAAATAAAATAAAAAATTTGTATTATTTATTCAAGAAAGATTAACATTTGACAAAAAAAGAAATTACTTCATTTTTCAATTTGATCTCTATGACACTGAATACTTAAGGCATTATAATGAATTTTTTACAAATTTAAGTGCAAACACCTTAATTTTGTAACAAAACATGAGTCAAATAATAAAGAACGAGTCAAAATCAGTAGAAAAAATAATGTGTAGCACTTCGATTTCAAGTAAAATAATTATATTCACTTAAGGTTATAAAGTATTCAATTATTTAAAAAAAAAATCGCTCATACAGTATTCAAACGATAATATAGATATAACAAGTCTTCACAAACTATTTTTTGTGAGATCTTCTCTTAGTAGTTTTCTTTGGTCCAGTGACAAAACACCAATCCACTTGTATTGTTTGGCCCAGTATTTCAGTACCATCCAATGCTTCCTTGGCTGAAAGTGCTTCTTTATAAAGATTATATTCAATAAGGGCATAGCCTTTGAGAAATCCAGTTCTCCTGTCAAGGTTTAAATGTATATTTTTTATTTCACCAAATTCTGAAAATTTTTCAATCAAATCTTCTTCCTGTGCTTCTTCATTAATTGATGTAACAAACAATATCCAACCTTCTACAGACCTCTGTGGTCCTGGGTCTCTATCATCTTCATCCTCTATACCTTCATATTCCAATTCTTCTCTGTGTATTTTGTCATCAAAACCTCGACCTTTGCGTTTGTTGGCTTTTTCTTTCAACAGAGCTATACCTGCATCACCTTCCTCTTCTCCTTCTTCATCAATCTCGATACCTTCAACATCATCAATTTCAAGAAAGTCTGCCATGGTTGAACTATTTTCTCGTTAGTAAAACTCAATTAAACCACTAATGTAAACAAGCAAGGTTAACTATGCCCTATAACACTACCAACAAACTGAACTAATCGTTACTGCTCAATCGATTTTTTTTTTTTTTTTTTTTGGAAAGAGATAGAATTTCTTCATTTCTATATCTAGATTTTATTTCTCCCTATCCAGGACTACTTAAATTGAAAAACAATTGTTTTTCAAAAATGAACGAAAAAATTGCTTTGGCCATTCTTTTGATGTTTAATCACTATTGGTAAAGGCTAATAGAAACAATGTTTTTATAATTTTTTTTTACGAAAATATATAAAAAATCGTGAAGATTAGATTTATTTCAAATTATCTGACATGTCATGTGACATTTTTTTGGTTACTTTTAGCAACAGTTGTTTGAAAGTAAGAAGTTATTAGGTTATATTTTGTCTAATATATTTTAAAGAAGTTTGTTTTCACCGTCGCAAATTCCGATTGGTTGAAGGATTTAGATCCTTTACAATTTAAGAGAAAACGAGTAGATTACATAAGCAGTTTTGGAGATTTAGTTATTATCAATAACCTATAAGATTATCACAATTGCATTTAGTCTTCGAGGAAACAATCTATATTTTCAAAGTTGTTAGATGAAATCCTTCGACCCGACAGTAAGTTTTCAAGTATGAAATCGTATCATCCTTCTTGTAGAATGTTAAGTTGAAACCACCTTATAGAATGCCATGTTAAATTTGGAGTTCATTAAAACCCATTTCTTGGTTTAAATAACGGTTTTCAGATTTATTATTATTATTATAAATAAAGGCAATTCACGACAAGGTGATGTTTACCAACGCTCAATTATACCGACTTTCAATCACGGATATCAGTTTTAGATTAAAGACCAAAATGATAACGTTGACTTGTTATATTTGTACGCCAGATATAAAATGCCGTAAGTCCAATTTTATTGAATTAGAATTTATTATCGTATTTGTATTATTATCTCAATATTTTACGAATATATGTATCGTAAATAAGCTAAAAGATTAATAAAATATGGAACACTTCAAATATAAAGATCGAACACTATCCGCAACAAGCAATGCAGTGCGATCTGAAACTTCTTATTGCTCTCCTGTAAAATATTGAAAATTTTACTTACTACAGTTTACCTCTGATGTATAATTGAAAAGGTACAATAACGGTTTAGGTCAAATGACTAACTCCGAAGCACACTCCCTTAAGGCCAAACTAGGACCTATGGCACTTTCATCTGTGCAGAAGCGGACTGAGTTGCGTCTTTAATCCTATTTAGCTAGGAACTAAAGGACATGTACTCACCGTAAAATGAAGGTGGGAAATTTTAAATTTGAGAAATTGGAATTAGTCAAGGACTTCAACTTTAATTGATTACAAAATTTTTGTAAAGCCTAATATCGTGCCTACATTCCATTATACATACATATGTACATTTGATGCTCAAGGATATCCAATTTTGTTTATCTTAAATAATAGTCCAGCTAAAATAGTACATGTCGTATTTATCTGATATCAAAATTAAAAAAAATGAAAATATGTAGATAAAAGCTTATTATTTTCATCATAAAAATTTAGAATTTCTTTGGATACACTTATTTTAATAAAACCTTATGATCTGCTAAGATGAGTATTGAGGTCGTGGCAAAAGGACTCACTAAATTGAGCGCTCTTTTATACTAGCATATTTGTTTATTGGAGTTGGAGATTGCTTATATTAATGTTTACAAAAGATATACTTATCTTATAAATTAATTATATAAAATTCTGTTTGAAACCTACATATTAACTTATTCACTTGTGCAGATAGTTTTGTTTCATGATGATATCTGTAGGCTCTCAAGATTTAAAACAATCTCTGATTTTTACGCAACTAAAATGGCTTATAATAAACGTAGACAGTTCGATTCTAACGAAAAATGGATTGAGGAAGATCCTACATGTACACAAGGATCCGATGAAGATATTTTAACTAATGATTATAATCTGTTGACTTTTCAAGATAAAAATGGTAAGCAACTAATAATCCAACAGGATGTTTTATTAAATGGGAAACACTTTCAACAAATACATTTATATCTATTATTGTACACTGAAATTCATGATCCATATTTTTTTGTTTTAATTTGTTGAATATTAAAAAATAAAAAAATATTAATTAATACTCACACATGCAAGAGCATATCAAGCTCAGAACAAAAGGAGGAGGGGTCAATTTTCTAAATTTAATTGCTATCATATAAGGGAGGTGAGGTCCATGATGCCATGTAATAAATTATGGTAACAATCAATGATAAATTATTGCAGTATTGTTATCTTTTTAGCTATATCAGTAACTTCTTCTTCTTATGTGGCGCTACGTCCCGCGTGGGAACGTGGTCTAATGCAGCATTGATCACCAATCATTCCTGTTCTGTGCTGCCGCTTTCCAATTCCGGATCCCAAATATGGATTGGACATTATCAGCCAAACCATCCATCCACCGCAACCTTGGTCTGTCTCTCCTTCGTATGCCACATATTTCTTTCTATAGTACTTTATTAGGAACCTGATCCTCAGGCATTCTCGCGACATGTCCAGCCCATCTGAGACGGCTTACTTTAATGAAGGTTGTAACAGCAACATCCCCATACAGCTCCATTAATACAGCATTAGTCCGCTGTCGCCAGACTCCATCTATATAGATTGCTCCCTTGTCTCTTCGGTATGCGCCTCCCACATATCAGCAGAGCCATCTTCAGATTCCTGGTTCTAGTCAAGCATTCTGTCGCATATGTGAGTGGCTGCCTTACTATAGTTTTATATAGGCGAATCTTTGTAGCTCAAGATACTACTTTACACTTGAAATGCCCAAATAGCCCATAGTAGCATTTGTTTGCGTAGACAATCCTTCGCTGAATCTTCTGGTTCATTCCTTCGATGTCATTCTGGGAATTAATCTGATATCCTAAATAGATAAATTCCTCCACTCGCTGGAAGGAATACGGTCCAATACGTACACAGAGTTCTCCTCCGTAGGGAAGGGGGGTATGTATACACATACTTAGTTTAATCTCGTTAATAATGAGTCCTATTCTTTCAGCATTGCTTTGGAGCCTCAGGAATGCATCACTCATGACATCAAAGGTTCTTCCGATTATATAAATGTCATCAGCAAAGCCAAGGGTCATTGCAGTTTTCTTGAAAATTGAACCTCCGACTTGAATTCTAGATTTCCTTACTGCACACTCAAGGCCAAGTTAAAAAGCAGACACGCGAGGCAATCTCTCTGTCTAAGCCCTTTATGGGTGCAAAAACAGTCTGAGGTCACTGGATACGGACCATACACTTTACCCTCCTCATGGTCATGTGTTTAGGTCGAATGAGCTTCGCAGGAATTCCCATTTCCAACAATCCGCTGTAGGGTTCTTCTCTTATAACATCATAGGCGGCCAATCAATGAAGAGATAATGTATATTTTTACTACACTCCCTGCCTTTTTCCAATGCCAATCCCAGGCAAAAGTCAGGAGCCCCTCAAAAAGAATGTGGGAGAAGATCTTATAAGCAAAAGAGAGCAATGAAATGCCACATGTAATTAGTACATTCTAAGAAATCACCCTTTTTATCTATTGGACATATTATGGTTTTACTCCATTCAATAGGCATTTCCTCCTGTTGCCAGACATCCATAAGTAGGCTGTGCAAATATTTAACTACTTTCTCGCCACCATACTTGAATAGCTCTCCCGGCAATCCATCTCTTCCTGGCGCTTTGCTATTTTTAATTTTTTTTGGATGGCATTTCGGATTTCATCTTCATCTAGAAGTTCACTGTCGCCCTCAGGTAATTGGATATCTGGGTCCTGTTCCATATGATTTCCACCTAGCAATGTGCAATAATGATCCTTCCATCTAATTAGAATACCCGGAATATCTGATATTAGGTTGCTGTTTAAGTCTCTACAAGTACTTGTTCGTAGCTGGAAAAGTTTTCTTCAAACATATACGAGCTGTTAGAATTTTCTCGTTTCATTTTGTTGCCTGTATTCTTCTATGTTGTCAGCTGTTTAGTATGCTATAACCTTTTCTTTTTTCTATGTAATTTCTTTTCAGACCTTCTCTTACTCTTATATTGCTCCAAGGCGGCGTGCAGAATTTTTTGAAATCGCTGCCTCTTGACAACCGAGCTTCATCTCTTCTCCTTTCCTTGTGTCCAAATATTTCATTTGCAACCCCAGCAACTGGTTCTTTGCATGTCACCCAAGTCTGGCTTATGTCTTCAGACTGATCAGATTATCTCATTTTTTCATCCAAGTGATTAGCAAACTGCTTTCTGATTTCAGTATCCATTGATTTTTTACATTATATCAGTAACTTGACATTTTCATCTTATCTTACGTTAACTTCTGATCTATTAGGTGGCGAAACGTCGGAAGAAGAAGCACTGAACAACGTTTTTGTGAAAAGGAGGAATTTGGGAAAGAAAGGAAATCCTATTACTGTTACAATAAATTATGTTTCTTTATCTTTTACTGACCCCGACGCCGTTGTATTTCACTACAATGTTGGTATCGAACCAGAACCGGACCGGCTTCAACTTTGCAGGTATGATAGTTTTAAAATAATTTTTTTTTTCTAGAAATTCTGTTGATTTCCTTTTAAGGCATGATAGATAATAGGAAATGAGGAAAATGGGGATAAGGATAGGTGTAAAGAGCCCGGACAAGCCACTGCCAAGGGTTGACTTTACCTTATTCTGCAGATTAGTGTCAAATGTGAATTTTAAGCTTGCGGAATGTTGCTCTGCCACTGCCGCCTCTAGAATATTATGTTATGTAATTTCACTTGAAGAGTGCAATAATTCATTTATTTTTTAAAATATCTTTATATCATAAATCGAGATATTAATTACAACTTATGATTTTCTAAATAGAGTAGCATACATGATGCTGAAGACTAATAGTGTACTTCTAGTAAACTACTACTGATAATATTTATGAAAATATTAATTACTTGCTGACCTGGCAATGCTTCGCTAGATTTGAGTATATATATATATATATATATATATATATATATATATATATATATATATATATATACATATATATATATATATATATATATATAATATATACTTCCATATATCGAAGATCTCTGTATATCGAACTTTTTTTTAGGATTTTACTACGTTTATTATGACCCTAAATTGTTTTAGTTTTGAATTTTAATTTCAAAATAAAGTATTAACATTTACTTTTAGGGAAGTATTTGAGATAACTGAAGCCGAGAAGTTCCCGGATTCCACTTGTGCTTTTGATGGTAGAAAAAACTTATACTCAAGACAACCAATTTCAGTTTGTGGAAAGGTAAACTTATTGTTAGATGATTTTTTAAAAATATTTTATAAGTTAATGAAAAATGAAAATAGTGCGAATAAAATAAATGTTAATAATCATTTCGTTATGGGCATTTTGGTAATAAAGCACTACCGTTTTGAAAGATCCTGCGGAACTAGTGCGTTCCGCGGATTTTGCAACTACCGGCCTACCAACTCAAACATTCCACTAAAAATAGAACCATGCCGATAGCTTTCATATTACACTTTACTAATCTAATAACCTGTTTTAAAATATTTTAATGATAATATACAAGATTGTAAATAGAATTAATGTAAAAAAGTTGTTAAAAATTGGCTACCATCCGGCAATTGCCAGATCCTCTGGCGAGTTTATATCGTCCCTACCATGTCCAACTATCGATTATGCAAAAATGAGATTTTCATATTTGTCACTTTTAAACACACTAGTTCAGACACGCATTTTGTTAAAGTTTTGAATTTCTAATCTCCAAAAGACTAAATTACTGAGGATTAGCACAATGCGTGCCTCAACTCGAAAGTTTCAAAGTGACGAATTTGATAGTTGGACATGGTAGGAAAGATAAACACCATATAAACCCCGAATTCTTCGGCGAGTTTTGAACTATGCTTTACTGGTCAAAAACAACAACAAGTTAGGCTCTTATAAAGAAAGCGGACGCACTTATATGTCATGATACATTAAACATGAAACTAGCACGGAAAATGGGAAAGGAAGGTTATAATGTTATTTATTTTTGTCTGATATTAATTTTCAGTGAGGAGGGAGATCTATACGTACTTTTTTTTTTAAAATTGGTTCGTCTCTGATTAAACATTTATAGCGAATATTGTAGATCCGTCCACTGGAGGACGGAAGAATTCTGGGCGCTTGCAAAAAGATTCACAGAACCTTGCGTGAATTATTAGAATCATATTTATGCGAATACATGAGGAGAGGCAGGAATAAGGATAAAGATTTATTCCCACCAAATAATTGAAGATATAACCCTCTTTCATCCAATAGAGTCTCTCCAGTGAAAAAATAATTAAATGTTCACATAATTGTAAAAAATAAAACGTCTATATAGAAAATATTGAATGCGACTGCTTTCTGTATAAGACCCGCAAGTTATTACATCTGATGATCATTGCATTATACTCAATACCCATGTTTGAGTTATAAATATATAACTTTTTCACGTGATTACGTTCAGTGGTATTTCAGTTCATAAATCAATATTAAAAACTAAATTGTAGCCAAATTGAATTTCTTATTTGAATCTGTAATACTAATCCCTAAAAATCTAAAGCAAGTCATACAATCATGGTGTAAAATTATTATTTAACAGAATACAAGGATATCGGAATCGGCTAACATATTCTCTGAACAGAACACGTTCAATGCTATAAAACGATTCGCCTGTATAGAGAACTGGCTTCCAACTCTGTTTCAGTATCAAAGTTCATCTTATAAAGAATGCAAGTCTATATCTAGGAAGACATCGGTATGTTTATATATTTTTTTTACTGTAAAATCAATTTATACTTGGAAGTTTATGAAACAATTTAATGCTTCGTACTAATAATTGGTAACTTGTCATAGGTTTTAAATATGGTATCACTCTGGGATGAAGAAATACTGGCCAAAAGGAGCTTTAAGATCTACATTCAACTTAATGAAATCCTGAAATATGACACATTTGATGTTTTGAATGCAATACAAAATTCTTCCGTCTTAAAGAAGGTAGTCGAGGCTATGGAGACAATTGTTGGTGAAAACGCTATAAAAAAGTATTTTTGCTTTTGATTAAATGATTTAACAGGGGAAGAAAGATTATTATTGTTATAAGTCGTGACAAATGTTCATCGAATAACTCGGTGGTTTTCGATATATTAGTATGACCTTAACAAACCGTAAGAGTATATACAGATCATTTGTTAATTTCTCTTACATTCTAATCTATGCTTAGGCATTCAGTCATTAATATAGTCTTATAAGAAATACAATAGGTGGTATATACACACACATAGTTGCGATTTTAAACATCTTACATCGTAAAAGTGTTTGAGATTATTGAATTTTGAATACTTAAACCATATTGCTTAGACATAGCATTACGGAATAGAGAAATACTGTTTCTATTTCTGTTTCTACCAAAGGTTCAGAGACCAACACGCCACATTTTAACTTAACTTAATCGCCGCATTTTCTCCCAACTCATTGGTGGTCAATTTTATGGCCCCAGCTCTCTGATTTGTATAGTCCCTAGGGTGTTGTCCCGGAGTGTGTTGTAAATCAAATTTGGTCTAGGTATGACAGATCAGAAAATAAATTTTCTACTTTATCGGAGTTGAACCTGGAGAATCCAGTTCTTCATCTACTGAGAAGAAAAGGCTAGGTGAACATTACATCATTATTTAATCGATTAATAAATCATTGTGATTTAATTATTTATGATCATTCATAGATAAGTAATATATTCTTTGAATAATTTATTACTAATCATTACAGTTACTTAATGAAATATTAAATAACTTCATTGTTATGGTAATAATTCATGGTGAATGAAGGCAGCAATAATTGCTGAACCATTGTCAGGGTAAATAAGCGAGAGAGTCAGAGGAAATGCTTATCTCATTTAATGGTGTTATGCCCATTAGTTATTACGACTAAAATCAAGATATTCGTTGAAATATAGTCTTTTAGATCAACTATTCAATTAACTTGAAAAACATTAACCACATGCGCACGAAAAACAACAAAACTGTCTAACAGTGATTAGAAGCAATGGCTGTTATTCTATTTGTGCTCGTTATCTTGCGCATCTTTATAAAAGAAAAATCCAATTTCTTTATAGTAGTAAAAATAATATTATATATATATATATATATATATATATATATATATATATATATATATATATATATGAGATTGAGTAAGCCAACAGAAACGGAACACCTTCATTCTGACAGATGCTACCAGCACAGCTTGTGCAGTGACCCACACAAAATGGGCCGCGAGATGGAAAGGGATTGGATTTCGAATTGGAGGGCTACTGTCCGCCATTATCGCCAATTATACACACATTTCTTGTGCAGCAGTTCGGCACTCAAATGGAAGGATTTTTTAAAACAACCAGTTTAGCGTACAAAAGTTAATTTTATTTCCAATTCATGTATGAGTAATTTATTTTCACTGTATCAATAAACTTGTAATAAAGAAAACCATTACTCTTTATTTTCCAAAGGAAAATGACCCCATGTAAAATTATCCCTTTAAACGTCTTCTAGCGAGTTTGAAAACACTGATTCAACCGGAATAGTAAAATCACAAGAAATGAAAGTATATCTACTTCTGACGGGTATTTTACGTCATATTTTTGATTTCGTTAGTAATAAGAATCCCCGTTGCCTATATTAAGGAATCGCCACTGTCCTAATATAGGCGGAGATGCCGAAGTTTCAAATTAAAACAGATAAAATTAAAATAGTTTTCATTTAAGCCAAATGTTTGGTGGGAAACAATCCGCATACAACAAGATTTACAAATATCTGATAACCATTATAAGGATTTTATTAAGAAAAAAAGTAATACTATGTTTGTTATAATCATAGACTAAATTAAAAACATTTTTCAGATGCCAAGAAAGGAAACTGACACAATCTGGAAATATACTTTTTACAAGATATGCGGATCCTGTGGGATATATAATTGGAGGAGTAAATTTACATTTTGGATTCAGACAGACCATTGTCAGAAAGTCACCATTGTTTCACTCTAACTTCTTTATGGCCATTGACATGACCTATGGCTGCTTCTTCGATACCTTGCCTGTGATAGATCTCATATCTCTCATTTGCGAAAAGCCGAAGAGCTTCCTCAGATACAACTCATTGGAACCATGGGAACTACTAGTCGTTAAAAATTATCTAAAGGGTCTCAGAGTCGTCTTCCAGGATCCTGGATATGCTATGACGAACAGAGAGTATACTGTAAGTGACGTTGCTGCCAGTGCAGAGGCGATAAGGTACTAGGTTTAGAATAAACTGATACGAGTACGATGATATTATAATTTAGTATTACTATCCAATTGCTCTAAGTAAGTAAGTAGGACTTTTTACTGATTAAGTACTTTTGTAGCATGATTCATCCCTAAAGCTGTGCCCAATCTGTTCGACTTTCGTTAGGCTCATTGGACCTAACCAGTGTTGGGCAAATTTTATTCAGAAATAAAGTAATAAATAATGAATAACATATTTATTCTTTATTCTATTATTCATTGTGTAAATTGATTAATAATTTTTCAATCGGTAATCAAATAAAAATAATTATTCGGCGAAGCATGACTCGCGTTCCCTTCCTCATTCGTCATGACGGATCGAAAGTCGAACAGTATGGACAAAGCTTGGTAAAAACAATATTCAACCTTCTCTTTCAGAATGATTGTCATCTTCTCATAAGTCATAGGTTAACAACTTAAGGAAGAACCTTATGGGCGGAGAATAGTCCGGGAGGTTACGCTCGAAGAGGGGAATGGCTTCTCCCACTACATAACTTCAAATTTAATTTGTTTAACATTCTTTCAATAACGTGCACTAATTCGTAAGTTGTGTTTTCGAAAACAGAAGGATATTGTTAGACATATGCGCACCAGTGATGGGATATCGATATCGATATTATCGTCGTTTTTCCTTTGATATTCAATATTAAAATATCGATATTTGTTTCCCGAAAATATCGTAATATAGATATTTTATACTTTATATTATCGACAACACAAAAATAATTATAGTTAGAGAAGCCAAAGTCAAATACCCTCCCTTTCCTATCCTACATGTTCGATATCGATATTATCGAAATATCGTAAGTTTTGGTTTTATAATTTTGGATAGGACACATTTTTCTGTACGACGCATCGAGCCGTTTGTTATACATAAAAAAAAAGAGCTCAATGCACCCAAATTTGATTATAGAGAGTTTTATACCACTAGGGATGGGACGTCGATGCCGATATTCTGAATAACGTTATTTTTATGCCAACAATATCGTGATTTCGATATTGTTAACCGATATCGATATTTTGCTTTCGATATCCCATCTCTAATCCGCACTAAAAGATTCTTCCCTAAGTTGTTTACTAAAGTCTAAACAAATGCTGAATTTTGACAAATTATAAGTTTATCACGATCATCAATATATTTAATAAGAACGTTTATTTTTTAAGGCGTGTACTATAATTTGGTTTCGAATACATTAAATATTATCAGAGGGCTTTGACAATCAAAGAATTTATTTATTCAATTTTTATAGATCAATCATTGAATTATTTGATTTTTAGATAAGTAATATGACCGTATTTTCAGTTTCTGCAGATTGAAAAATGGATCTCCAAGTAGTTTCAACAACCATAGCAGATTCTATTCGTTAGGAAAGATCTACGATCTGGAATTTCCTAAAATGCCGTACCTTGTTGTTGGACCCTCTGGTATGATGGTGGGCCTTCCTTCTGAACTATGCACTGTTGCTGATGGACAAATATTCAATAGACAGATTACCAACGCGCAAAAGGAAGCATTGAAAGAACTTTTGTTAGAACTCAAACCTGAACCGAGACAAATAAAAAATGAAATTATCAAAATGGTACATAAATGTTAACTATAATGAAATGTGTTTGCACAAATATCATTATATATAAAGTAATAACATTAGAGAAACAATGAAAGTCGTAAGATTTATAAACTTCAAGAATTTATAGTTTATTTTTAAATTAAACTATTTACTAAATTTTACTTTGGACAGTATACAAGAGGGAGGAGGATCTTTCGTTTTTTTATTTTTATTTTTTATCTAAGATATCTCATGGAAGATCAGAGGCACCTATAAACAATGTGAAGATTACATACAAGTTAAAAAAAAAATTGGATATATATTAAATACCAATCTTAAATATCTTAACATTTATTGCAATTTTTATTGATTTATTAATATCGTAATAATGCCCGATATTTTTGAAACGTAATCTGCGCACCGATCAATATTGAAGATTGTAGGAAGAAAATCATAATTAAATATAAATAATCAAGGAGGAGTTGGTTGGGATTGTGGTCAGTAAAGAAACACACAATAAGAAGTATAATATATACTTCTTTAATATAAGACGACGTTTTAGCCTAATTTGTATATCTTCATCAGGGTTGAATCTACGACAACAGACGAACGATTCAATTAAACTTAGATTAACTTAGCATTATGATTTACCTTGCTGTGTATTTATATCCTGACAGCTTCCCCAACCATATTCTCCTTCATCTACGGTCATCTATATCTCCATTATAACAAAAAAGTAAATATGACGTTATATTAGAGATTATGTAGCTTAGTACAAACTTAAATAAACAAAAAAAAAAATATCTGTAGCCATAAATATATGGTAATCAGGTAATAAATGCTACAATTTTGTAACACTTAATTTATACCAAGGTTTCGGCCCACTTTACAGACCTTATACATAAAAATTTACTATTGAATTAATATTCCCTTCTTTGAATTAACTCTGTTTTTTTTTTCATAGGTTACAGCTCTGGAATTGGAAAACAATGAATTTTTTTCAGAGTTTGACATTCATATTAGTAAAAATTTGATTCAAGCTAATGGAAGAGTATTGAAACCGCCAATATTAGTTTGCAAATCCGCAATGTTTTCAGGAATAAAACAGGTAGATGTAAAAAATAATTACTTTTTCATCTTCTTACTTCTTTTGATTTTAATGGTAGAAATGGTCCCAAGACTAAAGTAGCCTTACGATACAAACATGGGGTGCTCCTCCCAAAATTGGGATTCATTAAATAAAATGCTACTATTTCGGCGATTTCTTCACCAAAATCGTTTCTTGGAATGTTCACTAACACGTCACTTGCTACCCAATTTCATACATAAAGTTTTTCGTTTTTTGTCGTCTCAAACATCGAGGATTTTACCTGAAAATATAAATTTTTATTACAAATAAAAAATAATGTATATACTTTTGTCTTTGGAACTGTTATTTTTGCTTCATATTTGGGATTTCCTCCTTAACAACTCCTTATATGGTAGATTTTGGTCTGCCTAAAAGTTGCTTACCAGTTATTTTTCAAATAAAAAGCTTTTAAAATAAGTAAGCCATACTCCCTCCCCATGCCTAGGATCTCCTATTACGTTGGGCAGCAGGGATGGTTTTTATAATCCTGGGTTTTGGTAGAAAATCCTATTTTTTTTGTCACGTATCTCATTTTATGTCGACTGTTAAAATAACGATGACAATGGAATGAGACACAATGGAAAGAGGATTTCGGCTTAAACAGGAGATAACCCAGTTATCTTTTACTTAGAAAGAAAGTTTAGCTCGTAGAATACAAGGCCATCCATTAGAAAAAGATAAAATAATAAAATATTTGAAACATATTGTACTTACAAGATGTTGTTAGTCGACCAAGGAAAGCAGAGAATGGCAGACACACCATAACTTACTTTCCCTAATACGGTTCAATGGTTACTGGTTGTTAAAACAACAAAAATAGTAGGAGCACGTTAGGCGGGAACTGCCAGTGTTGCCTGGCTAGGAAAAATAATGAACCTACAAGTGTAAAGCAGGAAATTTAAAACTTGGCAAAGTAATGAGAATCGGATTGTGAGACAGAGATAAAATGAAGCATGGATTATAAGCGCATTGCATTAGAGGATTTTCCTTTTCTTACCTAAAAAGGCTTTCAAAACTGGTAAAAATATCATTATGCAAAATATAGTCTAGTCCTGTTATTATCCTTACACAGGCTGTTGAAAGGAAAAAGTTCGATCTCGGATAGGCCAAAGGAATGAGAATTCTGTGGTTTATGGTATATAATATATGTTTAGCGGTTTCGAGATTGAAAAATGAATACAATAGTAGCCTATGACACAGGGAAGGAGGGAGAAGGATTAGGACGCCAAAAGTGGCAAGGTTGTTGTTTGAAGAAGAAATAGAAAAAAATGACACTAAAACTAAAATATAAGTAGTGGTCCAGACAAAATAGGACAGAAAAGGGGAAATGTTTTTGTAGACGAAAATGTTAGTACATCCTAATTTTTTGGATCTATGAATTTGAATCTGAGGTTTTCTGACAGATATTTTGGCCGGGACTTTGGTTTTCCATTTATATCTTGGAAACTATTGTTTTATTCAAACAAGACCGTTCTCTACCAAATCAAAGTAGACAAAATGTTTTACACTTTATATCCATAAAATATTTCTCTACAATCAAGTTTTAAGCCGCTGTAACCCGCTGAAAATGAGACCGAATTCCCAAAAAGTGACAAAAACACGATTTAAGGCTCTTCACTTACGATTTATATAATAACTATCCATGGTTACGCTACTTATGACCATAAATGATATTAAACTTCTTGGAATATGCATAAAAATACATAAAATGCACATTTATATTTGGTGAATCTGAATAAGCAGAGGCCCAATAAATTTATCTTCTTTACCTCTTCGTCGTTGGATTTCAGTAAAAAAAAAAGAAGTCGATCAGAAAGCGATAACGTTCATCATACTCTCTAATGTACACTGTTAACAACCAAACTTTTGTAAAAACATATCATATTCTTACATGCTATAAGTGGCTGTGAGACAATTGCGTCCTCTTCGATCAATATAAATAGATATTTGAGGAAATACTTCCAAAAATCCCGATCTTGCTGCTATTTTGAGTGTTTTGCAAAAATTATAGGTTACTTACCAGAGCATAGAACATGCAGGAGAACCTTTTCTGGTTTCATTATATGGGCATGGACGTATGCAGAGGGTCTTGCCTCTCTCTCCCAAAAGATCAAAAGGATAATTATTAAATTGTGAGAAAGAGAAAAAAAGAAATTTAAGTTAGGGGTGGGGAAACTATTTTTACTTCGAAACTTTAACTTAATTTTTAAAATTGTTCAATCTAATGGTTTTCAATTTATTGATATTAGTAGAGTTTTATGATACCCCTTGCGCGTACTCCAAAATCAGGTTTAAATACGAGGCTTTTGGTTCAAAGGCCCAAGCCTTCCGTGCTCTGAATACGTTTCCTTAATTAGGTTCCAGTTAATAAAATTGAATTAATTACTTTATTTTAAGCTTAAGCTTCTTACATTCACAATTATAATCGATTGGTTCGTATTTTCCTATGGAGGTACTCTACGGGTTTTCACCCATTATTTTGTTTAAATACTATTCGACATTTGTTGTTAATGTGCCGAATAGATCATTAAAGGTGAGGGATGTTAAAAAAAAAAGAAGTAATAAAATAGAATATACATATAATGAGATTATTCCTGAAATAAGAATATATTTCACAAAACACAAAATCTGTTCAACAGGTCTCGCCATCAGAAAGTTCGTGGGAGTTGGAGCATTTTGAAAATGCTGTTACGATTGAGAGATGGGCTATCTGCAGTGTAGATCCAAGAGAAGATCCAGATTTACAGTAAGCAATATAAATAGGACGCTAAAAAAACAACCTTAATTTATACGTTACTTATACTATACATCGTCATATAGATAAACAACTAATGGCAGATCCTCTTAGTGCGCATGTACCTAAAAATTTCCGGGCTAAAACTTACATTATGGGTATTTGTGGTGGTTTAAATTTAAGATAAGAAGTATAATTGACTGTTCTAAACCCTGAATCGTACTGTACTATTTCAATCGTCAATTCAATAAAAATAATAATAAAAAAATCAATACTAGTTCAATTTAATAAAAATTATTACATTTTTGTTTTTACAAAACAAACCAATATCAAAATTATAAATGTACTTAGATAGTTAGGAAGTGATCTTCTGGAGGAGGTAGACAGAAAAAATAAAACACATTTAATTTATACCAACCTTTTCTCCCACTTTACTGGCTTTCATAAATGCTACAACCCTGTAAAAACTCCAAGAAAAAAAAATTAAAATGTTGGTAATAATGGAAAATTATAGTCTAATTATTAAAAAAGTAATGGTGGATAGAGTTGATCTGGAATTAAAGAAAGATCTGTAAATAAAGAGGGAAAATACATAGAGTTTATACTAGGGATATTAGATTCATTGAAGGAAATTTTTATGCTTGTCTACTTTATGGTAGATAGGATTAGGTTCAAGATGGATGTGAATGGATTCAAAAAGAAAGTTCTTCTGGTGGTTGGAAACTGTGGCTAGGATAGAAATATTTTATCAATAAAAACAATGATTTCTGGATTTCAGAGGGATCAAATGCATTAAGGTTTGGAGGTTATGAGGTGTTTTTTGGTTTCAACAAACTAGAAGGAATTGGAGTAGGATGAACAATTCAAATGAAATTAAAAAAAAAAAATTCTATATCCTAATCATTCGAGCCCTATTTATGATTTACCAAAGGCTGCTATTTTCCTTATGATAAAGTATGAATAAATTTACAATTTCATACATAATACATTTTTTGAAGGTTTTTGGCAACAGCATTGCGTTTTAGAGGGCTGCGACTTGGAATGAAAATAGATGAACCAAAACTTTTTTCCAAATTGGTACAAGCTGAGGAAGATTGGGAAAAAGATTTTGAAATATTCTTGAAGGAAAGGAAGTCAGAAAATTATGAGGTGGTGTTAGTAGTTATGCCAAACAATGGAATGTTTTATGGTTTGTTGTAGTGAATAAGTTATTACATTTACCTATTCTGTTGCTTTCTTCTGTAGCTATCTATTTTTATGATATGCATTTTTAGCAATATTTTTATTTCATCAAAACCAATGCAGTTTAGAGATACTTGGAGAAAGAATGCAATAATACTTGACAAGTTTTTTAGGAATATCAGATTTTTCAAGGTCACTAGATAAAATTCAGATAGTCCCAATTTAACATATCATTTACTTTTTTATAAAGTAATATGACTTTATTAATTATGCCAAACAGTAGAATGTTTTATGTATTCTATTTATATGAATTGTAGATCTGGTTATGAAAAGTAGGCATATAGTTTGGAACTTAATGCTTTGGAAATTTCCCTGCCATTAGGAACATACTGGTTTTGACTCTTGAGCTTACCACTGACAGTTCATAGCTTTGATAATGAAAACTTCACCTCTGATATTATTACCTGGAGTGTTTAAACTTAATTTTAACTATGATATGAAATAATAAGCAAAAGAAGCGTGGCAATAAATAGAATCTTGATTTTTGACCATTATTCAATAGTGAATAAATTGGTTCCTGTTACATCCTACCAGGGAATAGAAAGAGCCAGCAATATGCTGTATATGCTTTCTAAATGAAATATGGTATTAATTTATCAATTTAAAAATAAAATAAATTGTTTTCACTCTTCTCAACAATAAGATCATAAAAGATTACTCAGAAGATTGGATAATTGATTTATTACATATATAACAAGTAATTTTTAAACTTTATTGTTTTTTTATCTGCTGCAATCTAAAATTTTTTATTTTTTTATTTTACAATTAAAGGAATTTACATATTTATCCGCTAATGAAAATTTATTGTTTTCTTTATTTTTTTAATGGATTGTAATTAAATCTTCAATGGAAATTTACAAATGAATTAATTAGGAATAAGAAAATATTTATTTAATTATTTGTTTTGAAGTTCATGCATTTATTAGATAATTTAATCTGTATAATATGGAACTGTTCATAATAGTAAGTTAGCAACACTGATTTCAATATTCTAAAAGCTAGGCTTAATCAACTACTGCTCTGCTAATTTCCATTTACATTTCTGAACTTACAAATCTAAAGTCATTTAGTGTTATTAAGGAAATAAAATAGATAACATTTGCTAACAACTTTGCGGTATTCAAATTTGGAAGAAAATTATAAAAAAATATATCAAGTATATTCTATATACATAACATAAAAATTATTCCAAATGTTGCAGGTAAAATCAAACAAATAGCAGAACTTCAGGTTGGAATGCTCACACAATGTTTGAAATCATCAACAGTAAAAAAACTTGATCTATCTGTTATGAATAATCTACTTTTGAAATTGAATGCAAAATTAAATGGGAATAGTTACAACATCAAATCTTCACTTTGGTGAGAAAATTCAATATTATTTATTGATACAAATAAATTGTATAAAAATATCATCCTGCAATGTGAAAATATTTTGCAATGTCTTAGTACTTATAACAAAATATAGACATCATATGACATTCAGGAATTAATTTCTTCAGGAATTCATGAACCTTGTATATTCATAAAACCATTGCTTAACACAACTTTCTAGGAGACAAAAATAATTAGACAGGAAAAATGAAATTATATTTACAGTTTTGCTCAAGTTTCATGAAACCTTATAAAATTTTTTAGTTCTGAATTTGAGATCTGTCATTTTGAGAAGAAGGGATTTTGAAAATTTTAAATATAAAACAATATTTTCAAAGTAACTTTGACATAAAATGATATTATCAGTTAAAATTAGGTGTACAACCAGTCTTGATCAACTTAATATTATAATTTTTAATGAGCCACCATAAATTTATTCACGACCTAAACTTTGGGAGCCTGCAGTCGACATATTTTTTTGAAAATATTCAGGAAGTTATCTCAGTATTGCCATAAATTGAAAAAAATATCAATTTGAAAGTGTTATATCAGTCCGAAACAATTTGAAAAATATATTATTATAATAAATATAGCACAATATAGGCATTAGAATGGTTAAAATGTCAGATATATTTATTTTGATGAAATCATTAAAGTAAGAAACTATCTTTTATTTACAAATACTAACACATTGAGTGTTAAATTAATCTGTAGATTATAGACAATTCTCTTTCATTTCCTTGCCATATCTTTCAATTTATTGTAAAATATTCAAGTGCTTGTGTAAGTTTTTGTCATCGATAGAACCTGAGAAATTAAACTATATACATTTAAACTTAGACAGAATGCTTTCAAAACATGAGTATGGCTTTTGATGATGGTACAGTCAATAGTTGGATCATGGAAAGCCATCTGGATTAGTAGAGAAGCCTCCATTATACCCAAGAAAGATAATGGCCACAGTTTGGTGGGGTATGACTGGTGTAATTGATTAATTAAAAAAAAAATAGGTGAGACTATTATAGTGGCTTCTTACTGCTCAGAAATTTCATGAAAAATTGAAAGAAAAAGTTCTAGCCTTTGTCAATAGCAGAGAATCTATACTTCTTCACCTCAACAGCCAACCACATGTTTGTCAGTTAATTTAAAACAAATTACATAATTTGAAAATCGAGGGTATAACTTCAACATTCAATAATTCACCTGACTACCATGTTTTCAGAGTGCTTGGATCATTTTTAAAACAAATAAAATATTCAAAAATGAAAAGTAGGTCAAATTTTCATTTCTCAAGTTTACTGATTCAAAGCCAAAACGTTTTTTTGGATAAGGGATAAACAACCATATGAGACATTGTGCTGGAAATGAATTGAAGCGAGCAGAAGTTTTTTTTCTTTAATTTGTCTCATATCATAGGAACTTACATTTCATATATTCCAACCTGATAAAATTTATTTTAATATTATAATATAATTTAATATTAAAATAACTTCTTAATTTATAATAATAACTTATTTCATTTGATTTTGTTTAAACGAAATCTATTTTGAAATACTTCCTTCTTCTTCTTTAGTAGCACTACAACCCATGAAGGATTCTGGCTTCCTCCAACAGCAACAGCCATGCGTCCCTATTCCGAGCCACTGCTATCCAGTTTCGCATGCCCAAATACTCTCTTGCGTCATTGGCCACACAATCTGCCCAGTGCAGCTTTGGTCTCCCAACTCTGCGACGACTATATAGGGGCTCAGTCAGAATCTTCCTAGATGGTAAATCGTCAGCCATTCTGCTGAGATGCCCTGCCCATCTGAGCCTGCCAAGCTTGATGAAATGGGAGATATCCTGTTCATGATACAAATCATCCAGCTCCCGATTGCTTCTTCGCCTTCATTGTTTTCTAACACACCTCCATGAATTCGGCGCAACACTTTCCGCTCAAATATTAAAAGGAGCTGATCCTCAGCTCTGGATGTTGTCGAGGTCTCTGAGCAATAACAAAGTATCAGTCGGATAAGAGTCTTATAAATGATAACTTTTGTTTGTCTTGTCACCAGTTGCTTGATTTTAGCTTCATTGATAATGAGTCCCATGCATCTCGCAGCAACTTCGAGAGCAAGGAAGGCTTCAACTACCGCTTGTCTGGATCTACCCACAATATCTATGCCGTCTGCGTATGCTAATATCTGTACCGATTTGTTCCATACCATGCCTGTAGTTTGTATCTGAGAGCCCCTTATTACTTTCTCTAGTGCCATGTTAAAAAGTAGGCATGCCAGGGCGTCACTCTGCCTAACTCCTTTCCTGGATGAGAATTCCAATGACCTCCGACCTTGTACCTGGACCACACTTAACACTTGCTATTGTCAACCTTATAAGTCATATGAGCTTGGGTGAAACGTTGAGCTCATATAATGCTTTATAAAGCTCTGGTTGGTGAATGCTATCGTATGCCAACTTAAAGTCAACAAAGAGATGATGTGTAGGCACGCTATACTCCCTCTCTCGAGTATAGTTTGGAGGCTGAAAATTTGGTCTATAGTAGATCTGCCTTGCCTGAATCCACTTTGCTAATGACCAATCTTGCGTTCAACAATTGGGAGAACCTGGCGAAATAAGATATTTGAGAGGATCTTAAATGCACTGGGAAGCAAGGATATTCCTATATAGTTGGTACATTTAAACATATCTCCCTTTTTGTGTATGGAACAGATCAACGTTTTTCTCCATTCCCCAGGTAATATTTCACTGATCTAAATGCTCAATAGTAAGTTGTGCAAACGCTTTACTAGCTCCAGAGATTTCTGCTTAAAAAGTTCTGCGGGGAGTGAGTCAATGCCAGGAGTTTTATGATCCTTCAACCGACTAATTGCTTCTTCCTCATCAGGTGGTTCCAATTCGCCTTCATAAAGCTGATGTTCTGGAGGATTATCGCCTTCTCTCTCTTCCCCTCCATTCAGTAAGGTCTCAAAATATTTCCTCCATTCCTCCATGCAAGCTTTATCATCTGTCAATAAGATTCCTTCTGCATTAAATCTGCTTAAATTTTTTTCTAGTAATGTTGACTCTCTGGAAAAATTTTCTAACTTTGTTTTCGAATCGAAACTTCTCCAGTTCTTCTTGGTCAGCATTTATTCGTTGTTTCCTTATCTTTCGATGACCTCGCTTCTCTTCCCGACGTTTTCTCCGGTACTCCTGAACAGTTCTACGTGTCCGCCTATTGAACATGGTTTTATAGGCTTCATTTTTTGCATCTGTGAGGGCTTTGCACTCTTTATCGAACCAAGGAGTCATTATATCTTTTTCTGCTTGGCCTAAAACTTCTTCTGCTATTTGTGCAATAGTTGAAGAGCATCTTGCCCCCTCCTCTTCGATATCTTCGCTGGTAGGCTGCTGAGAAAGTCTCTGATCCAACTTTTCAGAGTACTGACGCTGAATTTCTTGCTCTTTGAGCTTCTTTAGATTAAACTGCCTGATAATTGGTAATGCTGCATGTCTTGGGCAGCTTATGCGTTCTTTGATGTATGCAATGCACTTAAAAAGTGGCCTGAATCCACATTTGCGCTTCTGAAGACCCGCTTTGAAACACTTTATACTTATAATTATAAATTTTTTATAAAGCTTAAGACAGTGAACTTTTAAAAGAAAATTCCATTTTTGATTTTTTCAGGCCAAAATATTTCGTCAGACCTGTTTTGGTAGTTGGCGCATTTGTAAATATTAATGATCCCAAAAGAAATCCTGGTTTTCCGTTTATTGCTTCGGTAAGAATTATTGAATGTTTATAATTGGATATCCTTTAACTTTAGATAAAATTAGTGTCCCTAGTGTTTAATTTTCTGATTCTGTTAGTGAATCAATTCATTTTATTTATTTACTTATCTACTGTTAGTATATTCCTTATTATTATTATTAGCTATTCCTTTTAAAAGTTTTATAAGTGAATACATTTATCTATAAATTTTGGTTCTTAACTTAGATGCTTACCCTTTCTATTTTTACATCATAAAATTGTTTCATGTTAAATTTACTTCTATTTCACTCTAATTTGCTCGTAACCAACAATTTAAGGTCTATAATCCTGATATTTACATTTTATCTAAGAAAGCAGCTGTGGAGGTCCATACAAAAAAGTTATATTTAGATTTTTTTTAAATTAAAATTATTGCCATGGAGAGGACTAATTTTGCCAGAATTACGTTATTTTGAAGCCTAAATTGTAGGTACTATATCTTGCTGAATATATATTAAATAGAGCAAAGAAATCGCTAGGCCACATCATAATGTAACAATTAAGTCATCCAATTGTCCTTTCCATGACATTTAAAATTATCAGTACTGTCGACTTCTGGAGAAGCTATACTTGAAGCAATAATAATTTAAATTAATTATTATTATATAATATTTGATATTAGGCCTCGATCTCAACAAGTTACCCGAAAGTCCGTGGTCTAGCTACAAAGTATTTGAGTAGATTTTAATATAGTATAAATTTAGAAAGCAGTTAGTTAGCACAAATGGCGCTAGAGGGCGGCAGTGTGGTGACCACTACTGATAAGGCGGCTAAATTGTAAAATTTTACCACGTATTTGAATTACAATACCAAAGACGAATTAGATTTTAATAAATGGTAAAGAACTATTACTAGAGTTAATACTATACCAAAAGAAAGGAATCTTTGGGCTTTCAATGATGTTTTTAAACATCTTAAAATGTTTAAGAACCATAATCTTAAGAACATAATCTTACCTTGCTTAGTTTAAATACTTTAAACAGCATTATAGATCAGTGAATTATTTGATTGGCCTACAATAAATAATGGGTTTAATATAATTTTTCAGATCTGAATTAGTAAAATATCATATATATAACTTCTGTTTTGGTTTAACCGACATATAAATATTAAAATATAATATATTTTTTTCTTATAATTTTTTTCCTAATAGAATTAATGAATTTGAATTTGGATGAATATACGTATTATTAATGCAATTATATAATTCAGATTGTTGGAAATTATAATAAACATGCTACTAAACATAATGTGATTTGGAGTTTCATGAAATCAGATTCAGATTATATTGGAAATCTAGATAACATAATTGGAGAACTTTTAACTCGTTATTGTCAAGAGTGTGGAGTTTACCCTGAAAAGATACTGTTTTACCGTGATGGTGTTTCAGAAGAAAATATACCGAGGGTAAGTTGCGGTTATTTATTGTTACTATCTCGATGTCTGTTACTTAAATATCTTATATCAAGATTTTTAAGTGAGTGCCAACTTATCCATTTTGACCATCCCTGAATTCATATAGACTTGTTTGGCCGTGACGTCTGTACTTACGTTTGTATCTTGGATAAACGGTAAGCCGTAGAAAGTTGAAATTTTGTATTTGGCATCGTTGTAACATCCAGTTCTGCACCTCCCTTTTTGGTCATTACATAGTCACCGGAAGTGGTAATTTACATGAAGGCCATAATTAATTTTCATCAAAAATTATATTTGCAAAAATTTCTCAAATTTGCTATTATGTTAATATAAATAACATATCTAGATTTTTTTTAATTGGATTACCGGAAGTGGTGCTTTACTTGAAGTTCCCAATAGACTTAAACTTCTCAAATATGGCATATAAGAGTTTTATGTCAATATAAATAACATAATAGATTTTAGTTAAAATTTGCCGAACGGAAGTGATACATTACCGGAAGATGTTTAGTTCCTTCTTTTTTTTTTTTTTTTAAAAAGTATTTTTTATAATTTTAGAAATAAATACTTCAAATAATAGTTTTAGCTCCAAATATAAATGGGTGAAAAAATATGTCTAAATTTAGTCGAATTATTTTTAAATTTAGTATTACAGACTTAAATAATTTCTTTAATGTTCTATCAATTTTAGAAATAAAAGTTTAGAAAATAAAATTCTGAGTCTAACACATCCAGAATTACGTCTCAGGGCAACGTGGCGTCGCGAAACCGAGTCTCGTTTCTGAGATACTGCTATCTTCGGAATCTGGTAACCAAATAATGATTTAGAATCACTTTTTGAGCCACCGATTGGTAGTTTAATAGACGTACAAGAAAATCATGATGTGTCAACATCAGACATTCTTATTAAATGAGCCCTCTAAGAATAATAAAAATGTATCATTTGTTTGCCTTATTAAATTATTATAAAATAATAAAAAGGAAAAGAAATAACAATATTAAAATTATGGTACTTACGTAATTCACGGTCGACCAAATGTTGAAGTTATAATCCGATACCATAAACTGATTCGAATTTATGCGAATTCCGGCCCCGAACTCAACTGTAAAGGATCCGTTGGGGATTTGTTTATCTCTTGCGCTAGCGTACGAGCGGAAGCCGACAGTTGTGATCCAGTTAAAGCAAAACTTTACTTTTCTATTATATTCTTGGTCTTCCTCTCTTTATTTTAACTCCAGCCTCTCATTCCATCATCAGTTTCAGTATTCGGTGCGAATCCATTCTTTTTAAGTGACCACCTCAATCTACTTTCTTCTATTACATCTGAGATATTTCTGTTTTCTTCCAATTTTTCTCTGATTTCGTTGTTCCTGACATGCTCTATCCTTGAAATCCTTGCAAGCCTACTCCAGAAATCCGTTCCCACTGTTAAAAGTATTTTTTCCTGTACTCCGTTGAAGAGTCCAAGTCTCTGATAGCGAATAATTATGGTCCATCCGTTTCTGTAAATAAAGAAATTGGTATTACACTAAAAAGCTGGGAGGAAATGCTCTCCCTAGGTCTTGGGGATTGTACTCCAACTATGATCCAATCAGTGTTGGGCAAAATGTAATTACAATTACTTATCGTGGTCCACAATTACAATTATAGTAGCTCATCAACTAATTTTATTCATGCAATTCCAAATTACAGTTATTGCTAAGAAATTTTAATTGTAATTGTAATTACATTTTGCCCAGCACTGGATTCAATCAATACCGTGCCAAGGTCTTCGTGTGCCCGAGGTCCCTTTTTACTTCATTTACGCCCTCTGGCCTAATCTATGAATAAAATAATTTTTTGTTTGTAAATCTCTGATTTCAGCGATTTTATGGTAAAGAAATATTTTCACATTATATTTTAATTTTTTTAAAATATTTTTTCTTTTAATTTTTACATTACAAAATGCAATTTACATTAAAAATAAGAGTATCAACAACGTAAAATTTTTGATTATGAGATCATATCAAAATCATAGTATGTTATGCAAAAATAACAAAAATAATGTTTGATATAATCTTTCAATTTCAGTAATGTAATTATCCCCTTTCAAGTGCCCCCTCATGGTGCCCAGAACGGATCGCCCCCCTCGCCACCGCCTTGGCACGCCCCAGAATCCAATAATATTGAACTAGTGAGCTGAACTTAGTAAATGTTTACGCAGTTATACAAATCTATGCAGATTTTCTTCTAATCTTATATCATACTTAGTACTATATATATTTTTTTTTTTTTGATCCACTGAATAATTTCAACGTATTAGGTCATGGAAAATGAGGTGAAATTAATAAGAGAAGGTTGCGTTGACCTGCACCCATTGTACCAACCTGCCCTCACGTTTATTCATGCTACAAGATATCATCCCGCCATATTTTTGCCAAACAAGCAGGCGGATATACCAGCAGGCACGATTGTCGATTCTACCATAGTCCATCCCAACGAGGTTGAATTTTACCTCATGTCGCACGTATCTCATCTGGTAATAAGTTATGATTTTCTAGTTTTTCGATTAAAGTAATTTCTTGTCGTGAGTATTTATGAGGAACTATGAATACCACAACTAGCTTATCGATGGCTAAGAAGTTATAAATCGTATTTGCCAAACGACTACTTTATAGTAGGGACAAAAAACTGTTTTAAAACGCTATTAAAAAACAACAACAAAAACATGCAAATTATTACACAATGGCTTATTGTTTTCAAATCTGGTGTGTCCACTCACACGACTTTCCTTATCGCTTTGGATTAAAGTCCAATACAAAATGTTTGCTATTTCTTCGATAATCTTAGTCTGATTCAGATTTTTTATGTTTACCTTATGTTTGTAGTTGATAATACGATAGTACGATGGAAAGATAATATGGAAAGATTATGAAGAAAAATCAGAGGATGGAGGAGGCTCGTCCAGGATAGAGAAAAGTGGAGTAGGATTGTGGAGGAGGTCCATGGCCTTTGTAGGGCATGTTGCGTCAGGGAGTGAGATTCGTAGACAATAAAATTATCTTTCAAATGAGTATCTTCAATGTTCCGAGAGATGTATTGTTTTCGACTTATCGAATAACTAAACTTCCATTGGATCATGCGCAGAATACTTTATAAAAGATGTCTGCAAAATTTAATACGTTATATTATACGTTTTTTTTGTTAGGAATTTAACTATCTTCATATCGATCATAACAAATGTTAATGAATAAAAGGTCAACGGATTGGTATACTGATTTCACAACGCTTTGTATTTTTCCTCTATCTTCATAAATGGCCGAGTTATGGGCATATAAGATCTCTAATCGGCCGCCATTTTGAAACAAATGTTGTATGATAATGTCGAGTTCCGAGAATCTTTCTGGAAAGACCTTTGACTTTGCTGTCAAATCTAAAAAAAAACCGGTCCTCTAGTTTCGGGAAAAAACCGCAGACGGCGGCTGGAAGGATTTTTTTTACAAGTATTCGATTTTTGGATTCTACGCATCTTGAAACGTTGAATTTCAAATTTTGAGTTGCAAGGGTGTATGCAGGAATTTCTTTAGAGGGGGAGGAGGCCGGTTCTAGAAAAATATAGCTGATATATCTGAAATATAGGTAATTTATGTGATTTCGTCTATATTCAAGATAACTTTTGAGTATCGGACGCAAATTTGAGTGTATTGCGGCTTTTTAGAGCAGAATTTCCATCATTGTAATTTCACCGGTTTCAAGAAACATTTTTAAAATCGGATGAAAATGTTGGCTTTTGGCGTAGAATTCTGCCGGTTATAATTTCGATCTTTCCAAGAAAGTTGATGAAAATCGGCGAAGATTAAAAAAATTAAAAATCGGATGAAAATTTGAGTGTTTTGAGAATTTCTGATGCAGAATTTAGCTCGCTATATTTTTCATTATCGGTAGCGAATTGTCAAGGTTTTGAACCATTCAGGAGCAGAGTTTAGCTCGTTATAATATATCCTTTTTCAATAATTTTTTTTAGAAGTTCCTGTGACAGCTGTTTGGTTACTTCAGGATAATAATTTTATTTAACACATCATATCCCTATTCGTTAAAATTGTTGATTTCTATATGATACAATTGATCTTAGTTTTAGTTAAAGCTAAGGTTTCCATTATAACTCGAAGTTTTCAAAAGGCAGGATCCTAAAACTGTACTGATATCGATCAACTGAAAACCATTAGATTGATCAATTTAAAAAAAAATATGTTCGAGTTTTGAGGTAAAAATAGACTCCCCACTGGGTTTTTTCTCCAATTTTATTTTCTTATTTTTTCTCTTTCTCTCTCTTAGTTTAATAATTTTCTGTTGATTTTTAGAGAGGAGGTCTCCTCCTGCGTGCGCCCACGAGTTATATTATAAATAAGATTTATTTGGATCAATGATAAGGATGTAATTGTTTATGTTAAGACGGCAGATCATCATAGTTTGGTTCTCTGGTTGTTAATTTTAATCTGAGATGCGGTTCAGTGTCCAAAAGGCTGTTCCTTTTCGACTTTTCTACAAATGCTGAAAAAACAACTTCACAAATAACTATACATGAAAACCACACTTACACAACACTAACAAGTACACTCGACACACACAACACAACACTCGAAGTTTTTTTTATTTTTTAAAATTATTTTCCTATGCTCACAGCCGAATGCAGAGCGAACCCCCTCTCCCCCCCCCCCCCACCAAACTCTTCCTGTACGTAACCCTGGGCGTACGCGTACCACACTTTGTACAATAGTTCAGTCAAATTATATATCCGACCCTGAAAAAGGTCATGTAGTTCTAATTTTTTTGATGATGTTTGGACCTAAGCCAGTAAGTTGTAAAAATATAATTTTCTACTTCGAAAGACCTGTTCGAGCAGCGTAGCAGCCAAAGAAACACCGATATTTTAGCACTATTTTCAGTTTCTGATCAATATCTCCCAAAGTTTGAGTGAGAAATAAAACGTTATGGTTACTTTTATTAAATCAAATTAAATTGGCCACAATTTTAGACCTGAACCAACTCAGTAGATTCTGTAAGCATGGTGGTGTTCTGCATCCTCTGTTGGGAGCAAGCGAGCAAGATTAATTTTGGCGGTTATTCAAGATGGCTGTTAAGAGATCATCACCATACAAAGCTACAAAAATACTTCTCTCTAACATTTGCTATGGCCTCCTTACTTGAGTCTGGTTGCAGGTGAAGTTCAACTAGTTCTAAGTTGTATCAAGTTGGGAATTTTCGTTTAATATGTTAGTCAACTTGATTTTATCATGACCAAAAGGAGCCGAAGTAATTTTAAACCCGCTGAACCCATGGACAACACTATCTCTAAACACTGGTGAGTGTTGAGCGAGTAGATGACTGAAAGAGAAGTTTGGGTAATGGCAATGCCCTGTTTTACCTCTGCTACTCTTAGGGAAATAGATGTTAGTAACAAAGGAACCTAAACCATTGAAGAGAACGAGGAGATCGTCATATTCTTCTACTACAATCACACGGCAAAATGTTCCATGATGTTCCGATCAGCATCTTTTCGGCAACTTTCACTTGAGTGCTCCGCTTCTCAAATGAATCGTAAAAAAGTGTGCTGAGGCGTCTCTTGCTGTTCTCTTTGGCCAATACTTTTTCCTGAGGTAGTTCGATGACGGTGGATTCCTCGAAAATGATTTCATAGAAGAAGTGAGAAGTACAGATTCGGAGTCGCTGTGCACTTTTGGTTATCTTATTAACCCTATCCTCTAGATAATCGTCGAAAACAACCGAGACGTTGCTACCAAAGTGGGTTTTGATGTATCTGATGATAGTGTAACTTAATTGTATAACTGAAAATAATGCCAAAAGTTCGGTGTATTTTTTAGTTAAAAAAAAAATAAAAAATATAACTTCACCTTTTGCATTGAACTTCATTTTTTGGGGTTCTGTTTTATGCGTATGTTGACTGAAATAAAACACTGGGATAGGGATTACAGCCTGTAGCCTACAGGAGTGGGGGCAGTTGATGACGCCTGTCTTCTATGGCTTGTCGCTTCTACTCACTGTACATACTCTTAGATGCATTCAGACACCCTGAAGGATCCAGAATGTGCGACAGTTACCTATTGAGAAAGTAGTATAATGTATTTCATCGTTCCTGTGATCTCGTCTCGAAATACATCAAATCACAGACAAAATAGATACAAAATAGTCATACGATTGCCAATGACGTAGAAGTTACTGCCAAAGATTAGTGTCGATAAACTAAAAACTAATTCAAAGTACACAGATTAATTAATTTGAAAATTAAGGACGTGTATGGAAGTAAAAATAGTTTCAAACCGAACATTTTTTTTTAAACTTAAACTTATTTTTTTCTCTTGTATTTTAATCCAAGTTTATGCGTATTTTTTATGACTCTTAGGAGGCATGTCAAAACGCAAAGCAGTTTTTCCGTTCGTTAGACATAGTACGAGTTATTACTCATAAATGTTTATTGCTCATCAGATACTAGATGTCTATGTGCCATATACGTGGTCTCACCTGTAGATGGCGTGCTGTTTCATGATTTTGATAACGGCAAAACATGAAATCTGCTTTTTTGACCATTATGAATATCAATCAGTTCTTAGCCATCGTTATGCTGTTAATTACGATATAAGAACGGGAGTTAAGGATAGAGGAGGGAATGGGAAAGATGCCGGTTTGGCAAGCAGGTGTCCTTGTACCTCGCACTGGAAGCCGGGGGCCTCGACCGACTTGGATGGTTCTGTAGCTCTACTTCCACGTCCAGCAGACTCTTCCTACCACTTTCCCAAACAATAAATGTATTGTGTAAATATGTAAAAATGTTTTATAAAAAAAAAAAATATATATATATATATATATATATATATATATATATATAAAATAATAGTAATAATATAAAAAGGTAAAAAAAAAACAACCAATAATTCGTTTTGTTTTAAATATCGAATGGGAGCTCTACCGGAGTCAGACTGATAGTACAAAAGTAGCTCTACTTTATTACTTCTTTAATATGACTAAGGAAAATTATATTTTCAATTAGGAATTCCTTAACTTTGAAATGAAATGAAAAATTAATCTTTTTTTCAGGGACACTCAGTCCCCTAAGAATAACAAAAATGAACAATTCAAGCCGCTTTTGTCTGGCAGCACTACTTGAACTTAATTAAATTATATACTAAAAAAAAGATAATTAATTTTTAAATAAAATACCTTCATTGAAAATACCTATAAATATTTATACATACATTTATTCTTTACATATATGAGGAATATTGGTTATTAAAGAGATGAAGAAATAGATTGTGTTTAAATAAGGTTAGGGAGGATTTACGAATGGAGAGGGGTAAGGAATTCCAAAACGAGTTAGCAAGAATGATAAAGGATTTTTCAAAGGAACCAGTTCTATGAGTTTGGATATACTAATTGATAGGTTGAGATGTAGTATTGAAGAAATGGATGGAAGAACGTAGAGTGAGAAGGTCAAGAATATAGGAAGGTTTTATGGTTCTTAATGTTTGGAATTAGAAGGCGTTGTCGTCGGAAATTAGGATAATCAAATTCACCTTCGTAAGGAATTCCAGTGAGAGATGTGGGCGTCTGGAACAACGAAAACGAATCTTATGAATTGCTTCATTGATGTTTTTAGCCTCATCTCCTGTCCACCAGATAGTTCTCCGTACACTAAGCCACCGTAGTGAATACACTAACTGGGGGTGAATGAGGGAAGATACTAGAAGATGGCGGGTACTTCATCATACTTTTCAATATTTTTTTAATAACATCATAAACGTTGTCATGGTTATTTATTATACTCAATCGCAATAGCGCGTTTCTTCTGAAACTATAACAAGACCACTTTTTCCTGTCCTGCGGTAATAACCGCCCTCTCTTCCATCTCTCCATCAGAAATGCGAATGGCCTTTAAAGTCTGGGATTCCTAAGAAGCTGGTAAGGACTCTTTATTTGATGATCGGCAGTTGGGGTTTCAGTTTAAGAGCTACACGATCTCCTCTACCAACTCCAAAGGCCCACAATGACTCCACTAAGTCCTAAGGACCACGCTATCTTCTCTACTAAGTCCTAAGGTCCACACTGATTCCTCCACTATGTCTAAGGCCCACACTGACTCTTCCACTAAATCCTAAGGTCCACACTGACTCCTCCACTAAGTCCTAAGATCCACACTGACTCCTCCACTAAGTCCTAAGGTCCACAATATCTCCTCCATTATGTCCTAAGGCCCACACTGACTCCTCCACTAAGTCCAAAGGCCCACACTGACTCCTCCACTAAGTCCTAAGGTCCACAAGATCTCCTCCATTATGTCCTAAGGTCCACACTGACTCCTCCACTAAGTCCTAAGGTCCACACTGACTCCTCCACTATGTCCTAAGGCCCACACTGACTCCTTCACTATGTCCTAAGGACCAAACTGTCTCCTCTACTGAGTCCTAAGAACCAAACGACGCCTTTAATTATAAGAACCAAGAGCCACCTATCTAGCTCATCGTACTCATATCATTAATTACAGTTAAGATGTTCAATATCATTACGAATATCAGAGCAGTAAATGATAACGGCGAATTTGTATAGTGTGATAAGTAGGTATATAGGTTTCATGCGCTAAGTATATAAATAAATAATTAATGGTAAACCAATATCAAAAATTTATTTGGCGAATGATCTTTAAACGCATAAGTAATGTGTAAATAACGAACATTTGCCATTCCCGAACAGTTAATTCCGAAATTTGTATTCGATAATAAATATTGAAAATATTGTAGATATACCTGAATCATTTTCTAGCATTCCAATAAAAAATCTTTGAATTAGTACTGAACAATACTTAATTCCAAATTATTTTTGGTTTGCAATAAAAAAAAAAAGATCTAAAGAAAAAAAACATATAAGCTAAGAGTAATAAATATTTTTAATGAATAACGAGATCAGAGCATAAATTTTAATACGACGAATGAATATCTTTCTTTATTCGAAATTAAATAAAACTTGAATCGTTTGATTTCGAAGTTTGTCTGACAGTGGTCTATTTGAAGATTTGTGAACGTGAAAAAATTTCTTGTCTTTAATGTGATAGGAAATAAAATTATTATCAATTTATTCGAGTGATATATCAATATATATATATCAATATATATATATATATATATATATATATATATATATATATATATATATATATATATATATATATATATTATTTACACATTACTTATGCTTTTGAAGATCATTCGCCAAATAAATTTTTGATATTGGTTTACCATTAATTATTTATTTATATACTTAGCGCATGAAACCTATATACCTACTTATCACACTATACAAATTCGCCGTCATCATTTACTGCTCTGATATTCGTAATGATACTGAACATCTTAACTGTAATTAATGATATGAGTACGATGAGCTAGATAGGTGGCTCTTGGTTCTTATAATTAAAGGCGTCGTTTGGTTCTTAGGACTCAGTAGAGGAGACAGTTTGGTCCTTAGGACATAGTGAAGGAGTCAGTGTGGGCCTTAGGACATAGTGGAGGAGTCAGTAACTCGCAATTCTTTTCACGGGCAACGCTGTTTGGGTACAGCTAGTTTATAATAAATCTTATACGATTGAAGGTCTGTTATTTACTCAATTCAAGAAAAAAAATAAACAGAAACGGTTAAAACATGGAATATGATTGCTGTGCATTTTACCCCTCTAAAATTGCGTTTTAGTAGAAGCAATTTAATTTTCAAGGTGAGCCGAGAAAAGAAACTGCATTTGGAGTACAAGGAAAATATTTCTACATATGCATATCCAGAACAGGGCCCAGGACCACGTTGTCGAAACGCAATAATAATAAGGATACCTAATGCGTTTAATGATAACCGATTAATAATGAAGAATATTTGTAGTATTGTTCTTAAAATGGAACGAGCATTAGAATTATTTAAAAAATAATTACTTTATTATCTTCGATCTACTGGTGACCAAATGAATCAGGCTTGAGTGTTGGATTGAATTGCCATGAGTATTTACGTCAGACTCATTACTAGAGACCTGATATTCGTGTTATTGAAAATTACATTCGCTTATGTGTAATAATTTTAAAACCGATTATCTATCCCGTTCAGGATCAACGGAACAATACATAATAATTTAATATTGTACAAAATCGCAAGTTTTGCTCTTTTTGGGCAAAATTAGAATATTTCGGTTTTAATAGCATAATAATGAACGTTTGAACCAAATTTCCTATATGATATATATATATATATATATATATATATATATATATATATAATATATATATATATATATATATATATATATATTATAGGTATGCATTTTTTTTTCCTTATTAAATTTATAATTTATAATAGAGAAATATGAGTAGAGACCGGATTTCCATATTATTCTCTCTAAGGAATGATATATTATAATTTTGATATACAGTGGAGCGTCGATTATCCGAACGTCAGTTATCCGAACGTTGGATTATCGGAATGGTTTTTTTTTTTTTTTTAAATGTGCGTAATTTTAATTAATTTGATAATGTAAATTACTTATTGGTATTGTTAAAGTTATTGTTATTTTGAATAAAATTAAACGAAAAATAAATTTATTTTTCCAGAACGTCTATAAAGGAAGCCATCCTTAATTATTTCTCAGAAACTGCTTCGTTAAATAGTATTTGTATCTGGCTCATAAGTGTGTGTGTGTGTGCGAGTACGTGAATTTCGATTATCCGAATTTTTGATTATCCGAACTACCACTGACAACATTAGTTCGGATAATCGACGCTCTACTGTATTATAATTGATTTATTTTATTTATTATATTTATTTTTCTATGGTTAATTATTTCATTTATAAAAAAAAAAAAATAATAATAATGGGGATGCCATGAATTTTGTTTCATGATCTGCAGCCAGACAAAAAAGTTTGAAAACCATTATAGTTCGGGAGCCGAGGCCAAAAAACGTGTCTGATTTCAAGAAAATTTTTGATCGTCTAAGCCGAAAGTACTCTCATAAAACAGTGGAATTATGAAGGTCTGCCACCTTTGATCGGCTGCAAACAAATTTTATAGGTCAACGAACTCGTCATTTTCGTAACTTTTTCACATTTTCCTCCGCAACTCGCTCCCAGTGGATTTTTGGTAAAACTTTGTCATAGCCAATTTTAAAGAAAGTTAAATTTCCTGTAAGTTTTATGTTTAGTATTTTCTAAAATTTGGAACAGCTACTCTGATACGAATATAAATTTGCAAAAGTCAAGAAAACGCAAAAATTTTAATATTCATATGTTTCGCCTTGATAACTATTTTTCAGTCCATTTTAGAGCAAAATGAACAATTACCAATCTTGTAGAGGATTAAATTCCCTACTATATCCGTTCTAAATATTTGTAATTACTTTCAGCTGACGCCAAGAAATATTCAAAATATTGAAATAACAATTTCCTTTTCTCTAAAATTATTTATTATTTCAATATTTCTTAGCGTCTGTTGAGAGTGATTTCTAATATTTTGTATGAATCTTTTTGGAAATTTTATTCTCTACAAGAATGGATTTTGCACTTAAGTGAGTTAAAAAATAGTTACTAAGGCGAAAACACTGAATATCTAACTTTTTGCGTTGTTTGAGATTTATACCGCAGTTGAGATTTATATCTCAGTAGCTGTTCCGAATTTTAAAAAATACTATGTATAAAACTTAAAGGAAATTTAAATTTCTTTAAAATTTGCCATGTCAAAGTTTTACCTAAAATGCTGGAATAACTGGGAGCGAGTTACTGAGGAAAGTGTGTAAACAAATTGACGAAAATGACGAATTTATTGACCTATAAAATTAGATTGCAACCGATCTACGGTGGTACTTTTTTATGAGAGTAATTTCGGCCTAGAAGATCAAAAGTTTTCTTGAAATCAAAAAATGTTTTTTCTTTAAACCTATATTTAATTTAATCCGGTCATTTGTGACGGCAATGCACGTATTCTTTTTCAAAATAAAATATTTATTTTGGCACATTAATTACTTTTTTATCTTTTAAATCAATTCAACATAAAACCATAGTCATATTTACTGTCCATAGTCATATTCACCACATATACTGTATTTACTTAATACATAAACATACTAGTGGGATGGGACTTTCTACGTTAACCTTTTCAGAAATAGAAGCAATATCCTGATAAAATGAAATATTATTTTTTAAAAGTAAGTTCAAATAGGTAAATTTTCATAAGCCACTGCTATTTCTGGTTCAGATGAATTACTTTATAAAATCAAATAATTTCTTAATTCTATAAACAATGCATATTGTATGCTAGCATGCATATCTCTGTTTCAGAAGTTGTTATAAAGTTGGCAATATGTCTTTTTTTTTTTTTAAATGGTCTTAAATAAATGAGTAATTTATTACCAAGGCTGTTTTGATTACAGGGAACGCCAAGGCCTACAAAATATCACGTTTTGATGGATGAGTCTCATCTTTCTGAAGATGACGTTCAAGAAATTACATTTTACCTTAGCCACTTGAGCTGCAGGTGATTATTAAATTTTTACTCCTCTTATATATATATATATATATATATATATATATATATATATATATATATATATATATATATATAGTGTGTGTGTGTATATATACACACAAACACATGGTGCCCAATATAAATCGACTCAAATGTTTCCACGGATGATCTAATCAAAACTGCCAGAGAAAAAAGTCATAGGTCTACTTCTAAAGTTTCACCAACTGATATTGCTTTTTAACTTTGACGCGATACTTGCAATTGAGGTGCGACAAAAAGTTGGAGTTCACAAATAACTTTTTTAATTGCCCATTTGTAGTAATTAAACCTTTATGAAACACCTGGAGACATGATGCATAATTTTTATGTATTTTTAATCGTCTTTCTAATACTAATATTTTCAAGCCTATAGGTGCAGTATTTTTTCTGAAAAATGCAAAAAAGTAGTTTCTGAAATGATTTTTCCACAATTATAAAAGTGAAATTGATTGTACGAATTTAAAATGTTTATTAATTTAACAATAGAAACATTGACTTCAATATCAATAATAATAATAAAGTATAAAAACGTTCATACAAGGTTTAGATAAAAAAATAAATAAAAAAAATATGAAAGAGCTATCGCTTCTCCAAACACCATTATGACATCATCAGTGTCATTTGGCGTGCCTGGAGATTGATATTGAACGTATTAGCAGCTAAGTGCAAATGAATGTCTTCATAAACTAACAGGATCCGCAAGCATAAGGATTAATCTCTAAGGTGTTTGAGGGATTGTGAAAGGATACCGTCTCCGTTGCATTGCGTATAATACGCAAAGCTCGGCGAGAAGAAAGAGTCCAAAGAATACAGGAACATGTTAATATTATTGTTAACGTGAGGAGGCTCCCACATGTCGCTTTCGATGAAAACTGCACTTCGAAAAAAAAACTGTCTGAAATGTGAGAAAATGTTTCTATTCTTAAATTAATAAACATTTTGAATTCATACAATCAATTTTCCTTTTATGATTGTGGAAAAATCAATTTAGAAAGTTTATTTTTGCCTTCTTTTTTTTTTTTTTTAAGTACTACATCTAGAGGCTTGCAAATATTTTTAATTGAACGACAATGAAAATATACGTAAAAAAAGATGTACAAGTTTATGAGATGACTGACCAAAAAAAATTATGTTGACAATACAAGATTCTAAAAAGGTGTAAATCCTTTAATTTTGAAGATACAGATATGCGATTTGTGGGGTTATTCATAACCGCACGTATCGCGTCAAAGCTGAAAAAACAATAGTTTTTGGTGAAACTATAGAAGTAGATCTACCACTTTTTCTACCACTATAGAATTGATCTACCTCTGACATTTTTTGAATTAGATCATATGTTTGGCCTTAAAAAGCATTTGAGCCTATTTTTATATTGGACACCCTGTGTATATATATATATATATATATATATATATATATATATATATATATATATAAGCATTCAGTCCAACCTCTATATATCGGACATATATGTTCCTTGAAAGATATTCGATTTATGGAAATTTCGATATATAGAAAGATTAAAATTTTTCAGCCTAAAAACAATTACAGCTATTCGTTAGGGTTAGAGAAGTATAAAAGGAAGTTTTTTGGGATTATTAAAGTAAAAAAGGCAATTTTCTAGGGTTAAGGAAAAACAAAACTGAACGATCAATAACACGTATTTGAAAAATTGCACAAATTACATCTGTGATTGTAGATTTTTTACAATTGTACATTTATAGCTTGATAAGGACATGTATTAAAAATATGCAAATTCAATTAAAAATTAATTTTTTTTTCTCGCGCAAAATAGTTTCTAATATCTACTTGTGTTTTTGAATTTACTGAATTTCCATTGGTTTGCAAACCAGTGGAACATTTGTTTTTCTTATTTAATTATTAACCATTCCTATTAACGCAAACTAAGGCTCTTTTTGATGACAATCAAATTTTATATTTTTATTAAATTGGAATTTTTTGTTCGATATCTAGAAATTTTATTCGGTATAAAGAATATTTTTTTCTAATAAAAATTCAAGGTATCTAAAAAAAGTTCAAAATATAGAGATTTTCAATATATGGAAGTTCGACAAACAGAAGTTCGACTGTATATGTATATGATTCATCCTACATACATATACATGTACATATATATATATATATATATATATATATATATATATATATATATATATATATATATGTACATACATACACAGGATGAATCATTAGTGTATTCTAACGTATCGAAGCAGTCATAATACTGTCAATGCGCCAACAACAGAATCCGAAATTCTATTAAATACTCTAAAAGAACAATAAAAAAAAAATATAATAAAGTAAAAGCCGTTTTAGCGCACAATAGGCCTCAATAGGCCGCGGAACATATATGCTGGTAATAAAAAAAAACAGGTCGTTTTAAAAGTTATTATTTAATTTTTTTTTAAACGTATTTTACCTCCATATTGAAATTATTTTTCTTTAACAATTATTTATGTAAAACGACATCAACTGATTTTTATACTGGATTTTAGGTGTACCCGCTCGGTCCCCTTTCCAGTTCAAATATACTACGCTCGCCTGGCGACGCAAAGAGCTCAGAAATATTTTGATAGGTTAGTATTCTATTATTTTTATTATTTACTTAAAATAACTTATTTAAAATAGACCCTTTTTTTTTATAAATACTTATTTATAGTTATTTATTTATACTTAATGTTTGGATTTATATCGGTTATAATCTATATAAACCCAAACACTAAGTAGGCTGATTTAATCCTCCAGACAATTCTTAGATATGATTGTTGATGGAAAAAAAAAATTAAAACATCGATGTCTGTTTGGCATCTCTACTATTTTATACTTAATCATGCCATATAATTTACTATAATAATAATTCTTAATTTATCTTTTTATTCTTCTCGTTTTTTAGTGCGCTATTAATTAGAAATCACTAAATTTATGAGAAAATGTAATATGTATGTACTCTTGTAATACCTAAGTGCATGGAAAATGTAAATATTTAAATAAATTCTCCTTTCAAAATGATGGTTGGATAAGAAAAAAAAATGTTAAAATTATCGTTACTTTTTTTCCAGATTTCATACTTTCATTATTCTCCCAATGCATTCATTCGCATCTAGATACATTTTATAATTTCTCAAAATGTTGTTATTTCAAATCTGGGATGCTAGAATCTTAAAATACATCGATGTTTAAAAAGTCAAATATTACTGATCGATTGGTCTAAAAACATCAATGACGAAATATCGATGGTTTTACTGAAATCATGTCTCTTTGTCATCCCTCTCACTGACTGATATTCTCATATTTCTTTCTTGGTAATTGGATTCAGGTAGAGTGGTCATAAAAGTTTTAGTTCAAAGTGGGACAGTCCAATTACTGGGATGAGGGGAGGAGGGAGGGACATTTTTGAGAATGTTAAAGCCAAAAACGTATGATTCATTTGAATTTATGATATTTAAAATTCGCTTAATCTAGAACTAAATCATAAAAAAAATATGAGGCGGTATACTTACACTTACCACGCTAGTTTAAATAAATTTTAAAATTTTCTATTTAATTTCCATGAAAACATTTATTTTTTATTAAATAATAGAAATGTAGAAAAAACTTCACCGCATGCGTTTTTCATCGCCTTCCGTTACCTTCTACGGTTTTATTTGTTAGATATTATTTTTTCTAAAATCTTTCGCATCCCAGCGGTATGTTATTTATGTATATTATTACTCTTACTACCGGAAATTTGTTTCCAACGAGGTCATTTTTTTTTCTTTTTTTCCTTTAGTTAATTATCAGGTTTCTTAGTTTATAGTTTATATTTATCCATTTTTTTTTATAACTTCCCTACTAACAATGAGAGACAGTTGATTATTTAAAATAAACATAATTAAAGGTACTTCGGGAGGAAGCCATTTTGAAAATTTGGCATTTTAGGCCTGTCAGACTATTTCAATGAGGATAAGACCTTGCTGATATTAAAGAACATTTAATTGTATATTGATATAACGAGTTTGATCAAAATTGTTATGCCTTTTTCGAGAAATTGTAAAATGGATTATATACGAGTAAAGTGGCACTTCTGATCAGGCGATTTTGGCAAAAAATGTGCTGTAAGATCAACACGCTTATACCTACCTTAACAACATTGATTCAGTTCACACACACGCACACGCACACGCACAACACACACTCAAATACATGAAAGTGTACCGTAATATTTGTATTTCCTTCGTAAATTCTAATTCGAAATTTTTCAGGATCGATATTTCATATATAGGTAGGTGAAAGTAATAAAAAAAAAAAAAAAATTGAAAATATTATATTATATTAAATTATATGGAATAAATGGATATTTATTAAATATAAATAAAAAATTAAAACAAAGATCATATTATTTCATACATGTATTCTGAACAAATTTAACTTTTTAAAACACATTTCAATCAAATAAACTTGCTATTTGCGCAAACTGTTCAGTTATTTTATTTCGCTTGAGGGTTTCTTTGTTATTTGTTCCAAAAACATTTCTGTGGACTGCTTATCTTTTTCGAAACGTCCTTGTTTTTGAGAATCATTTCATGAAACTGTTGACAAGCATAGTTAAAATTTGAATGAACAATCAACATTGAACTAACTGTTTCTGAAGACAAGACTTTTCAGCAGACCACATGTTATTCATTAAAGAAAATACTCTTTATACGGGTTCACATATACCCGGGAGACACGTTGCAAGTTCTTGTAAAAAAATGTTTAGGTTTTTTTTTTTTTATTTAGAATATAAAGAAACTTTTGGAAACCGAGGTGACACATTAAAACCTTAAATAACCATGGCTGGTGAACGGATGGCCACCCTAGGTTTAGGTGTTCATTATAAGCTAGCTGAAAAATTAAATTATCTTTCAGATTAAAGAGGTGAAATCGGGATTATATTCTAATCAATACTATTGCTGTATGTATATCAGTATAAATTGTATGTAAAGCATTTAAGGGAATAAAGATTTGTAAAGATTTTTCTAATAACTTTTTAAAAATCTCTATAAGAAAACCCTTAGGTGCGTCCCTCAGTGTCCGTAGTTTAGACCCACTAAACCCTCACAACGGTCCAGTATTGCGGGTATTGTATAGAATGCCCCATTTTTATTCCTAAGTTATATTAATAAGCTAAAGAAATAATAAATTAATTAATAAACTAAGGCTAAATAAATAAATATATGATGTTTTTTTTTTCGTTACGTGTAACATTTTTCTTTTCTTTTACATTAATAATTTTTTACTGAAATTTTATTTTAGCCAATTTTGCTATTCAAATCATGTGGTTCATCCACTGATACTCTGAAGAGAGATATCAACACGTGATAGAGTGAAACGAATAAATCGTGCCAGCGAATACGCTATTCATTTCGGGTTTTTCGTTTGAGATAAGCCAAGCAAAATATATATTTTTTTAATTGGAGATTTAAATTGCAAACATAACTGCTTGTTTCTATTAAATTGGATAGAAATTTTTTTAAACCCTTCCGTTCGATTATATGATCTATATTTATCTCAAAATGAGATGTGTTAGGTTACGGAACAATTTAAGAAGAAAAAAACGGTCTTTTTTTTCTTGTTGCCAAGGTCTTCAAGGCAATTTTCTCAAACGAGCCCCTGTCACGAACATTCCTTGTAAACTATTAACGTGGAAAATTGACCGACGGATAAACAGTCGCTTTTAACACACAATTATATTAACAATTATTAATATTATATTTTAGTGAGATGCAATTATTGCAGTCATGGCGGACGCTCATTGAGGTCATGATGTTGGGAAACTGGCAGCGCCAATGTAGTGAAATCAAGTTAGCACTGAAAATACAAAAAAAAAAATCTATTAATAATCAGATACTGATCATTTGCGTAGTTGATATTAAAATTCACAGCAAACATCTTAATTAAATTGTTCCTACGGACAATTACAGCACATCCTTGTTACTTAAGATTATAATCTATGCAGTCTCCTAGAAACTGTTTACGTAATCATACAAATCTAATTAACAATAAATAAATTAAATAATGAAAGAAATTTTCATTTCAAATAAATACCTACTCAAACACCTATTTAAACATTGAAATATCAAAATGTCTTTTTACCCGACTACGACGGAGCCACAAAGAGGGTAATGTGTTTAGCTTGACCGCTAATAGGATTTTCTGAGCGAACGGCTCAACCGATTTCCAAGTTTAATGACTCAAATTATTTGTTGTTATCCCGTGAATGTTTTGAAACATTTTGAGCTCAAAATACTGAAGAAATGTCGTATTAAATCTGTCCGTTTGAGGGTATCTAACGATTTTTTGAGAGAATGGTTCAACCGATTTAGAAGTTTGACGGGTCAAATTACTCTTTGTGATCCCGAGAATGTTTGCAACATTTTGAGTTCCAAATACTAAAGAAATGTTGTATTAAATGTGTTTAATATGTCCGTTTGAGAGTATATAATGATTTTTGTTTAAAATATTACAAGAAGCCTTCACTGTATAAAAGTTTAGCTTTAATATGCAGTTTATTGGCACATCATCATTATAATCGATCCTCTCTACCGCTTTATGCAATGAGAGGAGGAAATCTATACAGCCTTCTCCACTCTTTTCGATCCTTTACCACCTGTCCTCTCCCATTCCACCCCAGTCCTCTTTTCCGGAAGTCTTCTTTCACCTTGTCCGCCCACTTAGTCCTAGGTCTTCATTTTCCTCGTTTTCCACCAACCGTCGCCTGATAGACCAGACTCGATTCTTCCATGTTCCATTTTTTAAAAGGCGGCCGAGCCATCTCAGCCAATTATCTTCTATCGTATCGTTTCCTGGTTTGACATCGACTTAACAGTCGAACGGACGGAGTTACGGACTCTGTTCAATCTTTCGGAGGAATCGCATTTCTGATGCTTGGATTCTTGATTGATTCCTCTTCGTCAGCGTCTATAATTTGGAATAGTACGCCAGGATGGGAAGAAACATAGTTTTGAATATTTTGAGTACTTTGAATATTCCTGTCTGTTGAATACTACTCTTAAATAGCTGCGAACGTCCTGCCCGAACCTCCGATTCATTCAGTTACGTCCATATCTACAAACCCGTTTTCATATTGTTTGCTCCTAGGTATTTGAAACCTTCCACTTGTTCAAGAGGTTTGTTGTCAACTCTAACTACCAGCATAAGCCTTGTCTTCTTTCTGACCCTCATAACTTTCGATTTTGCTGGATTTATGCTCATGTTGACATCCAGTAACTCTTCTTTTAATCGGATGAGATTGAACTGGAGATTTCTGCCATCTTCCGCAAAGATAACGATATCGCCGGCAAACTCAGACTGGCGTATCGTAGCTGAAACTTTCTTATTCTCTCCTTTACCTTTCTAATGGCAGAATCCAGAACTATGATAAACGTAGGGGACCAAGGCTGCAGCTCTGCTTCTTAACTCGATCAAAAGCGTTTGATAGGCCGACAAAACATATTGATAATTCCTATTGTTTCTCTACAACTTTTTCAAAGACCTGTCTCAAAGTAAATATAAGATGTTGTATACTCCTATTTTATCGAAAGCCATACTGTTCCTCTTCGAGTAATGCTTCAACCCTCCTTCTTATTCGCTTTTCTACATCTTACAAGGGGCACAAGATATATAGGGATATAGATATCTCGGTGATTATTACATTCTGTCTCTGTTGTCTCATTTCTTGAAAATCGGGAGTTTCACTGTGACTTCCCCATCCTTTTACTTCCACACTAGGTTTAGTAGGTGCACTCAATGATGAGGCTAGGGACCCTTCCTTTGGGTCCCATTTATTTTAACATTTCGGGAGTTATTTCGTCGATATCTGCATATTTCCTCAGCTTTGTAGTCAACAGCGCGTCTACTAGTTGATAGTCATCTTCTTCCCTTTCTTCTTTTTCTTCAGATACTACCGTTAGTTTCTGGAAATATTTTCTCCATCTTTTCATTATTTAGTAATTCTGTCGTAGAATATTTCCTTTCTTGTCTTTAACAAACTTCAGGGTTGGTTTCTTTCCTTAATTTCTTGAAGACTCGGTAGAACAGTTTCTGATTTTGGTGAAAATGTAATTGCAACTTCCGTCCAAAATCCGTCCAGGTTTTCCATTTAGTGGCTTTAACATCCTTTTTTGGCTCGACCATTTAAAAAGATACATCTTGTATCTCTCATAGTGCTCAGAAGTTTTATGTTGAAGGTATTCTTTCTTGTAAGTCTTCTTTTTATGAATCACTTCTTTAGCCTCTTTGGACCACCATGATGTTCTTTAATCATGGCCACCAATTCTTCTTTTGCCATATACTTATGTTCTAACTTTTATTATTTTCTTGAAAAAAAAAAACAAAAAAAAACCAACACGTTTTTATTATATTCTCTGAATCCCAAGGTTAGTCGGAATTTCTGATCAATCTTTCAATTTCTTCCTGGTAGAAAGTTACAATGTCGTTCTTTTCCTTTAATTGATGCGACATAATTGCTGCTTTATAGCTTCTTCTTGAATTTTTCCTCTCCTTTCTAAAACAAATCCATTTTTATCAGGTAGTGGTCACTTCCTATTTCAAAGCCTCTTTTCACTATAACGTCAATTACATTTTTGAGATTACCTTATTCTGAATATAAATGTTTAGTGTACTGTTCAGAGTGTACATGATGCACTGAACTGGGGTGACCGTGGGAGTGCTACTCCTCATTACGTGCATGCAATAGCTGCTCCTTGCGGAACAATAGTTAAAATTTTATACAAATATAACCTAGCCTTATTATAGAACCAGGTAAAATGTATTGATTAAATAGGATCACAATTTCGCCACCGTGTGTATTTCTGACTTTGTGGTAAAAATGAAAACAATTAAATTTAGGCATAAGACTTTTACTTTTACTTAACAATTCCCTGTAACCATTTAAGGAGTAGCTTTGATAAAGAGACTACAAAAGCGATTTTTAAAATATTTATTTTTTGAAAGATGTTCAAACTACTCTGGTTGGGAAATCTCCTATAAACAGCTAATGCTGGAGTTTAACGTCAAGGGCAATATTGATGGCATCAGCATGCTTGGTAGCCTTAATTTCAGAGTGGGAAGTTATATATATATATATATATATATATATATATATATATATATATATATACACTCACACTTCCCACTATATATATATATAGGGTAGGATGAGTAGTATACAGAAGAAGGATTTTTATTTTACTATTAATATTTCGGGATGTAGGAGGCCTACTCGGTACGTTACTGAGCTGTGGAACTCTCTGGGTGGCATATTGGATCTCCATCTGAGTTTTTCTTTGAATCATATTGGGCTTGCTTTTGGAAACCATTTGTAAATCATTTAATACAAAATATTTAGAAATAGTCTGCAATTCATGTATTTACTCTGATTTCAATAGAATTATATAAATCAAATAACCAAGTGGCATTTCTAGGAATTGTCTTTTGTGTGTTAAAAGATCAATATAAATTTGGGATTATTAATATGTCTCTTGCTTGTCTCTTGTAATAAATGATTACCTTTATTATAAAGCTACAAATCAAAACTAGAAATAGTTAGAAATTTTTTTTTCTACGCTTTTGAATTATTTTTCTTTTCTGGCGCTACAATCCGCGTAGGACCTTGATCCTCAACAGTTCGCCGCCGTTCTTCTTCGTCCGAGGTAGCGGCCCTCCACCGCCTGACCCTAATCCGCCGGGCAAATAAATCTTGTGAAGGATCTTCCGCTCCCAAAAATATAGTAGTCTCTTTTGTCTGACCGTCATAACCCGCTGCCATGCATGACAACCTGGTCCAATTGTAAACAATTTTCTTGTTTTTTTAAATAGACATCGGAACTTCATTGCACGCTGAATGTCAAAGTAACATCGGTTCCCTGCAGCTAGGAGCGTCTGGTTCTTTTTTTCGGTCCCTATGTTATTATCACCCGTTACCAAAGGGCCAAGGTATTTAAAGTATTCACGCACTGGGAAAATATGTTTACCTATGCTTATGGTCTCTCCATTTTGTTGCGGTTGGGTTCCGGTGCTTTTCATGTTGACGGTCTTTTCTGCGTTGAACTTTGATCTCGGTTTATCTCCATTGCCTCAAATTCCTCCAATGAGCCGGCTAGTGATGGTAGGTTTCTCGGAGTGAACTCGATATTCTCCGCATATGCCAGGTGTTTCATCAAGCTGTAGTATATTGTCACACCTTAGTTGGTTCTGTAGGCCTTCACTGCTTTTTCCATGCACATATTAAAGAGGTTGGAGGCCATAGTATCTCCCTGCATTATTTCCGGAGCTAATGGAAATTCCTCAGAGAGTGCTCCATGTAATTTCAACCGGTATCTTGTATCCCAGATCGAATCTATCTATTTTTGGATGTAGAATCACCGAAACAATTTTGGTTGAAATCGGTGACAAATTGACTGTACGCCCTTCCCCCTCCCCCTTGTGAGTAGAACTTATTCATATGCCGTGCCATAATTTAATTCCTTTATAGCATATACATATTACTATGTAAAAAAAATTCTAGAATCATTAATGACCAGAATTATTTGCTATCATGCTTATTCAACCAACCGTTCCTGAAAAGAGTAGTCTTTTCATGGACAGACTCTATAATTTACATCTATTCCATTATGGCCTCTAAAGTTGCATTAATTATGTGATCCCATTAATTAAATTAAAGAGCGTTTTAAAAATAATACCAGCATATTTGCATAAAGTTGCATTTGTGATTTAAATCTTTCCGGAAATCATAATAATTATAATGGGTTAGAGTAGAAGTGGCGCCAGAATGTTAGTAATTGCATCAGTGGAAGGAGGGAGATGTGGGAGATAAACATATTCCATATTCCCCTAACCATCCCCGAAATTTTATTAAAAATATGATTATCATATAAATTTTGTATTTTGCATAATAATTTTTTATCCTGTTTTCAATCTTATTCTTCCCCAAAAATTTTTTAAATCCCTCTTCCAAAAAAAAAAAAAAAAATCTGCGAACAAGCCTGAATTGTATAATCAACCATATATTTTTTATTTTTATTTTTAAAAACAATGTATTTCCGGTTCGTCCGGAAACTCTTGTTTCTTTCTTTTCTTCACCGTTTTGAGGCTCAAGACTTCATTAATGCTCATAATCCATTAATGTCTCCACTTCGAAATCATAAACAGAAAATATTTCAGCATCATTATCATTTTTCTTATGTTATTATCATAATATTTTTTTAATTGATCGAGCACAAGCGAGGTACTGATTCATCTCTACCTCTCAGTCATTTCTTTTGTCAGTCTGTCTCTTTGTTAGGCGATTACGACTAAACGCGTCGTTCGATTTTCATCAAAGTCGGCTCAAATGTTCCCTAAAGTCAGAAAAACCGACGGATGAGCGGAGATATTTAGTTTTTTTATTCCAATTCTAAATTGTGGTCATTTTCATGATCTCGTATCATTAAAACCCTGTTTGTTCGTTTAAAATAAAAACGCGTTGTTCGTTTTCCATCAAAATTGACATGAATATTCCTTGAAGTCATTTAAAACGAAATGTTAGTTTTCTATTTTAAGATTTCTTTTTTCTTTTTAATCAGTGATACGGATTTTGAAGCGAAAACAAAATCAGAAAATTCCGATAATTGTGAGGAGAATGAAATATTTTGAATTAAAAAAAAGTGTGAACAGCAGTATGACATGAGCTCCGTCTCTAAGGTCGTATTTTATCTTATCTTTAATAATAACTAAAATACAAAATTGATAATATTAAAATGGCGGAGATGTTATAAAAAAATTGTGACTTCAAAAGCCACTTGCATATAAACTTTCAACTCTCCAACTCAATTTGGAGATGAAATGGCTGAAATTTATCCCCGCTTCCATTGTATTTATCTGCCTAAAAAACGACCAGACTTGCCGAATTTCAGCGCATTTGATCCTAAGGGAGCCGCCCCAAATGGAACGGGATAAATATGTAAATTTATATCAGACCCGATATCCACCAATTCGCATTTTACGGGTTATGAAACGGATTTAAAATTAACTAACCCCACGGATGACCTTCGATACAATGCATTATTTTACATGAAAATACGACTAAAAATTTACCAATTTTATCATAATTTCTGTCATTATTTCTATATTTTCTTTGATATTTGTAACTCGACTCTTGTTGAATGCTGATGATTTTTTAAAATTGAGATTTACAATTATATTGTTGATGTCGATATTACAAAATGACAATGTAAACTGAGGTAAAAGATGTTTATGAAAAGTCATATTCGTTCTCAGGAGACTTGGGTTGTAATTGGAATCCAAAATAAAAGAAAAATGCCTAAATTGGTTCGCGAGATGTAGGGATCACAGGGCTACAAGTTAAAAAAAAAAAATCCTGTACTACTACAATCCGTGAAGGGTCTTGGGCTCAGTATTTGTTAAGGAGCGTACTGTTTCTAAGCCAACGGTTGTGCAAGGAGGCGATTCGGGCGAGATCACGCTCAACAGCCAGGTTTTTCTCCCAATTTAGGGTACCCACTTTATAGAGGCTGGGTGAGCCCCAAAGGGTCTCCCGATCCTACTGGATCGATCCACGGCTGAAAACAGAATCAATAATAATTTTCCACAGCCGGTCTCAAACCCGGGACTTCGAGATTAGTAGCACAGTGCCTTACCCACTGAGCTACCTCGCTCTCTAAAAAAAGTACTAGTTAAAATATGAAAATTATAATTTTTTTGCTTTGATTGTTTTTGACTAACAGGCGAACATTTATAGAGTTGAGGCTCTCACTGTATCTTAGATCCCATCGTCTGTGACTCAATCTAATTATATTGTATGGATAAATTATCTCTCACCGAGAAGGTATCACGAAATTCGTGTGCAATTAGAATGCGCCCTATAATCGACTCATGCAGGTTCACGGCTTGGGCAACTCTTGCCTGCGAAACAGAGTTGTGCAGTAATTGGCAGTAACTTTTTCACTTTTGTGTAAAACATATATGAAGTGCTGAGTTCAAAGTTTAATTAAGTATACATGTACATAACAATTATGAGTACTTTTGTAATCGACTATATATATCAAAAATGTCTGCGCCTTGGTATGAGGCACGCGGTTCTAGAGATGTTATTTTATAACACTAAAAAAATTTTCTGTTTATTTTTGTTCAAATTATACCATAGATTATGATCATATTTTAAGTCATTTTCTTTAATAAAAAATGCATAAATTAAAAAGTAAATATCTTATTCAAAATGGTTATTTGTACTTAAATTACTTATTAAGTTTTGTTGACTTATAATTAAGTATTATATCCCCTTAAGTCATAAGTCTATCTATAAATAAGTCAGTATGACCTATAATGTGAGCCCAAAAAATATAGTTATACAATATTTTTTGGGCTCACATTACTCTTTTATTTTATAATTATAAAAATGTCAATTTTTTTAACATCATTGTTATCTTTTATATAACTTGTTACATCATAATTATCTCGATATGCTTTACTTTAATTTTTAATTATTTACTTTAATTTTTCATTATTTACAATATCTATATTTAAATGCTTTTCTTTATACTTCATATATTTTTATCGTGCTTATCATTTCTGTTTATTACCACATTTTTTGTTTACTGTTACTGCCTCTGTTGTTTTCAGTGTTATCTTGTTTTTCTTATAGCCCTGATGATGATCTGAAACTTAGGCCGAAACGTTGGCACAAAATAAATAATTTATACTTATTAGTGTGTTAGTATTTGACCGCAGCCTCCGAACCAACTACAACCGAACTAACTTCCTTAAGTATCAATATTGTATTCTGTATTTGAGTACGGATAAAGTGATCATACTCAGAAAACTCAGTACTCTTTTAAAACTTGCCCAACTCAGCTGCGAAGTGATCCAGGTGAAGAGCCATATTGAAACCTTTATCTAACCTTATATTAAGGTAGGTTGCCACATCACTCGAACTGTTATTCTCAGTCCTATATAGATGTGTATATATGTATTGTATATACATGTTGAAAGGGTGTACCCTATCAGCCGTGCCCTTAGGAGAATGGTATGGGTCTTCGAAGCGGCCATCACCATATTATTACCCTTTCATCATCTTGTCCCTAGGTTAGCGCACCGCTGAGGTTCTCTTTGTATATCATCCTTACTATTGGGAGTAGCTAGTCCATCACGTAGTCAGTGACGGAGAACCGCTCTCTCTGCAACTTATCGAAATCCAGCTGCAATCGATTGGCTCCCAAGCCCTGTCGAAAGCAAAGGATATGTCAAAGAGCAGTGGCATAAGATACCGCTCCTTAACATCTTTCCGTACTCTGGACAGCGACATATGATTCCTCTGCCATTGGTTGATTCGTATTGCCGTAGATGGCTCGTTATGTCCAAAATTAGCCAAAAACTGGCCACTAGGTCCTTGCTAGTCCTGGGAGGACCTACCTCATCACTGGGAGGTAGGGATATTGGAAAAATATCGATATATTTTTTTAAAATTTCGACATTTTTGTCCGATAGTTTTTATACGACATCTTGAAATATCGATATTAAAATTTGAGTAACGAAAACTGATATTGAAAAAAAATGAAAAGAATGAAAAGAAGAAAAAAAAATTAACAAAGTGTTCGACATGCAAAGAAATAAAAAATTTGTGGTGTGATATATTCGTGTTCTTACTATCCAGTGTTGAGCAAAATGTAATTCCAATTCTAATTCCTTAACAATTACTGTAATTTGGAGTTGTATAAATAACAATACTTGATGAACCCCTATAATTGTAATTGTGGCCCATAATTACAATTACAGCGGTTCATCAAGTAATTTTATTGATGCAATTCCAAATTACAGTAATTGGTAAGAAATTGTAATAGGAATTGAAATTACATTTTGCCCATCACTGTTACTATCTGTAGTGGCTGTGTTCAAGTCGGCCATCTCCTAAAGGTTTTCTGGTTAGGGATGTAAATATCGAACAAAAATATCGATATATATCTTATTCAAAATAGTAGTTGGATATAACTGTGAAAAATATCGATTTTTCGATATTTTCGGTCTCGATGTTTTTAATCTTTGAAAGCAGGAGAAGAAGAGGATTTTTACATTGAACTGAAAGATAGGACCAATATAAATTAACAAATCTTAGATAGCTTTAATAGCAACAATTAAATATCCATAAATAGCAGCTTATCACAAAAATGTAGGATTGATTAACATTTGTCAATAAAAAAATAAATAAATAGTGCACACTTGAAACTAGATAAAAAATTAATTAAATTGCTTTTACATATCTTTTTTTTTTTAAAAGAATGGAAGAAAATCTATATTGAAGGAATTACTAAAAACATATCATAGTAGATACGTATGGGAAAAATAAATTAAATTGTAGATATAAATAGACCTTGTAGACATATTTTAATTTAAATTATATTTTTTGTTTATTTAATTGTATTTTTGGAAAAATACCTTTTTCTGATACTCAAATTTTAATATCGTTATTACGATATATCGAGATATAACTACCGAAAAAAAATATCCTTCTTCGGACAAAGATATATTTCTTTTAAAATATCGATATTTAGATATTTTTCCAATATCCCTAAAGCCTCTCTCCCTTTTAAAGGAGGGGTCTAAAAAAAATCGAAAAATATCGAGGTCCTATATATATTTTTTCGATATATTGAACTACTATTTCGATATATTCGAAAACTATCGATACGATATATATTTTATTTCGATATTCACATCCCTAGATGGAGGAAATATCTTGGTCTTTTTGGCTTGGGGAGTTGCTTATCCCTGCCCCCACCCTAGTAGAGAAGTTTCAGATTGGCAATCTTCCTCATTTTCGGAAAGTATCCCCTATCTAAGTAATCGAGCTCTTTTCACCAAATCACGATCTCCTGTCAGAAATAAAATTACCAAAAAGTTACAATAAAATAAAAAGAAATGACAATCGAAATCCTGGATTCCGATTGCAGTCCTGTGTAAACACATTATACAATATTTACCCATACCGGTTATTTGAGTCCACCATCATTCTGTCTGGGGTCGCCTTAATTTGTAAATACCTCTTGGACATTTATTATCTATGTTCAAAAACTGCAGTTTCAATAAAACGATTGATATCAATTATTATGTGAATTTTTTTTTCGGTGTCAATTATGGTTAAAAAAAACTATTAAGTTTGAGTTCTTAGAATTTAAGTTTATTTCGGGATGACGAAGTAATCATAATAATCTACTTAGCTTCGTTTTTCATTTCTGATAATTTATTAGTTTATGATAGTCAACATTTTTTTGACAAAACTATACTAGTTTTTATTTCGTGATTTCTGTTCTATTATTATATCTTTATTATATTTAAAATTATTATTGGTTAGTTTAATGTTATCGCATTTGAGTTAATTATGATGATCATTTTAGGAGTATTTTAGAAGAAGGAGACATTGACAAGATTATCAAAGAAATTTTAAACGTAAACACCCTTCTTCAAGGCAACCCAATGTTTTTCGTGTAGCTATAACCTGAATATAGCTAATGCCGATTGAAAGTTGATTGGAAATAAGAAAATGTATATTGTTTATTTTAGCTTCCATCTACTGTGATTGACAAATACGAATATTTTAGACGCGAATATAATCTATTATGATAGCATTTATGATATATGGTAAAAACAAAAAAATAAAACATTTTCTCAAGTAGAAATATATTATTATTTATGTATTATATATTTTTATTATCTTGAACATTTTTAATATTGACATCTCTAAAAAAAATTTTACCTCTTAAATAACATTGAGGCTAATAATATATTATTTTAAATAATGCATTTAAAATAACAGTACAACTATTTGTTAATAACTCTGTTTTGTATTTCATAATGTAATTAAAGATTTTAATTTTAAGCAGTAAATTAGCATTCACTTCTCTAACGAGGGCTTTGATGCGAGAACTAGGAAAGTACAGTGAGATTTTGAGAGCCAAATGAAGTTCAAAATGTCAGCAGATAAGCCCACCTTTTAGGCTTTGAATAAATCAGCAAACTTATCCGAATAAAAACTTTTAAAGGAAAAAGGTAGAAACATTAATTAACTTTGGTATCAAAACCAAGGTTGGTCCGGACATATCTGGTTTTCGTACCAACGGAATAATGAGTTTTGACATTGGTCGATGAATGTAGTCTTTCTCACATTATTTACCAAACAGCACAGTGAGTCTAAGTCCCGATTCAGGTGGACATGACTCATATCAGAATAAATAAATTTTTCTAACGGGAGTCATGCATCGGGTTTAGGAGTCATTTACCCCGGAAAGACTAACTTGCTCGGCCTAGGGACTCTGATAATCACAGAGCCTTGTTTAAAAACACGTTTGGCTAATACCACGAATTCGACAAACTCCGCCTCTTAAGATTGTGGGTATAAAATTATTTGCAGAAAGATATATATATTTTTTTTTTGTCACAAATATGTTTACAAAATTTCTCACAATATACCTACATCCAATAGCATCCAATATAATGCTTGTTTATTTTTGTAACAAACGACTTAGGATCTCATTCTTGATTTGTTTTTGTTATGATAGAACTTTAAAAAATAGCGTGGAAGGAGTTTGTTGATATGTGGTTAAAAAGGGACAAAAATAGACTCGGTTTTGGAATTCATTTCACCAAAAATTGATGGAAATGGTCTCTCTGAAAACACAAATGTAGGGTTTTTCCTATGTTCGGGGATCCCTAGGGCAGAATGTAAACATTGTAAATAGATATGAATGTGCTCAAGATGATTCATTTTATTTATTTTTTTACTTTAATTCTATTTATCTTTTTTTATTCGCTATTATATAATTTATCTATTTTTTTTTAAAAATGTTTGTGATGCACTTATATTATTTTACTTACTTTTATAATTTTTTTCTCTTTATTTTATATATATATATAGTGTGAATAGATATTTACGACGCTAATATTTATTGCTCTTGAGTGGCAGCTTGTATAACTTATTAATAAAAAAATAAATAAATAAATCAATTCTATTGTTTTCACTTGTAAATGATAAATGATTAAAAACATAATCAATAATTCGTTTCCATCATTAATGTTGTACATGTTATTTTCCTCATTAATAAATCATTAACATCTGTATAATTAATTCTTAATTTGAGTTCACAATCTATTTTATGCTAATTACTCTTCTTATAACAGTGTTGACGGGTGAGAGAAAGAAAAACGAATTGTGAATTGAGACAATGCATGGGTAACTTGATGCGTAAGCAGCAGTGGCGTAGCTAGAGGAGGGCCCAGGAGGTCCGAACTCCCCCTCCCCTTCCACATCACAAAATACTATTACTTATTCTTTAAATTATAAAAAAATATTGTATAAACCTATTTGAATTTTATTTTATAAATATTTTTTCTAGACATAGAAGAAAATGTTATATAGAGAGAGAAACCTTTTATATCCACATACACACATTGGGCTTCTGTAAATTAGCTCCTTGAATGGACCCACAATTCCCGCCCCTCCCCTCGAAACGAAATCCTGGCTACGCTACTGTGCGTAAGAGAAGTGAAAGAACATCATTGCAACAAAAAGAAAAAAAAAAAATACTTTGCCCTTAGAGCGATTGATCTTCATGCGAATCTGATTTTAAATTGATATTTTATTAATCTACTATTTTATAGTTAAATGATTATGTTAGATTTAGTATACAAAAAAAAAAAAAAAACTAGTAGCAGGCTCCCATATAATATTTTTGAAGTCTCGATCTGAAGGATTTTGTCCATGTAAATCGGAACATGGGCCACTGTGCACGGGAGAGTACGTTACATAAGTGACCGGTTGTTGCACCAATCGAAACAATGCAAAAATGCATAATGAAAAAAAAAATGCATTAAGGCTCTCAATTATAATTTTGCCTTCAATTTCATTTCTGAATTCACTTTACTAACAAATGAAATTTTCTCTCGATTGGCATCTTCGAAATAAGGAACATTTCTGAATTATCATAATCATCAATGTTTATTGATACGTAGGCAAGTACAAACATAGATATATTATCTAAACCTTTTCCAGAAACTATTAAGGACGCATTGATCAGTAACATTTACAGATAAATATTTAAACTTTACGTCACTCAATGCGTTATCTGGATAGCATTTGGGAAGAGTTGTTTATATTTTGCGTCATTATACTTTACATTTTTGTTATTTCTTATAATCTGTAGAGGTACAGGAATTTTTAAATAATATTTTATATTCACCTTAGTTTGAAGCATAAGGAAGAAGGTATTTGAATACCCGAGGCTAATCTTCCTCTATCATTTTTGAAACGGAAATTACTTTTGAAAATCACCTAGATTGCTAGTGGTAATTTTTTTTTCTTTTCTGCCTCGACATCGAAGATGACTTTGTTAATGTTTAGATTTATTATACATTCAGACTCAATATGTTGAGTCAGTTTCCCATCAACATCTATCCGTCTAAATGTGAGTTGGCTATATCGGTCTCAATCATGTTTTAAATGACGAGTATTTTTTAAAATAAAATATTGCCTAACGATGTAAATGCAATCTATTTGTATTATTGCTTAATGATGCAGTTCCGGTACGCAAGGACGTCGTTGCAAACATTTATTGTGGAGGTGGGCAGAATATAAAATTTTCCAACAATTTTGACCAGATTTCCCAATTATATTAAATATTTTAATTTTTACAACTATATTATGAAACATTTTAATTTTTACAACTCTTTGTACTTGAATGTTTTGCGTACCTATTGCGAATATTGACATTTGAAAACAATTTTCTTTTCTATTCAAACATAACATTGTATCGATAAAATCTCAATTTCTTAACTTAAAATGTATTGGTACTGCTTTTAAATTTTATTAATTCTTTGAGCAAAATGTATTAACATAATTTCAGCAGTTCGAATTAGGTTGCCAAATCTTAAATATCCCCAACTTTTTGGGGGCTGACACCTTCCCAACCCCTCCCCTTTATGAAGAGAGCTCTGCCGGTAGGATAATATTGTATCTTAAATTTTACAAATTTATTTTATTTTAGAGCTACGTCTTGAATATGCATTTTATGGTTTTATCTTAACGATTTTTATATTTTTTGTGAACTATCGAATCAGAAGTGTACCAACATGCCTTATATATAAACATTCAGATGGAATTTATCTATAATGAATCATGAGGCAGGAAAATTATGAGATAAAAAATTCACATCGTCCTCTACCTCTTAGGCTTGGATATTTGTTATTTTCAATTCCAGAGAATTCTATTTCAAATAGTTTATGTTATTTAAGATACTACATAATATAAGTTCGTCTCAAAAATTCTACGCTCTGGGCCTTGGAATGGTGCTGACTTGACAATTAAATAAGTGTGTTCCATTTCGTCGTGTGCTTTAACCTTGTGGAAGGAGTTGCCAATGTGCTGTAACCTTGTGGAAGGAGTTGCCAATGTGCTTAAAAGGTAATAATTACTTAAAATGAGTTAAGGTATTTTATAATTTAACGGTGACTACTATTTCTTACTTTTTTTTCACTATTTCCTTTATGATTAAGAGGAACTCAGTAATTATATGTTGTATGTCTTTGTTCTCCCTAAATGAACATCTGCACTGTCATTTCAAAGAAGTTTCAATGGGAGAACTTTTTTATTTTATGCTGATATAATCACTGCTTTATAAAAAACCGCAATGAAATTGAAGTTATATCTTAGGACTTATTAATTTTCTGTGTTAACATTTTTGTGCATCATATTAACTAACCATTCAAAATGTCATGAGGAAAAATAAAATATTTCAAACAACATTTCATGAAGGATAACGCCTTGCTCAATCTAGGCCGGTAATTAAGCCAAGTGGCTTGCAATTTAGTAATCAAAATACTCAGGACCGAATGGAATATATGCATGAAAAATATACTTAGTTCAAATATTTTTTAAAAAAATCTTTATTGCTATTGATTAAAACTTAAATTGTTTTTTTTTTTTCAAAATTTGTGCATAATAATAAGTTTTAATTAAACAAAAATGGAATAAATGCCCGCGAAATTTAAAATATTTACACACAATGCTATTGATACCGCTGTCAACTGTCAACCAGCTGTCCGCAAAATCATAAATTAGCTTTTATTTAGGTAGTTTATAAATGTGAGAAATTATGTCAGTTTTTCTTTCCGGAATAGACATCACAAAATTTCGCTTGCTGCATTACAGATGTCAATTTTTGGAAGTATACATCTTAAGCCAAATTTCATTGTGATTAAGATGGTATCAAAATTATTTTTCTGTGGCTCATAGACCGGGCTTTTCAACCATTGTGCACCGCATAGAGGGAGCGCCAAAATGCCAAAAAATAATTTTTATTTTTTTTATCTTCTTTTTTAGGCTCCGAAAAGAAAATTGATTTTATTTGATTTAAGTCGAAAATAGGTTTAAATAAGTAATCATAAAATAATGTAGATAATAAGCAGATGGAGATGTACATTACCGATATATAGAAGTATTGATACTTTCCTTCCGATACCATGTGGTTTTGATATCGATACCACTAAACCAATATTCCGTTCGATACCTTAGTGGTATTAAATATCTAGTTTGAGTATTTGAATGAGTGCCGGTATCGAGACTTTTTCGGTATCGAATTTCTCTAGAAGCAGGAAACTTGGAAATATTGCAGGGTGCGCCATAACCGGTTCTAGATTTTTTGCCTGGGGGGGGGGAGAGGGGGCAAGTTTAATTTTGCCTTCTCTTCTTTCATCCCTCTACCAATAAAAGAAAACAGTATTATAATTATTTCATAACATTAACTAATTTTGTGACTGATTAAGGTCAAAACTATCAAAAAGCAGAAACAAATATTATTAACTTAATCTGATTATAAGCTTTTACTCAAAATTAATCGCCCTCTAAATTCTGCCGCCCGGGAAAAGTTCTGCCCCCCTTCTAGTTCCAATGGGGAGGGGGGAGGGAGGCGAGGAGTGAGAGGAAGGCGACAATCTTGAAATTTACCCCGGGCGCAGTTTGCCTAGCTACGCCACACCGATTGATAATGCAATCATTAATACCTAATAACACGATATGAAGGCAAGAACCACAGAAAAACCTTATAAATCATAGAAATATCATTTCAACAATATTCATTATAGTATTAAAACATATAAAATAAAATGGAAGGAGAGAGAATTTAATTAATATAAGTGATTTTAAAATGTATCGCGATAATTTTATATATAATAACAATAGAATAATAATAAATAATAATATAATAATAGAATAATTTTTTTTTGAGAAAAAAAAAGCCATCATGAAGGAAAGAAAGAAAATTAATTTTTATTTTGGGACAATAAATTTTTCTAACAATAAGAAAAATGTACAATTCCAGTTTTATTTTCCTGGCTTATTACATTGCTATCAAATAATTAAATTATAAAATGAAATGCAATAATGTTAAAAATAAATGAGAATATTGAAATTACAAATAGATAAATATATACACATTTGCACTGATAGACATACATTTCTTATTATTTTTACATGTGCGTAGAAGATTTATGGTTAAGGAGGCAAAGAAATAAATGGTTTTTTGAATGAAGTCAGTGATGAGGTTTTACGTATGGCGATGGGTAAGGATTTCCAAATTGAAGAGGCACGAATGGTAAAGGATATTTTAAAGGAAGCAGTTCTGTGAGAACTGAGAGGAAACACCGGTTTAAGGTCTGGGATCTGGTATTTAGAGAATGGACAGAGGAACAAGGAGTGAACAAATTGAGGATATGTGGAGGCTTTTAAGTTCTGAAGAATCGGAAAAGATAGACGCCTAGGAAATATTGCCGTCGGAAAACTGGGTAAAGCCACTTCAACTCGGTATACCAGCTGGAGGCGTGAGAGCGTCTGAAGACCACGAAGATGAATCTATTGTAGCAATTCATTAGTCTCTTCAGCCTCATCTCATCCACAATAGACAGTCCTCCGTATCCAACACAACCATAATAGAAATGGAGGATTGTGTGGGATGAAACAAGAGCTGATGAGGTTTTTAGGGTATAGAATCACTAAATCTTAGAAACTGTTTAAGGATAGCAACAGATTTTTGGATGATTTGGAAAATATGGTTATTCCAGAAAGGTGCTGGTCAATAATTATTCCAAGATTTCTGACAGAGGTATGAAAGTGAATTGGTAGTCTTTTGATATAAATAAGGAAGGGAATTAAGAAGATGCTTGGAATAGATAAGGATGGCCTTGGTTTTTTCTATATTCAGCCTCAATTCGTTGTTTGCTGTCCATGCGTTGATACTATCGACGGAAGCATCTCGATAGAATTAAAAATATAGGTAAATGTGGAGGTCATCAGTATATATGTGAAATTGTAAGTGGTGAATGGAACCAGGAAGAAGATTAATATAGATGGAGAAAAGAGTTGGACCCCTGAGGAGCACCCCGTGTTATTGGAAGGGAAGAAGAAGGAGGCTTATGAGGAATGTTAACTGTTTGGGTACGAAGGGACAAGAAGGAGAGAAACAACTTTAAAACTCTATTAGACATGGAGAGGTCATGGAGTTATAGAACAAAGAAGGGTTATGATTAAATGATTCGAAGGCTTTTGAAAAGTCGAATAGAACAAGGATAGTGATTTTCTGTTGGTCTATGGAGGATTGAAGGTTTTGGGAAATTTTCAATAAGGCAGATTGCGTGGAATACTTGAACAGGATCAGGAATTTATTAAACTGGGAGTGGACTTTGGAGGGGTTTTGATAAGTTGACGAGGATGGAGATAAGTCTGGAATCGGAAACTATGGAGGGAACTGGGACATTATTCAATGGACGAACCTTGACTTTTTTTTAAGCTACGGGAAAAATTTAGTTTTGAAGGAAATAGTTATAGATATGTAGGAAAATACTATCAACTCTGTATATTAAACTGGTACCTATTATTCATATCGATTGTATTGTATATAACAGAATAGCAATAACAAGTATAAACATATCAATATATACCTAAGAGGGTAATTCACGATTTGTTATAAATCAACAATTCACAGCTCGATCTTGTAAGCTAAAGGTTAATTCAATGCAAATTTTATTATAAAAACTCTTTATATAACTAATTATTTTTATTATAATAATAAATAATTACATAACTATTTATTATTTCTAAATAGTAATATTTAAAAAATATTTGTTCTGTCCATTCACAGGACTTTACTTATCGTTTTGGTTTACAGTTCAGATAATTAAAATATCTTTCAAATTAGCATTTGGAATTTTTCGGGAAAGGAACAGGTGCAAAATACTCGATAAAAGTTATCTACCAAGTTCAGCAAAGAAATTAAGTAGAAGGAGCTTATGGAGCAGACATTTGAAGCTTGTCCCAAGATGATCGCCGTGAGAGTGCCGACCTGAGAGTGTTATGAAGTAACTGTGTCAAAACAAGTAGCTGAGATGGTTTTGAATTTTGAGGGGAAGAGGGATAAAAAAAAAAAATTGTATTGGTTGATTACTATTGAAAATAGTAAACTAAAAACATTTATATAGATGTTTGTTTTTAATTTTTTTTTTAAATACTTTGGTATGCTGATTCCTATCCCTAACATTTCCCCTGATCTTTATAAATGACCTAGTAATGGGCTTATAAAATTTTGAGTTTCGAGGATCATCTTGGGGTGACCTGTGACTTAGGTGCCGACTCTCCAAAAAATTGCTCCAGTACTCTTGGAGAAAACATGCGGAAGGCGGATGGACGGTTTTTTTTTTATTCGATATTTGGAATTCTACAAGAAGTAGAATGAAGCTTTAAATTTCTTCCACTCTTACTCGAAGGCTTTGTATTTTTCATAAATCTTACAGATCATTAGCTGAAAGAACTTGATCTCAGCAAAACCTAGACCTCTCCCTTCTTTTTTTTTTTTCTAAAGCATTTTACCGTTCAAAAGGCAAGATTCGAACATTTACGAAGAAAACATTACGAATACTTTTTTTGTTCTTTTTAGGAGACTTTTGTACGTCCGCGAGAAAGTATTGAAATTGAAAGAAATGGTAGAGTATTATTCCTTTAAAGGAAGTAATTTAAAAAAGTTTTTTTACGATAAGTATCTTTCGCATCTCACTTCTTTCGTCTAGACTAATAATAAGGCCTTAAGCCTTAGCTGGACGTACCGGATATTAAAATCGAGTGTGTTGCAAGTTACTCGACGATGACGATGATTTTCTTTGAAAGAAAATGGAAAGTCTGGTCAAGGTTAACAACATAATTAGCTATGAAATATTTCTTCACATTATGCACTTATACGCACGAATATTTAATTTTAATTAGAATAAAATAATATTAATTACTCCTTAACAACAAAAATAGCAATACTTTCTGTATGCCCAATAATACTACAATAATGAACTTAATTGAGCTAATGGAGACGATAGTACCATTGAATGTCCATTATAAATTTCCCTTTAGGCCGATTCGATTTTCCCTCAGCCAGAATCTAAATACCCCTTAATTTTTCCCTTCCGCCCAAATATATTCAAAAGTATATTAAATTACATAAATGTTATCTATTCGTGTATTAAATGTATTGCTGTGTATCTAATATTGCTAAATGAGGGGTTCCAGAAACCGCATTTATTCCATTAATTTATGTAATGTATACTGTTCCAAAAGGGAACAGATCAACCAAACTGTATTTTAACTTAAAACGCTAGAGACCACAGACCCCTCCCCCCCCTGCTATGGTCACCAGGTTGGGATATTATAAATACCATTGGAGATCTTTTCCAAGGGTGTCGCGCTTACCAATTCACTTAACTAATCTATATGATGCCATGCAGGGTAAATATAATAATAGATTTTTGATATAAGATCTAAATTTAAGAGGGTTTATTAATTAAACTGTTGGTTTAATAATTCACAACCTAAATTACTCTCATTAAAAAGAAACAGTGACTATGAATTATGTATTTCAGAATACTGGGTCTAACTTGCTTATTTAAAATCTTACTACGGTGCCCTATAATATTAAACAACAAAGTACACAATGAATGCAAGCGATTCCTCCCATTCTCCAAACTTCAGGCATCCTTTCTTTCTCCCACACTGTGAGGATGAGGTTGTGAAGCTCTTTCATGAATCTCTCACCTCCGTACCGTAGAATTTTCGCCTGTATGCCGTCCAGTCCTTTGGCCTTGTTGTTCTTTAACTTCGTATCGGCTGTCTCGACTTCTTCCTCATCCGGTGGCTCCGAGCCATTCGAAAGATCTTCCACTCTCGAAATGGCAGTGGCTCTCTTTTCTGCATCTTCTTTGTAAAGCGCGTTCTCGAAATGCTTCCTCCATCTCTCCAGGATGTCTTTCCTTTCCGTTAGTAGATTGCCATACAATTTAATGGTACTAAATGAGGAAAACTATAATCCAAAACAACTCAAAATATCTGATGTGGACAACACATGACTTCCTTGTACGCCTATTAAACTATAAATCGGTGGCTCAAAAAGTGATCCTGAATTTGGTTACTAGTTTCCGAAGATCGCAGTATCTCAAAAACAACACTCGGCATCGCGACATCCATCTATTGACACACACACACAAATAGGGAGGAAAACCAGTATTTTACACTAAATTTTAACGCTTAAAACTAGTAATAAAAATGTTTAATTGGATTGGAAACCAAATTGCGTTTGTAACCTTTATTACCAAAACATATGATTTATGTATTTAATTTAAATATAATTTTTGATGTAAGCTTATTATGGCCTTCAAGTAAAGTACCGTTTTCGGCTCACCAATTTTAACCAAAATATAGTAAATAAATTCACATCAATATAAAAGTCCTATTTACCAAATTTGAGATGTTTTACATTATATTTTAATATAATTTTTTATGAAAGTCTAATATGATCTTCAAGTAAAGTACCGCTTCCGGTTTTAAAATTTAAACAAAAATCTAGTATGTTATTGAAATCAATATATAAGTTATAAATACCAAATTTGAGAAGTTTTGCAAAGTATTTTAATATGATTTTTGATGGAAATCAATTATGACCTTTAAGTAAAGTACCACTTCCGGTGATTAAGCAGTAACCGAAAAGGGAGGTTCACAACTAGATTTTACAACAATCCTAAATACAAAATTTCAACTTTCTACGGCTAACTATTTTTGAGTTATGCGAAATACGAACGTACGTACGTTCGTACGTACGTACAGACGCCACGACGAAACTAATCAAAATGGATTCAGGGATGGTCAAAATGGATATTTCCGTTGAAATCTGAAAGCCGAAAATTTTCGCGATTACAATACTTCCTTTACTTCGTACAAGGAAGTAAAAAGATTGATGGAGATAAGCCTAGCTACGAGCCTACAAATAGCGGCAGGCGATACCGTCAAGTTTTTCGGGCAATATGAAACGGTTTCTCACAGCACTGGTGTGGATGAGACTTATCAACAGGTTATTTGTTATTCTTAAAACTATTTCCTCCGGGCTACCTCTTGATAATGCAGCGTTTTGCTTATTTGCCAATGAAACAGCCGAACTAGCGGTAAATTAGTATCCCTGGTTCTATATGCCAAAAAACTGTGCGTCACCTCTTGATTCATGGAGCAGATATCATAAATGCTGCAACTTTATTGATTGGAATGCTTGCTTTCCGAATCAGCTTTGAATTCCACAACAAAGATTTGCGAAGATATCGAGGGCACAATAAGAGGAATTCTCTCAGAATCCTACTCTATGCCATCCATTAAATGTTTCTTCAGATCCATTGATACCAGCATTTCAGTGAATCGAAATCCCACAACATCTAAACCTCGTAAAACATCATTAGCGTTTTATGATAAAATGGAACCTTTTTGATAATGAAGAAACCAGAAACTGATACTCGAGAAAGTTAAAAAAATTCGTTAATATAAACGATTTTTTTTTTTTTCAAAGTAAAAATAAGTTCTGTATTTATTTTTCGAAGCTGAAAAAATTTTGACTTTCACTTATTCTTAATATTTTTATATCTACTCAATGTTTAAATATTTAAAATTGTTCTTTACTACAATAAATTTTGATTCTTTTGTATTTCATTAACATATTTTTACTTTTTTTTTTCTTGATCAGCAAACCTAGCACCTTCCTTCTTAACTCAATGGACAAAATTAAATATATTTGTTCATCTGAAGCATTAGAATTTTTTTTTTAAATTGATATGATGATTACTTTATGTAATTGTTGATCAAAGAAGTATTTTTAATCAAGCTAACGTTTTTTTTCTTTGCCAAGACCTTGGACACTGTAGAAAAACATAAAAAAAACCTCTCATTAAAAATATTACCATAGTATTTTTCTAACGATTAAAAATCGTTTTTTTCTATTTGAGTTTAAATTACTTCTATCTAAGAATAAATTATGACACTAGTTGCAAAAAAATAAATAAATAAAATTTTCTTATTTTCACAACATTTATGGAAATCTACCAAAAACTATCGGAATAGAAAAAAAAAAAAAAATTGTTTACTTGTTTTCAAGGGTTCTGATTCTATTTCTTGAATTGGATTTAGGATTTCTATGATAAAGGAATCGTTTAATAGGTTTTCGAGCGTTCTGATTCCATTTTTTTAGTTGGGTTTTAGAGATCCTTGAGTCGAGTTGGAGAGCCTAGAGGCGATCCTAGAGTTTTCTATGAAATAGGGTTAGTTTATAAAGTTTTAAAGTTTCTGATTCGATATTTTTGATTGGATCTAAGATCACGCATGCGCATCTTGCTTTTCCTTTGCTATTGAATATTTCTATGATAAAGGGATCGTTTATTAGGTTATCGAGTTTCTGATTTTATTTCTTGAATTTGATTTTGGATCGCGCATGTGCATTTCGCTTTCCCGTTACTATTGAAGTTTTCTATGGTAAAGTTTATCATTTATATATATTACTTATAGTTTATCATTAATTAGGTCTTCGAAGGTTCTTAGCGAGCATGCACATGCCGAATTACTATTAATGTTGACATC